>OY728161.1:1303417471-1304617471 GCA_963277665.1 Viscum album
ATGGGTTCGGGACTGGTTAATGAAAGCCCCACGATACATCGGTAGTTCTCATGAGACAAATCAGGTCATGGCACGGGGCCTTAACACAGTCTATAATTATACATTCCCTCATTATGTTTATAATATTTAATTAACCAAATGTGTATTCAACTGAAGAATATGCTTGGTTAAGATCCTGTACTTAAGAGTATCAGAAGAAGTAAATGCACATGACATGATGTTTATTTAGCACCCATCTCCTGAACCTTAATACAAATTTTGTTATTTTACCAATTATTTTATGATGTTCATTTTATGTGATAAATTAATTTTGACTTTATTTATGTGCAACTATGATCATGTACTTTTTCCATGTGTAAATTCTGTACCTGTACCCTTTCACGATTCACTTAACATTATTTAATTAACTCCTAAATAATATGATGCACACCATGCATTTTATAAGAATTCTTATGATTGGAACATGTTTTATTGTATCCATATTAATGTTCCTTAAAATTTTAACTGGTAATTATTTAAAAATCATTATGTTATGATTCATGTATTGCAGTTTTCTTTAATAAAATATTTGATGAATATTTTTAAAGGGAATATTTTAAAAGGTTTTATTTGAAACATTATATATTTTCAAAAACCCCCTTACTGGGCATTCATATTCTCACCCTATGTTCTCAATTTATTTTTACAGGTTTAGTAGATTTAAGTTACACTATGTGGTGGCTTATTTGTGGAGTATTTTTTGTTTAGTATTGAAGTATTGTAATATTTTTATTTAGTTTTCTAGAACCTAAACTGTAAAGATCCTCTGTATAGAACATGATGTGTAATTTATCAGCATTTCATTTTATAAAAAAAATTACACACCATGTTTATTAACGCACCGACTCCAGGGATTTTGGGGTCGGGGCATGACATTTGGATACCACATAATGATATTAGATGAAGTTTTGCATCCATATTATTCTTTAGCTACCTCAAAATCTGCAATATACTTAGAATCTATTGTCGAATTTTCAACCATATCCTTCTTTGAGCTCTTTCAACTCACAACACCACCATTCAAAGTGAAGATGTATTCCATTTGTGACTTCATGTCATATTTATTAGTTTGTAAACTAGCATCTACATATCCTCTGATGACTAGTTCCTCATATCCTTGATAAAATAAGAACATATCCTTATTATGCCTCAGATACTTAAGGATGGTCTTTAATTACATCCCATGGTGATCACCGAGATAAAATTGATATCTTCCTACTGCACTTAATGTGTAGGTGACGTCTAGCCTAGTACATAGAATAACATACATGACTAACCAAATCGATGATGCATATGGAATCCTTGTCATTCTGTTTCTTTCTTCATGTTTCTAAGGACACATTTTCCTAGAAATATGAATATCATGCAACAATGGAGACAATCCCCTCTTGGACTGAATCTCTATAGTATCTTATCAATGTATGTACTTTGACTTAGGCTGAGCAACATCTTGGATCAATCATGATGGATCTTGATCCCAAGAATTTATGCTGCCTCGCCCAAGCCCTTCATAGAGAATCATTTATTCAACCATGACTTAACAAAATGTATGACTGGTATTTCATTTCCAATGAGTAATATGTCATCAACATATACAAGACCTGCATTTGTTTGTAACATTTATCCCCAAAAGGATAATGAAAGACTCACATGAATCATCATTGATCTCACCATGTCCAACAGCGTGTGATTCCTCCTTTCACTTACACCATTCCACTAAGGAGTATAAGGTGGAATGAGTTGAGATAAAATACCTAACTCCCATAAATAATTAATGTATTATTGATAAATATATTTTCCACCATAGTCTGAGTGAAGTTTCTTAATTTTCTTACTAAGCTAGTTCTCAACTTTATTCTTGTATTCCTTGAATTTATCAAAAGAATCTGACTTATACCTCATTAAGTAGATATATCCACATCTACTAAAATCATTAATAAAAGTTATGGAGTATGAGTACCTATCCATTTATTCAATAGAAAATGGTCCACACACATAGGTATGAACTAATTCAATAATCTCTTTAACTTTTTCACCTTTCCCATTAAATGAGGCTTTGGTCCCTTTTCCTTGTAAACATGCATGATATACACCAAGTGGTTTTAGTTCAAAAGAATATAAATATCCATCTTGATTTAATTTAGTTAATTTATTTTTCATTTACATGACCTATATGGTGATGCCAAAGTTGGGTGTGGTATGAGTCATGTAAAGTAACTTCATTATCGATTGCCATTATTTGGTTCATGTAATCCAACACATAAATACTATTATCGGGTGAGGTGGTATTCCCCTATAGCTATAACAACAAGTTTAGATCTGTTGGATGCTCAAATATCTACCTATACTCAGTAAATATTTCCAAATATACTAGGTTCTTGTATTTGAATACATATGTGAGAACCACAAGCTATATCTAATACCCAATTTTTAGAAACAGTTAAATTACACTTGATAAAAAACACACTTGAAGCTTCCCCTTGCTTCTTTTACCGGGTTCATTTTTTCTTCCAGTGTCCCTTCTTTCTACATGAAAAACAAAAAAATTCATGTTCCCTTGCTTTCCCCTTAATCTTCCTCTTCTTGGAAGGGCATAAAGAAGCTTTGGTCTTAAATCTCTTCACTTCCCATTTCTATTTTTTTCACCATAATAAAGGAATGTTTTTTATTCTTCATATCCTTATATACTTGGTAAAGAAGAGTAAGAAGATATGATAGAGACTTATCAATGTTGTTCATATTAAAATTAACAACAAAACTAGAGAAGTTCTAATGGAGTGATTATAGAATAAGGTTGGTGCTAGTTCTTTGGGGATTTTAAACCCTAAAACCTCTAAGTGCTCAATGTAGCCAAAGATCTTGACCACATGAGGCCCATCCGAGTCACCCTCTCCAAGATTTATATGAAAGATCACCTTATAAATATCAAATCGTTTCTATCTAGTTCTCTTCTAATAAAGACCACAGAGGTTCTCAATCATGCTATACACATCCATGTTTTCATGAGACTTCATTAGTTCACTAGAAATCGATGAAATAATAAAACATTGAATGTTGAACACATCACTCAAATGTTTTTCATAGATAAGGAACTCTTCATCACTCAACTATTTAGTAGGTGGATCAATAATTAAGGATTAAAGCATGTAAGATTTCTATTCATGATGTAACACAACCCAAAGGCGTTTAAAACACTCCTGAAAGATACTGCTAGATAAGAGGTTATATTTCTAAAATATCGATCATAGGGATAATTTGGATTATGAACTTGTCATTTTATTATAAAATTAAAAATAGAAGATAATTAGTAATTTTCTTGATTATAAAATAAGTGATATATAATAAATTAAATGTTTATTTATTTATTTATTAAATCTCCCACCATTTTATCAAGTCTCAATAGCCCTTACCATTGAACTTATAATTTCAAGTTTCTTTAACATTCTAGTGTCAAGGATCCCCATTAATTTTCTTAATGATCCAAATTTTGTCCATGAAATCCATAATAAAGTAATTAGGTAGGTTTTACTTCCAACTGTGGACTTACAGCTCCTTGATTCGTTGAGTGGATTCCCCAATCCTAAAATCCTGACTTGGATTTCCTCAACACTGGCCTCTAAATTTGTATTTAATAGACTTTGTCCATTAAACTTAATATAATTTCTATTAATAAAACCCAAAACTCTCATGGTAACTGTAACACCCCAAAACTTGAACCTCATGAATTGATAAGTTTATGTGTTCATTTTGTTTTAATTTCATAATAACCGAACCAAAACTTGTTTCTCATGAAAAAGTAATAATATGGTTTTAATTTATATTAGAATGCAACTGAGTAAAACACACAAAATGGACACAAATATTTTCATTTAAATAAGAACACCGTAGTGTTTACAATGTACCAAGATCACAAGAAAAAATTCTACCCAAATATACCTATTAAAAACCCTATCTAAATTATAGGGAGACCACTCAAAACAAAGAGAGCCCCAAGAAGATAAAATGGGTCCTTAAAATCTATTATAATGAACATAAGAATGTCCAAAGCCACTGCAGCCACACTAAGCATAAATGGTTTGACGTGAACCATCTTCTTCTTTAACTTGAGTTTTAGGACACCCTAAGGCTTGGTTTTATAAGACACTAATTTGACCATTTTTGTGGGAGACCGTGGAACTCTAATGGCTATAAATATAACTATTGGCCTTGTTGGAGAATTAATTAAAAACATGTGAGTATATTTTAGTTATCCAAATAATTAGGTTATGGATTAAAAAATTATAAAAGCACCCTAATCATGAACTTTAAAAGGACATGGTGAAATAGTTTGAATTACACTTAAGTGATTTTGTAATGTAATAAGAAATTCAAAACACTTATACAAATATTTCAATTATATTTTAAAGATTTTCATTTCTTAAACAGTGTTTTAGACTATGTTTAATTTCTTATAATTAAACTATGTTTTTGAGTAAACTATGTTCTGACCTCTAGAATACTAGTATAAGAATTATCATTCAATTTATAACATTGTATGTTGAAGGTTTAGTGTTTGTAAATAATTTGAGCTAAGAAAAAGTATGATTTGTATTCATTATCCTTTTAGTGTTTAAATAAAATTCATGTTTAAAAGGATAATTTTTATATAGTATTATTTTCCCTTAAGACTTAATGTTTTTTAGGTTAGTTTTTTTAAAAAAATGGGTCCGCTAGGGCCAGCCCTTTATGGCTGGGCCAAGGGAGGCAGCTCATTCTAGGTGGATGAGCCTAGCCCTCAGCCCAAGACAAGCCCAGACCGAGCGCGGGCATAGGTTCCCCGAAGGGTGCACAGGAGCATGGGAGCACAGGAGAACATGAGCGCGCTACTGTGGGCGCGAGGCCACAATGAGGCAGGGGTAGGTCGAGGCCTATGGGGGTGGGAGCCCGTGTATAAGGCTCCCTAGGTGTGTACTGTGTGTTTTTCTGAGCTATCGCTTGGAGGCTCAGGCTTATAAAGGGGGCGCAAGCATCTCTCCATTTCGATGTGGGATGGATAAAATCACCGGGGATCAAATCTGGGCCATTGGATCGCATCACGCACGATCTGGGCCATCGATCCCAATCTCGTGTTCAACGCTCCGCAACTACGGAGCACCACTGTGTTTTTGTGGACCATTCGATGAACCTTGGATCTAATATCGGCCATCCGAGAGTTTTAAAATTCCGCATCAACCCAGGACCATCCGATCAAACTCAGATTTAATATGAGCTTCCAATTTCTTTTTAAAACCATAGACGTGCCCCAGTCATTGGATAATGGTTGGACTCGATCCTGACCATCTATTTTTCTCCTGGTTTCTTCCCATAGCAGCGTCTTCTTCTTTCCCACGGTGTGCACTACACCAGTAACCCTACCACCTGCTTATCACCGTTTTTCTTCTTCCATGAAAACCATTGGACCCCCCTCCTTTCGCACGGTTTCCACAAAGACTTATCCCCAGTCTTTTAATATACTAAAGTGGCTTGGATCCTTTACATTGGAATTTAAAATATTCTATGTAATATAATTTGGGTTATATAAACACACCCCTTTGCACCCCAAAGAACCTCTCGGTTATTCCACACTCAACTTCCAGTAAGCTCCAATAAGTCCTCCCGAGCCCCCTCTTCCTCCTCGATCTAAGGTAAGGGTTGTATTGTCTTGTGTTGTGTTTGAATATATACATATGTATACATATAGTGTATATTTATACATATTACGGTTTGAGTTAAAACCCTTCTATACTCGACTTCAGGGCTCAGGATTTTCAAGTTTATAAGGTATTAGTGGACTTGAATCATAATTAACTTATGAAAAAATGTTTACATACCACATATACATACCATATATATATATATATATATATATATATATATATATATTTACATGAATATCAAATCCAAACCTATCTATACTTTCAAAGACTAGATGTTGTGTTTACAATTACTTTTTAAGGCTTAAATGACACAAGGTTTTTATTTTTGAATAGTTTTACTAAACCAAAGCCAAATATACACTTCTGTATATTCGGATATACATGGGTAATTAATTACAAATCTGCTTATGATCTATTTTTTAGGGTGAATAACAATCTTTAAATAATGGGTTGGATGTGAAATGTGTATAGGGTTTAATTGGATTCATATTTAGTATGCAGAACCTTAACTTTTACATATATATATTGTCACCTAACATGGTTTGGTTTTTAATTGAGGGATAATGGTGTATTAAACATGTTTTAAAGTATTTATTACTTATGAGAAATTATTAAACCTAGTTTAATTATGAAAACTCATATATATACTTTGCGTATATACGGTTATAGTTTCCAAAACCCTAATTTCATGTATGGATTATTAGAATTTAATTAATGTATAAATGTCATTAATACATGTAAGACTCTGTTTAAGACAAACCAATACATATTTATGTAGGTATGTATGTCCTAATCTATTAAGTATGTCAAAAATTTTAAAGTTAAATAACTTTTAATGATATTATCCTTGTTATAATTTCATGTTTCAAAGGTATTATATAATTGACCTTATTGTGTTTTATGATTAAAATGAATATATTTTTTTGATTTGACCAAAATATATTAAAGAACAAAAGGGTGTGTTAAACCATACGATCATGTTATACTCACATAATGTTTTAACAACTGCGATGATTGTCGTTAGTTAAGTCGTGATGTAATCTAATTGCTTGATCACTAACACTTTTATCATCATATTGAATAACTTGTATTTTTCATTCACGGAATAAGGATTTTAAATTAAAGGGTTTTCATTTTAATATATCATATGTAAAACCCCTTCTCATATATTATTTGATGTGATTTAGTAATTGTCTCATGTGTAAAGAATGTGTAATAAACCATGTATGCCTTCGATAAATTGTTACTGCCATATTTTCAGTGTTATCTATCATGTTATGTATTCTGGATTAAATGGATTTATTTTCCATTTTATTTATAGTTTCATTCAATGAAGCATGCATGTGAAATATCATAATAATGAGATAAGAAATTAATTACTCCGAGTGGTATGAGACACTCTGAATAATGAGAAGTAACCAAGTAGAATGTGACACTTGGTTTGTTATGTGATAGGTAATTTAATGAATCAATGTGATATGAGCACTTTGATTTAGAGATATGAGGAATGTATTGGACTTAGTATGTGACAGGTGGGGCCCGCTCCCCTCAATGCATTGGTAGGTCTCATGAGACAACTAGAAGCGGAATTGGCCGAGGCCTTTCCCAATTATGAGTTATGGATTTTTGGCTGAGGCCTTAATCATTAGACGTCTTGGCTGAGGCCTTGACACAATCCGACATATGCACTTTCCTCATTATGACTATGTAAATTATTCATCCAGAGGATTATTCATCTAGCAGAATATCCTTAGATAAAGATTTTATGATTATGAGAACTAGAAAAAGTATAAGTTATGGCATATTATTTATGCAATATTCAGAGATTTAATGGCAGTGTATGTTTCACAGTAGTAAAGGATGGAATTGAAGTTTTATTTTAAGCAAAACTCTAATCATGCATTACACTTAGTTATTAATTTTGTACTTTCCTTTTCACATAGAATGTATTTTACTTATCACCCTAAATGAGAATTCCTATAATTGAATCATGTTCTCTGTAAACTTGTTGGTATATTTTTTAATTGTGCTCTTTTATTTCTTAGAAAATCATTATGATATGTCATGTATGTTACAATATTTTAAGAAAATGTTTTATGGAAATTTCAAATAATGTTTTCAGAAGTTATATTGGTTTATTATGTTATTTTTAAAACCCCTTACTAGGCATTCGTATGCTCACCCTACGTTTTTGATTAAAAATTTTCAGGTTCCAATTTTAGCTAAAGAAGTATGATAGAAGTGACTAGTTTCCCAGAACCCAAACTGAATTCGATCCTCTGGATGAGACATGATGTGTAATTTATCAGTTCATGTTTTTGTTTAAAATGACACATCATGTTATGAAGGCACTGGCTTTGGTTATCATGGGGTTGGGTCCTCACAGTTGGTATCAAAGGATTCAGTTTGGATAACTCTAGAAAACCAGAACTGAAACAAAGAAAAATTTACTTAAGTATTACTAAATATGATTTTTTTTTTCTGATTTTCAGATGGAAAATGAAAATACTAGTCTTCTTCCTATTCCCAATGAGGCCCTAGAAATCATAATTTCAATAGTCATCCATGAAAATTTTATAAACTATGCCCATATCCGTATGTCATGAAAACATCTCTATGACATATCCAACTCTCCCCGAGTACTACAACTCCACTGAAGAGCGGGTTTGGACTACATCTTTATGATGAAAACCTAATTTCCATCCTATGCATGATGGGTAAAGTACTATGAGGGAGTTTTTAGATGCTTCACCGCAGTGAAAGGCATCCAGTCCCTCACGGCCTTCCAAGAAGATGCAACCGCGGGAGACCTTCACGTGGCATATATGATTCAAGTCTTATCCTATGTCCATTTTGTTTAGGTAATGGACTTTAACATCCTTGAATATGAAGCCTCCCGTTCTGTGTACAGACATCAAGTGCATACTGATGTCTCTCAGCTATACACCCCACATGTCAGACTATGGAGACAACACAAGTGCACCCACGATATCATACCAGATTGCTCAGGTTGTATATAGTTCAGAGAGATTGAAAGTTTTGAACTAGTTTTGGGGGTTCGTGTATTAGGGAACTGGGGAAACCATTATCCCTCCCTTTTTATGTACCATTGGTTATATGAGAATACATTTTGTTATCTTTTCTTTCTACTATCTTTACCTTGTTTATACTTTTGGATGGGTTTCAATGATTGAAATTTCATAAAAATTTTCAGATGGAAGGACAGACTCACATCTTATCACTCCCTACTAAGATACTAGACACCATCTTGGTCAAAACCTGTGAAGAAGAGTACCTAACTTTGACAAATTTGTAAAAAACGTGCAAGAAAATTTAAGAAGTGTCAAACAGTCCAAAAATTCTCCATTCCTATGAGGAGAATGCTTACATATACCATAGAATAACCATAGTCCAATTTTCCAAGCATAGGCGAAGAGGAAAATACCATGAGGGAATTTTTATATGTTTTTCTCTAGTCCGGAACTTCACAACTAGAGAAAGATTTCAAGAGGCACTACTACAAATACGGCTTTTATTAGCACTAAAAATGGCCTTTAACAGTGCTATAAAAGCGCTATTAATTCTAGCAAAGATAAGGGGGGGGGGTCCCCTTTATCAGCGCTAAAAAAAGCGGTCTTTTATCAGTGCTAAAACAAAGCGCGGATAATCGGGTCCTTTATCAGCGCTTTGTTTTAGCACTGATAAAAGACCCCTTTATTAGCGATTCCTTTATCAGCACTTTTGTTTTAGCACTGATAAAGGACCCCTTTTATTAGCACTTATTTAAAAGTGCTGATAAAAAGTAAAAAAAATAAAAAATTTAAAAAAATTGAAAAAAATTAAAAAAATTAAAAAAATAATGCCAATCGGGGGGGGGGCTTTTATAGCGCTTGAACCGCCCCTTTTACAACGCTTTTCCGCCCCCTACACAGCACCCCATGCACCCCTCCACCCTTTAACAGTGCTTGCTCCCATATTCCCCCATGCACACGCGCCCCTACCTCCACCAGGATTTGAACTCGAGACCTCCCCCCTGCACGCCTAAGCCCTTACCACTCCTCTATTTTGATTTGTTTTCCAATTCATGATATCTCTCTCTCTATATATATTTATATATTTAGTTATATTTATTCGTATAGTAATATATATTTATATTAATATATATATAGTTATATTATAATATATATATAGTTATATTAATATATATATATAGTTATATTAATATATATCTCTATTTATATATATATATTTAGTTATATTTATTCGTATAGTAATATATATTTATATTAATATATATATATAGTTATATTAATATATATATAGTCATATTAATATATATAGTTATATTAATATATATCTCTATTTATATATATATAGTTATATTTATTCGGATAGTAATATATATTTATATTAATATATATATTTATAGTTATATTAATATATATATTTATAGTAATATTAATATATATATGTAGTTATATTAATATATATATATAGTTAGATTAATATATATATATATATATAGTTAGATTAATATATATATATATATATAGTTAGATTAATATATAGGTATATAAATATTCATATATTTGTATTTTAAATAAAATGGATATTAGTTATTATTTAGATAAAGCTAATATATTTTATTATTTATATTTATAATTAAATTTTTATGTGTGAATATATAAAAATATATATATATATTGTTATATATTTGATTATAAATAGAAGTGCATTATAAAAAACGATAAAATTTTACAGAAATAATATCAATATAAATGTAATACCTTGGAATAAATTCATTCCCCACCAAAAAAAAGCTAATAATACCCCCTTAAACGCGGCTGAAAATCCACAAAATGTTAAAAAATCGGGGTACCCCGACTAAAAACTCAGTTTTGGAGGCATTATGGGCATTTTTTGGCCTAAAAAAAACCTTAACCGAGGTCTCCCCAAGTAACAGCAATGTAGATCTCATCACAGGCTTTGATTTGATATGTGGTAGAGCTTAAACGGACACCCGGATCAAAAGTTATGGCCGTTTGAAGTTTGAGTTGCGTTTTCAACATATTTTGGATCTTTATTTTTATTTTTTTTTTATTTTTTAATCTTCAAATTGTTATTAAATGACTATTACTCCATAATAATTATCAAATTATTAATTAAAAATATTTTTTAATTTTTTTATAAGCCATTTTCACTAAATATCTTATATATTAAGTATATTAAGTGTAAATGTATATTTATACTTATCTAAAATATATTTAAAAATTATATATTATATTTATATCAATATAACTATATTTATATAGTTTTATATTTATATATTATTTTTAATTAATTTTTTTTGAAGTCGACCCTTTATCATCGCTACTAAAAAAGCGCTGATAAAGGGGGTCCCTTTATCAGCGCTAAAAAAAGCGCTGATAAAGGGGGTACCTTTATCAGTGCTAAACAAAAGCGCTGATAAAGGGGTTATTTTATCAGTGCTTTTTTAGCGCTGATAAAGGCACCCCCTTTATCAGGGCGTTTTCATTAGCACTGATAAAGGTTGGCGCTGGGAAAAACTGTTTTTGTGGTAGTGAGACTGATTTGGAGGGAAACCTTTGTGCAGCCTATATGTACCAACTCCTTAGTTTCAGCTTATATGAAAATTCTTATGACTTAGATGCTCTCAATCGAGAGTCACTCTAGTAAATTCTTCGAGAGTTGGTCCATTTAGACATCTCTGAACTTTCCACCGTTCGAGCCTCTCTTTGGAATCCCAAATGCACTATGCAAAGGTTCAACCATTTCTTCTCAAAATGTATCTGGTCCAGGGAAGCAGAAGAGTTGAACATCAACTTGGGAATTCACTTGGCATCACCGGAGGACCCTCCATGATGGATGTTGTGGTAGAGTTGGTGAGGGAGTTTTTCTCTTCTGCATATATAGAATGAATTGCGAGGACAAAATTCTTCGTAGGGGGGAATAATGTAACACCACAAAACATGAACCTCATGTATTGAAAAGTTTATGATTTCATTTTGTTTGAATTTCATAATAACTGAACCAAACTTGTTTCTCATGAAAAAGTAATAATATGGTTTTAATTTATATTAGAATGCAATTGAGTAAAACACACAAAATGGACATAAGGCTTTTCATTTAAATAAAAACACTGTAGTGTTTACAATGTACCGAGATCACAAGAAACAATGCTACCCAAATATACCTATTAAAAACCCTATCAAAATTACAGGGAGACCACTCAAAACAACAAGAACCCAAAGAAGATAAAATGGGTCCTTAAAATCCATCATAATGAACATAAGAATGGACAAATCCACTGCGGACACAATAAGAACCAATGGTATGACGTGAACTATCTTCTTCTTTGACTTGAGTTTTAGGACACCCTAAGGCTTGGTTTTATAAGACACTAATTTGACCATTGCCATGGGAGATCGTGGATCTCTAACGGCTATAAATATAGCCATTGTCCTTGTTGGAGAATTAATTGGAAACATGTGAGTATATTTTAGTTCTCCAAATAATTAGGTTATGGATTAAAAAATTATAAAACCACACTAATCATTAACTTTAAAATGACATGGTGAAATAGTTTGAATTACACTTAAGTGATTTTGTAATGTAATAATAAATTAAAATCACTTTACAAATATTTCAATTATATTGTAAATATTTTCATTTATTAAACAGTGTTTTAGACTATGTTTAATTTCTTATAATTAAGCCATGTTTTTGAGTAAACAAAGTTCTGAACTCTAGAATACTAGTATAAGAATTATCATTCAATTTATAACTTTGTATGTTGAAGGTTTAGTGTTTGTAAATAATTTGAGCTAAGAAAAAGTATGATCTTTATTCATTAGCCTTCTAATGTTTAAATAAAATTCATGTTTAAAAGGATAATTTTTATATAGTATTATTTTCCCTTAAGAATTCATATTTTTTAGGTTAGTTTTTATAAAAATTTGGGTCTGCTAGGGCCAGCCCTTTATGGTTGGGCCAAGGGAGGCATCTTATGCTAGGTGGCTGAGCCTAGCCCTCAGCCCAATCCAAGCCCAACTCGAGCATGGGCATAGGTTCCCCGAAGGGCGCACAGGAGCATGGGAGTACAGGAGCGCATGAGCACGCCACCGTGGGAGTGAGGCCATAGTGAGGTAGGGGTAGGCTGAGGCCTGCAGGGGTGATATATCATGTATAAGGCTCCCTAGGTGTGTGATGTGTGTTTTTCTAAGCTATTTTTTGTAGGCTCAGGCTTATAAAGGGAAGAAAACATCTCTCTATTTTGATTTGGGATGGCTAAAATCGTCGGGGATCAAATTTGGGCCATTGGATCGCATCGTGCGCGATTTGGGTCGTCGATCCCGATCCTGCGTTCGACCCTCCATAACCGCAGAGCACCACCATGTTTTTGTGGACCGTTCGATGAACCTTGGATCTAATCTCGACTATTTGAGAATTTTAAAATGCTGCGTCAACCTGGGACCATCCAATCAAACTCGGATTTAATCTGAGCCGCCCATTTCTTTTTAAAACCACAAACGCGCCCCAGCCATTGGATCATGGTCGGACTCGATCCTGACCGTCCATTTTTCTCCCAGTTTCTTCCTGCAGTGGCATCTTCTTCTTCTCCATGGCATGCACTGCACCAGTAACCCTACCACCTACTTAGCACCATTTTTCTTCTTCCGTGACAACCGCTGGACCCCCCTCCTTTCATGCAGTTTCGAAAAAGAATTATCCCTGGTCTTTTAATATACTAAAGTGGATCAGATCCTTTTCATTGGAATTTAAAATATTCTATGTAATATAATATGGGTTATATAATCAAACCCCTTTTCACCCCAAAGAACCTCTCGGTTCTTCCGCACTCAACTTCTAGCAAGCTCCAAAAAGTCTTCCCGAGCCCCCTCTTCCTCCTCGAGCTAAGGTAAGGGTTGTATTGTCTTGAGTTGTGTTAGAATATATACATATGTATACATATATTGTATATTTATACATCTTATAATTTGAGTTAAAACCCTTCTATACTCGACTTCAGGGCTCGATATTTTCAAGTTTATATGATATTAGTGGACCTGAAGCATAATTACCATATTCAAACATGTTTACATACCACATATACATACCATATATATAAATACACACATATATTTACATTAATATCAAATCCAAACCTATCTATACTTTCAAAGGCTGGATGTTGTGTTTACAATTACTTTTTAAGGCTTAAATGTCGCAAGGGTTTTATTTTTGAATGGTTCTACTAAACAAAAGACAAATATGCACTTTTTTATATTCGGATATATATGGGTAATTAATTAAAAATCTGTTTATGATCTATTTTTTTAGGGTGAATAAAAATCTTTAAATAATGGGTTGAATGAGAAATGTGTATAGGGTTTAATTGGATTGATATTTAGTATACATAACCCTAAATTTTACATATATATACAATCACCTAACATGGTTTGGTTTTTAATCGAGGGATAATGGTGTATTAAATATGTTTTAAAGTATTTATTACTTATGAGAAATTATTAAACCTAGTTTAATTATGAAAAATCGTATATATACTTTTCATATATACGGTTATAGTTTCCAAAATCCTAATTTCATGCATGGATTATTAGAATTTAATTAATATATGGATGTCATTAATACTTGTAAGAATCTGTATAAGCCAAACAAATATGTATTTATGTAGGTATGTATGTCCTAATCAATTAAGTATGTCAAACATATTATAGATAAAGAACTTTTAATGATATTGTCCTTGTTAGAATTTCATGTTTCAAAGGTATTATATGATTGACCATGTTGTGTTTTATGATTAAAACGAATATATGTTTTTGATCTGACAAAAATATATTAAAGAATAAAAGGGTGTGTTAAACCATTCGATCAAGTTATGCTCATGTAATGTTTTAACAACTATGATGATTGTCGTTAGTTAAGTCGTGATGTAATTTAATTGTTTGATCACTAACACTTTTATCAGCATATTGAATAACTTGTATTTTTCATTCATGGAATAAGGATTTTAAATTAAATGGTTGTCATTTTAATATCTCATTTGGAAAACCCCTTCTCATCTATTATGTGATGTGCTTTAGTAATTGTCTCATGTGCAAAGAATGTGTAATAAACCATGTATGCCTTCGATAAATTGTTACTGCCATATTTTCACTGTTATCTATCATATTATGTATTTTGGATTAAATGGATTTATTTTCCATTTTATTTATAGTTTCATTCAACGATGCATGCATGTGGCATATCATAATAATGAGATAAGAAATTAATTACTCCGAGTGGAATGAGACACTCTGAATAATAAGAAGTAACCAAGTAGAATGTGACACTTGGTTTGTTATGTGATAGGCAATTTAATGAATCAATGTGATATGAGCACTTTGATTTAGCGATATGAAGAATGCATTAGACTTGGTATGTGACAGGTGGGGCCCACTATAGCCCCTCGATGTATCGGTAGGTCTCATGAGACAACTAGAAGCGGAATTGGCCGAGGCATTTCCCAATTATGAGTTATAGATTTTTGGATGAGGCCTTAGTCATTAGATGTCTTGGCTGAGGCCTTGACACAGTCCGACATATGCACTTTCCTCATTATGACTATGTAAAATTTTCAACCAGAGGATTATTCATCTAGTATAATATCCTTGGTTAAAGAGCTTATGATTATGAGAACAAAAAAAAGTGTAAGTTATGGAATATTATTTATTCAATATTCAGAGATTTAATGGCAGTGTATGTTTCACAGTAGTAAAGGATGAAATTGAAGTTTTATTTTAAGCGCAACTCTGATCATGCATTACAATTAGTTATTAATTTTGTACTTGCCTTTTCAAATATAATGTAGTTTACTTATTACCCTAAATGAGCATGCCTATAATTGAATCATGTTCTCTATAAACTTGTTAGTATATTTTTTTAATTATGCTCTTTTATTTCTTAGACAATCATTATGATATGTCACGTATGTTACAACATTTTAAGAAAATATTTTCTGGAAATTTTAAAGAATGTTTTCAAAAGTTATATTGGTTTATTATGTTACTTTTAAAACCCCTTACTGGTCATTCTCATTCTCAACCTACATTTTTGATTAAAAATTTTCAGGTTCCAATTTGAGCTAAAGAAGTATGATAGAAGTGACTGGTTTCCCAAAACCCAAACCGAATTCGATCCTCTGGATGGGGCATGATGTGTGATTTTTTAGTGCATGTTTTTATTTAAAATGACACATCATGTTCTGAAGGAACCATATCTAGGTATCCTGGGGTCGGGTCCTCAAATTTGGTATCAGAGGATTTGGTTTGGAAAACACTGGAAATCCAGAACTGAAACAAAGAAAAATTTACTTAAGCATTACTAAATATGATTTTTCTTCTTCTGATTTTTAGATGTAAAATGAAAGTACTAGTCTTATATCTCTTCCCAATGAGGCCCTAGAAACCATAATTTCAATATACAGGCATGAAAATTTTATAAACTATGTCCATATTCGTATGTCATGAAAACATCTCTATTTCATATCCAACTCTCCCCGAGTACTACAACTCCACTGAGGAGCGGGTTTGAACTACATCTTTCTGATGAAAACCCAATTTTCATCATATGAATGATGGGTAAAGTACTATGAGGGAATTTTTAGATTATTCACCGTAGTGGAAGGCATCCAGTCTCTCCCGGAATTTCAAGAAGCTGCAGTAGCGGGAGACCTTCACGCGACATATATGAGTCCAGTCTTGTCTTATGGCCATTTTGGTAAGGTAATGGACTTTAACATTCTTGAATATAAAGCCTCCCATTCTATGTAAAAACATCATGTGCATACTGATGTCTATCAGATATACACCCCACATGCTAGACTCTGAAGACAACAAAAGTGCACCCACGATATCGAACCAGATTGCTCAGGTTTCATATGGTTCAGGGAGATTGAAAGTTTTTAACTAGTTTTTGGGGTTCGTGTATTAGGGAACTGGAGAAACCATTAGCCCTCCCTTTTTATATACCAATGGTTATATGAGACTACATTTTGTTATCTCATCTTTCTACTATATTTACCTTGTTTATACTCTTAGATGGGTTTCAATAATTGAACTTTCATAAAAATTTTCAGATGGAAGGATAGACTCACATCTTATCACTCCCTACTGAGATACTAGACACCATCTTGGTCAAAACCTGTGAAGAAGAGTACCTACCTTTCAAAAATTTACAAAAAACATGCAAGAAACTTTATGAAGTGTCAAATAGTCTGGACATTTTCTGTTCTTATCAGGAGAATGCTTACATATACCACAAAATAACCACGACCGAATTTGATGATCACAAACAAAGAGGAAAATACCACGAGGGGATTTTTCTATGCTTTTCTCTAGGCCGAAACTTCATAGCTAGAGAAATATTTCAAGAGGCCTCTTTGGAGGGAAACCTTTGTGTAGCCTATATGTATAAACTTTTCAGTTTCAGCTTATATGACATTGATTATGACTTAGATGCTCTCAATGGAGAGTCACTCCAGTGAATTCTTCGAGAGTTGGTCCATTTAGACATCTCTGAACTTTCCACCGTTCGAGCCTCTCTCTGGAAGCACGAATTCACTATGAAAAGGTTCAACCCTTTATGCTCAAAAATGTATATGGTCTAGGGAAGCAGAAGAGTTGAACATCAACTTGGGAATTCACCTGGCATCACCAGAGGACCCTCAACAATTGAGGTTGTGATAAAGTTGGTGAGGGAGTCTTTCTCTTATGTGTATGCAGAATGAATTGTGGGGACACAATTCTTCGTAGGGGGAATAATGTAACACCCCAAAACTTGAACCTCATGTATTGATAAGTTTATGATTTCATTTTGTTTTAATTTCATAATAATCGAACCAAACTTATTTCTCATGAAAAAGTAATAATATGGTTTTAATTTATATTAGAATGCAACTGAGTAAAACACACAAAATGGACACAAGGATTTTCATTTAAATAAGAACACTGTAGTGTTTAAAATGTACCAATATCACAAGAAACAATTCTACCAAAATATACCTATTAAAAACCCTATCAAAATTACAGGGAGACCACTCAAAACAAAAAGAACCCCAAGAAGATAAAATGGGTCCTTAAAATCCGTCATAATGAACATAAGAATGGCCAAAGCCAATACTACCACACTAAGCACCAATGTTATGATGTGAACCATATTATTCTTTAACTTGTGTTTTAGGAAACCCTAAGTCTTGGTTTTATAAGACACTAATTTTCCCATTGCTGTTGGAGACCATGGAACTCTAACGACTATAAATATAGTAGTTGGCCTTGTAGGGGAATTAATTGAAAACATGTGAGTATATTTTAGTTATCCAAATAATTAGGTTATGGATTAAAAAATTATAAAACCACCCTAATCATGAACTTTAAAAGGACATGGTGAAATAGATTTAATTACACTTAAATTATTTTGTAATGTAATAAGAAATTCAAAACACTTTAAAAATATTTCAATTATATTGTAAAGATTTTCATTTCTTAGACAGTGTTTTAGACTATGTTTAATTTCTTATAATTAAACCATGTTTTTGAGTAAACTAAGTTTTGACCTCTAGAATACTAGTATAAGAATTATCATTCAATTTATAACTTTTTATGTTGAAGGTTTAGTATTTGTAAATAATTTGAGCTAAGACAAAGTATGATTCATATTCATTATCCTTATAATGTTTAAATAAAATTCATGTTTAAAAGGATAATTTTTATATAGTATTATTTTCCCTTAAGACTTAATGTTTTTTTAGGTTAGTTTTTATAAAAATTTGGGCCCATTAGGGCCATCCCTTTATGGCTGGGCTAAGGGACGCAGCTCACGCTAGGTGGATGAGCCTAGCCCTCATCCCAAGCCAAGCCTGGCCCGAGTGCGGGCATAGGTTCCTTGAAGGGCACAAAGGAGCATGGGAGAACAGGGGTGCATGAGTGCGCTACCGTGGTCATGAGGCCATGATGAGGCAGGGGTAGGCCGGGGCCTGCGGGGGAAGGAGCCCATGTATAAGGCTCCCTAAGTGTGTGCTGTGTGTTTTTCTGAGCTATTGTTTGGAGGCTCGAGCTTATAAAGGGGATGAAAACATCTCACCGTTTCAATGTGGGATGACTAAAATCATTGGGGATCAAATCTGAGCCATTGGATCACTTCATGGGAAATCTGGGTCGTCGATCCCAATCCCGCATTTAACCCTCCATAACTGTGGAGCACCACCATGTTTTTGTGGACCGTTCGATCAACCATGGATCTAATCTCAACCGTATGAGAGTTTTAAAACGCCACTTCAACCCGGGACCGTCCTATCAAACTCAGATTTAATCTGAGCCACCCATTTCTTTTTAAAACTGTTGATGCGCCCCAGCCATTGGATCATGGTTGGACTCAATCCTGACCATCCGTTTTTCTCCCGATTTCTTCCCGCAGCGGTGTCTTCTTCTTCCCTGTGGCGTGCACTACACCAGTAACCCTACCACCTACTTAGCACCATTTTTCTTCTTATGTGACAACCGCTGGACCCCCCTCATTTCACGTGGTTTCCATAAAGACTTATCCCCAGTCTTTTAATATACTGAAGTGGCTCGGATCCTTTATGTTGGAATTTAAAATATTCTTCGTAATATAATATGGGTTCTATAAACACACCCCTTTGCACCCAAAGAAACTCTCGGTTCTTCTGAACTCAACTTCTAGCAAGCTCCAACAAGTCCTCCTAAGCCCCCTATTCCTCTTCGATCTAAGGTAAGGGTTTTATTATCTTGCATTGTGTTAGAATATATACACATGTATACATATAGTGTATATTTATACATCTTACGGTTTGAGTTAAAACCCTTCTATACCTGACTTCAGGGCTCAGGATTTTCGAGTTTATAAGGTATTAGTGGACCTGATGCATAATTACCTTATGCAAACATGTTTACATACCACATATACATACCATATATATATATACATATATATATATATATATTTACATGCATATCAAATCCAAACCTATCTATACTTTCAAAGGCTGGATTATGTGTTTACAATTACTTTTTAAGGCTTAAATGACGCAAGGGTTTTATTTTTGAATGGTTCTACTAAACCAAAGCCAAATATACACTTTTGTATATTCGGATATACATGGGTAATTAATTACAAATCTGTTTATGTTCTATTTTTTTAGGGTGAATACCAATATTTAAATAATGGGTTGGATGTGAAATGTGCATAGGGTTTAATTGGATTCATATTTAGTATGCAGAACCCTAACTTTTACATATATATACGGTCACCTAACATGGTTTTGTTTTTAATAGAGGGAGAATGGTGTATTAAATATGTTTTAAAGTATTTATTACTTATGAGAAATTATTAAACCTAGTTTAATTATGAAAACTTATATATATACTTTTCGTATATACTGTTATAGTTTCCAAAGCCCTAATTTCATGTATGGATTATTATAATTTAATTAATGTATGGATGTCATTAATACTTGTAAGACTCTGCGTAAGCCAAACCAATATGTATTTATGTAGGTATGTATGTCCTAATCCATTAATTATGTCAAACATGTTATAGTTAAAGAACTTTTAATGATATTAGGCTTGTTATAATTTCACGTTTCAAAGGTATTATATGATTTACCTTGTTGTGTTTTATGATTAAAACGAATATATGTTTTTGATTTGACCAAAATATATTAAAGAATAAAAGGGTGTGTTAAACCATGTGATCATTTTATGCTCATGTAATGTTTTAACAACTACGATGATTTTCGTTAGTTAAGTCGTGATGTAATCTAATTGATTGATCACTAACACTTTTATCAGCATATTGAATAACTTGCATTTTTCATTCATGGAATAATGATTTTAAATTAAAGGGTTGTTATTTTAATATCTCATATGGAAAACCCCTTCTCATCTATTATTTGATGTGCTTTTGTAATTGCCTCATGTGCAAAGAATGTGTAATAAACCATGTATGCCTTCGATAAATTGTTACTGCCATATTTTCAGTGTTATCTGTCATATTATTTATTCTATATTAAATGGATTTATTTTCCATTTTATTTTTAGTTTCATTCAATTACGCATGCATGTGGTATATCATAATAATGAGATAAGAAATTAATTACTCTGAGTGGTATGAGACACTCTGAATAATGAGAAGTAACCTAGTAGAATGTGACACTTGGTTTGTTATGTGATATCCAATTTAATGAATCAATGTGATATGAGCACTTTAATTTAGAGATATGTGGAATGCATTGGACTTAGTATGTGATGGGTGGGGCCCTCTATAGCCCCTCAATTCATCAGTAGGTCTAATGAGACAACTAGAAGCAGAATTGACCGAGGCCTTTCCCAATTACGAGTTATGGATTTTTGGTTAAGGCCTTAATCATTAGACGTCTTGGCTGAGGCCTTGACACAGTCTAACATATGAACTTTCCTCATTATGACTATGTAAATTATTCAACCATAGGATTATTAGTTTAGTATAATATCCTTGGTTAAAGAGCTTATGATTATGAGAACCAGAAAAAGTATAAGTTATGACATATTATTTATGCAATATTCAGAGATTTAATGACAGTGTATGTTTCACAGTAGTAAAGGATGAAATTTAAGTATTATTTTAAGCACAACTCTGATCATTCATTACACTTAGTTATGAATTTTTTTACTTTCCTTTTCATATAGAATGTCTTTTACTTATTACCCTAAATGAGCATGACTATAATTGAATCATTTTCTCTGTAAACTTGTTAGTATGTTTTTTTTAACTGTGCTCTTTTATTTCTTAGAAAATCATTATGATATGTCACGTATGTTACAAAATTTTAAGAAAATGTTTTATGAAAATTTTAAAGAATGTTTTCAAAAGTTATATTGGTTTATTATGTTATTTTTAAAACCCCTTACTGGGCATTCGTATGCTCACCCTATGTTTTTGATTAATTTTTTTAGGTTTCAGTTTGAGCTAAAGAAGTATGATAGAAGTGACTGGTTTCCCAGAACCCAAACCGAATTTGATCCTCTAGATGGGACAGGATGTGTAATTTTTTAGTGCATGTTTTTGTTTAAAATGACACATCATGTTCTGAAGGCATCGGCTCTAGGTATCCTGGGGTCAGGTCCTCATAATAACTCCCTGATAGAAATTAAGAATCCAGACTTTGGCCACTTACTACACTTAATTTTATGCTTTCATTTCCAATAAAGTAATAGAAGGCTTAGTCTAACTTAATATTTAATTAAGGGATTTTATTTTATTATGAAAAAATTATCTTGTTTTATCCTTGACACGTCTTGTTAATATTATGTGGATGTTACTTAATTAATTAACCTTGTTAGATAAAACATTTACGCATAATTCATTTATTTAATTTCTATCTTTGCACATTAATTCATTTATTTATCTAATCATGACCTTGAATCTATATAATAAATAAATACATAGAAAATAATAATTAATTAATCAAATGACCCATTCATGAGCTTTATCTAATGGTTTATTTAACGAGAAGACATTAAATCAACCTTTGACATAGGGTAAATAACTCATATTGTTGGTCTTAACATGAGTTATAACATTCCAACTATCCACTTGTGTATCACCTAGGTTGGCATCATTATGGTTCCATATTGAACCACCTCCACACACCTTGGGATGCTGCATTAATTAAAAATATTTATTACTCACACATAGGTGAGGGGAACCAAAATATTGGTTAAAGGGGATTACATAAATATCCTTAGACACACAGGTACTACATAATAATGGAGGGAGGGATAACTCACAGACCATCATTTAATTTAATATTAAATAATTTCAAACACTTACAATAAATTAAATTAAAAAATCCAACACATACACAAGTCTTGGTCAAGCTCATGAATGGTCATACATGTAATGAATATACAAAAGTAATTGGTTAGAATTCATTTTTCTATCCGTTCTTTTATTATTTAAGATAAACACACTTGAATTAGTTAATTAATTAATAAATAAATTAATTCCATTTCATCTTAATGATCATCCAATCTTATTTAGAGATACCCATTATTAATGGAATTCATAGATAATAAACAACAGAATCAATAATGAAATATTAATTACAATAAATTAATTAATCATTTAAAATTCTCTGAAACCATTATTAAATTTTCAAACACATAATGGTGTGCCAATAAATAAAATAAGGTTTTAATGATAAATTTTTTAAATTCAATTTAAATTTAATTTTTTCCATTAGTGTATACATCCAACTACATGCTACATACCTCGATTTTCGTATATCTAAGTCACACGCTTGGGGCTTCGGTGTGTTAACTCGGCCAGACAACACAGTGTGTACATGATAGCTACACACCCTGTATCCACTTGTTGCGTGCCAAGTTGGTCTGGTCAACATGTGGTGTGCAATAAAATCGCCATGTGTAATTAGTTGCTCGATGCATATAGTTACAATTCACATGGGTATATGGTGTGTGCACTGAATGCATGCCATGTAACCCAGTTTTACCAGCCAAATATTTGACACTTCCTGATGGCATCTCCAGTCGTTCTTCATTTTTTATTAAACCTTTAATAAAATAAAACACCGAACAAACATTATTAATATGTTGATAAAATGTTAATTCAAATCTGATTAAATAAATAATAACATGAAATGAAAATATAACCATAATTGTGCATAAATCAACAATCAAATAAATAATTATAAATTTAAATTTCACTCCTCGGATACCACTTGATGGTTATAGGCATAGAAGAAGCATGAAAAGGTGGATGATATATTAAAATTTATTTTAATAATCATTGCTTAAAACCAAGATTAATGATATTACACATCAAATTTATAATTAATTTATTTAATATTTGAATAAATAAATACCTAGGCTTAAGAACTTTCTTTTTTGGTGAATGTTGATCATAAAAAAAATACCCTTTTGGATTACCTTCATTGGTTTATGAGTATCGAAAGATAGAATCCCTCTAGTAGTGATCCAAACGTGCTCCTATAATCTCTGAGAAACACCACTTGATCTCTGGGTGCTAGCATGACAAGTCAAATGTCTTGCATTGTTTGTTTTTTGAGAGGGAGAGAGAAGGAAGAGTTGAGATAAAATTTGTTGTGCGCAAAAATTCTCTATTCTCAATTTTTGTATGCTCTGCAAAATAGACATAACCATCTATTTATAGAGTTAGAATTTAAGTTAAAATATTATTTAATTTCATACTGACCATTAAATAAAATTTATTACATTTAATAAACCCCATGCCACATAATAATAATTATATTATTATTATTTTATGGCGTGTGCCAACTTGCGCATTAATAAATATTATGTAATGGTATTGTTAATTAATACTTGTCACCAGACTTGGTATTAGTCCATTCAAAGTCCTCCATGATTTATTGAAAAACTGTACAAATATTTTATTCACAAATAAATATTTTATTCACAATATATAAAATAAATATTTATTAAAATGTTCAATAAATAAAATAACTATTTTATTCAAAAGACGGTGAATAAATATTTATTTAATTTATGTGATTAGTATAACTTGAATAAAATTATTCCTCATACTTGAGAATAATATTTATTCCATTAATTAAACTCAAATAGAATTTAATCAAGATCAATGAAAACAATTAGCATGTGACCCTTTAGGATTCTTTCTCATTGGTATTAGGCAGTCTTGCCTAAAGTATAAGATTATTGTATAGCAAAGGGTTAAGGAACCCAAGATAAAGAACTTAATGTCACAACATCGACAACCATATATGAACATTCACTGTGTAATATAATCCTTTTGTTATAATATCTCATCAAGCAGGTTGCACATCCATGTCACCAATATATATACTTGATATCTCTTTCTTTGATTATCTAAAATAAACACATCGTTACACCATATACATGGAATTTTAATGCGATATTTCTATTCTAATAAAAGGTCTGAGATATCATCTTCTAAAATATGGAAGGGATAAATCCTTCCTCGACTTATTCATTAATGACATGCCACTCGTGATGCACTCAATGTATCCAACTTCACCATGGACAATTATCATCACGATTTATGAAATACATCTAAGTAAGTGAGCTGTAACATGAATTAATAATAATATTAAAGTCTAAGGACCATCACACACACTCATAAATAGGAATATAGAATGACACCAAAACACATGGAATTCCTACTAATGGGTATGTTCTCATAATCTCCCTTCTTGGAGATTACTAAGTGAGAAATTAATGAGAAGAAGCCTCATAGGCTTATGAGTACTCACACCTGACAGTCTATGTACTATGTGTCCTATCATAGTATGTTATCCAACCACAAAACATTATTTGAGAATATTTCCATCACACATAAAGGTTCTCATCATAGTGGGGAACATTTACGACCTTATCAATGTAACATATACTCTAGGATATTATTACATTAGAGTCATATAGAATAATAAACAATATGTAATAAAAAGTTTTATTAATATTCAATACATCTAATATACATGTAATCAAAGTATAAATAGTTGGTATTAGGACACCAACTCCAACAGACACCAGTTTATAGCCCCTGGGGATTGGGAACACCCTTCGAGCTAGTGGAAAGTCAAGTTAGATGGAAGCCCGAACCGATTTGTTACACCAATATATATCCCCAAAAATCTTAAGATTAGATTCTATCAACATAGATATGAAAATTCTCAACAATGTAATGAAGGTGGAGCAATTTGATGATAACAATTTAAAGAGGTGTAAAACAAGGATGAAATTGCTACTAGAAAATCTCAAAGTGATTTATGTGTTCTCAACTCCAAATCCCCACACATATGAAAAGGAGAAACTCCAAATTTTATGCATGAGGAAAAATGATAGAATAAAAATCTCATGTGTTGAGGACACACACACAACACCTTAAATGATAATATCTTCAATGCTTACCAACACCTCCCAATAGAAAAGGAGACATGGGATTCTTTGGAACAAAAATATATCACCAAGGATGCAACAAGAAAGGAATTCATAATAAGAAAGTCCATTTAATACAAAATGGTAGATAAATGGAGCTATCTTAGAGAAATTTTATGAAATACAACATATCTTACAACATATAAAGCAAAAAATGATGATCATGGATGCTTCCACTGTTGTCACATCCATCATTGATAAATTACCCCTTCTTAGAATAATCTTAAACACTATCTAAAAAACAAGAAGTAATATATTTATATCAATGAATTAATAAACTAATTACAAATTTATAAGGAATATAAAAATCATGAGGATACAAATGAACATAAGGATGATAAATCCAAGGTCCTCAGGGTAGAGGTAGTGGGTCTATCTGGGTCCTAAAAGGGGAAAAATTAAAAACTATCCTTTAAATGGAAAGGCTCAATTCAAGAAGAAGAAAGGGAATGCTACTTTTGTGGAAAGACTGAAGACTACAAACGAGACTGTTTTCTATATTAAAAGGTATAAATAACACTCTAAAGGATCACTTTGTGGCCATGATCTTCAAATTTAATGTGCTCAAGGATGGATCTTCTTGGTGGATCATTTATGGTGCTACACGACACACGTGCAATAAAAAATATCTATTCAAGAGTATGGAATCAATATAATATGGGACATTTCTCTACACGAGGAACTTTACAAGTATAAATGTACAAGGGAAGGGTGTGGTTGATCTAAATCTTAACTCAAGAAATATCCTCACTTAAAATGATGCCTTGTATGTGCCTGAAGTTCATAGGAACTTTGTTTCTAGGATCTTGTTAAATAAACATGGGTTTAAGATCATGTTCAAGGAAGATAACCTTGTTCTATACAAGGGAGAGATCTTAGTTGGAAATGGTCACTTGTATGATGGATTATTCAAATTAGATATAATTTTTGTTTCTCAATACTACAATATTTTGATTTATGGAATAATCTTTTGGGTCACATAAATTATAAGAAAATGCATGACATGTAAAATTTTAAATTATTACCTAGCATGGATAAAAATGATCATAAATGTATGACTTGCATGAAAAATAAAATAGTTATGAAACTATTTCAAACTATATAAAGGAAAGTTAATTTTTTATTTTAAATATTGGGGCCGAAGCCTCATTTATTATTAAAGGAAAGTAAAGATCTCTTTAACTAGGTAGAGGAAGACCCATTACATAGCCCGAAGGCCCAGTGGGCAATTGGCCCATTACATGGCCCGTAAGCCCAATTTTAAAGCCCAAATCCCATACTGTGAATAGAACTGCTACAGTACCTGCACTGCTACAATACGGCACAGTACCCGCCATTGCTACAGTACCCTGCCACTACTACAGTGACCTGCCATCGCTACAGTGCCCGCCGTTGCTACAGTGCCTCCACTGCTATAGTCGTTACAGTCTTCTAAAGATCCTGCACCCAATGGGTTTTGAACCCCCATGTTTCATGTAGGATTAAGGGGTGCTTACCACTAAGACAAACCCCAACTACAGGTAATTTGTTAGAATTAATACATAGTAATGTATCTAATTTTCATGACACAAACGCCATAGGAAATAAAAAGTGATGTGAAACTTTTATTAATGATTATTCTATATTTTATAGGTCTTTTTTACATTATAAAGATAAAATTATAGATAAATCTAGTATCTATAAAAATTAGGTTGAATACCAATATAGGATTACAATTAAATACCTCAGATTCTCAAAAAGAGAATAATATTATAGACCTTTATAATTTGAATCCCTAGAAATCATAAATGAAGTGAAAAATTCCTATACACCACAATAGAATGGTGTAGATAAGATAAATAGTAGAACATTAATGAAAATGGTTAATTTCATTATGTCTATCTCAGGTCTCTCAAGGGTATTATGGGGAGTGACATTATTAATTTCATCTCACAACCTAAATAGGGTTCCCAAAAAAGGAAGGTTATGACTTCATATGAATTATGAAATCATAGGAAACCAAACCTCATTATTTAATGGTTTTGGTTTGTCACACAATTATAAGAGTACCTGAACCTAAAAGGGAAAATTTGGGTAAAAGAAGTCTTGATAACATATTTCTTGGACATATAGAGAATTTAAAAGCTTATAGATTCATAGTTTTAGAATCTAATGATTTAGTGGAAATTAATATAGTTATTGAATCAAGATATTTTATCTTTGATTAATCTAGGTTTATCACTTTACCTAAGAAAGTCTAAATAGAGAAATTTGGATTAAATAAAATTTTATCTCAATAAGGTATAGTCTAAAAGGTTTGTAAAAGTAAATAAACTCAAATACCCAAGACATATGAATTTTATTTCTATATGTACTTGTTGGAAGGAACTAATTATAGTATTATTACACAAACATCATTTTTTATCAATATAGATCCCAACCCAAAAACTTTCAAAGAAGACATGTCATCTTCTAATGCATCTATTTAGAAGGAAGCTATAAATGATGAAATGGAATATATAACCAAGAATAATACTTGGATATTATTTGATATTCCTCAATATTTACAAGCAATAGGTTAAAAGTGGGTATTTAGAAGAAAACATAAATTCAATGATATAGTTGAAAAATATAAATCCAGACTGGTAGCCAAGGGTTTACTATAAAGGAGGGAATCAATTACTATGATACTTATACTTCCATGCTTAGGAATACTTCTATTAGAATTATTCTTTATTTATCTTCCATATATAATTTGTAAATTCACCAAATGGATGTTAAAACAACATTATTAAATGATGGGTTATATAAAGTAATATATATGAAACAACAGGAAGGATTCATAATACATGGAAAATAAATAAAGGTTTTCAAATTGGTACAGTCCCTATATGGTTTAAAATAAGTACCCAAACAATGGCATGATAAATTTAATGAATTAATTTTATCAAATGTATTTTTATTTAACCAAGCTGATAAATGTGTTTATAGTAGGTTCTATAATAATCATGGTGTGGTTATTTGTTTATATACTGATGACATACTAATATTTGGAACTAATATAAATCAAGTAAATGAGACTAAGTCTATTTTATCTATAAATTTTGATATAAAAGTATCAAGTGAATAAAATGTTATTTTTAGAATCAAAATTGTTAGGAATAATAATTTTATTTTTATTTCTCAAACTCATTATATTTAAAATCTCTTAAAGTGGTTTAAAAAATTTGATTGTTCACCAATATCTACCCCATATGCTTCTAGGAGTGGGATTCTACCAAATATTGGTAGGGCGGTTTCTCAAATAGAATATGAAATGGTTATTGGGTGTATCATGTACGCCATGACAGGAACAAGACCTGATATTTCATATGCTATTGGAAAGTTGAGTAGGTATACAAGTAATTTGGGTATGTACAATGGGATGTGGTTAAAAGAGTACTCAAGTATGTTAATGGTAATATGGATTATTGTATATGTTATTGTGGAAAACCAAGGGTGTTGGAAATATTTTATGATACAATATAGATTACTAATATGGTGGATCACTATTACATGAGTGGTTAGGGTTTTACACTTGGAGGTGGAGTGATTTCTTGGGGATCAAAGAAAGAAACCTGTATAATAGACTCCATAAAGGCTTATGAGATTGTTGCTTTAACAGCCACCACAAAAAAAGAAGAATGAATTAGATATCTTTTATTAGATCTACTATTATAGCCTACACCAATGTATTTGGTTTATATATATTATGATAGTAAACCAATATTGGATAAGGTATATAACTTTACTTATAATGGAAAATCAAGTTATGTTGGTCTCTAACATAACTATGTGAGGCAGTTGATACAAAATGGTATCATAACCATGGAATTTGTTAAATTGAACCAAAATTTGATGGATCCACTAACAAAGGGACTTTAAAGAGTGTTAGTGTACAAAAATTTATTATGTATGATTTTAAAGTCCTTGTAAAAAAATTACCAATGATGGAATCTCAACTTAACATGTGATAACTTTGCATGTATAAGTTCAATGTCAAAAATTTTATCATATGTGTGAAGGAAACACCAAAGGTATATTATATCCTGGTAAAATGGTGGTTGGTTCCAATGAGAAAAGGTGGATGAGATTAAAAATGATAATAAATAAAGGATATAAACAAGTGTTGAAACATTGAAACACTTCTTGGATCATTTATGTGAATATTGGAGTGGAGCAGCTTCAAAGATCTTATGACTTTAGTTCTCAAACATTTATCAAAGGATAAGTGATGTATAGCCATAATTCTATCTAGGAGTAGATTAATAACTATAAAATTTTAAGGGAATTGTGTAGAAAAAATCTAGTTAATGATAGAAATTACCTATTTAAGACAACGTCCACTTGTTTCTTTATTTAGCTTTAATTTTTATCCACTATATAAAGGTTCAAATTAAGATATGCCTTTATTTATGAAATTTTTTTCCTAGAAAGTATGATTCTTGATTTTCAAAAGGCATTTTTAAATATTTTAAAATTTTGGGGGATTATTATATTTTTAAAGGTTTTAAAAATATTTTAAATGGATTTTTTTTAAAAAGGGAAAATTTTTGGAATTATACATTGGAAAGTGGGTTGGAGTAGAGTCTCCTTAATAAAGGGAAATACTTTTATCAAAATTAAAAATGATAAAGTGTAGAAGAAAAATCCAATGGGGGATAGTGCATTGTATCATCCACACCCGCATGCATGAAATCACACAGTGTGACACTTTGATGATGCACTTCACACTTCACACACCGCATTAGTGCGAGATATTTGAAGGCGACTTCATTTTTATAATGGATTAGATAATTACACTGGTTCAAGACTGGGATCAAATGAGAATGTCTAGTGGGTTGACCTAGTTCACTGAGAGGGTGTGATATGGACCATAGATCAGATTTGGTGGGATATAATAGACATGTCTATTCGCTATCAGGTGAGATTTGGGAAACTTCTTTGATCGGGTGACATCTGATAAATATGATTAATTCAGATAAAATATGCCTTTATAGAATAGGTGTCTACCCAATTCTAAGAGGTGGGATAAATTATCTAAAAGGGGTACTTCAATGCATATAAAATGGAGTCTCTATAAAATGAAAATGCAATTCAATCCAATCTATTAATAAGTAGCCCCATCCCTCTCAAATATTGATATTAATCTCAATTATTCTACAAGAATCAAAAGATCTTTGTTGGTACACAAAAACAAATACCTTTCATTACTCTGTTGATTCCAAATACTTTTCAAGGGATACTCTATACTATGTAAAAATGTAGAGTATTGATCTACCTTTGTTTCCTAAATAGGACTCACTTGTAAACCATTATACTACAAAATTAGTGGGTAAGAATATAATCTTAAAGAGAGTAAGAAACATCGTAATGTGCCTTAATGGGCTCCATCCACCACCATCCAATTAGAAGTCATACCATTTCCCATCTACATTCCCAACAATGTTGAGGCATATAAGTGGGTCTAAAATAGGTTTCTATAGTACATGATAAGTCTTCAAGTAAATAATTGTCTTGGAAAGGGTCTTCATCTAGAAGGAGTTACATTTGTCATGGAAATAAATGCTTGTCTACACTTAGATTGTCTTCAAGACACTACAAAACCTGAAAAAGTAATTTTATTCCATCCCTGAATTGAATGAGAATATTTATTTTAAATGATCTATTTCATTCCCTGAAGTGAATGAAAATATACCTAATTTTATTTTAAATCAAGTTTGAGTGAATATGATATTTTATGATAATAATTATGGCCTATTTTTTTATGAAATAAAATAAAAAAACAATAATAATATAACCACCAAAATTGGTTTGATGACAAAAAAAATATTTACAGAGCACAATAAATTTTATTAATATTTATAAAATAATGCATCCTTGAAGGATGATATAAAAATAACAACCTTTTTCATTATATTTAATAATATCTTCATTTATCAACTATTGTTTCTATAGTAGCAATATCAAGGGAAAAATTATTATCCATGTGATTATGAATTACCAATATCATCTTAAGTAATTCATTCAATTTTATCCTCTAAAGTAGATGATATTATTCTTCTATTTCATAAAAGAGATGATTGAATTACATATTTTTGATAATACTATGTATTTTATGAAAATGATTTTATAACCTAAAGTGGTTAAAATAATGATCATCATAAATAATAAAAATTAGTATTTTATACAAGATGATCATTATTGATAAATAATGAATGATCATTCATGGATCATGAAATTCAATGAATGAATTAATTCCTCAATGTGAATATAATTATATTATCTCATTCCTTGAAGTGAATGAAATTATTCATGAAAAAATTGATATGATTTATGCTACTCATACTTATCATTTTAGCATAAATATTTGAGAGTTGATGCAGTTTGATTAAATAATTTATCCTTCATTTGGTAAAGTGAATGTTATTATTATTTTGGATGGAGATGAGTTATGTACTGTGAATCCAGAAGATTATTCCATATTGGTTCTCACTACCACATTCACCAGCTTTAAAATACATGGGGGATACAATCCCAAGTAGATGTATTGTAAAAAAATATTTGGGCCAGAGGTTAAAAAATATACAATAATCTGCTTGGTGATAGACCTAACCTATTATGATTATATTATGAATTCATCAACCACCATAAGTGGAAATTATAATGAAAAATATGAGTATACATAATGAAAGATCCTATAGAGATTATATACATCGATCTTGAAGAAAAAACTTTATAAATATTATTTTGATTAAATGATTGAAAATAACTCATATATGAGTTAGTATATTCTCATGTAAGTACATTTACCGATAGAGAAAATTAATTAATGGCTCCAAAAGAGAGAAAGTATTCCTATCTAATAGTAAAAATTCTTAATGGTTTGTTATATCTGAAGTCTAGATTTAATCCCAGCCACTCGATCATCCAATCGACTGATCTCTACCACCCGTTTCAATCCCACACATTTCCAGTTCAAATTAATTTGATCCCATGTTGTGAAAATTAAAACCAATCCTATTCAATTCAAGAACTCCATCTTCAATTGCTCGCTTGTTTTCCACTCTCCTGCACCACTGGTTTGACATAGAGAGGAAAATAGATGTCACTCGCATGACCATTCATTCACCATGGCTACAATTCTCCACCGAATGAACTCGAGACAACTAGTGAGGATGTTCCTTATGAAAACCCTAATATTTTATTACACAATTAAACATAATTTATTACATAAACATCACTTGATAAAACATATAATATCAAGAGGTCTAGTGTCTTTGGGGATTAGGATCATTACATAACACCTTAAAACATGGAATACAAAATCTTTATTGAAAACTTCCTTTACATGACCACTACATTCCCTCGTACTTAGCATTGCATGGGATAACATGAGGACATGCATAAGAAAAGGGTGAGCTATAAATCCCATTAAGGTATTAGTCATAAAATAACATGAGTAATACAATAAATGTTAGAAAATAGTCATATCAATAGAGAACAGGAGAAGCATAAACATAAAGGAATGATAAATCATGATAATCATTACATGGAAATGTGGAAACAACACTTAACATGGAATTATCATGAGCCAAGGCTCATTGCACATGGAGCATGAGTAAACCCTCATTGCACATGAAGCACAAGTAAAACCTAATTACACTTGGATTAGAATGAGTAAACACCCATTTCACATGAAGTATCATGATATTGTACTTTACCCAATGCATTAGAGCACTATCAGATCACACCCTTCTTAAACATTTCATTTCATGCATAAGTGTGCCACATGAATCATAAAATATTGAATCATTCAACATAATCATTTATTACATGATAAAATAATGTGGAATAAATACATGAAACTATTAAAACAATAATTAAATGTGCATAAAGGTGAATACCCTTGATAGAGAAATGGGCATGGTATTCACTACACAATGACTTTGTCTTGGAGAAGCGTGATGTAATTTCGGCAGCATAACGGTGTGACATAAGAACTCATAAAAATGGTTGATGAGAGAGAAAGGTGTGTCTCATCATATTTACATGATATGGACAATAAGGTTGTCATATAGATACATGTACCAAAAAATGTAATGGAATTTAGATTCATTATACAAAATAATTGCTTGAATGTAAATGAGGAGAGAGAAATTACTTTCAGAATTTCAGCATAGTAACAGGTGTACATGGGAGGAAATTAATGAGAGAGAAAGGGGTATCCCATCATTCAAACATAAATAGGGAAGTATGGGGGAGGTGAGAAACTATACCCCAATATTTATAATTGAAATAAAAAGGGCATAAAAATTTAAAGAATATTGGACAAAAATGAGAAAGGAAGAAAAACCCTTACTTGGAAGTGTGCTTCCAAAGGTTTGAGAGAGGCTTTAGAGAGGATTATTGGGAGATTGGGGAACCTTGGGAGGATTATAGAGAGAGGAGAGAAGAGGTTGGATGAACTCCAAAGGCTTTGAGTGAGGAGGAAGTGGGAGCTTGGGTGGGTTTATATAAGAAAGGTGAGGGAATTCTTTATTATTTTGGTTTAGGACACCTCACATTAAACTAATCCAAACCACTAACTAGACCATGTTTTTTGCCCATGGTTTTTGGAAAAGGAAAGTGGAAAAAAATATTTTATAAGGAAAAAGTCCGAACTTATTAAAATAATGGGGATGTTTATGTGGAGGTGAGTCACACTCCCAAGGAAAACAATTTAAAAAGACAAAATGTTTAATAAGTCTTGAAGGGTCCACTAAAGTTTTGTAAAATAAATCAAAAAAACCAAAAATCACATTATTTTAATGGTAAAACATATATTGTCCAAAAATAAATTTTATAGTATTTTATTACATCACTATTGGGTCATTATGATGTCATAAACCACATTATATATTTAAACAGTATTTAATTTTTACCCAAAAATTTGACTGTCTCAGAAAATTATGAAAAATTAACCATTGGATAATTTTGACATCCTGATTCCAGAAATAATATTCATTTTATCTAAATAATTTTATAATTATGTTAATTTTTACTTTTAAAATAAAAACCTACATTTATCAAAAATTCATGGGTTTTGACGAAAATGGCTTTCAAACCTTAATAAAAATTACAATTGCATTCATAAAATTATACGATCATTTATATTTAATAAAAATTAATTTAATAATAATAATATTATTTTATTAAAATATTATTTAATTCAAAAATCCATTAATTCATCAAAATAGATTCCTTAGTTGAACATTAACTAAAAATACTATTTGTGCTTTAAAAAAACTATTTACAAGGTAACAATAATAAAATGAAAGTATATTCATTATTATATACAAAAATATTGTACATAACCATAGTACTAGGGTATTTTTACATAACCTCTTATAACACCCGCATAAGACCAAAGAGTAAGATGTGCGTTGGTGACAAACTCTTGGGGTGGCTCGGATAACATTGCTCGGGTGGTAATCTCTATCAACTTCCTCTTCTCTCGTAGGCGTGCCCACTCAAGCATAACATATTCAAGCTCATCTTGGGCTTGGTCAAGATAGAAGACCAAATATGCAATCTCCTTTCCAAGCTCTAACAAATGGGCTTCGTATGGGGCACGTCTAATGGATGAGGCCATCGATTCCTTTGTTTGAGTAAATTGGATTTGTTAAAGCCCAATATTTATACTAATAATGTGATCATTGTTCAACGACTATATTAGAAACGGTCATAATTATTAATAGTATTTTAAAATCCAAAAACATAAAACCAAATAAGTTGACATTTATATAAAAATTTTGCATAAAGAGACATTTAATTAGATCAAGAGGGATTTCCATTAATGAAAGTTTGGGTCATTACAATCTTCCCCCCTTAAGAAATTTCGCCCTTGAAATTTTATTTTCCCACATTAAAACAGATGTGGGTAACTCTACTTCATCATTTCCTCTAATTCCCACACCGATTCTTCTAACTTGTGGTTTCTCCACAACACTTTGATGAGGGAAATTGTATTATTTCATAGAACTTTTTTCTCTACGATCTAAGATCTTCACCGGTTTCTCCTCATAAGAAAGATCATCCTCTAACTGTACCACCTATGAAGAGAGTACATGTGAAGGGTCCGGTATGTACTTACTTAATAGGGATACATGAAAGACATCATGTACTTTGGCTATGGTAGGTGGAAGTTCTAGTCGATAGGCCACAAACCTGTCATGATCAAGAATCTCAAAGGGTCCGATGTACCTTGGAATTAAATTCCCTTTATTTACAAACCTCATGACCTTATTCCACATATATATGCGTATAAATACCATGTCTCTAACTTTAAACTCAAGGTCTCATCGACGATTATCTGTATAACTCTTCTGTTGACTCTGTGCTTCCTTGATATGCTACTGAATGGTTTTCACCTTCTCCACCATTTTTCGACCATTTCTGGTCCAAGCAGCTTACGCTCACCGACCTCATCCCAACACCCTGGTGTTCTGCACCTTTTCCCATAAAGGGATTTATATGGTGCCATTTGGATGCTCTAGTTGAAACTATTATTATAAGAGAACTCAACCAGAGGAAGGTGTCGATCCCATTCTCCTTTAAAGTCCATTGAGCACGCTCTCAACATGTCCTCAAGTGTTTGTATAGTCCACTCGGATTGGCCATCAGTTTGAGGATGATAGGCCGTACTGAAGTTCAGTTCAGTATTCATAGAATTTTGAAGACTCTTCCAAAAATTAGAGGTGAATCTTGGATCTCGATCAGATACAATAGATAGTGGTACTCCATGAAGCCTTACCACTTCCCTGATATATATCCATTCCATTTGATCCAATGAGAAATCCTCTCAAATAACAATGAAGTGTGCAGCCTTTGTAAAATGATCGACAACAACCCAGATTTCATTGTTGCCTTTGGATGTCTTTGGAAGTCTGGTGACAAAGTCCATGGTGATGTTATCCCATTTCCATTTTGGTATGGGCAATGGTTGCATCATCCCGTTAGACTTCTGCCTCTCTGCCTTCACTTGCTGACACACCAGGCACTTTGATGTATATTCAACGATCTCCTTCTTCATATTATCCCACCAATAATGCTCTCAGAGATCTCGATACATCTTTATGTTTCCTGGGTGAATAGAGAAATTTGAACTATGTGCATCATCCAAAAGTTCCTTCTTCAGCTTCGGACTTGATGGAACACATAGTCTTTTCGCAAATCTCACAATTCCTTCTTCATTAACATTAAACTATGAGGATTTAATTTTTCCAATAGCTTCCACTTTTTCTTGAATTCCCACATCATCCTTTTGAGCATCCTTTAACCTTTCCAAAAGTAACGGTTGAGCAATCATTTGTGAAAGGATTGATGATGTTACCTTCTTTATGATTTCCATGCCCATCTTCATCAAATCTAAGAAGATTGGATCCTTTTCAATTCTCATCAATGATAGAATCACTGGGTCCTTTCTAGTTAGGGAATATTCCACCTTGTTTGCTTTCCCAGGGTGGTAATGGATTGAGTAGTCATAGTCTTTGATCAACTCTAACCATCTTCGTTGGTGCATGTTCAACTCTTTCTACGTGAATATATATTTGAGGATTTTGTGGTCTGTATATATTTCACACTTCTCCCCAAATAGATAATTCTGCCAAATTTTCAAAGTGAAGATCACTGCAGCCAACTTGAGGTCATGTGTTGGATAGTTCTGTTCATGAACTTTCAATTGCCTTGAAGCATAGGTAATGATTTATCATTTTTCATCAACACACATCCCAATCCCTTCTTCTAAGCATCACTAAATACCACAAAATGTTCTCAACTTGTGGGAAAAGTGAGCATGGGCACAGTGATAAGCCTCCTTTTCTACTTCTTGAAGCTTTCTTCGCATTCATCACTCCAAGAAAACTTTAATCCCTTTCGAGTTAGCTTGGTAAGAGGGTTGTACAATAATGATAAATTTCTCAAAAATCATCAATAATATCCAGCTAACCCCAAGAAGCTACGGATATCCGTTACCGATGTTGGCCTCGACCATCCCCTAATTGCATCTATTTTGAAGGGATCCATAGATATCCCATTTCTTGTGATGATATGGCCCAAGAATGAGACCTCCTTCAACCAGAACTCACACTTGCTATACTTTTCATAGAGCTTCTCCTTCCGCAAGGTCTCAAGTACAGTTCTTAGATGCTCCTCATGATCCTCCTTGATTTTAGATTATATCAGAATATCATCTATAAAGACTTCCACAAATTTGTCAAGGTAATCTCTAAAGACTATATTCATCAAGTCCATGAAGATTTCTAGAGTATTAGTGAGTCCGAAAGGCATTACTATGAATTCATAGTGCTCGTATCTTGTATGAAAAGCAGTCTTGGGGATATCTTCCTTCTTCACCCTTACTTGATAATATCTCAACCGCAAATCCACCTTGGAGAAGTATTGTGCTCCACGCAGTTGATAGAACAAGTCATAAATTAGTGGGAGAGGATACTTGTTCTTTATCGTGATTTTGTTAATCTCACGATAATCGATGCAAAGGCACATTGACCCATCCTTCTTCTTGACGAAGAGGACTGCTGCACCCCATGGTGAAACACTTGGGCGTATAAACCCTTTATCCAGATTCTCCTGTAGTTGTTTCTTTAATTCCTCAAGCTCCAAAACATCTATTCTATATAGAATCTTGGATATTGGAAACACCCCAAGTATAAGATCAATTGATAATTCAACATCTCTTCGAGGAGGAAGACTAGGAAATTCCTCGAGAAACACTTCAGCGAATTCCCTCACAATAGACATGTATTATAGGATGGTTTCCTCCTTAGAATCAATCATCTAAGATAGATACACGTGCTCATTGGGCAGTAATATCCATGCTTGAGATGATGGATCTAAAGAAGGTTCATATTCCTCCTTGCACTTGTAAAGAATCGGGGGTCGATTCTCCACATGGAGAGTGATTTCCCTCTCAAGACAATTTATGTTGGCTCTATATAAGGAAAGACAATCCGTGCCAATAATTACATAAAATTCCACGAGAGGGAGTATGATGAGGTTCTATAGGAAGTTTTGTCCACAAATTATGATAGGGGAGGAGTTATATTCATGGGATGCAATGATTGCCCCATTTTACATACTCACTGACATCTTCACTTCTATGATTTATGGTGGTGCTGGGATTGTTCTACTAAACTTTAGAGATATAAAATAATTCATAGAACCCGAATCAAAAAGTAAATTCTCTATTATTGAATGAATAACTAGTGTACCTATCACCACTTCATTATCAGAGTTCACTTCGGCAGTAGTGATGGCAAAAGCTTGCCCTTGCTGCCTTGGAGGTTGTTGGTTGCCTCTGAAAACCCTTGGCTTAGGGTACTAATTTTAAATATTCCCTAGTTATTTGCAATTATAGCAATGAACTATGTGTTGAGGTTCGAATGGAGCATTCCTCTCCTCTATCACATCCGTGGGTATTTATTTCCAATAGTTAATAGCCAGGTGCCCTTATCTTCCACACCTAAAGCATTTCCTCATCCTCTTCAACAATTTCTGGGGTGCTTCTTTCCGCACCTTTGGCAAGTGGGGTGCTGGATCTTCTTAGCACCGTTGGATTTATCCATCATAACACCAGTATTGAAGTCCACCTTATTCTTCTTAACCCCATGATACCCCTGAGATTATTTGATCTCTATTTTGACCTTGAGGGCACATCAGAAAATTTCCTCATAGCTGTCAAAGTCACTGATCACCAGCGCTTTCCGCAGGCTAGGTTTCATCCCACCAAAGAAGTGATCAACCTTGCATTCAGGGGTAACGAAAAAGCCGGAGGCTTATCGTGAAAGTCTTGTGAAGTTTTCCTCATACGCTCTGACCGATTCTTTGTCTTTTTCCTTGAGGGCAAGGAAGTCCCTTTCCATCTTAATCTGGAGGGTGCGTGGAAAATATTTATCGAAAAACATATTCTGGAAATCCTTCCATTTCAATGCCTCGATCTCCTCCTCAAGCTTCGTATTTTTGATCAACGTCCACCATTGATCAGCTTCACCCTCCATATGATAACCATCTAGGAGAACCTTCTCTTGTTCAGAACATTGAAGGATGGAGAAGATATTTTCAATGGAGTTGATCCATTGTTCAGTGATTGAGGGATCAAATGATCCATTAAAAGTATGAGGCCTTTGTCTCATGAAGCTCTCGATAGCAACTTGTTCTTTCTTGGGGGGGGGGGGGGTTGAACGTTTCTCTTGACCCATGTTTCTATTCAAATATTGAGTTATCTGAGAGAGAAGCATGAAAAAGTTCACAATTCCCGCTCCCATTGGATTGGGCATCTCATTAGTACAGTCATTGCATTGATCTTCACATTGGTTGTTATACTGAGTCCTCCTATTACCGGCCATTGGATGTAATAAAAGGAAAGTTAGGGGTAACACATAAAGGGTAATACAAGGAAAAAATTGATGACTTATAAATAAATTTTATTTCCTTAACATATGAATCAATTGGTTTCAGTCTATGTTATCCATGATCTACTTTATAACATATATTATTAGGGAATTTTTTTGTCCCTTAATAATGGTTCATACTAAGCTTGTGAATTTACCAAGGCATTTCCCCTGAGAGTGTCATAACCAAGAGTTCAGCAAGGCCCATTGTTGTGCACCAGTTCCCATTCAAGTCTAGCTCAAAGTGGTGTTTTCAGGTTTTACCCCTAGGATGCATCTGTGCCAGAGCCACCTCTACCTACTCGTATCCAGACAGAGATGTATTTTCTTGATAAACCACTTACTCAATACTCAAAAAAAATTAGGGATGTTTTTATTATACTTATTCTTGTCTCTAAGTCTTTACTAGGGTTTTCTAATCCTAATCCAAAAAATAACTAAACCTATCCTCTGATACCAACTATAACAACCTTGATCTTTTATTACATAATTAAACATAATTTATTACATAAAATTCACTTGATACAACATAGAAGATCAAGAGGTATAGTGTATTTGGGGCTTAGGATAATTACATAACAACTTAAAACATGAAATACAATATTTTTATTGAAAACTTCTTTTACATGACCACTACATTCCCTCGTACTTAGCATTGCATGGGATAACCTGGGGACATGCATAAGAAAAGGGTGAGCTATAAAGCCCAGTAAGGGATTAATCATGAAATAACATGAGGAATACAATACTATGTTAGACAATAGGCATATCAATAGAGAATAATAGAAGCATAAACATAAAGGCATGATAAATCAGGATAATTATAACATGGAAATGTGGCAACAACACTTAACATGGATTTATCATGAGCCAAGGGTAATTGTACATGGAGCATGAGTAAACCCTAATTGCACATGAAGCACGAGTAAACCCTCGTTTCACTTGTATTAGCATGAGTAAACACCCATTGCACATGATTTATCATGATACTATACTTTACCCAATGCATTGGAGCGCTATCAGGGCATACCCTTATTAAACATTTCATTTCATGCATAAGTGTTCCACATGGATCATAAAACATTGAATCATTCAAAATAATAATTAATTACATGATAAAAAAATGTGGAATACATACATGAAACTCTTAAAACAATAAGTAAATTTGAATAAAGGTGAATACCATTGATAGAGAAATGGGCATGGTATTCACTACACAATGACTTTGGCTTGGAAAAGCGCAGTGCAATTTCGGCATCATACTGGCGTGACATAAGAACCCATAAAAATGGTTGATGAGAGAGAAATGGGTGTCTCATAATATTTACATGACATGTAAAGTAAGGGGGTAATATAGATACATATCCCAACAAATATAATAGGATTTAGATTCATGATACAAAATAATTGCTTGAATGTAAATGAGGAGAGAGAAATTCCTTTCAGAATTTTGACATAGTAACGGGTGTACATGGGAGGAATTTAATGAGAGAGAAAGAGGTATCCCATCATTCAAACATAAGTATGGAATTATGGGGGAGGTTATAAACTATACCCCAACATTTATAATTGAAATAAAAAGGGCATAACAATTTAAAGAATATTGGAAAAAAATGAGAAAGGAAGAAAAACCCTTACTTGGAAGTGTGCTTCCAAAGGTTTGAGAGAGGCTTGGGAGAGGATTCTTGGGAGCTTGGGGAACCTTGGGAGGATTATATAGATAGGAGGGAAGAGGCTGGATGAACTCAAAAGCCTTTGAGTGAGGAGGAAGTGGGAGCTTGGGTGGGTTTATATAGGAAAGGTGAGAGAATTATTTATTATTTAGGTTTAGAAAACCTCACATTAAAATAATCCAAACCACCAACCAGACCATGGTTTTTGACCATGGTTTTTGGAAAAGGGAAGTGGAAAAAAATATTTTATAAGACCAAAGTCTGAACTTATTAAAATAATGGGTATTCTTATGTGGAGGTGAGTCACACTCCCAAGGAAAACAATTTAAAAAGACAAAATGTTTAATAAGTCTTGAAGGGTCCACTAAAGCTTTGTAAAATAAATCAAACAAACCCAAAATCACATTATTTTAATGTTAAAACATATATTGGCCGAAAATAAAGTTTATAGTATTTTATTACAACACTATTGGGTCATTATGATGTCATAAAACACATTATATATTTAAACGGTATTTAATTTTTACCCAAAAATTTGACTCACTCAGAAAATTATGAAAAATTCACCGTTTGATAATTTCGATGTCCTGATTCCAAAAATAATATTCATTTTATATAAATAATTTTATAAATATGTTAATTTTCAATTTTAAAATAAAAAACTGACATTTACCGAAAATTCATGGGTTTTGACGAAAATGGCTTTCAAACCTTAATAAAAATTATAGTTGCATTCATAAAATTATACGATCATTTGTATATAATAAAAATAAATTTAATAATAATAATAATATTTTATTAAAATATTATTTAATTCAAAAATCCATTAATTCATCAAAATAGATTCCTTAGTTGAACATTAACTAAAAATACTATTTGTGCTTTAAAAAAACTATTTACAAGGTAACAATTATAAATTGAAAGTATATTCATTATTATATAAAAAAATAATGTACATAACCATAGTACTAGGGTCTTGTTACATAACCCCTTACAACACCCACATAAGACCAAAGATTATGGTGTGTGATGGTGACAAACTCTTGGGGTGGCTCAGATAACATTGCTCGGGTGGTAATCTCTATCAACTTCAACTTCTATCATAGGCGTTCCCACTCGAGCTTAACATATTCAAGCTCGGCTTGGTTTGGTCAAGAGAGAAGCCCAAATACGCAACCTCCTTTCCAAGATTTGACATATGGGCTTCGTATGGGTCACGTCTACTGGATGAGGCCATCGCTTCCTTTGTTTGAGTAAATTGGATTTGTTAAAGCCCTATATTTATACTAATCATGTGATCACTGTTCAATGGTTATATTAGCAATGGTTACAATTTTTAATAGTATTTTAAAATCCAAAAACATAAAACCAAAGAATTTTACATTTTATGTAAAAATTTTACATAAAGAGACATTTAATTAGATCAAGAGAGATTTACATTAAATAAAGTTTGGGTCATTACAATCTTCCCCCATTAAGAAATTTCGCCCTCGAAATTTTCTTTTACCACACTAAAATAGATATGGGTAACTCTGCTTCATCATTTCCTCTAATTCCCATGTCGCTTCTTCTAACTTGTGGTTTCACCACAACACCTTGATGAGGGGCATTGTCTTATTTCATATAACTTTTTCTCTATAATCTAAGATCTTCACCGGTTGATTCTCATAAGAAAGATCATACTCTAACTGTACCACTTATGAAGAGAGTACATGTGAAGGGTCCGGTATGTACTTCCTTAAGAAAGATACATGAAAGACATCATGTACTTTTTCCACGGTAGGTGGAAGTGCTAGTCGATAGGCCACAACCCCGACATGATCAAGAATCTCGAAGGGGACAATGTACTTTGGACTTAACTTACCTTTATTTCCAAACCTCATGACCTTATTCCATATAGATATGCATAGAAATACCATGTCTCCAAATTTAAACTCAAGGTCTTGTCGACGGTTATCTGCATAACTCTTCTGTCGGCTCTGGGCTGCCTTGATATGCTGCTGAATGGTTTTCACCTTCTCCACCATTTCTTCTACCATTTATGGTTCAATCAGTTTACGCTCACTAACCTCATCCCAACACGCTGGTGTTCTTCACCTTTTCCCATTAAGGGATTTATATGGTGCCATTTGGATGCTCGAGTGGAAACTGTTATTATAAGAGAACTCAACTAGAAGAAGATATTGATCTCATCCTCCTTTAAAGTCCATTGAGCATGCACTCAACATGTCCTCAAGTGTTTGGATAGTCCGCTCAGATTGGCCATCAGTTTGAGGATGATAGGCCGTACTAAAGTTCAGTTCAGTATTCAGAGCATTTTGAAGACTCTTACAAAACTTAGAGGTGAATCTTGGATCTTGATCAGATACAATAGATAGTGGTACTCCATGAAGCCTTACCACTTGATTAGCCACTAAATGAGGCTAATATTCATTGTTAATATACATAATTTTCATGTTCTTTGTTATTCATAAACACCATTTTAGTGCATTTTACACTTTGAACATCATTTCACATTATGATTGTAATACCTTCTTAAAATGCACTATTATGTGGTACATTTTTTAACATCATTTAAAGTACCCAATGATTCATATGATTTTAAGGAATTGAATTATACATATTTTCATTTGATATTTTTTTAAATTTATCTACACTTAAATATGAACATGTTTGATTCAGGGATCAGTGGAGAATTAATGGAGGATGATGGAGATATTTGGAAATGAAAGGAAGCAATTCTGGAGAAGGCAGATTGGACATCAGCCCACTGATTAGGCTGTGGGGCCCTACTTACAGTCCCAATTAATCCCAAATTTCGTGGGATGATAGAAGACATGTACAGGAACAAATCACTCTTCAGGAGTTAATGCTAATTCGGCCTCCATGTTGGTCATTTAGGCGGCCCAAGTTAGATATAAAATTCTGGGCCAGATTCTGTGGCCCAGAAAAACATTCCACCAATTTGATCATATATCGGAATCCACAACTCCAAATGGGCCCAAATTTTACAGGAGGTTATAAGAAATCCGGAGATCAATTTTATTATTCTATGGACCACCCTGATTCGGCCATCTAGAAGGTCATCCAAACGCGTCTGTTCGATGGATGAAATCTGGATGCCACCTCGGGTCAAATGTGGAAAATTCCAAATTCCACAAACTTTCCACCACCCTAGGCCTACCATACTCAAGTGGGATGACTTGTACTATTTAAGGCTCGACCCAAGGCTCCCAAAATTCCTATTTAAGGCAGTGGTGGTGAAGGAGTTGAAGATCTTGGATGCTTTGTTTAATTGTAATGTTATGCTGCATTTTTGTTGCCTCAATTTTGTCTTTCACATGTAAGTTGTTCAATTCACTTTAGTTTCTTAATAAAAGTTATTCTTCTACTCTTATTCTGTTGTTCTTAATATCACTTTGATACTGTTGGATCAAGGTGTGAATTTATTCACACCAACCCTTGTGAAATTATTCACACAACGGTGGAGTGATCATTTTATTTTTGTTGTTTTCTTTACTTCTCCATTTCCTCCCTTATGAGTTTACTTTCCGCTTCCATTGAAACCATGAGATCAATGGAGGGCTAACCCACTTATGGGTTGATCCAAGGGAGTATAAAGGGGCTGGATTGGATGTTATTTATCACCTAATTAATGTATAATCACTTCTTTAATTGAGATTTTTATTTGATGATTTTTAAACTCCATCGTCCTTGTTGAATTTAAGGCCACACACTTCAAGTACTAATACGATTCTTTACCTTGAAGTGCTCAAAACTTTGATCCTTCAAGTGTATAGGTGATTAGTATTAGAGGGTGTAGGCATTAAACCAGTAAGTGATGATGTTGTTTTATCTCCTTAAATGAACCCATCTCAAATTTAAGAAATTGAAATCATTAAAAAGAAAATACGTCCAATCCACCCCGAGTGATAACCTAGGATCAACTCATTCTTTTAAATTGAATCCACTTAAATCTTTTAGATATATTTAAAACCCATCCAAAATCAATCCAAGTTGTCCACTTCATAGCCAAAAATCCATCCCTTAGGTTGTGTATCTTAGGTATCTTCTTAGGTCTCTATGGAATCGACAACCCAAGCTACACTACAAGGACCGTTCTACCCTTCTTCTCTTGGGTAAATTTGGGCGTGAACCAAATTTTGGCGCCGTTGCCGGGGACCTAAGTAAGTTATCTTATACACTATCATTATTTTTTTCATCCCACTTCTCTCATCTCATCCCCAATTTCATTCCTATGGAAAACCCTTTTGAACAAATCCAAACATGGGGAACCTCTCCCTACTTTGATCACTCAACCCCATGTACGATGTACAATAACCATCCTAATTCCTACTTGTGGGATCATCAACAACCTACTGAACCACAATGTTTTTATTCATATGATCCACAATACATTCCAACATATTATGAGTTCCAATCCCAACAAGGCCAATCTGAACACCCTCATATGGAATTCCAACAACATAGTTATCCTCCTAGAATAGACCATCTGTCTCAACCCCTTGACCATCATGATCCACAACCATTACTTGAAAAACTTTGTCAAAAAATGGAGATAATTAATTTTGAGGTTTCATCATTGAGGTTAGAACTACAAAGCATTAAAACTTGTGAGGAACCCATCCCTACACAAACTGTCCCTTCCATAACCTTATGTGAAGTGTCTAGTTTCACACAAACCCCACATGAATTTATTGAAGAACCAACCTTTGGATTTGGGATAGATGAAGAGGATCAAGGAAATTTTGAAGGGACTTTAAATCAGGAGGAAATTAACTTTTTGGATTCAAAAGAGGAGAATTTGACATCATGGATTGAGTCTCATGAATATAACTCTGTTGATGATTTTTCAAAAACACCAATCATTGAACCATTAAGAGAAATCACAATATTTGAGTCCATACCCATTTCTAACACTAATATTTCCAATTTTGCGTTTGAATCTTCTATTCCAAAGGAACCAATTATATTGATAAATTTTGAAAATAAAATTGAGATCGATCCAAATTCCCAACCTATGTCTAAAAATGTTAGTCTGCCTGAACTCGAACATGTGTCCTTTCCATCATTCATCAAGTTTTCATTCATTGAGGATATCCAAAACCATCATGTTTTCATTGTTTCTTCTCTTGATATAAATAAAATTGGAATGACCCTTGATGTATTAGGCAAGACTAGAGAAGCAACTAGATCCACCATTTTTGATATTCCTTGGATTTACCAACTCATTTTAGAACATAGGTTTTTTAATGAAACAAATTATAAAAATTTAATCAATATAAACCTAGTTGAATTTGTGAAACATGTGGTACTTAAAAATTTTAAAGTTGGTATTGGGTAAGCTGGGGGGTTCATGTCGAGCTAACGACGTTAAACAAAGCGCTGCACGGGAGGCAACCCGTGGTTTTTATGTTTCTAATCTTTCTGAATAATCTTTATTTTTCAAATAAGATTACTTAATCATTTTTATATTTAAAAATAAAAAATAGACTTTTGAACTGTTCTTCTATTATGAGTACGGATGGGTACGAAAGAGGAGCACCATATTCATCCGTGTCACGTGGTGTGATCCTTGAGTAATACCTTACCCAGAAATTTAAAAAGAAGACAATGTATCATCAGTTTATTTTGTTTTTGTTATTCAATAGGTTTAGAAAAAATATATATAATAATAAAAAAAAAAGTCCACGCCATAGGCCGTGGGGCAAACCCCGTCACAACCGGCGAAGCCGCGAGGACTCGAACCCGGGACCGAAGGGAGACAGGGGCGCGCGCTTACCACTGACCTACGGCTTCTTGTGCTACCTTATTCTATAATTTTTATATATATTCTTATATTTTACTTCCTTTATTATATAAATATATATATATATATATATATTGTTTGTTTTGTTGGTTTTGTATGTTTTGTTTTTCCCTTTTTCCACTAGGGAACTTTGCAAGCGACATGGATATCAAAGGAATAAATTCGAGCGGCAAGAACTTCAAACTTCAACCACCAGGTGACTTCATTCCATAATCCTCATTTTCAATTTCCTTTTTAAATTTTTATTCCCTGCCTCTACTCCTAATTTTTCATTTCTTCAAACACTGGGGACAGTGTTGTTTTAAGTTGGGGGGGAGATAAAATAAAAAAAATGCTTTTGTGTCAAAAAAAATGAATGATTTGAAAAAATAATTAAATGGAAGGAAAAATTCCTTTAACTTTGAACATGGTAATATGCATTGCACACTTTGAAACTGAATATCAAATAATTTAGCATACCCTAATTCTGATTTTAATCCTTGTATAATTTCATGAGCATAGATTTTGGAAAGTGTGGCTGTCCAATGTGATATTTCATCGTTTATATTTTCATCCAAATAAAAAAAATGTCACAATGCACGTCCTCTAGACTGTGGGGTACTAATTTGAAATTTTGGGGTCCCATAATAAATAGCATAGGCTGGTTTTATTTTTATCAATAATATGAGTATTCAAAAAAAAACTAAAAAAAAATAATTAAAATAAAAATAAAAATAAAAATAAAAATAAAAATTTGCGTGTAGAGCAATGGATTGATAAAATGCGAGGCTTTCGGCACTTGGGGATCGTAACTCCAGAGTTGTCTAGCCCTGAGTTTTTCAATATATCTCTATTTATGGTAATATGACTTTGTTTTTGATTAAGTTAACTCGAGACGATGCCCGAGTATGTGGGCTTCACTTGGTGCCCTAAGGCCTTTGAGTCTGGGAGTCATCGGCAAAGTCTTGCTACATGGGTTAATTTGATTAACTGCAATCTCAATTACTATAGCAATATTGCAAAAAAAAGGATGAATAATACTCATATTAGGATTAAATGTGATTCCACCTAGCGCTTCCATGATTTCCCCCTTGAATGAAAATGAACCCCCATATCTATTGTGATTCACAACACATCATTACACCTAATTGAGTTGGATGAAGTATGATGATGGATTTGATCAAAGGAATGGGCTTGGGATTAGGATCTGCTTATGAAAATATCTTGTATTAAAATATTTTTATGGGTTTCATGATTGTTTGGTATAAGGTTTTTTGGTGATCATTGTGTATTAAAATGTTTTTAGAAAAGGGAATTCGAATTTCATTTTGTTGAGATATATTTTGCTCGGGACTAGAAAAACTCAAGTTGGGGGGTGTGATTAGCCACTAAATGAGGCTAATATTCATTGTTAATATACATAATTTTCATGTTCTTTGTTATTCATAAACACCATTTTAGTGCATTTTACACTTTGAACATCATTTCACATTATGATTGTAATACCTTCTTAAAATGCACTATTATGTGGTACATTTTTTAACATCATTTAAAGTACCCAATGATTCATCTGATTTTAAGGAATTTAATTATACATATTTTCATTTTATATTTTTGTAAATTGATCTACACTTAAATATGAACATGTTTGATTCAGGGATCAGTGGAGAATTCATGGAGGATATGGAGATATTTGGAAATGAAAGGAAGCAATTCTGGAGAAGGCATATTGAACATCAGCCCACTGATTAGGCTGTGGGGCCCAACTTACAGGCCCAATTAATCCCAAATTTCGTGTCATTATAGAAGACATGTACAGGAACAAATCACTCTTCAGGAGTTAATGCTAATTCGGCCTCCATGTTGGTCATTTAGGCGGCCCAAGTTAGAGATAAAATTCTGGGCCAGATTCTGCGGCCCAGAAAAACATTCCACCAATTTGATCATATCTCGGAATACACAACTCCAAATGGGCCCAAATTTTACAGGAGGTTAGAAGACATCCGGATCTCAATTTTCTTCTTCTATGGACCACCATGATTCGGCCATATAGAAGGTCATCCAAACGCGTCTGGATGAAATCTGGCTGCCACCTCGGGTCAAATGTGGAAAATTCCAAATTCCACAAACTTTCCACCACCCTAGGCCTACCATACTCAAGTGGGATGACTTGTACTATTGAAGGCTCGACCCAAGGCTCCCAAAATGCCTATTTAATGCAGTGTTGGTGAAGGAGTTGAAGATCTTAGATGCTTTGTTTAATTGTAATGTTATGCTGCATTTTTGTTACCTCAATTTTGTCTTTCACATGTAAGTTGTTCAATTCACTTTAGTTTCTTAATAAAAGTTCTTCTTATAATATTATTCTGTTGTTCTTAATATCACTTTGATACCGTTGGATCAAGGTGTGAATTTATTCACACCAACCCTTGTGAAATTATTCACACAACGGTGGAGTGATCATTTTATTTTTGTTGTTTTCTTTACTTCTCCATTTCCTCCCTTATGAGTCTACTTTCCGCTTCCATTGAAACCATGAGATCAATGGAGGGATAACCCACTTATGGGTTGATCCAAGGGAGTATCAAGGGGATGGATTGGATGTTATTTATCACCTAATTAATGTATAATCACTTCTTTAATTGGGATTTTTATTTGATGATTTTTAAACTCCATCGTCCTTGTTGAATTTAAGGCCACACACTTCAAGTACTAATACGATCCTTTACCTTGAAGTGCTCAAAACTTTGATCCTTCAAGTGTATAGGTGATTAGTATTAGAAGGTGTAGGCATTAAACCAGTAAGTGATGATGTTTTTTTATCTCCTTAAATGAACCCATCTCAAATTTAAGAAATTGAAATCATTAAAAAGAAAATACGTCCAATCCACCCCGAGTGATAACCTAGGATCAACTCATTCTTTTAAATTGAATCCACTTAAATCTTTTGGATATCTTTAAAACCCATCCAAAATCAATCCAAGTTGGCCACTTCATAGCCAAAAATCCATCCCTTAGGTTTTGTATCTTAGGTATCTTCTTAGGTCTCTATGGAATCGACAACCCAAGCTACACTACAAGGACCGTTCTACCCTTCTTCTCTTGGGTAAATTCGGGCGTGAACAACCACTTCTCTAATATATATCCGTTCTATTTGATCCAATGAGAAATACTCCCGAATAGCAATGAAGTGTGCAACCTTTGTAAGATGATCCACAACAACCCAGATTTCATTTTTGCCTTTGGATGTCTTCGAAAGTCTGGTGACAAAGTCCATGGTGATGTTCTCCCATTTCCATTCTGGTATAGAAAATGGTTGCATCATCCCCTTAGACTTTTTCCTCTCTGCCTTCACTTACTGACACACTAGGCACTTTGATGTATATTTAACGATCTCCTTCTTCATATTATCCCACCAATAATGCTCTCGGAGATCTTGATACATCTTTGTGTTTCCTGGGTGAATAGAGAAATTTGAACTATGTGCATCATCCAAAAGTTCCTTCTTCAGCTCTGGACTTGATGGAACACATAGTCTTTTCCCAAATCTCACAATTCATTCTTCATTAACATTAAAATCTGAGGATTTCCCTTTTCCGATAGCTTCCACTTTTTCCTGAATTCCCATATCATCCTTTTGAGTATCATTTCACCTTTCCAAAAGTGACGGTTGAGCAATAATTTGTGAAAGGATTGATGATGTTCCATTCTTTATGATTTCCATGTCCATCTTCATCAAATCTAAGAAGATTGGATCCTTTTCAATTATCATCAATGATATAATCACTGGGTCCTTTCTACATAGGGCATCTTCCACCTTGTTCGCTTTCCCAGGGTGGTAATGGATTGAGCAGTCATAGTCTTTGATTATCTCTGACCATCTTCGTTGGTGCATGTTCAACTCTTTCTGTGTGAATATATACTTGAGGCTTTTGTGGTCCTTATATATTTCGCACTTCTCCCTAAAGAGATAATGCCGCCAAATTTTCAAAGTGAAGATCACTACAACCAACTCGAGTTCATGTGTTGGATAGTTCTGTTCATGAACTTTCAATTTCCTTGAATCACAAGCAATGACTTTGTCATTTTTCATCAACACACATCCCAATCCCTTCTTCGAAGCATCAATAAATACCACAAAATGTTCTCCAATTATGGGTAAAGTGAGAACAGGCGTAGTGACAAGCCTCCTTTTCAAATCCTTGAATCTTTCTTCGCATTCATCACTCCAAGAAAATTTTACTCCCTTTTGTGTTAGCTTGGTAAGAGGGTTGGAAAATCATGAGAAATTTCTCACAAATCCTTGATAATATCCAGCTAACCCCAAGAAGCTATAGATATCCATTACCGATGTTGGCCTCGACCATCCCTCAATTACATCTATTTTGAAGGGATCCAAAGATATCCCATTGCTTGTGATGATATGGCCCAAGAATGAGACCTCCTTAAACCAAAACTCACACTTGCTATTCTTTGCATAGATCTTCTCCTTCCGCAAGGTCTCAAGTACAGTTCTTAGATGCTCCTCATGATCCTCCTTGGTTTTGAAGTATATCAGAATATCATCTATAACGACTACCACAAATTTGTCAAGGTAATATTTAAAGACTCTATTCATCAATTCCATGAAGATTGTTGGAGTATTAATGAGTCCGAAAGGAATTAATATGAATTTATAGTGCCCATATATTGTATGAAAAGCAGTCTTGGGGATATCTTCCTTCTTCACCCTTACTTGATAATATCCTGACCACAAATCCACCTTGGATAAGTATTATGTTCCACGCAACTGATCAAACAAGTCATCAATTTGTGGGAGTGTATACTTGTTCTTTATCATGATTTTGTTAAGCTCACGATAATCGATGAAAAGGCACATTAACCCATCCTTCTTCTTGATGAAGAGGACTGTTTCACCCCATGGTGAAGCACTTGGGCGTATAAAACCTTTATCCAGATTCTCCTGTAGTTGTTTCTTCAGTTTCTCAAGCTCCACAATAGCCATTCTATACAGAGTCTTGGATATGGGAAACACCCCAAGTATAATATCAATTGAGAATTCAACATCTATTCTAGGAGGAATACTAGGCAATTCCTCGGGAAACACTTCAGCAAATTCCCTCACAATAACCATGTCTTCTAGGATGGTTGCCTCCTTATACTCAATCATTTGAGCCAGATACGCATACTCATAGGGCAGTAATATCCACACTTGAGATGATGGAGCTAAAGAAGGTTCATCTTCCTCCTTTCACATGTAAAGAATCGGGGGTTGATTCTCCACATGGAGAGTGATTTCCCTCTCACGGAAATTTATGTTGGATCTATATAAGGAAATCCAATCCATGACAATAATTGCATCAAATTCCACCAGAGAGAGTATGACGAGGTTCTCCGGGAAGTTTAGTCCATAGATTATGACAGGGGAGGAGTTATATTCATGGGATTCAATGATTTCCCCATTTTTCGTACTCAACGACATCTTCACTTCCATGATTTTTGGTGGTGCTGATATTGTTCTACTAAACTTTAGAGATACAAAAGAATGCGTAGAACCTGAATAAAAAAGTACATTTGCTATTCTTGAATGAATAACTAGCATAACTATCACCACTTCATTTTCGGGGTTCACTTCAGCAGTGGTGATGGTAAAATCTCGCCCTTGCTGCCTTGGAGGTTGTTGGTTGCCTCTGAAAACCCTTGGCTTTGGGTACTAATTTTCAAGATGCCTTGGTTCTTTGCAGTTGTAGCAATGAACCATGAATTGAGGTTCAAACGGATCATTACTATCCTCTATCACAGATGTGGGTCTTTCTTGCCGATAGTTAATAGCCAGGTGCCCTTATCTTCTACACCTAAAGCATTTCCTCATCCTCTTCAGGCAATTTCTGGGGTGATTCTTTCCGCACCTTTGGCAATTGGGGTGCTGGATCTTCTTAGCCCCATTGAATTTATCCATCGGACCGCCATAATTGAATTCCACCTTATGATTCTTATCCCCATGATACCCCTAAGATTCTCCAATCTCTATTTCGACCTTGAGGGAACATCAAAAAATTTCCTCATAGCTGTCAAAGTTACGGATCGCCAGCACTTTCCGTAGGCTAGGTTTTAGCCCACCAAAGAAGTAGTCAACCTTGCATTCAGGGGTAATGACAAAGCCAAAGGTGTATCGTGCAAGTATTGTGAATTTTTCCTCGTAAGCTCCGATAGATTCATTGTCTTTTTGCTTGAGGGCAAGGAAGTCCCTTTCCATCTTAATCCAGATGGTGCGTGGAAAATATTTATCGAAAAAAATCTTATGGAAATCCTTCCATTCCAATGCCTTGATCTCCTCCTCAGGTTTCGTATTTTTGATCAACATCTACCATTGATCAGATTCACCCTCCAAATGATAAGCAACTAGGAGAACCTTCTCTTGTTCAGAACATTAAAGTATGGAGAAGATCTTTTCAATGGAGTTGATCCATTGTTCAGTGATTGAGGGATCATATGATCCATTAAAAGTAGGAGGCCTTTGGCTCATGAAGCTCTTGATAGCGACTTGTTCTTTCTTAGGGGGGGGGGTTGAACATTCCTCTTGACCCATGTTTCTATTCAAATATTGAGTTATCTGAGAGAGAATCATGACAAAGTTCATGATTCCTGCTCCCATTGGATTGGGCATCTCATTAGTACAGTCATTGCATTGATCTTCACATCAGTTGTTAGCCCGAGTCCTCCTATTACTGGCCATTGGCTGGAATAAAAGGAAAGTTAGGGGTAACACATAAAGGGTAATCCAAGGAAAAAACATATGACTTATAAATAACTTTTATTTCCTTAACATACGAATCAATTGGTTTCAGTCTATGTTATCCATGATCTAATTTCTAACATATATTCTTAGGGAATTTTTTTTGTCCCTTAATAATGGTTCATACAAAGCTTGTGAATTTACCAAAGCATATCCTTCGGGAGGGTAATAACCAAGAGTGTATTAAGGCCCGTTTTCATGCACCAGTTCCCGTTCGAGTCTATCTCAAAGTGGTGTTTTTAGGTTTTTCCCCTAGGATGCATCTGTGCCAGAGCCACCTTTACTTGCTCGTATCCAAACAGGGATGTATTTTCTTGATAAACCACTTACTCAATACTCACATAAAATTAGGGATATTTTTATTATACTTAGTCTTATCTCTAAGGATTTAATAGGGTTTTCTAATCCTAATCCCAAAAATAACTAAACCTATCCTCTGATACCAACTATGACAACCCTGATCTTTTATTACATAATTAAACATAATTTATTAGATAAAATTCACTTGATACAACATAGAAGATCAAGATGTATAGTGTTTTTGGGGCTTAGGATCATTACATAACAACTTAAAACATGAAATAAAACATCTTTATTGAAAACTTCCTTTACATGACCACTACATTCCCTCGTACTTAGAATTTCATGGGATAACCTGAGGACATGCATAAGAAAAGGGTGAGATATAAAGCCCAGTAAGGGATTAATCATGGAATAACATGAGGAATAAAATAAATTTTAGACAATAGGCATATCAATAGATAATAAGAGAAGCATAAACATAAAGGCATGATAAAACATGATAATCATAACATGAAAATGTGGCAACAACACTTAACATGGAATTAGCATGAGCCAAGGCTCATTGCACATGGAGCATGAGTAAAACCTCATTGCACATGAAGCACGAGTAAACCCTCATTTCACTTGGATTATCATGAGTAAACACCCATTTCACATGACGCATCATGATACTGTACTTTACCTAATGCATTAGAGCGCTATCAGGGCACACCCTTCTTAAACATTTCATTTCATACATAAGTGTGCCACATTGATCATAAAACATCGAATCATTCAACATAATCATTTATTCCATGATAAAAAAATGTGGAATAAATACACGAAACTCTTAAAATAATAAGTAAATTTGCATAAATGTGAATACCCTTGATAGAGAAATGGGCATGGTATTCACTACATAATGACTTTGGCTTGGAAAAGCGCGGTTCAATTTCAGCAGCATAACAGCGTGACATAAGAACTCATAAAAATGGTTGATGAGAGAGAAAGGGGTGTATCATCATATTTAAATGAAATGGAAAATAAAGGGTTAATATAGATGCATGTACCAACAAATGTAATAGATTTTAGATTCATGATACAAAATAATTGCTTGAATGTAAATGAGGAGAGAGAAATTCCTTTCGGAATTTTAGCATAGTAATGGGTGTACATGGGAGGCATTTAATGAGAGAGAAAGGGCTCTAACACCATTCAAACATAAATAGGGCAATATTATGGAGGTGAGAAACTATACCCCAAAATTTATAATTGAAATAAAAATGGCATAACAATTTAAAGAATATTGGACAAAAATGAGAAAGGAAGAAAAACCCTTACTTGGAAGTGTGATACCAAAGGTTTGAGTGAGGCTTGAGAGAGGCTTCTTGGGAGCTTGGGGAACCTTGGGATGATTCTAGAGAGAGGAGGGTAGATGATGGACGAACTATAAAGGATTTTAGTGAGTAGGAAGTGGGAGCTTGGGTGGGTTTATATAGGAAAGGTGAGAGAATTCTTTATTATTTAGGTTTGGGACACCTCACATTAAACTAATCCAAACCACAAACCATCCCATAGATTTTGCCCATAGTTTTTGGAAAAGGTAAGTGGAAAACAATATTTTATAAGTAAAAATTCAGAACTTCTTAAAATAATGGGGATTCTTATGTGGAGGTGAGTCACACTCCTAAGGAAAATAATTTAAAAAGACAAAATGTTTAATAAGTCTTGAAGGGTCCACTAAAGCTTTGTAAAATAAATAAAAAAAAACCCAAAATCAAATTATTTTAATGGTAAAACATATATTGGCCGAACATAAAGTTTATAGTATTTTATTACATCACTATTAGGTTATTATGATGTCATAAAACACATTATATATTTAAATGGTATTTAATTTTTACCCAAAAATTTGACTGTCTCAGAAAATTATGAAAAATTAATTGTTGGATAATTTTGACATCCTGATTCCAAAAATAATATTCATTTTATCTAAATAATTTTCTAAATATGTTAATTTTCACTTTTAAAATAAAAACTGACATTTATAAAAAAATTCATGGGTTTTGACGAAAATGGCTTTCAAACCTTAATAAAAATTACAATTGAATTCATAAAATTATAAGATCATTTATATTTAATAAAAATTAATTTAATAATAATAATAATAATATGTTATTAAAAAATTTTTTAATTCAAAAATACATTAATTCATGAAAATAGATTCCTTAGTTGAACACTAACTAAAAATACTATTTGTGCTTTAAAAAAACTATTTACAAGGTAACAATAATAAAATGAAAGTATATTCATTATTATATAAAAAAATAATGTACATAACCATAGTACTAGGGTCTTGTTACATAACCCATTATAACACTCGCATAAGACCAAAGAGTAAGGTGTGCGATGGTGACAAACTCTTGGGGTGGCTTAGATGCCATTGCTCGGGTGGTAATCTCTATCAACTTCCACTTATCTCATTGGTGGTCACACTCGATCTTAACATATTTAAGCTCAGCTTGGGCTTGTTCAAGAGTGAAGCCCAAAGACGCAACCTCCTTTCCAAGCTCTGACAAATGGGCTTCATATGGGGCACGTCTACTGGATGAGGCCATCACTTCCTTTGTCTGAGTAAATTGGATTTGTTAAACTCCTATATTTATACTAATCATGTGATCACTATTCAATGACTATATTAGAAACGGTCACAATTCTTAACAGTATTTTAAAATCCAAATACATAAAACCAAATAAGTTGAAATTTTATATAAACATTTTACATAAATAGACATTTAATTAGATCAAGAGAGATTTCCATTTATGAATGTTTGGGTCATTACATTCCTACCAATCTACATACTCCACCCATACTGTATGCGATATGTCATGTGAATCCCATTGAATGAACTAGGTGTTGGGGCACAATATAGGTGATTGGAACCATAAATCACACAAAGATGAAGAAAAATAGAGAACACACAGGTTTAACGTGGTTCAGTCGGATGACCTATGTCCACAGGAGAAATGAAGCTCTTCTATATCCTAACTCTCTCTGGATAATCACGTAGGATCACATAGATTTCACATTACAAACACTGGGATTTTAATCCCATTTTATAGAGGAACCAAAAAAAAATTTCTTCGGTAGGTTTGGGTATCCCATTTACGCATGAGAAAAAAAACCTCACTGTCGGATGCTGCAGTCCACGACATCGGCTGCTCGTCAATTGCATCAACTGCCCATAATAGAATCCTCTATCTTCTTTCTAATAAGGAAGACTCTTGTGAAATGAAACTTCCACCAATCACTCCCAGATTGGGAGTGCCCCCCCCAAATCTCCCCCTCATGACCAATTTGGGGTATAATATTCCCCTAAAATCTCCTTGTAGGTGTTGAAAACATCATCAAAAAATTCAACACGCTTCTTCATTCTAGATGACATGGCACTTCCACTTTCTTCAATTGATCTCGGGATGACTACAGTCCCCATCAAATGATACAACCCTTTAGACTCTTTCCCAGTAATATTTTCTACATCCCCACGTGAGACTTCAAACACTTCACCTACTATGGAAATATTGAATCCTTTTACATTGAGCCTACTTAATGATACCAAGTTTCATTTCATCATCGGAATGAATTTCACGTCACCTAGTTTTCATACTCCTCCATCGAGTGTCTTCAATTTCACCGTCCCGACTACTTGAACCTCACATGTTGACCCATCACCAAGTCTCACCAAGTCTCACACCTTCTAAAAAGTATGAAATTCACCTTTCATCGTACATATGTGTATTGAGCTCCCTGAATCCAAAACCCATTAGTCTTCTTTTGGATTTTGAGACAGCTCGTTATTCCTTCTCAGAATAACCAAGATACATAGGATGCATTTCTAAGGCCCAAGATCAAATGGGCCTCCAATTTGGTGTAAGTCCCCTCATATCTCCAACATTTCAACCATTTGGGAACCAATAATTCCCATGGTAAGATCACTATTCCTCATCCATCAGTAGATGAGAAGTGGGATCATTCACAAGAATCATTTTAATTATTAGTCCTGATCACACCCTTGAGTACCTCAAACCCATCAACGATTTAGAGATGAACTGAACTATGATGACTATGATTCCTATTATAAAATAAGATATGTATGAAACCTTCTTAAGGACCAATATCAATACCATATTCTCCATGAGATGAGTAATCATACCTCTCAAAGGGAAACTTTAATGTGTAATCCCCGTACGAATATGCTCTCATGCAATGTGTTCGATCTACCACTATCTCCTGTTTCTCACACTAATCATGGATCACATGGTCTTAAAGACCAACGATGATTGTATCAAAATCATGTTGAGAATTTCCCTAATGTGGGATCTTAACCATTATGATGTAAATCTAATTACATCTCATCTCCGCTTATAGGGCCATACTCCCAAAGAATCAATCAAGTGAAGTCTTATATGCATAAGTCCTGCCTAGGGCCTCTATTTTCGTATCTCTCATGACACATACAAAAATTATAAGAACTATATATAATTTTATTCCCATATCAAATAGAATATGCAGGACACCTCACCAAGGTCCAAGCCTGATATTTATGTCCTTACTGCATGATGTTAAACTGCATGGATGAGTCCAATCACATGACCTTAAATTACGTCGAATGAACTACGTGAGTTTTGATTCCTATTTTCACTGGATATATAGGATTCCTAATAGAGGTTCAATACCATATCCAAGACACAAACCACCCCCCTAGATGGAAATACACTCTAAAATTCCCAAACAAGGCCATAAACCAAACATCATAAATAAATAAGAGAGTGATAGAGAACCCATGATATGCACACAATTTTTCCTATCGATACATGTTCATAATCAATTAATTGACATAGGGGTAATGAGTCCCCTATTAAGGTCTAGGAAATATTTCATGTACACATATTAAATTTATAAAAGAGTCCCAAAGTAGGAAACAATTCTCCCCAAAAGGGTGTGATGATCCCGAACTCCCATCCTCTCAACTAATGTGAGTTCCTATGAGTCATTGGGTGTGAAATCCCAAAGGACTACCTAAATTTGGAAAGAAGGACCATACTCAATTATGGATGTGGGGACCATTAGGATTTTCTAGGGAAGATTAACAATTGGGAAACCCGATGAGAATAATCGAGCAAGGCATTAAACCCTCTGCAATCAATCAAACCATCAGGCTAAAATCCCAACCAAATATATTTCTAAATGAAATAAAATGGTGAACCTAATATGAATTTCTTTAAATATGTCATCCCTTTCATGGGTCAAAAAGGATAGATTTTATAGTCCCCGTTAGGCCATTTTGTTCTGTGCTCGTTTCACAAAAAAATAATGAACTTGACACTTTTCTTTTAACTTCACTAAACCTTTCATAAAAATAAGGGACCACCTCTTTATCCTTTAATTGTGAAAGTAATTAATCGAACATTCACTCTTATATATGATGCTTCACTAATAAGGTGTCTTGTTTTACCTTTAAGAATTTATAGATTTCTTGTAATCAATATGACATCATTAAATGTGACAATGGATTTTGAGATTACTGGACAAGCTTATTTGCCTCTGAGGCCCCGACATACACTGTCACCAACACACTGCTTCCAGTGCTAATTGGTGAACATATTGGCATGGGAGTACCACATCAATAGATCTATCCTGACTCTGGAATTAGCCCATGAAATCTTTTGGAGGATGAATTCCTACTGGCTATCTTTACCACTAGCCTAACTATATATCAGTTAATATGATATCAATCAGATATGAATAATCCTCATTATATACAAATGAGAAAACTCCTAAATAGTACAATCATACTCTCTAAAAATCATCTGATTCACAATAGGTTGGCTTACATTCTGCCACTAACACAGGAAAAGAAAGGCTCAGTGGTATCTTTCAGGAGCCTACAAAAGGTGATACCAACCATGTTGGTATTTTAGAGGGTAATTATAATAGATAATATGTCTATTGGAACTATTGGATTCAATCTCTGGGGTCCACATCGTAACTCCCACCATCATCCACTTGCCCCACCACTGACAGAGGAGAGGGTGTTTTTATGGCTCCTGCCAGCCCGCCCCTTGAAGATAACAAGGAAATATCTATAGAATAATAGATCACCCAAATACAATGAGATAATAGGGATCTATAATAAATAATTGTTGGAATACTCCAAATATCTCTACCACAGGATGATGTACCAGTACCTACCTATGGAATCCCACCTTATAGTGAGGTGCACCAACCCACAAGGCTAGGGGAATTTTCATATTTGTCATCACCTCATCGGGTGAAATCCATACATTTTTACACCTCTTCTTAGACCATAGTGTTGGGGGAATTTCCATATTTTCCACCTCCTCATCTGGGATATTCTAGAAACCATATACCCTCATATGTTTTTACAAAAACTCTAGGTGAGTCAGGATATTTTAATTAGCGGGAAGTGTTTGCATCATCCAAGAACACCAATGCTTCAATACCTTCCCCTAGACCAATAAAGATTGAGAATATTTACCCCAATATCCAAAATCAACCATGAGTATATGCCAATAGAGGTATAGATAACATGTAGGAGAACTGGCATGATTTCCCATCTCTTAAAGATGGATTGCAATAAGTATATTCCTTCAAATCAAGAAATGTTCCTAAGCATTTCAACTATGACATGAAAAATGGTTTTATAAATCTCCTAATGATAAGAAATCCAAGTGAGTTAAGGACTGTAGGTTGTGAAAACCATTTCCCCTACCATTGAAATCTCAAAAACACAATATAATGTTTCTTTTCCTTTAAAAACTAGCTTTAAGAACAGATAGACATGGGGATATTGGAACCAATGACAGCTGAATTCCCTCTCTAGTAATATGATCACTTTGAATTGGATGCACCAGTTTTGTAGTGTAGCATGATCCACCTACCTTATAGGAATAAATGACAATATTTCAATTAAATATTGAACAAAAACTATTCTTTCCAAACAAATTATGTCTCCAAGTATTTTGACTATGCCATGGAAAATGGTTTGATGTAACTCCCAATAATAAGAAATCTAAATGAGGTAGGGATGATAGTCCATGAAAACCATTTTCCCTACCATAGTTATTTTAGGCACATAATAGATAGATTCTTTGTCTTCAAGGATTGTTTGGAGATACATGTAAGTGTAGGATTAATAGAGTTGAAGGATCCTGAAACTCATGCAATATGCATAAGAGTTATCCAACCTCTATCAAAAGAGACACTCTCCTAATAGGTTATTCAAAATTTTCCTCACTGAAAGAAATTAAACTGAATGGCTGATGTCCTCACCATAAGACATTATATTGTAGGGATGAAATCCTTATTGCAAGACATTAAACTGTAGGGCTGATGTTCTTACCACAAGATGTTAAACTGTACAACTTATTTCCTTTCCGCACAACATTAAACTGTGAAGGTTTTATAGAACTACATACTACTTTATTCTCATAATAATGATATACTTAGGGATTCCTGTATCCTATATCCTGGCCCAACCACCTATATTAACATCCTTACCATAAGACATCAAACATCATGAGTTTTCTAGAACTATGTATGGACTGATTCTCATACTAATGAGATATTTAGGGATTCCTAGATCCTATATCATGGCTCATACACCAATATAATTGTCCTTACCACAAGATGTTAAACTATAGAGCTGATGTTCTTTCCACATGAAATTAAACTGCATGGGTTTTCTAGAACTATATATGGCTTTATTCTCATCCTAATGAGATACATAGGGATGAATGGATCCTATATCATAGCCCACCCACCTATATCATCATCCTTACCACAAGATGTTAAATTGCACAATTGATTTCCTTTCTACATGACATTAATCTGCATGGGTTTTCTAAAATCATGTATGACTTGATTATCATCCTAATGAGATACATAGGGATGCCTAGATCCTATATCATGGACCATACACCTATATTAATGTACTTACAACATGATTATAATCTATATGAAACATGTCCCGATCATAGGACAATAAACTATGAGACATCTTAATCTCTAGAATACATTTTCCGCATTAGGTGGAAACTACAACTTCTAGAAGCACCATCAATATAGTACAATCCTGATCCCAGCTATATCATAAAATCATTAATACCACTCAGATTCCTACTGAGGTAATTCTATGATAGGTTACCTCCCCAAACACTTAGATTTGGTAATCAAGGACACCTTATCAAATTCAAAATGCTGCGGAACAGAGAGAGCAGGCTCATACCCATGCTAGTTCAAATAAAATTTTCTATCATACTCAGGAAGCAAGCATGGGGATGGTATAAATCTATTCCCCTATGAATAAATTCCATTGGCATATTCATATGACACAAGGAGGGAAACAGTGGGTATATATCCCCACTTCAATCAAAGACCTCAGCCAAAATACCCTATCATCTAAGATCTTATACACATATATTCTTGTACATACCCTGTTGAAGTGCCAATGCTTTGTGATAACAAAATAGGATCTCTACTGGTATATCATAGTTAAGATGTAGGGATAAGCATATATTCCTATCCTAATAGCTAGAGCATCATAACACCCTGATTAGTATGAAAAAGTGTCTACTTCAGAGAAAGCACATATCATTGCCCCTAAATAGGAGGATTATCAATATATTCCAGTAAATGAAACACCGTAAATATAGGGCTCTTATCCCTGCTCCAATTAGGGATCAATAGGTGAGAGCGGTACATGCCTTGGGATAGTCTCATATTCCTATCATAGAAGACCAAAAGCATATTCCAAAGGCTCAGAATTGGTCTCATATCCCTATTCTGGTCGGGGCTCACCAAGTGAGAGTGGAACATGCCTTGGGACATGCTCATTACCCTATTGAAAAATACTAAAAACATATTCCAAAGGACCAGGATTGGGTTCATATCCTCATTCTATCTGAGTCTCACCAATTGAGAGTGACACATTCCTCAGGACAGGCCCATATTCCTGTAAAAAAACTACTCAAAATATACCAGTAGCTTATAGAAGGAGGATAATATACCTAGTCCCATTTCATAGGTCCATCAATATATTCTGGTGGGGAATTAATATTCAGACCAGGATAATATTCCCATTCAAACCATGGATCACTAAGTGAGAGTGAAACATACATAAGGAGAGGCTCATATTCCTATATTAGAAGACCAATGGTATATTCCAAAGGCCCAAGATTGGTCTCATATCCCCATTCTGAATGAGGCCCACTAATTGAGAGTGGTATATGCCTCAGAATAGGCTCATATCCTTGATATATAAGATCAATGACATACTATAGAATCTTCTCAGCAGTGGTATCATATTCCCATAGCATAATACAGTTATCAATAGATTATGACAACTGTCATTGAGTATAATTATATCCCTTATCAACCCTAAAAGGTAGGATGAAATATTCTATCCATGATATAGAATGATGCTCATAACTCTTACCTAATCAATGATAAGTGTCCTTGAGGTTGTTCAAGACACAATCTCAATACCCCAAGGGTCCATCAAATCTTTAATCAAAGAAGAAGGTACTCATTACTGTGATAGTCCTCCTAGTGTTAGTGTGGAGATGGATCACAGTGACTCTACTCTTGACATCCACCATGGTCAAATTCCCCATGATGATATCTTCCACAGACAAGGAAATCCTCCCCTTTCCTAGACACATTCATATAGAGAGGTGATAAAAAATATTAGGCACCTTTGTATAGAAAGATACTCACAATACCAAGGTTAACCATATATAGTGTCCCAATCAACCATTAATAACACTTCACCGTGGTTAGCAGGTGACCTAGAGAAGCAACCTATATGGTCTACCTAGGTAAATACATATAAATTTTATGAAGAAGCGATTGACATGAAGATATGGAGAGTGTTATCTGGAAGCATCCTCCCAAACATACCCAGAATCATTTCTAATTCTAATTATTAGATTCAAATGGGTTGAAAAGGGAGTTCTAAAGTTTGTCTTAACCACATGACGTTAAATGGTACAGAGTTTGTCCTGACCACATAATGTTAAACTGTATAGAGATGTATTAACCACATGAAATTAAACCATATGAAGAATTTCCTTAACACATGATGTTTAAACTATATAGATCTTGCCCTAGAAGCAATATGTTAAACTGCATAACCTCTCAAGTCCTGGTAGTAAGACTTTAAATTGCATAACATCTCACATCTTAACCATGTGATGTTAAACTAAACAAAGATCATCCTAACCACATGAAAATAAATTGTATGGATAACTCCCTCACTACATGATGTTAAACTGCATGGTAAGTACCATCTCACTAAATAATCACCACACACAAGCTAGAACAATGCAAAAGAAGGATGAAATGCCCCCTGTTCCCATATGAGATTCATCTCCACATAAGGAATATATTCATCCAAGAACTACATACAGATTGATTTATACTATTAATGGATACATAGTGACTCTTGAACCTCTAGTCTTAGGCCCAACCACATTATTATTTTTCTTTCATGCAAGGTGATCCCCATCCTTACCACATGATGTTAAACTACATGATAGATGTATTTACCACATGACATAAAACTGCACTGATCCATATTGTTACTTTCCCTTTCATGTCAGGAAACCCACATCCTTACTGCAATGATTTAAACTGCATGGCTGATGTCCTTTTCATATTATGTTAAAATGTACGGATTCTTCAGAACTACCTATGTCTTGATTCTTATTTCAACGAGATACATAGGGATGCTTCAATACTATATCTTTATCCAACCACCACAAGATATAAAATTACCCATATCAATGATTTAGTTGCCTCTTCATGTCGAGAGTAACCTTGGCCATTCCTTATTTCTCACATCGAGCATATCTCATGTGAGGTTAGGAATTTTGTTAGGGGATATCTTGTACAAAATTTACATATTATCTTGTGATAGGGTTATCATGGTCCTAAATGAAAGACCTTACAAGGAATATCCTAATTCCTCACCACATAATATTAAAATTGCATGGTTTATGTCCCTTGAAAGACATAAAACTGCACATTCCTATGGACCTCACCTAAGAGGACCACTATTGTTGGTGATTGGTCTCTTACCACACCTCCATTCTCAAGAACTACACATGACTTGATTCATGACACCATAAGATATATAGTGACGCCCAGATCTTTAATCATGGTTCCATTCGAAAAAATATAATAATTCCCCCTCCCTATGTATAGTTTATACTTGCGCACGAAGATCCTTACTCAAGAACTATGCATAGTTTGATTCTTATTATTGTAGGATATGCAGTGACACCCATATTTCCATCCTTGGGTTCAGCCACAATACACCTTTTCATGTTGGTAAGCCTACATTCTTTCCACATGATGTTAAACTGCATGGTTCTTCAAGAACTACATGTTCCTTGATTCTTGTATAGCATGATATATAGTGATGCTTGGATCTCCAATCCTGAGCCCAACTACAACAACCAATGGAAACAATGACCACCTATGCATATGGGTTAGACCTGCATAGAGAGTTTCCCATTCAAGAACTACATGTATCTTGATTACTATCATCACAAGATATGCAGTGATGCCTAGATCTTTAATCCTAGGCCCAACTATAATAACTAATAAAAGATGCACCCCAATTGCATAGGGGATGAGCCGTACAAGAAAATTTTTCCTACACATGAGTTAGATCTATGTATGGCCTGCTTATGCATATAATATATATTTCACAATTTTTCACATCGGTTCCCACATCCTTACCAAATGATGTTAAACTATAAGGAAAACATCCTAGTCGCATGACATTAAAATTTCACTACAAATATGTCATTACTGCATGATGTTAAATTAGAAGGAAAATGTACTTACCAGATAATGTTAAACTACATGGAAGCAAGTACATCCCCTCTACATAATGTTAAACTATGCATACCATCACCCATCATCATCCCTTATCAAAGTACCACAAGAACCTTAACCCGATCAACCAGATCACATGGTGCTTCACCATCTTTTAAAGCACCTCAATCCATATACCAAAGTTCATGTATTTATCACCTTAGGTTGCTGTAAACCTTTCATGACCCTTGGAAAAGAAAAGAAAATCTCTCGTTTCAATCATAATATTGATGTATAAAGGATTAAACCCACTAACCAGAGATATCCTAGACCAGTATAAATGGATTTCTAATTCTTTTGATCCTGATGTCACCATGGTAGAACTCAGTACCTGAGGGTGTTTTGGGTCATACCCAACATGATTTTCCCATATCATTACTCATGATTTTACAACCTTGAGCCATGATTTAAATAATTTTCATCTCTCGCTCAGAAGGATGATGGGGTAATATGAACCCTGGGTATCCTAATTAGACTCTTGTGTATCATCCCCCATGTTAGGTCTATGTGAATCATGACCTTAAACTACCCAAACTTTGATCAAATATATACAAACTTAAACTCTATCCTTCAAATATAAAGACCTTAAAATACTAGTGAAAGAGACACAAATCTTGTCAAGTTGAAAACCTGCAAAGGATTACCTAAGAAAAATTTAAGTTTCTGCTCACTAAAATATTTATCTTCAGAGTTTAAGAAAAAATTAGGGAACTAATAAATAAGGAATAAAATCTAACAGGGGATACTTTATAGCCCTAATAAAATACAATCTATACTCATTAGACCCCTATTCTAGATTAAAAGTTAGATTAATGGTTTGTTCCATCTCTTTTCCATTATAGCATGTTCACTAGGCGATGAAACCACTTTTAGGGTTCTCAAACCCTTCTTGAATATTAAATTTTCCATAAATCACACTTCATGATTTGAACATCTTGGGTCACCACAAAACTTTCATGGACCTTGAAAAGGAAAAGAGATCTCTTGGTTTGGACATGATATTGATGCGGAATGTCTTAGACCCACCAACTAGGGACATCTTGGCCTGATATAAAGGGATTTCAAATTATTGTGAGCCTACAGTCACCATGGAAGAACCCAACACCTGAGGGTGGTCATTCTCAGTACCATTTTACCATACCTTCCTCATGAAATGAGCACTTTGGACCATGATTTAAAACCCTCATACCTGACTATTCAATCATATTTGACATCCTCACCATCACATCATCGTGTTTTGTACCATTTCTCAAATGAGGAATGTGACTCTCCATTATCAAACCTTTGATGGCCCACACCTCATGATTCAAAACCATAGAGAATAGGACTTGAGCTTCACATTAGGAGCTAAAATTCCCTAGGATTCTAGGCCCCTTATTGTATAGCTTTTCTTCCATACCCAACTTCATTGGTCAGATGCTTGAGTCTTAAAAAATATTCCATGGACCTCAAAAAAGAGTGAGGATTAACTCTACTTGGCTATACATGTAATCCCTATGGACTCATGCATAAGGAATTTGACCTACTAATTAGAGTCATATCCTCCTTATAAGAAAGGAACTCAAATACTCATGAGCCCCGATAATATCGTGGTGGAACTTGGCACCTCAGGGTGTTACAGGTCATCCAAAACATGCCTGTCCCATCCCATATTCACCGAATCAAACTTTTTTGTTATGATTTACATCACCCATATTATAAATATCCAGGTAGGATTATTTTACCTAGTATTTTTCCCTTAACCATATTACCCCCATAAATCTTCCATGACCCTTGGTAAAGAGTAGAGACCCCTTTGTTTATCTATAATAGTGATACATAAGGGTTTTGACCTACTAACTAGATGTATCACCTCCTTGTAAGAAATGAAATCTAATCCCTGTGAGCTCTAGAAACACCATAGTGGAAGTCAGAACCTTAGGGTGCTTTGGTCCATCCCTAGCATGTCTTCCCCATTTCATATTCATCAATAAAGTCCTAGTAGCAAGGCTTTAAACTAAATATCATCTCAAAGTCCAAGCTAGTAAACCTTAAAATACAACAAATCCAAGGTCCAAGCTAGAATACCTTAAACTACAACACATCAAAGGTCTAATCTATAAGACCTTAAACTACATCACATCAAAGGTACAAGCTAGAAGACCCTAAACTATAGTACAATGAAGGTCTGAGCTAAAATACTCTAAACTAAAGCACAAAGATGGTCTAGATTGAAAGACTTAAAAAATCAACTGAAAGAGACATAATTCTCACCAAGTTGAAAACTTGATAAGAGAATATTGGGTAAAAGTTAGTTCTCTACTCATCAAATATGTAATTTGTGTGGTCTAGACTGTAGGACCCAGAAACGCTCTAAGAGGGGAGGCATGAATTAGGGTGTAAAATTTTTATTTTAAAGCAACAGATCTTGTTCCCATGTTGGTAGGAACATGTTAAACTTGTATTATGGAATCACGCAGTAATCAAACATTCACATGTAAGGAGACAACAAATAATTTTACTTGTTTCACCACTAAGGGATTATCTAATGAGAATATGCTGACAGTGTTTTAGCCATACCTAAATCTACTAGTCTTCACTAGTTTTGGATTACAGAAGTTTAGACATAGTCACTCTATGTTAAGAACACTTTATTTACAAGATTTTAGAGAAATCACATTGCCTCCTTTAGAAAAATTCTATCGAATACCCCTAGCTCACTATATTGGGTAAAATATTAATAAATTTAATGACTTGAAGGTTGATTCAGTAGATTTTAATTTGAAGTCTTTGTACTTGAATATCATGATACTCTTCTTGCACTATAGTCTTGATTTGATGCACTTAAAATCAATATTAACTTAAAACATATGTTTAATGATTCCATTCATGAATATCCTTCATGAATCTCACAACCTTTGTGAAGAAAAATACCTTTATGGAACACTAAATCACCGTAGAATAACCATCCATCATAAAAATCCTTTTTCCAAGATACCAAAGAATTGGTCAAGTATTAGAAAATATTTTTTTAAGGATTAGGCTCACAATGAATATTTTATTTGATAATCTCCCAACCATCATGAATTCAAAGAGATTCATCCTTTTCTCTAATTGTCTCCATGTCAAATGAATTGGGGGTTGCCGCCTATTTATAGGATCAACCTTTCTTGAAGCTCCCATGCATCCAGTAGATTCTTCATGAACCTATAAAAATAACTCCATGAAGCTCCTTTATTCATGAAGATCCAGTGAAATTCAACCCATTAGAAAATATTTATCGCAGTTGTAAAGAACACTATTAACTCATTACACACTCATGATGATCATTGTAGTCATAAAGAACACCATATTTCCATTGCACGTTTGTGAAGATCCATACCTTCATAAAGCTCACCCTTTTATGAAACCCAATCTTCATGAAACCCAATCATAAATAAACTTATGTTTTTACCATATTTGAGAAGAGTTCCAAAAAACTAACTTTAATGAAACTTGATCCATCCTCCTAATTTTGAGCCCAAAAATTTGGCAAACACCAGGAAATGAATCCACCTTCAACAATGTAGTCATTTTGTACTATAAAATCATTTACCTTGTGAACTCCCTAGTCATATTAGTGTGGATCGACAAAAAATACATGCTAGAATCCATTTATAGCAATGAAAAGCCTTGGTTACAACAATCTCCCCCTTTGGGTTTGTTTTCAGTATGTAGAAAAATTAAATAAAGCACCAACTTCTATCAAAAACCAAAACATGAGAGACAAGTCATCCAACACTCTAAGTCTACATGAGTAAAGATCGTTGTAGAAAACAATAGGGGAAGCATGAATTGGGTTCTTGTGTTTTTTAATTATTAAATATTTCCAAGTTAAGCTTTGAGAAATATGAAATGTTTCCTCATAACACCTAGTTCTCATCTATTTCCTCATAATATCTAATTCTCATCATGTCACAAAAGCATTGCATAGTTTTTCAAAAACCTTAACTGGAAAACCTTTATAACATTGAATTTATTTATTCCCCCCTTTGGAAATAAAACTAAAGAACCTATATATGTACTCGTATAGCTTAAAGAAAACTATCCCCGAATCTTATCTCCCCTATAAACCTTTATCAATTTCATAAATAGATTAAAATAGTTAACACAAATGGGGAGAGAGGACCAACCATAACCACCTCATGCATTTGTAGGTGTCTGAACATCGAGGTTCAACTGATGTTTCTCAAATACATGTAATGCCAATGGATTAGTCTGAAAGTCATCCACTTGGTCATTAGTTCCAACATGCTCCATTTTAATCACACCTTGTTTCCTTGATGAAGTGATATATGATCTCAATATGTTTTGTATGAGATTGCTGAACCGAATTCTTCATAAGATTGATTGTGCTCTTATTATCATAGTGAATCACTATTGGATATTTCACCACATCAAAAATATCAGTTAGTTGTTTCTTCATCCATAATAGCTGAGTACAAACCTTTGTAGTATAGATATACTCTACTTCAGTCTCACTAAGAGAAGTGATTTCTTATTTCTTTCCCAACCATACCACTATTTATTTACAAAAAAGAATATTCCACCACTTGTGGAATTTATATACACCAAATATATAGCCCATTCAACATTATAAAATTTTGATAATTCATTATCTCTTCATGAAACAAAGTATAATTTTTTTAGAGTACCATGAATATATCTCATGATCCTTTTAACTACTTCTAAATTCTATTCCTTAGGATTAATTTGAAAGCGGTCCACTAATCATGTTTCAAAGACGATATCCGATCATGTTGCAATCAAGTATAATAAGATTCCAATGATTCTCTTGTACAAGGTGGGATCCATAGAAGTCTTATCCTCATGATTTTCAAGTTTTTTCCTAACTACAATCAGATTCGACATTAGTTTAGAGTCATGCTTATTGAATTTCTTCAGCAGATCTCTTGCTTATTTTTCCTAAGAATTAAAGATGTAATCATTCTTATAAATCACCTGCATCCCCAATAATTATGTAAGTTCACCAATAATAGACATTTCAAATTCTGATTTCATGTGATTAGAAAATTATTTTATTGATCCATGCCCACTTCTTCCAAAAATAATGTCATCAACATACACTGACACCATAAATTGATCTTTCTGGGAATTATTCACATAAATATTATGGTTGAAAACCCCCTTTTAATTTTGAGCTTTTTCATATAAGCATTGATTTGAGAGTACCATGCTCATAGTACCTGCTTCAGACCATAGAGATCATTCTTTAATATGAATACATTAGTCTCATAATTTCCAATCATAAATATCACTGGTTGTTCAATGTATACTTCTTCTTCAATAATTCCATTTAATAATTCCGTTTTGATATCCATATAAGAAAATTTGTAGTCTCTCTAAATTTACATGGCAAGGAAGAGCTTGATTGACTCCATTCAAGCTATTGGATAAAATGTTTCTTCAATATCAATGCCTTCAATATGTGCATAGCCTTTACACACTTAAGCATGCCTTATTTCTGATCATATTTCCATGCTCATCAATTTTTTTTAAAGATCCATTTCATTCCAATCACATTGTGATTTTAAGGTCTCTTAACAAGATCCCATGTATGATTCTTGTTAATCAGATCCAATTCTTCATTCATGGCCTTAACCTATGATTCATCATTCAATTATCCTTCAAATGAGATTAGTTGTACAATTTATAGGAATGTATAATGTTCTTCATTCCTCATTCTCATTGTCTATGTGGGTGAGGTCCAATCCCCAATGATATTGGATTGATTAATTTCTAGTATTCTATTTATCCTATGAGGTTATAATTATGGTTTTTCATCCATGGTTTCCTCTTTTGATTCTTCTTTTTAATCACATTCATTTTGTGAGCCCTAAATATTTTTCAATTCTTCCACTATTTATACACTTGACTCTATCCCATGTATACTTTCTTCTTCATATTCTATCATATCATTATATGAGATCCTAGAGGTATTTTTGGTTTTATCTTCAATGATCTTGACATAAATACTTTTCATAATCCTTTAAATATTATTATTGTAACATTTGTAGGCTTTAATATTCATTGAATATCCAAGGAATATTCCCTCATCTACAACATCATCATACTTTCCTTGATTTCCTTCTTTATTTCATATGAAAAATTTACTTCCAAAAACATGAAAATACATTAGGTAGGGATTTATTCCATACCATAACTCATATGGCGTCTTGGTTTCTCCCAAAAATAGTCATGTTTGATTTTGTTCTTACACTACTACTTGAACAATCTCTTTCTCGTAATGATGAGAAATACGAATCTCAATCAACATAGTTCTAGGCATATTGTTCACCTGTAGATTTATACTTTCAGCTACTCCATTTTTCCATGGGGTTCTCATTGCATCCACCTAATGATTTATTCCATGTTTTTCTAGGTAATTTTTAGATTTAATGGATTCTTATTCTCCTCCATTTTCAGATCATAGAATCTTGATTGTGAGACCAATTTCATTCTTAAAAATTTGATGAAAAATATTCATACAATCAAGCACTTGTTGTTTCCTCTACATAATCATTACACAATAAATTCTATTATAATCATAAATAAAAATAATTAAGTAGCACTCTACATATGTTTCAACCACATTTATTGGACCACATATGTTTGTGTGGATGAGATCAAGAAAATTTGATGCCCTTTTGTTCTTCTACCGATATGAACCCTCGACCATCTTTCCTTACATGAAAGAACCACATGTCCTTTATCATTAACACTTCAGATTTGGAATATAAATGACTATCTCCATCTTATATATCTTTCCCATGCTCTTTTGATTAATGTGACCCAACCACTAGCACCACAAGCTGTTTTCTTCTTCAACTGTTAAGTAACAAATGTTCTCTTTACTGTCAACCTTGTATAAATCCCCATATTTCTTGCATCCTTTTAGGAGAAAATTACCAGTATTTCCTTTTATAGTTCACCCCTTTTGATTAAATGTCACTATTATTCCAGAGTCATAGAGTTGACCCACACTTAGGATATTGTGGCACAAACCGCCCACATAGAGAACTTCAATTTTCCTAAGCTCTCCATTTTTTGATTTTATACTTCCACTTCCTTTGATCTTCAAAGAACCATCGTTGTTAAACCTTAATATTCCATAAACCATTTTCTTAACATTATTTAATAAATCTACATTTCCCGTCATATGGGATGAGTATCCACTGTCAAGAATCCAGGTGCTATTATTCTTTGTAGCTTTGAGAACTATTTCTACAAGGTTGGATTTCTCAATTTTCTTCTTTTAATTCAATGAGATAATTGATTTATTAGAGGCTAAATATGGAATTTACAATATCTTTTCCATGTGCATAGGTTCATCACACTCATATTTTTCTTCTAGAGGATAATACCTATTTGCAATAGCAATTCCGCCTGGTTGGTGGGTATTGACTTTTCTTTGAGTTTTGTAGGTTATGTTACCGTTATTCCTTTACCTACAATGAATAAATTTGTGGACATAGTTAGATCACTGAAAAAATATCCATATAAATTATTTCCTCTATATGATGAAGGATATAGTCTCATTCTCCTTTATTGATTTCCAAGTGCTTCCCAATTCAAATAGATCCTTACCTCTTCACAGTATGGAATGTATGGCACAAAAAATAATAGAATTGACATTTCATAAGTGGAAATGTATTATCATTTACCTCCCTCATCATTCCCCCTTTTTAGTAAAAGTATTTGACTAAAAATATTTTTTTGAAACGTGAGGATAATTTCTAGCTCTCTTTTCTGTTTTATTTTATGATATCTTTTTAGAACATTAGGTGACTTTGTGGTATGTCCAATTTTCTACTTAACTTTATTTTAACCCATCTAATTTATAACCTTTGATGTTTCATAATCACAAAAAATTCCACTTTTTCCCATACATGTGGATATCTGATCATCCAAGGCCTTCTCCACACCTTCAGAACCACGTTTAGCTCTTTCTAACAGCTCTGCATTTGAGAATCTTCCAAACTATAATTTCTTCTTTTTTTCCTCAATTTTGATTTAGTTTATAGTTTAATATAAAGAGTAACTACTTATTATTCAATTACCTCAGCTGTCTTGTAATTATCCTCTAGTTTGGATGTAAGGTCATTGATGATTTTTTCCTTCTCTTCAACCCTGAGCTTAAATTCCACAAATTCTTCTGAGTTTTAAATAGTTGTTACATGTTCTTATACCCCTAATTCTAGTCAATCAATTTATGCTTCAAGATTATCAACATACTATAATGAATATTATAGAATAGATATCATATTTCTCTTTCTATTTCTTTGAATTTAAATATTATCAAGATAATATTAAAGTTCCACCATGAGATCAACAACACCAATAAAATGGTTATCTTTATATTTTGAAGTTTATGAATTTTAAACTGTATCCATCATGGATTCTTGGATTTAATATTTAAACTTTGGTTCTTAATCATCCAAAAAATAATTATCACCTTTTTCATCTTTATATATGAAACTCTTTCTCTATAATTTATTTTCTGATTTTAAGTCTCCCTTTTTGGGAAACCTTTTCTCAGGCTTCTACATGATTTCTACTTCACTTTATTTATCATAAAACTTCCTTGAGAACCAAGAGGAAATGTGTCCAACTCTACCACATCGAAAACATGTTAGAGGAAGATTTAATTCAAATATCCCTTTTAATTCTTTAATTTCTTGTAAAAAAGAGAAATATTTTTGTCTTCCTCATTATCTATATCAACACTATCTCTGGAAACCTCTAGTTTTTCCATAGATTTTAATGACATTTCCTTACTTACTTGAGTTATTATATATTTTGGTTGGAATATCATTTCATAAGCCACTATAATACTTAACATATCATCAAGATAAAGTTTAGAAAAATCCATTTCGTCAAGGGTTGACACTTTTGGATTATACAAAGGTGGAATCCTTCTCAATATTTTCTTCACAATGTAAATATCTTTAATTTCTTCACAAAGTACTAAAATTTCTCCAACAACTTCAGTAATTTGATTAAAAAAGTTATCTTCATTTTCATCAGGATGATTTTTTAGATCATTAAACCTATTGTGCAAAAATTGGAGTTTGGAATCCTTCACTTTGTTATCGCCTTTGTATATATTTTCTAGTTTTTTCCACATAGACTTGGCTGAAGTGAAACTCATAAACTTCAAATAAATTTTACCACATAGGGCTTAAATAATAGAATTTTTTGCGTTGGTATCTACATCAAGTATTTTTCAATATTTTTCGGTCATATAAAGACCTATCACACCAGTGACCAAAATCCCCTGATCAGTGGAAAAAACTTCCATCTCAAGGGATCTCAGATGAGATAACATCCCATTCTTATAGATCTGGAAGTTTCTTCCATCAAAGAGGGGAGCCACCCTAATATTCACTAATTTGTATATGAAAACAATAGAGGACATATTTAACTCCAACAACCTGTATATTCTAATACCACTTATAGGACCCCAGAACACCCTGAGAGGAGAGGGGTGAATCAAAGTGTCAAATTTTTCTTTTAAAGCAATGAATATTGTTCCCATGTTGGTAGGAACTTATTAAACCTATCTTATGGAATTTTATAGTAATCAAACATTTAAATTAAGGGAGAGAACACAACAGTTTTACTTGGTTCACCACTAAGGGTTATTCTAATGAGAATATGCTGATAGTGTGTCGGTCATACCTAAATCCATAATCTTCACTAGTTGTTAAATATAGAAGTTCATACATATTCACTTTGTTCCAGGCACATTTCCTTCACAAGATTTTAGATAAAACACACTACCTCCCTTGGAACACTTCCATCGACTCCCCCTAGATTACTTCCCTGGGTGAAGTCTTACTTAGTTTAATGACTTCAAGGTCACTTCAGTAGATTGGCATTTGAAGTCTTTTTCCATGTATAGAATGAGAATCTTCTTTTATTATAGTTTTAAGCTAATACACTTGAAATAAATGTTAACTTAAACCAGATGTTTAACACTTCCATTCATGAATCTCCTTCGCAAAGCGCCTTCATGAAGCTCACAACCTTTGCGAATCAAACTACCTTCATGGAACACTAAGTCATCACAGAATAAACAATCATAATGAAAATCATTTTTCCAAGATACCAAAGAATTGGTAAAGACATAGATAGTATTTTCATGATTCTCAGGATCATAATGAATACATGATTCATGAATCTCCAAACCTTTTAAAATTTAGAAAGATGCAGAATTTTCTCGAATTATCTTTGTGTCAAATAAAGTGGGGGTATCCGACTTTATAGACTCAACCTTATGAAAATCTCCCAAACCTCTAGTGGATTCTTTATGAACCTACAAAAATAATTTTGTGAAGATCCTTCAGTCATGAATCAATATTTAAATTCAACCCATTAGTGAATATTTATTATAGTCATGAAGAACACCATCAACTCATCACTCACTCATGATGATCATCGTAGTTATGAAGAACACCTTTTTTCCATCACATTTTTGTGAATATCCATTCCTTCGTGAAGCTCAACCTTTTTTGAAACCCATTCTTCACAAAACACAGTCATCACAAAACTTATTCCTTTACCATATTTGAGAAGAATTAATTCCAAAAAACTAACTTTTATGAATCTTGCTCCATCTTCCTAATTTTGAGCCAAAAAATTTGGCAAACATTGAGAAATGATGCCAACTTCAACACTATAGTCAGCTTGTACTATAAGATCACTTTCCTTGTGAAATATTTGATCATCCTATTTTGGATTGAAAAAAAACATAAACTAGACTCAATTTCTAGTAATGAAAAGCCTTGGTTCCAACACAGACAATATTGAGCATCTATAAAATTGAATAGGCAAAAAAATTATCAAGTCAAAAACCCATAAGAATACAGCCTAAGAAAAATCCAAGTCTATTACCACTAATTCTTCATATATATAAATCTTAGGAAAAAGTTAGGGAAAAATAAATAAAGAGATATAAATATTTTGGGGACCACCATATGGACTTAGAAAAAATCAAGCTATATTTGCTAAGTCCCATGAATTAGGAATAAGTTAGTGAATATTACCTTTGGTAAGGATACCGTGCCCAAATTATCCTTGTAAAAGCATATGATCTCAAAAAAATAGTTCCGGTTCGTTAATAAATAATTTCATGTTGGTGGGTATTCATGAACATTTCTCAAGAGAAACTTTTTGTAAGTTAAGCACTCAAATATTGTTGATTGGATCTATTTGGTATTACAAACAAAGGATGGGTATTGTGAATGACTTGGGAAATATCTCCACCAGATCATAGATATCTACCTGGGATTTTGTCAAAAAATAGTGACATTCCCCTTTCTATATATGATCTAGATATATGTAAGTATGTTCATCATAGAGTTATTTATCAATGAACCTATGCTCTATATTCATGAGTTTGATTTGCATAGTTGTACATTTCAGAACTATGTATGACTTGATTCTCATCCTCATAGGATATATAGAGACATCCATGTACCTTAATTCAGATGTAAACATAGGTTCTTTTTCACTCAATCCCTATTATATTTTGGAATTCATACACATTAAAATTTTAGGGTATCCATACCTCAAGAAAAATCCACTTCATGTCTCAGAATTATCCAAGCACTCATGGTTAGAGGTCTCCTATGGATAGCACCTCAAATTCCCCAGTGACATACCCAGGATAGATACTCTTAGAAATATCAATATCAAAGCCTTCTAGATATTCAGATATGTGGAAAATTTATCTATATTTACCTTAGAATCATATTCTTTTCATTCCCAATGAATCTCATTCTAAGGGGGGAATTTTGTTGGAACCCATAACTGTGAATCTTAAACTTTTTTGATGAAGATTTATGATGTTTTAGGAATGATGTGGAGATAAAAATATAGCTTACATGGAGTCCTTTAATATTGGTATTGGGCTTGGATATTAAGGGGAAACACTTTGGTCCCTTGTTGAACTCATCATAGAATTTTATTCTAAGTAGTTGTGAGTATTTATACCTTCATTTTCCAAAAAAATATGGTCAACCCACTATCTAGCCATGCCAAGGATCAACCACAGGCCCATGTGGGACCAAGTTTGACCACTCCCAATGGGATCCATCCCAAGACATCGATAGGATGACAAGAGGAAATACAGTTCTTACAAGAGGTGGGCAGACTCATGGTACACATGCCTGAAGGTGCGCATAACATGGGATGAGAGCCCGAAAGGCCTAAGCCTAGATGGTGGGATGTGTTTGTGGTATGGGTGCTAAACCCCATTGCTAGATTGACCAAAAAATGGTCACGGATTTGCTTATATACCAAAGGGATGCACTGTGGAGATTTTGATGTAGGATGGTATTTTCATTGTACTATTCACATGATTGAATCCCAACCACTTGATCATCCGATAAACCAATCTTAGCTGACCATTTTAATCCCATGCATCATGAGTTCAAATTAATTTTATCCTACACTACATAAATTCAAAACAATCCAACATAGTGAGATACCTCCATCTTTAACCTCTCGCTCATCTTCCGCTCTCTTGCCCCACTGGTTCGACATAGTGAGGCAACTCAATGTCGCTCGCAAAACCACTCGGTGATCACCATGGCTAACTATATTCACCGAACAAATCTGAGACAACCAGTATGTATGTTACTTCCAATATACATCCTTCAACCATAATTTATATGACATTTCATGTGAATCTCATCATGATAATTGGTCATATCACAAGAACTACCACCAAAGCATGAAGCCATTGCATGATCATCCTTTGATCATGCAATCGAAGTAAAGAAAATCATTGGGATCATTGAAAGAGGTTTAAAACTATAATAACCTCACACCTTCTGCATATTTTGTATCTGAATTAAATTGTAATTATCATAAGATGACACATGAAGTCTCATAAGAAAACAAAGGGAATGAAAATCATGTGAAGTCGTCTTACAGTCGCGTGATGTCGATCTCATGAAATCCCTACCACCTCATCCAAACATAAGTGGAGTCCTCCCTATGGAAAGAGGTTCCACCATAATAAAATATTGACCTATAAATACCTTTATACCCATAGAAAAATCACACCTGTGAGGGAGAAAGGGGAGAAGTGGAAAAGAATGGAAAGTAGTGGAGAAATGTTGGAGTAAAATTCTGCATTCAGAGATCATCTCCAAGTAATTAGAAGCTCCAGTCACGAGAACCTGCCATGAAATAACAATAAAATAATCCATCATGTAGTCAAAATAAGATCACACAAACCTTTATCTTTGACACATATCTTCTAAGAGTGTATGAACTAATGAATATGAGGTTTTTCCAAGAACTCTGTATGTTGTGTAAACCCTAGTCCAGACTTACGGTCCTGATGTACACATCCTACGCATGATTAAAATGCCTATCATGAGTCCCCCTTCAGGTCACACAATCACATGAACAACTAAATATCATGTGATGCAATGGAATGGGTTCCTACTGAAACTGCACTTCCATACAAAGCTAGAAGACAAGAAGGACCCTCTGATTCTATGATATTTTTTCTCACAATACCAAAAACCCCTCAGTCTATCGATATTGGCATACAACCAAAGACATTACTTCCTCAACATGAAATTACCCTTTGGTGTACAACTTTGCTTGAGCAAAGGGATCATGTGCCTATGATCATGCAACCTTAAATCCATGATCGTGATGGTGTGTCTCCCTCAGGTCTGCACGGGTCAATTGTATGCACCCCATGCATGAAAGAGGTCCTTGGTCTCATGGTGCCCCATACTTGATCTCACAGTGATCCTTTTATCCACCTCATAGTGAAAACTAGAAAACTTATACCCCAAATATTCCATGCATCCTTCTTCTCTATATAGTGAAAATATTCATCCATACACGTGACAACATCAGTGGGAACCCCTATGCACAAACATAAAACCCATCAAAATACCTCATAATGGTTATGTGGATTAGATAACTTCGAGCATATTGTAGTTTCATTAGGAAGATACACGTAAAAATTCAAGAGACTATGAAATGTGTATAATTTAATGGAAAAAACCCTTGGCTTGATTTTCAAAACCCCTCACAAGACCCAATAAGATTATGTGAATCACCAGAGCGGTGGAAATTCATGAGTTTCCATCATGTGTGCACCCCTTTGCATACACGATGCCCTAAAACTCATGGAAAGGCCCTTTCATCACATGTAGACCCTAGGAGGTGTAGTTTGAAGCACACCCTTGGTTGTACATCCCTCTGCCTAGGTTAATTGTTTCTAATGCAGCTGTGATTCATGATTCCTGAAGACATACAACATCAACACTTGGATAGGCTCAAGATCATAGACATGTTCTTAATACCCCACTGAGTGATTAATTTAAGGCCATGTGATCTTAAGATTCTCCAATGATCTTGTGATGTCCTTAGGTGACCTTGGAAAAGTCATGTTAGTCATACGACAAGCCTTGGACAATTTATGCTGTTCTCATGATAGCTAGTTGACATGTCACCATTTTCACGTGTCATTCTGAAGACAAGACAAGCTGATTAGGTGACAACCCCTTGACTTGTTTTCATTGTCACAAGATAGGATCTAGACAATTTAAGTTGATCTTACAATATCTTATTGACATGTCAACATGATCATGCAATTTCCCATTGACATGTTAGAATTACCATGTGATAGTTTGAATATAAGTCAGATTGGTCATGCGATAGTATATAGACACGTTAGTATTGTCATGTGGAAGACTGCAAACATGGATATTTTGATTATGCAAAATATTTTTGACATGTACACCTCAATATTTCAAAGACATCAATGAAAAGTCAATTGATTAGGAATACACCTTTGTACGTGTCTTCCATGTTAGATTGATGCCCCAAATATATCAGGCAGAAAACCAAGACATGTCCAGCAGGTAGCCAAAAAATGTCAGGGAAATCCCTTATGGAATGTAAACTTCGCCCGAAAAAATCACTTGGACTCATTACATATAGACCCCATACATTAACCTTCATCTATATACACCTTTTATAAAGAAAGTTTCCTTGATGAGCTATGGTTACACACTCATGTGATCCTATTGGTGTCATACTACCAGATAGACCTTTTATGGTTGTCATCTCTCTTTATAAATCAGGAGATAGATAATGAGTATATGATAGGGAATCCTTAGTGTGTAAGACCCGATCAATAGGTAATCCACCCTGGAGTAATCTCCTAACATTCTTGAAACCTCAGGTATAATAATAATGTCTCCGAGCACGGTTATCCACCTTATCCCATAAATGGGTTAAGGGATGAGTGAACTATGAGAACTTTGATTCCCACCATAATCAGGATACATAGGATGACTTCCTAAGGTCTAAGATCGAATGGGAATCCACTTTGGTGTAAGTCCCTTCATGTCCCAATTATTTTTGACTTAAGGGACTAGATTCTCCCATAGGTCTGCCATCCTAACAGATGAGAAGTGGGCCTATACAAGGGAAACCCTAGCATGTAAGAATCAATCAATAGGGAATCCATCATGGTGTAATCCCTTAGAATTTATAAAACCTTAGAGATAACAATAATGTCTCCAAGATTGATCACCAACCTTATCCCATCAGTGGGTTAAAAGATAAGTGAACTATGAGAACTTTGATTCTCGCCATAACTAGGATATGTAGGACACATTCCAAAGGCTAGATATCCAATGGGAATCCAATTAGATTTAAGTCCCTTTATGTTCCAATTATTTCTAACATAGGGGACTAGATTATCCCATAGGTCATCCATCCTTCATCGTCTATCAACATATGTGAAGTGGGCCTATACAAGGGAAACCCCAGTGTGTAAGACCTGATCAATGGGGCATATATCTTGGTGTAATCCCCTAGCATTCATAAAACCTCAGAGATAATAATATTGTCTCTGAGTGTGATTAAAAACCTTATCCCATAAGTGGGTTAAAGGATAATTGAACAATGAGAAATTTGATTCCTATAATAACCAGGATACGTAGGATGCCTTTATAAGGCCTGAGCTCAAATGGGCCTCCGCTTCAGTGTAAGTCCCCTCATATCACCAAAATTTAAACCATCGAGAATCAATCATTACCATGGGACTATCACTCTTCCTTGTCCATAAATGGATGATAAATGGGATCATACATGAGCATCATTTTAAGTATCAGTCCCAATCATGACCTTGAGTACCTCAAACCCGTCAGCGGGTTAGGGATGAATTGAACTATGATGAATTTGATTCCTGTTATAAAATATGATATGTAGGATGCCTTCCTAAGTCCCGAGCTCCAAACCATATCCTCCATGATATGGGTAATCATGAATCTCAAAGGAAAACTTTAATGTGAAAGCCTTGTACATATATTATCTCATTCAATGTGTCTGATCTACCACTATATATTGTTTATCATATTGAACAAGACTCGCATGGGCTTAGATACTAGAGATGATTATATCAAAATCATGTTGATAATTCCCCTAGTGCGTGATCTTCACCATTAAGATGAAAGTCTGATTACATCTCATATTAGCTCAAAGTTCCATACTCCCGAAGAAGTAACCAAGGGCAGTCGTATATGTATAAGTCCCACCTAGGGCCTCTATTTTCATATCTCTCATGACACAAATGCCCGTTATAAGAAATATATAGACTCTAAAACCTTTCTTAAATAATATATATAGAGAATATCACCGAGTTCTGAGCCCGATATTTACATCCTTACTGCATGACATTAAAATGCATGGATGGGTCCAATCACATGACCTTAAACTATATCAAATGAACTATGTGGGTTTTGATTCCTATTTTCACTAGATACATAGTACACCTTGTAGAGTTTCAATCCCCTCTCCAAGATACCAACCAATCCCCTAGAGGACAATAAACCCCATAGTTCCTGAACAATTACATAACCCAAAGTGTCATAAATAAATAAGAGAGCGATAGAGAACCTATGATATGCATGAATTTGTTTCTATCAATACATGTTCATAATCAAGTCATTGAAATTGGGGTAACCAGTCTAGTATCATGGTCTGGGAAGGATTTCATGAACATATCTTAAATCTATAAGAGAGTACTGGAGTAGGAAAAAATTCCCCCCAAAAGGGTGCGATGAGACCGACCTCCCATCATCTCAACCAATTTTAGTTCCTAAGTATTGTTGGGTGTGAAACCCCAAAGGAACACCTAACTTTGGAAAGAAGGTCTATACTCAGTTATAGATGTGGGAACTATTGGGATTTTCTAGGGAAGATAAACAAATGGGAAACCAGATGCAAATGATTGAGCAAAGAATTGAACCCTCCATAATGAATAAAAATGTGAGGATGAAATCCCATCCACACCTCTTTCCAGATGAAACAGACATCCAAGGGGGAGTGTTATGAAACATTATTAAATGGATGTCATAATAATGATAATAATAGTGAATCCTTAATTCCTAATAAATTTCCCTCATAATGTCCAACCTTCCATATTATCCAACCTTTTTAATTTCATACGTTGGATTAGATATTGCAGGGATTAATCTCAACCATTGGATCAAATTATATGTACTATATATATATGATTATATGTTAAAGAAATGGTCATAAATTTTGGGCTCTACATTATGTTATTTTCTACAATTCTTGTATCTATTATATTTTTATTTCTATTTGTCATAGTCATACAAAAATTTGACACTCACTTCGTCAATGATGTGCTTCGCCTACGATCGATCTTGCATTTTTGGTTTTGAAATTATTCATGGTTTCAATTGATATTTGATCGATTTCACAAAAAATAATGAAATCACACATCCAAATTACTAACTTGAATTTCCAAAAAATGATTCCAATGGAAAGATATGTTTCTTATTAATGTTTCAATAAGGAAAAATATTTAAAAGTATGATACAGATTTTTTAAAAGTAAATTTTATTTTAGGAAGCCCAAAAATTTTCACTGACAAAATCCTCAACCATACACATTTTATTTCAACCATAAGACACTTTTATTTTATCACAAAAAAATATTAGTACCATGAAATAAAGAAAATTTTTTAGTTAAGATCCCAAGCCACTCAAAAATGTGTTTAAAAATATAAAATTATTAAAATTCAAGAACATTTATCATTTAATTGAAAAATTGGGATTTAATTAAAAAATTTATAGAAAATTTCAAATTTTCACATAAAAAACACGAAAATAGTCCACAATCTATGATTTGACTCAAAATTTCACATGAATTACTACAAAAAATGTATGTTTCGTAACATAAAATTATGTAAAATGTAATGAAATTAATTGTTACATGTTGTAATATTTAGAGTAAATTTGAATTTTTGGTCTTGGAGATGGGTTGAGGTGACATGTTGATGCGTGCCTATTGTAGGGCATCGAAAAAAATATATAATTTTTCTTAATGAAACACAATATCTGAACAGTGTCATCTCACTTTAGGATATTATTAGTTTATTCACTTACTTAATTTAATTCTCTTAGACTACTTTTTTTGTAATTTTTATTATTTTCTTAAAATAATGATTTTTCTGGGTTTTGACTATTTTCTAAAATAATGAAATGAAATGAAATTCTAAATTATCATGAAATGAAAACAAAATGAGTTAGAAAATAAATAACTTATACTTAAGGTTTGTCTTTATGGGTTCTATCATTATTATTCTTACTATTTAAAATTCAGTTTTATAGTTCAATTATTAAATCTCATTCATGAATTAATATCCTTTTATTTATTGGTTGTGAAAACTCAAATGAAAAAACAATATAAATTGCACATAATTCTATAATCATGGTTAATGACACATATAAACTAAGAGTATGGAACCTTCTAGTGAAACGACCCAGACCTACACTTTCAAATCTGGTGCTAAACATGCATATTTTTTTTATTTCATAACATGAATTACAACAAAATACCAAGATCAAAAGTTTAGTGTCTTTGAGAACTAGGTACAATTACAACTAAACACATTGTATAATACTTATTTATTCCCCAATGATTCTTCACACATGTAACTTCCTTATAAGTATCCCTTTTATTTATATTCCTGGGGAAGAAGGGGAAACATAAAAAAGGGTGAGCTATAAAGCCTAGTAAGGGAATACACATGAGAATGAAGCATAACACATGAGTTATAAAACATAACATGATAACATAAAAGAATGGATAATGAATAAACATATAAAATAATAATATATAAAACATTGAATCATATGATCATGGAAACATAGGAATATGACAACAACATATAACATGACATAAACATGAGTCAAGGCTAACTGCCATGACTATATCACATGGTGTACAAAGTCCCATAATGGATTAGGTTTAGTTACTAATACAATACATAAAATCTCAGGAGACTAAAACACTACCCAATGCATTATAGTGTTATTTGGGTTCACCCATCATAATAGGTTCATGAATTTTCATGACACATAAAGAATCAAATATAAGGAATGAACATAATGGTTACCCCTAAAAAGAAATGAGTTTTATAATCATGTCATAGGACATAACCAAAGGGAATATAACAATGTTATCCTTTAAATAAGGGATTTAAATCATTATTTATTCATTCATAAAGTAATAATAATAAAATATTAGTAATAATTATGTATAACTAAATTTAAAACAATAAAGATAGTGTCTATGTAACTTTAGAAATGTGCCACTTAAGCATAATTTTATAATAAAGAGTATTTAAAGAAGATAAATGTATAATTATTTCCATAAAAATAGAAATGAACTAAAATAGTTTTTCATGATATATTGAGTGGTGTTAGAAAAATATTTTAGGGTTATAATATTTTATTAAGTGTACTTAAAAATGGGTAAGAAATAGAGAAGTTCCCTTTAATCGGGTTTGCTTATCATGAGGAATTGAGAAGGAAACCATTTAAAACTTATAATTCCCAATAAAAAAAGATGAATTGAACTACATACATATTTTTTGTACATATAAAAATAAAATATTAGAATTATATAATAATAATTAAGAGATAAATTGAGGAAAAGAGAGATAAAGTGCAACCCAAAGGTAATATGGAAGTTTGGAGAGATCCCTTACCTTATGTCCGAAAGCATTATGCACTTGTACTTAATGTACTATATAATAAAATTAGATTAATTAATTAATTAATTAAGAAAATTTATATCTATATTTTATTTATTATAATTTTATGAAGTTCATTTATTTTTATTTTGATGAGTTATAAAGAACAATTTCGTCGTTCCGTGAGCGTTTGTTTCATGGTTTCATAGTAGGTTCACTTGTGTATATTTATGGATGTTATTTTAAAATGGAAATATAACTTCAGAATTGAAATAGAATGGTATTAATTTAATTAAAAAAATTTAAATGGTAAAATATACCATTTTTCATTCTGGTATGAGGATGATTCATTTGATAAAATATTAATGATAAATGTTTAGTTTATTTTGGCGGTTTTTCCAACCATCACAAACTAGTTTCATTTTATTTAATATTATGTCTATTTATTAAATATATAACATGAAATAAGTTATAATATACCTATTAAAATACTATTTAACCATAATAATACTTTTATTACTAGTCTTCAAACTAGTAATGGAAAACGAAAAATGATTACCAACAGAGATGATTAACCTCTATAATTTGGACAATGGTTTCATTTCTTTGAATAAGATGAGATAATAAAAGGGATGGATATAAAATATTACATTATAAATATAAAATTCTAGAATATAAATTATACTATATTTATTATTAATTTATATATGAAGGGTGCAAGGATAAAGTGGAATAAGTAAATAAATTAAGAGAGGTGGTTTGAGAAAGTTACCTCTTGATTATCACCTCCTTGAAGGACCCCTTAAAAAGCTTGGAATTGGTCTTTGGGTGAGACCAGTAGCACTTGGAAATGGGGAGACTGGTTAGGAGAGGGTTTAATAGATATTTTAGGATATTCAAGGCTTTTTAGGATAAATGGGATGGTGAGGGGTGGTATTTATACTTGTGGAGGGGTGGTTTTAAGTGATTAAATAATGATTATTTTATATTTAAAAACAACCACATTTGGGTGGTATTAATTCCAATGAAATTGGTTGATAATTATTTTTTAAAGGATTTTTAAGTTATAAACACACATAAAACACCCATTAAATTTTGTATTTTTTAGTAATTTTATGCCTTTACCTTTTAGCTTTAACCTAATACACTATTTAACTTATATTACAGTAACATTTTTTTACTATGGTAACTTTTTTATGTACTAAAAATGAAAATAATATTATTAAATAATTTGGTTCATATGAATCCAAATATTCAATCCATTTTTATTTATTCAATTTATAAAAGTGGTAAAAATAAATTCTAATGTGATACCTGTATAACTCGTAAAAATTGTTTTTTTAATAGGTTAAAATCGTGGTTTTTTTTTCAAAAATGCTAAGCATGTGTTTCTAAATGTAATAATTATGAATTATTTCATTCATGAAATAAATTTTGATCAATAATAAGGGTTAATAAACTTGAAATAATGATATAATTATTATTTCATAAGATTTATGGTATTTCATAAAAACAATATTATCACTTTTTAACCCTAAAATCAGCTTTTTTAGAAAATTCCACAAAAATCACCCTTAGCTAATTTTGAAATGATGAGTAAAAAAATTAATTTTATATTATAAATATAATTATCTAAATATGATAATTTAACCATTTAAATAAATATCCTTATTTATTGAAATTTAGTAATTTTATAGAAAAATAAGCATTCTGACCATTATTAAAATTATTTAGGACTTCATTAAAATATATTACCATATAAAAAGTGTTTTTTAAGATTATTTAATGAAAATAAATTTTATATAGAACTTCTATATTTACCATAAAACATATTTTTAATGTAATATGATTATAGTCTCCCAAAATAATATGATTTTGATTATATCATTAAATAATCCTTATGATCATTTAAATATATCAATGTATCCAAAAACAATAATGACCAACTATTTTATTAAATAATGGTAATAATTACGATCAAATATATTAGTTGATAAACATAAATTATTATGATAATATTTCCCTATAAATACACTATCATACTTACTCTTCATCATTCACTCCAATTCAAATCAATGTTCAATATCATTTCCAAAATGAATATTGTATTACTAAATATCTATTTAATTTATAAAGAAATATTCATGGGTGGGATAATTGTTGGGGATCAAGGAAACCCAAATTTTTATATTTTACTTTATTTATTCTTCCCATTTTAATATTTGGATTAATAATAATTATTATTATAGATTGAACATACCATTATTAAATAAAGGAATAAAGTGTTATTAGTTTCCTAGTAAGTGTCTTCTATCCTTTTACTATTACTATTTGTAAAAGTTCATCTCAACCTATGATGTGAAAAGTTATTATGAAATGTAAAAGTATTTCTTTGTGATTATAAAATAATATTTCTATTAATAACATAAATGAATTTTCAAGGCATTACATTATTCCCCCTTAGAGAAATTGCATCCTCATAATTTTAATCATTTAATAACACTTACTAAACCCAAATGTTTACTTAAATTTTATCTATAGAGAGGAAAAATTATGAACACCTAGGATATGTTAATCATATGTGGTCATACTAGCTATAATTATCATAGTATTCTAGATAAAATTTTTATCTATCGAAGGCTCTATGACCAAATATTCAAAATCATAATTCCCAAAATTAACCAAACTATAATATGATACCAAATGATATTCCTTAGACCTGCACTTCCGAATCTAGTGATAAATATGTATATTTTTTTAATTCATCACATTAATAACTAAAAAAATCCAAATATTAAAAGTTTATTGTCTTTTGGAACTAGGTACAGTTACAAATAACACATTGCATAATAATTATTGATTCCAAAATGATTCTCCACACTTGTAACTTCCTTAATTTCTATTCCTAGGGAAGAAGGGGAAACATAAAAAAAGGATGAGCTATAAATCACAGTAAGGGAATAAACATGGAATGAAGTATACATAACATGATAACATAAAAGCATGGATTGTGAATAAACATATAGAAGCATAAAATATTGAACATGGAATCATATGATAATTTTAACATAGGAATGTGGTAGTAACATATAACATAACATAAACATGAGTCAAGGATAACTACTAAGACTATATCACATGGTGGATAGAATTCCATAATGGATTAGGTTTACTCCATAATTCCATGCATAACATCTCATGAGAATAAAACATTACCCAATGAATTAGAGCACTATCTGGGTGCAGACATCATAACATGTTCATTCATATTCATTCTATATAAAGAATCAAACATAAGGAATAAACCTAAGGGTTACCCATGGAAAGAAATGGGTTTTGTAATCTTGTTATAGGGCATAAACAAAGGGTGTATAACAATGGTGTCTATGAAATACTAGATTTAAATCATTCTTATTCATTAAAAAATGATTAATATTAATATATCATGAATGATGATGTCCAAATAAATTGAAAACAATAAAGAGAGTGTCAAGGTAACTTTAGAAATATGCCACTTAAGAATAGTTTTAGAATAAAGAGTATTTCAAGAGGATAAATGTGTAATTATTTAATAAAACCAGAAATGAAATAAAATAAATTTTAATGATATATATACTGGTTTTAGAAAAATATTATAGGAATATAATAGTTTATGGAGTGTAATTTAAAATGGTTAAGAAATAGAGAAGTTCCCTTTAATCGGGTTTACTTATCATGAGGAATTGAGAAGGGAACATATTAAAACATGTAATTCCCCATGAAATAAATATGAATTGAAATTAATAAATATTTTTGGTACATATACATATAATATAGGGGAATTATATAATAATAATGTAGAGATAAATTGATTCAAATAGAGATAAAGTGTAACCAAAAGGTAATATGAAGGTTTGGAGAGATCCCTTATCTTATGTCTGAAAGCATTATGCAATTGTATTTAATGTCCTATATAATCAGATTAGATTCATTAATTACTTAATTTATAAGCTTTTAAATCTATATTTAATTTATTATAATTTTATTAAGTTCATTTATGGGCATTTTTATGAGTTATAAAGATCAATTTTGTCATTCTGGGAGCGTTCGTTTCATGGTTTCATGGTCAGTTCACTTGTGTATATTTATGAATATTCTTGTAAAATGGAAATAGAATACATAATTGAAATTTAATGGAATTAATTAACTTAAATAATTTTAAATGGTCCCATATAATATTTTTATTTCTAGTATGAGGATGATTAATTTGATAAAATGTTAACGATAAATGTTTAGTTTATTTTGGAAGTTTTTCTAGCCATCACAAACTAGTTTCGATTTATTTAATATTTTGCCTATATATTACATCAAAAACATGAAATAAGTTATAATATACCTATTAAAATCTAATTTTATGAGAATAATACTTGTATGACTATCCTTGAAAGTGTTAATGGAAAATGAAAAATAATTACCCATAGAGATGGTTAACCACCATAATTTGGAAAATGATTTTGTTTCTTTGAATAAGAGAAGATAATAAAAGGGATGAATATAATATATTCCATTAGAAATATAAAATTATAGTATATACATGATATTGTAGTTATTATGACTTTATGGATGAAGGAGGTGAGGTGAAGGTAGAAGAAGTAAATAAGTTAAAAGCAGTGGTTTGAGAAAGTTACCTCACTAAAAAAAAGAAATGGTTAGAGGTGGTTTATTTGTGATAGTTCTAGTAACTACCATGAAATAAATCCATTTAAAAAATAAAAAAAATACAGTGATGGTTTTGATTAAACCACCACTGAACATTAAAAAAAACCACAATCCCTCCCCCTCCCCTGCTCCCTCTATGCGACCCCAACCCCGACCCCTTCCCCCCAGCCCCACCCCCGACCTCATCCTCTCCTCTCCTTGGTGGTGACCCTGAGCCCGTGAACCCCTTCCCCCCACCCTCCTCCTATCCTCTCCCTGATAGAAACCTCATTCCTGTGACCCCGAGCCCCCAACCCCCAACTCCCAACCCTGACCCCTGTGACCCCCACCTCCAACCCAACCCCCACGACCCCCCTCCAACCTCCTCTCTCATCAGCTCACCGGCGATGCAAACCCCCCCTTCTACCTCCCTCACCCTGGCTCAGTTCCCCTATTTAGCAGTGACAAAAATCCCCCTGAGTTCCCTATGTTTGGCTCAAATCCCCTTCTTGGTGGAAAAACAAACCCCCTTAAATATTGCATCATCCTCACCCTAAATTTATTATTAATTAGAATTAGATGGACAATCATGGGTGATAAAAACAATATAAAATTTGTTTTTTATTCATTGGATAGTAATTATATATGTAATTTTAGTTTATAATGTGTTATTTGGATTTTAGAGTTAGCTTTTTGGTGTTATAATAAAAATTAATTTTGTCTATGTTTTATTAATATAAAAAATAAATTCATTTATGATATATTTTAATTATGGAATCTAGATCATTCATAATTTCATGGTTTTTATTTGATATTAATTAATTCTACTTTGTTTTATATATATTAATGCCTCTAATTTTTTAAGGATACATAATTGAGACTATTTTACAACTCATGACCAATTGGTGGTAGGGTTTGGTGTTACACATGGTTTCATCACCAACAATGGAAAGGTATCTAAGGATAAATCCATTGAAAATGAGATATTAGACCCTTTTAAAATTTATCAGAATTATTCATGTTTTATGCATATGTGATGAATAATTTAGTTTAATAAAATCTACCGAATAATGATAGAGTATTTAGGGTTAAGTTTTACATGCATGATAATAAATTATTGATTATGGTAACTACAACAGAAAACATAGTTTGATTGATTTTATATTAACTAACATGATTTTTAATATAACTAATTAAAGTGTTTAGTTTGTTTTTTTGAGGAAAATGACTAATTTTTTAGCATTTTATTTGAAAATCACAATATAAATTATTCAAATTTATGTTAACATCATCTTTTTTATGTTTATATCAAATCATGCAATTTGATTTTATGTGAACAGAGTTGATTTATATAATTCATGGAATAACATGAAGTTGCACTAAACTAGTTCACTAGAATATAGACATATATAGTTGAATATTTTGGGTATGCATGACATGTCATGATATCAAAATAAAGTACACTTTGTATTCATATTTTTAAATGGGTGCTCTGGGTCTTAGTTAGATCATGGGAAATGGTTTGGACATTGATCAATGTATCTAATTTTTCAATGGAATGAACCCTCCTTAGTTACAACACTAGGGTAGAATGCACCATTATCTTTTATTTGATTCATCCCATTTATATATGTTTTTGAGAAATAATAATTTATTTGATTCATGTTTTCATATTACAAGTTTAGTAAGAAAAAGTTCATTATTTTATTCATCCCATTTTACTTTATAGTTGTTATGAAAGAGTCAATGAAAAAGTTGGGTGATATTTAATTTTGATTTTACTTGTTTGATTATACATTTATATCTTTATATCTAAATGTAAAATGAGAATACAATCCAATACCTATGGATAAAATTTGTATTAATTTACCTCAAAACACACCTCGATATGCCAAGTGTTTGGAAGAATTTTTAGATTATGTAATTTCAAACTGATCAGTGGATGGTAGAATAAAATTTCTGTGTCCAGATTGTAAATTCAAGCGATGGTTGAATAAAAATGAAGTACATGAAAATTTGATATTGAAATAGTTTTCTACTTGATATTTATGTTGGATTTGGCCTGGTGAATCGAATGTTATAAAAATTCAAAACAATGAAAATACTGTCAACGAAATATAAAGTGACCCGACATAGGAGAATTCAGTTAGAAATTTGTTAAATGATGTATTTGGTTTTGAAAAGTACAATGTAAAATATTTCAATAGATCAAAAAAACCTTTAGTTGATCTTGAGAAAGTTAATCTTTCTTATAACATCAGTGACCAAAAAATAATTTTTATGAATTAGTTAAAGATGGACAAAAAGAACTGTATGAAGGGTGTGACAAGTATTCGAAGTTGTCTTTTCTACTTAAGTTGTATCATATCAAGTGTCTCCATGGAATTACTGAAAAATCAATGTCCATGATTTTAGAGTTTCTTCATGATGCATTTAGTGAAGCCAATATCCCTACATCATTATATTAGATGAATTAAGTCATAAAAAAACTTCTACTTGATTATAGAAAGATAAATGAATTCCATAATGATTACATACTTTATTGGGGAGAAGATTATGATAAAGAAGAATGCACAAGATTTCATACAAGTATATGGAAGTTAATGAACAATAGTGAGAGTATAAATCAATGAAACCCCAAGAATAAATAGAAGAAGAAAACTCCTGCAAAGGTATTGCATTACTTTTCTCTGAAACCATGACGGAAAAGATTATTCATGTCATCTAAAACTACATGTGACATGAAATGGCATGCTCAAGATAGTAACAATGGCTAAATGAGACATATAAAAGATTCAACATCATAGAAGATGTTTGAATCACTATATCCATTTTTTTAGATCCCATGAATGTATGTTTGGGATTAGATTTTGATGGTTTTAACCCTTTTGGCACTTTAAGTACTAATTATAGAATTTGGCCAGTTTTTTTGATCCCCTATAATGTACCTATATGGATGTGTATGAAGAATAGTTATTTCATTATTTTGAAGATTATTCCTGGAAAGAAAATGTCTGGAAATGAAATTTATGTATACCTTCAACATCTAATCAAAGAATTGAATGAATTATAGAATGATGGAATGAAAACATATAATGCTTCAATGAGACAAATATTCAAAATTGATGCTGATTTAATGTGAAAAATTAGTGACTTTATTAGACTAGTAAATTTATCTAGTTGGAACAATAATAATGGTTTGGCTTGTCCAGTTTTTAATTTTGATTTTGAACCTCAATGATTACCTTATAGCAGAAAATGGTGTTTTATGCACCATCATAGATTTATCGATGCTTCTCATAAATTCAGGTTTAACAAGACATGATTCAATAGAGATATTTAAATGAGAAAGTCACTAAAGGTGTCATCCAGTTTAGAAATCTTGGGACAATTAATGAATGTCACTAATGAATTTGGAAAATGTCATCAATTTAAATAAGGGGGGAAAGGTATGAGGTACAATATCCGAAGAAGATCAAACAAAAATATGGAAGAAAAATTTTATATTTTTCAAACTTCCTTATTGGGATTTTAATTTGATACATCATAATCTTGAAGTAATTCATATTGAGAAGAATGTTTGTGACAATGAAATTTTTACAGTGCTTAATGAGCAGGGTAAATCGAATGATAACCTTAATTATCATAATTATTTAGATTCAATGAATAAAAATAATGGTTTGTGGGAAAATGAGAATGGAAAGAATCATTTAGCTATTTTAACAATGAAAAATCATGAGAAAGATGCATTCCTTCAAACTTTAAAGAATGTAAAAGTTCTAGATGAATATTCAAGTAACATGTCAAGGTGAGTTGACTTAATACATCAAAATTTATATGGATTTAAAAGTCACGAATCACATATTCTGATGGATTATTTGTTACAATTGGATTTACATAATACTTTACCTGAAAAAGTAACTATAGTTATAGTTGAGTTTTGTACCTTTTTTAAATACTTTTATGAAAAAAATATAAAGAAAATTGAGCTGATAAAATTCATGAAAGAATTATTTTAATACTATGTAATTTAAATATGTTTTTACCCTTTAATTCTTCACAGTCATGATTCATTTGACTATTTATTTGGTTGAAGAAGCTAAAATTGGTAGATCAGTACATAATAGATGGATATATCAAATTGAGAGGTATGTTGATATTTTTTTTATTTTCATTGGTGAATTAGATTTTATCAAATAATTGCATAATTTTTTTAATATGTTTATTATTTTTTTCATTAGGTACTTAGGTCATTTGAAATCATTTGCGAGGAATAAATCTCAACCAGAAGGCTCTATTTCTAAAGGTTACATAGTTGAAGAGTGCCTGACCTTATGTTCTAGGTATTTGGATGCGATTGAGACTAGATTCAATCATGCTGGATGTGTTGATGATATCTCCACTAATTTTAGTTTTGAAAACTAGTCATCGATATTTCCAACTATTAGACGACCAATTGGAAAGGGGTAAAATTTTACACTGACTGAATTGGAGTTTTTACAAGCACATAGATATGTGCTACTTAATAATGTTATTTAAGATCCATTTATTGAAGAATTATGCCTAAAAAAAGAGGTGACTAAGGGGTTGAGCTCAAAATGAGTTGGAATTAACAAAATTTGTTAATAAGGATCATGTCAAATGGTTTACCCATCGTGTAAGTATATACTCATATTCATATTATTAACATGTAGTTATTTTTTCTATGTTAAAATTATCAGCTTATATCTTTTTTCTAGATAATGAATGTTGAAAATATAGCTAAAATATTGAATGATTTGAAGTTTTTGGCTCGATGTCCTCTAAGGAAGGCTAAAATATTTGATGCCTACAATATCCATGAATTTAGGTTTCATATAATTTATCATGAAGAAGACTTGAAAACTAAAAATAGTGGTGTATTTAAATTTTTAGAGGTGGGATACTATGAGAAGCTGATTGATATAATTGAATTAAACTATCATGGCCAATTTTCAGTTGTCTTATTCAAATTCAAGTGGGTAAACATTTATTTCAAATTCAAGTGGGTCAACATTGATAGCGGTATAATGAAAGATTCATTATATTTTACTTCTATCAACTTCTCTTGCTTGATGGATACTGATGAGTGTAGGGAATGATCCATTTATCTTATCTTCACAAGAGAAGATGTTTTATTATGTGGATGATAATATACATGAAAGTTAGAGTGTTGTTTTACACTTAAATAAGATATACTTATATGATATGGGTGATGAAGTTCAATTGGTGATTTGTGATAATAAACCTTATTAACCACAAAATATTGAATAATTTTTTCCTAACAATATCAAAATGGTAGAACTTTCAAGGGAGGGTGAAAATGAAGGACTCATCGTAATAGAGGTTGATAAAAATAAAGATAATGAAGATGAAGATAATTGAATTTATAAATTGTTAATGAAATTATATTATAATTTCTCATTGATAAGTGTTTTGTATATATATACATTGTTCTAGTTTTTATTTTTTTTTCTATAGACAGATTTTAGTTTTTAATTTTTTATATATTTAATATACCTTAACCATTTGAAATGTAGGAATGTCAAGAATAATTTTTTTAGGATTCTATCTAATAAGAATCTCAGAGCATGCCACCTCTTCCATCATCTTTTGCGGGTATTAGTGATTTTGTTGTACCCGAGACTACTAGAGAACCAGCTATTTCCCCACACGTTATTGGTAACCCACCGCTTGATTCACCTCTAGTGATGGATAAGTTGGCCACCCACCCATATAGGGGATATTGGTAAGTTACTCTTATTGGAATGTATGTCATTTTTCAAAAAAACTTTATATTTTTTAATTGTTTAATGCATTTGTAAAATAGATAAAGGAAACCATAGAAGAAATATAGATATGAAAACAACATATGTATGGGACCTAAATGACTTCAAGATTATTGTTCCATTTTATGAGTTCAGTGTGCCTAATGGTGACACTACCAAAATATATAGAAAAATTCTTGGGCAGCTTGTTTGTGAGATAATGAGCTTTCCCATTAATTATACAGATTAGAGCTATATTCCTAAAACTTAGAAAAATGATCTATTTGATACTCAAGTAAAGGTAATATTAATTTCTTATTACTTGATAACTAATTTAAAAGACATGAGTAAAATTTTGTAATATACTTATAAAGTTTTATGTTTTTTTATGGCTATTTTTTCATTTTGATGTCACTAACTCCATTTCACGCCCATGGAATTTGTAAAGAACACATACAATATCCATAAAAAAACTAAAATGACACTTTTATATAGAAAAAATGAATTTAAAGTTATACCAAATAAATCTTGTGCTTTATTGACATGTGGTTGATTTCTACACATAAAAAATAAATTATAGATCATTATCCATAAGTTTGAAAACAATCTGAGTTTGTTTGCTCAATTTTGACTCAATAAACACTTATAAAAGGTACAAAATCCTTTAAAAACAAGTGTTAGGGGGTAAAAACTAGGGAAAAAGTGTTTTATTTCCCTAAAATAATGAGACAATGATGGTAGATTTAATTTTGAAATATAAGAACTGATGACAAGTCATTCTGAATGAGGGTTTTTATGTTATGGATGTAAACACATTTTTAATGTATTAAAACACTAAAACATGTGTGGAATGGTCAAAAATTGGAAAATAAAATCAGATTGTCCTTAAATTATGGGAAAACTACCATAAATTTAATTTTTAAGAATCGACGGGATGTCATTCTGAATGACGGTTTTCCCGTTATGGCTGTAAACGTGTTTTTAGTGTTCTAAAACACTAAAACATGCATGAAACAATAAAAAATAGACAAAAGATGTTAAATTTTTTTGAAATCATGGGAAAATGACCATATATTTAATTTAGAAATGTAGGAATAGATGAAATTTCATTCCGAATGACGATTTTCCCATTATGGATGTAAACACATTTTTAGTGTTTTAAAACTCTAAAACACACATGGAATAGTAAAAACAATAGAAAACGATCTTATAATGATGTGAAATTATGGAAAAAACACCAATTAGTTGTTTTTATGTGTAAACTTGGACAACACATCAATCTTACGTGCGGTCTGGTTAGAATTAATTGGAAAACACTTATGAAAGGTACAAAATCCTTTAAAATTAAGTGTCGGGGGGTCAAAACTAGGAATAAGATGTCATATTTCCCTGAAATTATGAAAAAATGACCTTATATTTAATTTTGAAATGTAGGAACTTATGGAATATCATTCCTAATGACAGTTTTACCATTATGGTTGTAAATGCATTTTTAGTGTTTTAAAACACTAAAACGCGCGTGAAATGGTCAAAACCAAGAAAAAGATGTTGTATTGTCCTAAAATCAAGGGAAAACCACTTATTAGTTTTTTTTAATATGTACTCATAGAAAACACATCAATCCAATGTGCGGTGTGATCATAATTACCTGGTAAACACTTATGAAAGGTACAAAAGGCTTTAAAAATAGGTACCGAGGAGTCAAAACTAGGAAAATAACACCAGATTTCCGTGAAATTGGAGTAAAATGACCATAGATTTAATTATGACATGTCAAAACTGAGGACACATCATTACTAATGGTGGTTTTCCCATTATGGTTGTAAATTCATTTTTAGTGTTTTAAAACACTAAAATGTGCATGGAGCGATCAAAACTAGATAAATGTTATCAGATTGTCCTAAAATCATGGGACAACCACCATTTAGTTATTTTTAACATGTAAACATAGACAACCCATGAATCTGACATGCAGTGTGATCATAATTACTCGATAAACACTTATTAAAGGTACAAAAGCCTTTAAAAACAAGTGTTGGGGGGGGGGGGTCAAAACTAGGAAAAAACTATCATATTTCCCTTAAATCATGGTAAATTACTGTATATTTAATTTTTAAATATAGGAACCAATGACATGTCATTCTGAATGACGGTTTTCCTATTATGTCCATAAACACTTTTTTGGGCTTTAAAACACTAAAATGTGTGTGGAACGGTCAGAACTAGGAAAAAGACATATGATTGTCCTAAAATAAGGGAAAACAACTGTATATTTAATTTTGAAATGTAGGAACTAATAGAACATCATTACGAATGACGATTTTCTTGTTATGGATGTAAACAAATTTTTAGTGTTTTAAAACACTAAAATATGTATGGAATGGTCAAAACTAGACAAATGAAATTTTATTATTCTAAAATCATGGTAAAATTACCATAGATTTAATTGTTAAATGTAGTAATTGATGACACATCATTCCGAATTATAGTTTTTCCGTTATGGACATAAATTCTTTTTAGTCTTTCAAAACATTAAAACATGTATATAATGATCAAAACTGGGGAAAAAATATTGTTTTGTCCTTAGATCATGGAAGAAAAACTATAGATTTAATTTTGAAATTTTGGAACTGACGACACATCATTTTGAATTAAAATTTTCCCGTTATGGTTGTAAACACATTTTTAGTGTTTTAAAACACTAAAACGTACATTAAACAGTTAAAAACCAAACTAAATATGTTGGATTATCCTAAAATCAATGGAAACCACCATAGTTTTAATTTTGAAATTTTATAATTGATAAAACTTCATTCTGAATGAAAATTTTCTCATTATGGTCATAAACACATTTTTAGTGTTTTAAAACACTAAAACGTGCAAGGAACAATCAAAACCAGGGAAAAAATATTGGATTATCCTGAAATCATGGTACAATGACCATAGATTTAATTTTAAAATTTAGGAACTAATGAAACATCATTCCAAATGACAGTTTTACCATTATGGCTGTAAAAACGTTTTTAGTGTTTTAAAACAGTAAAACATGTGTGGAATGGTCAAAACAAAAAAATGATGTCCAATCATACTTTAATTTGGGGGAAACCACTATAGATTTAATTTTGAAATGTAAGAAAAATGGCACGTCATTCTAAATAACGATTTTCTCGATATGGTCGTAAATGTGATTTTAGTATTTTAAAACACTAAAACATGCATGGAATGGTAAAAAATAGGTAAACAACATAGAATTGTTATAAAATCAAGGGAAAAGACTATATATTTAATTGAAAAATTTAAGAACCGATGACACGTCATTCCGAATGATGAGTTTCCTATTATGGCCATAAACATGTTTTTAGTGTTTTAAAATACTAAAACATGCATGGAATAGTCAAAACCAGACAAACGATGTCAGATTGTCTTGAAATCATGTTAAAACCACCATATATTTAACTTTGAAACATAGGAACCTACAACATGCCATTCCAAATTATAGTTTTCCTATTATGGCTGTAAATGTGTTTTTAGTGTTTTAAAACACTAAAACATGTGTGGAATAGTCAAAACTAGGAAAATGACATAGTATTGTCATGAAATCAGGAAATAATGACTGTAAAGTTATAGTGAAATGTAGGAACTGACAGAAAATCATTCCAAATGATAGTTTTCCCATTATGGCTGTAAACATGTTTTTAGTGTTTTAAAACACTAAAACACACATGTAACGGTCAAAACCATAGAAAGTGACCTTATATTGATGTGAAATCATGAGACAACCACTGATTAGTTATTTTTTAAATATAGGACATACTGTGATATGAAAATATTTAATATTTGTTTATTTAATAAATTTCAAGCACACCACACGTCACTTTAAAAATAAATTAGAATATTTACTCATCCATTTTTAGTTTCAAGTGTTAAATCTTATCTTAAATAGGTATGTTTCTATTTTAAAAGTGTTTTGAATTATATATTATTTGTTTTATGTTAAAATTCCTTCTGTTTGATAAAAAATTAAAAAAATTATGTGCATCATTCTGAATATATTATGTGTCTTTTCTCTTTCACATTTATTTTCCTAAATGTTATGGTTTTCATTATAGGTAGAAGATACTGACAATAGGTAGGAGGCTGATCATTCTAATCCATGACATTTTTTAGAAGGAAGTCATGTCGGTTCTTAGTTTCCATGGTATTTTAAAATTTTATTAATTATTCAACTATAGTTTTATTTTATTATGTTGAGTTTTTTTTCATTTTTTGTTAGAGTTGATGAGATGACGTGGTCGGTTTCAATTGATGAGATGATGTAGAGGCAAAAAGATGCAATTGAGGTCATGAAATGAATTTATATTGGGCATGGGTTGTTTTTGGACATATTATATATGTATATATTAAAGACTAAGGAATTGGTTGATGTATGGGGTGACTGAGACTTAGGTTATGATGATCATGGGTGTTTGTATATGACTGGATGTGTGATTTATTAATGATGGGTTTATCATATATTTATTTTTTAGTTTATAGGATTTCATTTTTTTTTATATTTAAAGTTTTTTATTAAATATATATATTTTTAAAATCAAAACAGATTTATTGGAAGTTTGTTTTAACTGATGCTAAACATATTATATTGAATGTATTTAGTAGTGGTTCAGCCTAACCACCGCTAAAAATAACCACCATTAAATTATTTGTGATGGTTAATTTTATTTTATTTATATTCCCAGTGGATATCTTTTTTATTAAGAAATAGATGATAATTAAAAAAAAACTACTGCAAAATTCTCCAAAAATGACACTTAAAAAACCTAACATGAAATAAAATAAACTATTTCTAAACAATTAGGTGGTGGTTTAAACTACTACTAGACCACTAACTATCATTAATGACCCTTTCTTTTGTAGTGCCTCTTGATTATCACCTCCTTGAAGGACCCTTTAAGGAGATTGGAATTGGTCTTTGGGTGATACTAACAACACTTGGATATAGGGAGTGTGGGTAAGAGAGGTTTTGAAAGATATTTTAATAGATTCAAGTCTTGTGATGAGAAATGGGGTGGTGAGGGGTGGTATTTATACTTGGGGAGGGTTGATTTTAAGTTATTAAATAATGATTAGTTTATATTTAAAGCCAACCACATTTGGGTGACATTAATTACAATGAAATTGGCTTATAATTAATGTTTTAAAGTCTATTTAAGTTCGAACAACACATCAAAAAACCATTAAATTTTGTAGTTTTTAGGTATTTAAGCCTTTATCTTTTAACTTTAACTCGCTACAATATTTAACTTATACTACGGTAACTGTTTTTTACCATAATAATTTTTTTTACGTAAAAAAAATTAAATTGACCTTATTAACTAATTTTAACCTTATTAATCCAAATATTCAATCTATTTTTATTTATTTAATTTATAAAATTGGTAAAAATCAATTCTAATGTGATACCCATATAACTCATAAAATATTTTTGTAATAGGTTAAAATCGTGGTTTTTTTCAAAAGTTCTAAGCATGTTTTTTCTAAATGTAACTACTTATGTATTATGTCATTACCTAAATAAATTTTGATCAAGAATAAGAGTTAATAAAATTTAAATCATGATTATATAATAACTATTTCATAATAGTTATGGTATTTTGTAAAAATAATATTTTCACTTTTTAACAAAATTCCCCAAAAAATTACCCTAAGATAATTCTGACAAGATGATTACAAAATTGGAGTTTATATTATCAATATAATTCTCTAAATATGAGAATTTAAATGTTTAAATAAATATCCTTATTTATTTAAATTTAGCAATTTCATAGAAAAATAATCATTCTGACCATTATAAAAATTACTTAGGACTTCATTAAAATATATTATCCTATAAAAATTATTTTGTAAGATTATTTTATAAAAGTAAATTTTATATAGAACTTATATATTTACCATAAAAACATTTTTAATAGAATATGTTTATAGTCTCCCAAAATAATACAATTTTGATTTGATCATTAAATAATCCTAATGATCATTTAAATGTATCAATGTATCCAACAACAATAATGACCAACTATTTTATTGACTAATGGTTGTAATGATGATAAAATATTTTAGTTGACAAAAATAAATTATGATGATAATATTTCCTGATAAATACAATATCATACTTACTCTTCATCATTCACTTAAATTGGAATCAAGGTTCAATATCATTTTCAAAATTAATATTGTATTATTGACTCTCTGTTTCTTTACGATAGCACTATTCATGGGTGGGATGATTCTATGGGATCAAGGTGACCCAAATTTTTATAATTTACTTTATTTATTCTTCCCATTGTCATATTTGGGTTAATAATAGGAATTTTTTTAGACTAAATTTACCTTTCTTAAATAAAGGAATAAATTGTTGCTTGTTTTATAGTAAGTGTATTCTATCATTTTACTATTACTAGTTGTAAAATTTCATCTCAACCTATGATGTAAAAATTTATTATAAAATGTAAAATTATTTCTATGTGTTAATAAAATAATAGTTCTATTAATAACATAGAGTAATTTTTTAGGAGTTATATCTAGGACCCGACTCCACTATATGTTATTTCATCAATTAAACAGATCAACTCCACTCTATGAAGAGCTTGTGTCTAACATAAGGGAGGGAAAAGATTTAAATAAAAGAAAAGAAGTGATTTCAAGTTTTATGCTCTAGAAGATAACCTATGCACTCATTCACTTCACTTTCATCCACCACAAATAGATTCAAATCATAAAATAATTTAAATGTATAATTCAATAACACCTAACCTCCCCTGTGATCAAGCCTCAAGTCATCCTCCCATTATCGAGGGTAATAGATCAAAGTAGTGGAAAAAAGAGAGAAGATAATAAAATAAGAGAATAAAATAAAATAGTGGAAGAATAAAACACATGACATACAGGAATAAAAACAAAAGAGTAACTGAGAGAGAGAGATAAAAAGAAAAAAAAGAATGATAATAAGAAAAATAAAATAAAAGACATAATAATTAAAGAATAGTAAGAAGAGGAGAAGAAGAATAAGAAGAAGAAACAAAGGTGTGTGATAACACTTGATAAAAAAATGCATGAAATATATTTATTAAGAAACTAAGTTTAAATTACATCAAGAATAAAACTAAACCAAATGAAAACATAAAGAAGGAATAGAGAGCAGCATGCGGCCCTTCAACATTAGGCCTTCTCCTTTAGTCATTGAAATCTAACCTTTAGTGGTCGAGATCCCTCTATTTATTAAGGAAAAAGACCTTGTATCTCATGAACTTGAAAATATTTCATATCTTACTTTATTTCCCTTTTTTATCTCCCTTTTTATTTTATTTATTTCTTAAAATATCCCTAAGATGTGATCGGTGAAGAATTTGGAAACATCCGAAGATATTGGGTGTTTCATTACTTTGCAGTGGACTGAACTAAAGTGGATGATATTCCTTATAGGTGCATGGGTCATGCATGGAATCATGCATGGTGATATGGACATGTGGTCATGCCTTGATGCATGAAGCAGTGGAGAAATGAGCTTTCTCAAAGTCATATATCCTTTATATTGGCCGGATGAATCCTTCATGGATTTCTCTCTTTGACAAGGGAATCATGGTGGTCACATGAGGTCTAAGAAGTTATCCATGGTGACTCTGGGATTTGGAAGTGGAATTTCAACTCGATCTCGAGCTCCCATGGTGGTTGCCATAGTGTCTTTGGTGTGTTATAGTGGTGACGACAATGTTGAGTGGTAAATTAGGTGGTGAAGAATGATGAAAGGCTGTGTCCGAGTGCGAGGGTCACATGGGAAAAACACACAATGATTAAATTTCATTTAAAATGAATAGTAACTATGAAAAAAATGTCCCATATTGAAGTTGAGAATGCACTCCATGTTCATTTATATTAAAATCCTCGATGAACTAAACTTAGAAGCCCACTCTAGGGTGGGCTCTCGATTACATTGCAGACACGAATATGGTATGCACCAACCCCAAATGGACCATTAAATCTTAGGCCCACCTATACCCCCTATAGGCCACATGCTGTACAACCTGCCACCCCCCATGTAGCTCACTCAAACCTACTGCTAGGTAGGAATTACTTCAGACTTTTCTAGGTCGGCTGGGCCTAGTTAAGTGTCTTGCAAGCCATTGAGGTTGAGGGACAACCTAGTTAGCCTATTTTTTACCTATAAAAACATTAAAATATTTAATTAAAATACATAAAATATTCATAAGAAAATTAAACATTAAAATTAATCATTTAAATCCAATTTAATTATTTAATTATAAATCTCCATATATTAATAAAATATTGGACTATATGGAATCATTGAGTGAAATTTATTTAAAATCCTTAGAAAATGTTTACATAATTTCATGAAAATATAAGTATAACAACCCTACAATTTATTTCACATTTAAACATGATTTTTACATAAAATTTCACATAATAAAACCCAGAAGATAGATAGGTTTAGTGTATTTGGGGATTAGGAACATTACATGACAACTTAATACATAAAATACAATATCTTTATTTAAAACTTCTTTTACATGACCACAACATTCCTTCATACTTAACACTGCATGGGATAACCTGAGGACATACATAAAAAAGTGCGAGTTACAAAGCCCAATAAGGGAATAAACATGTGATAACACGAGAAAGACAATACATGTTAGAAAGTAGGCATATCAATGGATCATAAAATAGACATGAATATAAAGGTATGATAAAGCATGATAAAGCATGATAAAGCATGATAATCATAACATGGAAATGTGGCAAAAACTTAAAACACTACATCATAAACATAAGTCAAAGCTAAACCGCAAAGACTTCATGGTGGAAAAATTTCCCATAAATGAATCAGGTAAAATCCTGTCCCAACATGATGTGTCATGATACTAAACATTACCCAATGCATTGGAGTGATATTAGGGCACACCCTTCATAATAATTTTAATCTCATGCTTAAGTGTACCACATAGATCATATAACATGGATTCATTCAACATCATCATTTATTAAACGATCAAGGAATGTGGAATACATAAATTTAAGTCCTCAATAAATAATTATATGTGTATAAAGGTGAATACCCTTGATAGATTAATGGGTATGGTATTCACTACATGATGATTTTTTATGGAAAATTGCGGTGCAATTTTGGCAGTATAACGACATCATATGGAAATTCATAAAATGGATTAATGAGAATAAAATGGGCATCTCATCATTTATACATGAAATGGATAGTAAGTGGATCATGGAACATAGTATCCTAATATTTGAAATAGAATTAAGATGAATAATATAAAATAAGTGGTTGAATGGAAATGAGAAGAGAGAAACCCCTTACGGAATTTCGGCATAGTAATGGCTTAGGTAAGGGTCTAAATGAGGGAGTATAAATGATCCATAATTGAAATAACATCAAATGAAAAATATCGAATTGATTATAAAAGGGTTAAAATATTACCAATTGAAATTAAAAAGATAAATTTCAAAAAGGTTCTTGAATTGAAAGGAAGAGAGGAAGGTGAGGAACCCTTATAGAATTTCAGCATAGTAAAGGGTGTACATAAGGGTTCATAAGAAGAAAAAATGAGAGTTAAAGGGGATATTATCATTTATAAATCAAATGGATAGTAATGGAGATATTTAATAACATATCCCAACATATAAAAAAAGGAAATTAAAAGACATAACATGAAAGGAATGCTTGATAAAATAGGAGGGTGGAAGATCCCTTACTTGGATGTGTGACTTCAAAAGATTAGGAGGGGATTATTGGGAGCTTGGGGATCCTTGTGAGGACTATAATGAGTAGGGGGTAGAGGGTGTTCAAGATTCAAATATTTTTAGTGAAGATAAATGGAAGTTTGGGTGGGTTTATATAGGAAAGGAGGGGGATTTCTTTATTATTTTGGTTTTGGACACTACACAATAAAATATTCAAAACCACAAGCCATCCCATGGTTTTTGCTCATGGTTTCTGGAAAAGGGGAGTGGATTAAATTATTTTATAAGGCTAATATCTGAAGATATTAAAATATTTCTCTTGCTTATGTGGAGGTGAGTCATACTTTCAAGGAAATGATTTTAAAATCTTAAAATATATTATATGTCTTGGAGGATTCACTAATCCTTTTCAAAATAAAAAAATAAACCTAAAATTACATTATTTTAAAGGGAAATTTTTTTTTGTCTTAAAATACATTTTATAGTATTTATTACATCATTATTGGGCCATTATTATTTCATAAAACACACCTTATATTTATACAATATTTAATTTTTAACCAAAAATTAAACTGTATCAGAAAATTATGAAAAAATCACCATTGTATAATTTTGAAATATTGATTACAAAACTAATATTAATTTTATCTAAATAATTTTATAAATATGTAAATTTTCACTTATAAAATAAAAACCAAAATTTATTGAAAATTGAAGAGTTTTGACAAAAATAGTTTTCAAACCTTAATAAAAATTAATTTTGACTTAAGTATATGATCATTTATATTTAATAAAAATAATTTAATAAGAATATTTTATTATAATATTATTTATTTCAAAAATACATTAATTCATTAAAAATATATTTCTTAATTGAATTTGAATATTAACCAAAAATACTATTTGTACTTTAAAAATAATTTACAAAGTAACAATAATAGAGTGAAAGTATATTAATTATTATATAGAAAAAAATATACATAATATAAATTCTAGGGTATTGTTACATATCCCTTTATTACACTGGTATATTCCCTAAGAGTAAGGTGTGTGATGGTGGGGCTTTCATGAGGTCGTTCAGTGAACATGGTTTGGGTCATGATCTTGATGAGATTGAACTTATCCATTAAACGATTTTGATAGTGCTTAAATTGTTGGATATTAGATTGGGATTGGTCTAGGGATAAGACCAAAAATTCTATGTCCCTCAAAAGCTCTGATAAATGGGCTTCATATGGAATGATTCTACTGGTTGAGGCCATCACTTCCTTTTTCCTTTCCAAAAGGATTTGTTAAAACCCTATATTTATACAAGTCATGTGATCACTATTCAATGGCTATATTATCAATGGTAATAATAATTAATGATCATTTAAATCTAGCTGGATATAATAAACAAAATAAGTTCATGTGTCTTCTATATCCATAAGACATTTAATTAAATCAAAAAGGGGAATTTTATTCATAATAGTTTGGGTCATTACAATAAGTGCGTCAAATACCCCCAAAATTAAACTATGATTGCCCTCAAGAATTAAATCTCAATATTTAATTTAAAGAGGTCACTAATTATACCAATATTAAATTTAAAAGTAATTAAATAAAATAATTATCAACGGTAAACCAAAATTTTAAGTTCTACATAAAATATAAATTTAACTTCTCACTTTTCAAAGAAACAATCAGTTTAAGAATTTTACTTTATCCCTTTTGAAAGTGGTGTATCTTCTCTTCTAATCCATCCAAACTATTTAATTTATTATAATTAAACATAAGTCATTATTTAACTCACTTTTTAATTTTTTTCTCTCATCACTCATGATAAAAATTCAAGTGGAGTTATGCTCATATCATGAGTACATGATCTTTATCCATAGGCTTTCAAAGTAAATAATTTCTCTACTTTGTAAAGAAAAAAGTCACATGAAATCATGAGGGATTTTAAATTAAGGTTTTAATGACTTAGAGTCTTATGGTTGGTAGGTATTTATGTTTAAAAATTGAAATCTCAAAGGAGGAGGTTTATCTCTTAAAGTATAAAAAATGATATAAAAAGTAAAATCTCAATGTAATTATCCCCTTCGAAATAACAACTCACACGTTACAAGATCAAAGTAAAGTCATTAATAATGAAAGCATAATGAATTATGTGCTCCTTATTGAAAATTTTCTCAATACTTTTATAATTTTTTTTTCAAACTACTTTTTCATATTTGTTTTACTTTTCCAAAATTTATACTTGAAAAAATCCTCACATCTACTTACTAACAACATATGATAAAAGTCATCGGTCTAGTAATGGTGATTTTTTATTATTCTAACTCACAACCCATTCCTTTTTTTTGTTTTTTTCAATAATATAAAATATTAAAGTACAATGAATAAATCAAAAACCTTCCTCAATACTCAAAAATAGCACCCCCACACATTTTACTTATAATTAATTTCATCCCTTTTACCATAAATTCACCACCCCCCACACTCAAAATTTAAAATATCATGAAAAATACTAATATGAGGATAGGAATGGATAAAAATGGATTGAAATACGGATAATCCCTAACAAGGAAATTTATGGTCCCTATGGGATAAACAATGATTGATGTAAATGTGGTCTTAAGGATAAGGGTATGTTAATCAAAATGCCTCAATCATATTATATGTGTTTTTGCACAATTATAGATTTGAAAAGTTCCAATGTACATTATAGTACGTGACATGTTCCAAGATCACTCAATAAATATGCTCAAGATAAAATAGGAAGTAATTGGTCTAGAAATACTCTAAAGAATGGAAATAAAAATTAGGAAAATCACTCATTTCATGAATAATAATAACAAATAAATTCCCATGAATTTTATAAATTCAAAGTATAAAAATTAGATAAATAAATTTTATTTACATTAATCAACTAATTCTTTCAAGTCACGAGTCCTCAATTCAATATCCATGCCTCACTCAAATAATTCAATCATATACCATACTAATTCAATCTCATTTTCATTAAAATATAAAACATGGTATCACAGGGTCCTTAAGAAACTAATGTCTCCTAGATAATTAAAATAAGGAATGGGCATATAAATTCCATTTGAAAGCTCAAAACAGGTTTTAGAAGAAAATGTAGGGAGTTTGAAAATAAACATTAAAATTGAACTCCCTTTTCTTATGAAGCTTTAGTCCTCTACACCTACTTGATGTTTTGGTTCTGCCTTGTTCCACCATGGACCTACAAAATATAATTAAACATTAAAAATTAAGTACCATATCATTAAATATCAAAATGATAGGGAGATTGATGCTGCATGCTAAACTAGTCTTAAGAATGAATTTTAAAATCCTAGAAAGAAAGTAGAAAGATAAATCATAATTTAATCTCCCAATTAGGTGTTGGGTTTTTGACTACCTCCTGAAGGGAAATACTGAATATTATCCATAGTCTAATAGTGGGTGTATCTTCTTGGATTTTAACCACCACATTTTCATTTTCCTAGATTCCACTTCTTCTTTGTTGTTGAGGAGTCCATGGATAGAGTACACCAAATCCACCCCCTTTATAATTAGTTATATATTGTGTGGTGGGGGTAGGATGAAGTATTGATCATCCTACTTCTTGGTTTCTACTTTTTCAAACTCACACTTCTTATCCAAGTATTTCTCAAATTGGTCTTCATGAATTGTATTTTTAAAAGGAAGGTTAGAATGTATTTTTTTGGAAAAAATTTAAACATGAAGAATGAAAATCATAATTCTCCCTTTTAAATTGAGAAGCCTATGTCTTGGTTTACTCAAGTTCATCCACTTTTAATTCTTCATGGTATTCATAAAATGTGAATTCATCAAAATTAGTGGCCTCCATATGTTCCTTAGTAAATGCATGTGTTGTTTCTTCTTCTTTATCTAAGTCAAAACAAGGATGGTTCAAATATGAAAATTCAAAATAGTGGGAATTAATACTCAATTAAAATTGAATAAAATAAAATGAAATTAATTTTAAGGAAATATCAATTCCCTATCTTGGTTCTACTTGAATATCTTCTTCATTGGTAAGTGCCTCTTGAAATTGGATCTTAGTGGATGGAGGTAGGTAGTCAGGATGCTCTATATTTTCATTAAATTACACCACATGGGTAGTTTATTCTTATTCTTATAATTCTATTGAGATATGAAATGGTTATGATGATTATTATTTTCAAGGGATGGGGATATCATGTTTTAGTTTTATTTTTGACCAATTTCTCTATAATTTATCCAAATTCACTTGATTTATCTTTCATAAATCAATAGAGAAGTCTTTTTAATCTATCTTCTCTAGCAGTGGTTGAGTGAGGTGGAATTAATCTTTAGGTACATCCTCCTCCAAATACTTAGATTATTCAAATTGAAAGATGAGTGGGGAAATCTATTCTACCACTATCTTAGGTTTTTGATTCAGTTTAGGTTCAGGTTTCTCTTTGGATGCATGGAAATATGTAGTTATCCATTCTATTTTGATCTCAAGTAGTTCTATGTTTTATTTGAGTTATTGAAACTGATATCTATTTTCATCTATGAATTCTTGATATTTCACTTGATGGTATTATTCATAAAATTTGTGAGGATCCATGGAAGGCTCTACTGGTCTCTTGATCACTTCATAATAAAACTCTAGGAAGTACTCATGGAGTTTAGTTAGTTATTTAGAAAAGCCTTTAACAATTGGATGATCGAGGGTCTCTTTAAGTTTCTGGATGAGGTCCTTGAATTTATCTTCTATGATTATTTATCTTTGGGTTACCTTGATCTATCTAGAAAAAAGATAAACACCATCTTCTATAGACTAGGGTAATTTAATTATCAATTCTTGCACCTGTGAGTTGTCAGTCCATGCAGAATAATAATCATTTGGGTACATTATAGATAAAGTTTTTTTAAATTTTATTTTATAATGAAAATATTGAAAAATTATCTTCAATATAAAAATATAAAATATCAAATTACTGATTAGATCCCTAAAAATGGTGCTGGTTTTGACACACGCCTATCATAGGGCATGCAAAATAAAATTTCTATTTTTTATTAGTGAAAAACAGTAGATGATCAAGGTTGTATGAATTGAATAGATTCACAATATATTCAATTACTTAATATAATTCACTTAAAATAATTTTTTTTATTATTTTCTTAAAATAATGATATTTTTGGGTTTTTATTTTTTTTAAATAATGAAATAAAATACAATTCTAAATTACCATGAAATGAAAATAGAATGAGTTAGAAAAGAAATAACTTAGAATTAAGGTTTGGTTTTATAGGTTCCATCATCATTATTATTTTTGTTTAAAATTTAGTTTGATATTTAAATCATGGAATCTCATTCATGAACTACTATCCTTTTATTTGTTGGTTATTGTAACATCTCGCCCCTCCTCATTGGCTTGAGTCGAGGTGGAAGTTGTACTTGGCCTTAAGAAACATCCCCAAGGCACCAATGTTTGAAAATAAATGTTGAGGTATTTATGAAAAGTTGGGGACAATTTTCCCTTGAAAATAAAACAATCAACCAACATACCATTACCTAGAGAACTACATAATGCACGAAAAAAAAGTTCTAAACATAAACCACTTTACAATAATAATAAAACAAACCATTAAATTACCAAATTAGATTACTAAGTGGAAGAATAAAATAATAAAAATCAAGACACCAAGATAAGACACTAGAAACCCAATAAAATCTCCATAATCCAACTTCATAACCTCCCAATAATCATGATGTACCACTACAAACATGTGATTCTTTTCTTTTACCTATGTCTTGGAATACCACATCTATAAAATCACCCAAGTTCCAAAGTAGGGGGTGAGTAATAATACTCAGTAGGCTTTCCCCAAATGAATTTCATACTCATTCCTCTAAGATAGAACAAGTTATAAAAATTATATAAAATCATTATATAAAACCAATAAATAGTTTATAAATTTCCAATAAGCCAAACACATCCTAACTAAAGCACTTTACCCAAATCCACAACAATAAGGAAAGAAATAAAACACATCATCACCCATTTACCCATTTCAAGTTGAAATAACCCACTTTACTTTGCATTGATACACACATATTTCAACCATACACACAATTTACCACACAAGATCGGTGTTACCATTGATGGTGAAACTTCATGTCCAAGCCTGTCCCCTTTTTAGTGTGGTACTTAATACCACATATCAATACCTTTTGGAAGTACTTCATTCATACTATTAATTACACCCAAATAATGTTTAAAAAATTAATCCACACAACTATGCCGAATAACAATTACCAAAATCATGTCAAACTATGATTGTCAAACCAAATCAACCATTCAAGCCAAGCCACATTCCAATAAAACAACATTTTTATTTAAAACCATTTTTACAATATTTTTACAAGAATCAAACCAAGATAAAATTTTAAAATCATCATTTTAAAATCCAAAAATAAGGTGTATTTCACAAAAATATCATAAACCACCCAAAAAACTAGAAATCAACACTAAAGAGTTTCCATACAATCTTCCCATATCGATTTCACAAGAAATTTCAAGAAAAAAATTAATTTGAAACCAAATAATTCATGTTCTAGAAATATGGATTTGAGAGTGAAGCCACCTACCTTTAGGGTTTTGGTGAAATTAACCGACCTCACAACTGCACACCAAATCCAGATGGAAAATCCACAAAACCACCTTAGATCCCTTCCCATAACACCAAAAAGACTTGATCTAACTATTATTGGAAACTAAAACCCTATATCTATATGCGACAATAGTAGATCTAGGAAACCAAGATATAAGGGTAAGTAGATCTAGAGTAAACCAAGAAACAACCAATAGAGGAGACTTATCATGAAATAATCACCTTTAAATCACTTTAAAAACCCTTCAAATCGCTTCCAAAAGGAGTGAGAGGGCCTCCCTAACCCATGAGAAGAATAAATCCTAAGTGGGGTTTGAGTGGGAGAAGAAATGAGTGTTTTTGAGAAAATACAAACCAATCACATTTTTTAAACCCTTATTTTTAAAGAAGTGCACAGTTAACTTATACGGTTAGAAAAACCATGCACTAACCATGTGACTTCTATTATCCAGAGGGGCTCTGATGGTTAGCCCACATGGTTAGGCAAACTGTGCACCAACCATGCATAAGCTCTTTGTCCCCTAATGCACAGTTTTCCTGGGGAGGCCACATGGTTTGGAAACCATGTTCCTTAACTGTGCACCACCACCCTTACCTCTTCCTCAACATTCATGGTTACTTACAAGTGTTGCACGATTTTCACTAACTATGATCAAACTGTGCACCCTTAAAAAATCCCCAAGACCTTTCCAAAAACCTTCCAAACTCTCCCAAACATCACTCCACCACTTTAAATTCATAAAAAGGAATAAAAAAGGGTTACATACCTCAAACTGGGGGTGCTAAATTCTCACCACCATTGGCCTTTCCATCCTCATAAAGTAAAAAAACATAGCCTTCCCAAAAGAGCTCGGACCATTGCTCAACCATTTATTTCTCCTACTCCCAAGTCTCCTATTAGACCTAACCATGTTTCCACAAGATACGCACTAGCCTGATGCTTTCCACACATAATAATTTCTCTTGAGTATCCACAATATACATTGGTACATGCACCAATGACGCATCTAGATCTAACTCAACATGATCCCATCGAATAACATGGTGAGGATCTGGATGATACTTGTCTAGATGAGATACACGAAATACATTATACACTGCACTGAACCATAGTTGCAAGGCCAACCGATATTCCACTTCTCCAATAAACTAAAGTATCTCAAAATTCCTAATATACCTTAGACATAACTTGAATTTCTTTTCAAAATGATGATGTCCAAGCCTAGGATAAATTATCAAGAATTCATGATTACCCACCTTGAACAAAAATAGTCATTGATAGTGATATGCATATGATTTCTAATGACTATGAGTTGTCTCCATTATTTTTTTGATCAACCTAATCTTCTCTATTGTCTCTTGGACAAGGTTTATACCAACTATAAATGTTTCACCCATTTACAGCCAAAAAAGTGGAGAATGACACTGATATCTATACAATGATTCAAACAGATCTATATGTATTGAGTCATGATAACTATTATTATATGAGAATTCCACCAATGGAAAGTTATCCTCCCATGAGTTACCAAAATCCATTGCACAATACCTTAACATATCTTCTAATGTTTATATCATCCTCTAGGATTTCCGATCCGTTTGGGGATGATACACCATACTCATAGTCAACTGAGTCCCAAGGTCTTGTTGAAAGTATTTTTATAAGTGAGAGGTGAACCTTGGATCTCTATATGATACAATAAAAAATGGGACACCATGCCTCTTTACCACCTCATGAATATAGATTTTGGACAGATCCTCCACCATATGAGATTCACGAATAGGGATGAAATGGGCCAGCTTTGTGAGCCGATCCACAATCACCCATATAGAATCATGCTTCCAAACCATTATTGGGAGACCTATAAAAAAATCCATCGCTATATGCTCACACTTCCACACAGGGATAAGTAAGTACTAGAACATACCTACTGGTTATTGATTATCTACATTAACTTGATAACTAGTCAATCATCATAATACAAACTCAATCACTTTACTTTTTATACCACGTACCAAAACTGTAACGTCCTAGATCTATGTGCCACCCAAAGGTTCCCCGTACCCAGTTGGTCACATAAACTCAAGTGTATTTCTCCAAATACTAGAGGATACCAACTAACATCAAGGTCCAAGGTATTATAATAGGGAAACTATTCCCTTATTGACAGAGTACACACAATATAATTAATAAATAAACAACAATGGAAGCAGTAATACTATACAATAGAAGTTAACAATGGAAGATTGAAAGTAAATCCAACAAAAGCTACAATATATATATATATATATATATGATTCATGGAATATGTATCTAAGAAAACAAAAAAAAAGTCACATTGTTGGAAAGAAATACAGAAATCAAAGTGAAAAAGAAACAAATAAAATCTAGTAGCATCGTAAGCCTCAGCTTGGTCCCATGATCTCCAGCTCCAATATAAATCAAGTACCTAATGAAGAACGGTGTTTTCCATTATCTATACCTATAATCATATGATCTTTTTGGGTCCAAAATCATGACCCAAACAGGGTGTGAGATGAATACTAGTAGGAAACCACCAAAATATCTGTGCCTAACTGTTAGGGAATATATATAGCAGGTAATATGCAAGAATGAATCAATAAACTAGGAAGTACTCAAATGTAAAAAATTCTAAAGTTTTCAATTATATTCATTTAACATTTATTATTTATATGTTGAATCATGTAACCCTAGGATCTAGCCTAAGCTCTGTATTCCCCGTGTTAAGTAACCAAAAAAGACGTCTCATAAGACCAATTAAACAATCAAGTAAGACCAAATCCAAGCTTGTGCTTTGGCTTGGCAGACACGTCACAATCATTCAACTATTCACAAATGACCCTATGAGAAATATCTCACAGTCTAACTCCCTTCATCCCACATAACATCAATTCAATAAATAATAACCCTTTGGGAAAGCTCTCATGGTCTAACCCCTTTGGTCAAAGTTCTACACCAAGGATCTCATAGTCCTATGTAATTAATCTAGAATCCCTCCTCAGTATTCCTAGTACAAGGCTCTCATGGTCATTTGGAAAATAAATAGTCCACATATCATATCAAAGAAAATAATCTAGAATCCCCCTTAGTATTCTTAGTCCAAGGCTCTCATGTCCATTGGAAAAACAATGCACATATTATATCAAAGCATCCCATGTAATCTAAAATACTACATAGCTAAACATTCAGAATGCATATCACAGGCATTTCATATAATCAATCAAACTCCATCCTAATCAACAAGGCATGGAAAAAAGGTATGCCTCATAGGCAACCTAGACCAACTAGCCATAAAAATCCAATCAAGGGAAACACACCCATGGGGTGTCCCATAAATAAGGTATCTAACCTTACGTATAAGAAACAACCATTTATTAATCAATCAAACTATAACATGTAATAAAAAGGGTTTAATTACAAATAATGCAATACCCCAAACATGGGTATGCAGTACCTTTAGCATATATAATCCAAGAAAAACAATAAAAGACACAAGATCACCTACCTCGATGTCATATGATCGATATAATTGAACGTCAACCCTTGAATCAGCCTAAAATGACATTGATCTACAAAAGGTGAAAAAATCTCAACCTTGAATAACTCACAAGAGAATAGGAATCAGGAATAAAGACTCTAGGGGTTTTGAGAACTCACCGGTGGGATTACAATTCACATAACAATGTCTCAATTAGAGCTCAAATGGAGAATCAGAAGGATTTCAGAGTTTTTTGTCCATTCCAGAGTGCTCCTGTATGAACCATGAACAAAAGAAGATGTTTCTAGATATGAGATGCGACCCACTCCAATTTATCAAATAAAAAGAAAACTACACGGTGTGTTCTTTAAAACTACACACTGTGTAGTAGCCTTAACCAGCCCCGAATTAAGTGGGTCTTCTAGGTCACTACACAACCATGTATTCGAATGTTATATAGTCAAAACATGACTTTACGTGGAAAGATAGGTACACAGTATGTACTCATAAGTACACGACATGTATTATAAAATCCTCTTTTCTTCCTTTTCCTCAAAACAACCTGAAAACAAGATCCATACCTAAAATGAAGATCTGGGTTCTTACAAACTTCCCCCCTTAAAGAAATTTGTCCCTAAATTTTCCTTCCAAGGGTGGTAAAGAAGGATCTACGAACAAATGCAGACACTACGATTGCACATTGGACTCCCTATCCCAAGTCTTGTCCTGCACTCACTCGTGATACCATAGCACCCATACTAGAGGAACATACTGGCCACAAAGAATCTTCATTATACAATCCAGAATCTGAATAGGGTTCTCCTCAAAGGATGAATCCACCTCCAACTCGACCTCCTCGGGTTAAAAAACATGAGATGGGTTTGAAAAGTAACATCATAGCTGAGAAACATGAAAGACGTTGTGCATAGTCTGATACCTCTGAGATAACTACAACCGATAGGCAACCGACCCGACTCTCTCCAAAACCTCAAATGACTTGACGTATCTTGGTGAAATCTTCCCCTATCTTTTAATCCTCCTATTTCCCAACCCCAGTGTGACATGCAGGAACACTTGATCTTTGACCTCAAACTCTAAACGTCATATCTATTGATAAATATAAAATTTATATCAAGATTGTGCAGTAGCCATCCTCTTCCAAATCAACTCTACCTGCTCAGTGGTCTCCTGGACAAGATGAGGTCCCAACATAGCTACCTCTCCTACCTCTAGCCAACATAGGAGTGATCAGAATGGCCTACTGTACAAAGCCTCATAAAGTTCCATCTGAATCTTTTCTTGAAAAATATTATTGTAGGAAAAATATACCATGGGTATGTGTCTCTCCCAAGATCCCCCGAAATCCAGGATGTATGCTCGAAACATGTCCTCCAAAACCTGAATCGTGTACTCGGACTGGCCATCTATCTAGGGATGGTAAGATATACTTAGAAGTACCTATATAACCAAATCCCTCTGTAGTCCCTTCCAGATACGAGAATTAAACCGAGCATACCTGCTTAAAATGATATACTGTGGAACACTGTACAAACATACTTTCTCTTAGATGTACAACTTTCCAAACTCAGCAACACTGAATCTTTCCTTGATCAGTAGGAAATATGCAACCTTCATGATCCTATCGATAATAACCCAAACCAAATCATTCCCTCAAGGATACCTTGGTAAACATGTCATGAAATCCATCATGACATCATTCCACTTCCACTTAGGAATGGGTAACTACTGTAATATACCTTCTAGCCACTGATGCTCCTCATTCACCTAATGAAAGGTGGAAAATCTCATAAAAAACTAGCTACATCCCTCTTCATGCCTGGCCACCAATACTAATGATGTAGATCTCGATAAATATTAGTGACACCAAGATGAACTGCCCATACAGAAGTATGAAAATCCCACAACAGATCTTTGTGTATGTTTGCTAACACCCATACGTGACCATGAAAATGAAAAACATCATCCTTACCTACGGTCTACCTAGGAGTAGGGTCCTCACCTAATAAACTCTCCTGTAGGACTAAGACGTCATAATATGATAGCTTCCTTATTTTCACTCGATCCAGAAGAGTAGAGGTAATAACTATAGAATAAAGAAATGGATACCCCTATTTTTCATGCACCTCCAAATTCATATCAGAGAATAGAGCTATAAGATACCACTCACTACTAGCCTCCTGAACTACCTATATCTGATCTCTCCTACTCAACGCATCAGCTACTGCGTTGCCTTTTCTTAACGTGTAGGAAAGCTCAAAGTTAAAGTACTGAAGGTACTCAACCCACCTTCACTATCTCAAATTAATATCACACTAATTAAAGATATACTTGAGGATTTTTTGATCAGTTTATACCACAAAAAACTCTCCCAAAAGATAATGTCTCCAACAATACAAAGTATGCACAACTGTAGCTAACTCAATATTGTACGTGATATTCCCAATTTGTGTATACTTTTTCATATATATTAATGAGTATAAAAACTTGTTTTTCACCAAATATAATTTTTTTGAGAATAAAATTGTTTATATCGATGATTATGCTGATTTTAAGGTGTTTTACATTCAAAGTCATAAATCGGGAAAGGAAGTAAAAAAAATTAAAATATACACGGAATGTAATTTTTATACATTCCATGTACTATTTCCACAACATGGATCGATAAGACTGGATACACTCCCATGTTTCCGGCCGAAGCATACACGCCGTGTACTTCCCATATACATGCTGTGTGGCCCTTCTAAAAGCAGTTGATGGCCGATGAATGATATTACATGCCATGTATGGTGGCACTACATGCCATTTACTTCCACCTACCAAGAAGCGCCATGTTTGAAGTCAAAGATGGTGTGTTAGCTCACCTACCGATGGAGAATGGATGGCCAAAATGCGTTGACCAGGGTACACGCCATGTACTTTCTGGTACACGCCGTGTAATAATAAAACCTATAAATAGGAGTCAGGACCTACAAGATTGTAAGTCATTCAAAATTCATTGATTCCAAGATATTCTAAGGGGGATCACTCCAGAGATGACCAAGAAGAGAAGAAGAGAGAGAAAGAAGAGGAGAGAAGAGAGAAGAGAAGGTGATTCTGTGCTACCTTCCTAATGAACTTTGCTCCGAAGCTTTCAAGAGTATGAATTCAGGTATTGTAAGTAGTTTAGTTATTATCTACTTCATGAGTAGCCAAATCCCCTATGTGTTGGGGCTGTGGACAATTATGTGTTGTATTTCGTCAATTGTGATATTGTAATCATGTTATTCATTCTTCTCTCAGAATTCCTTAATAATCCTTTCTATATATCACTAGAAATATTTTATCAGACTAAGAATGATATTTCTAGAGATCTTATAAGTAATTATGATAAATAACATACATTATAATTGGATGTGATTATCATCTCAATAAGATTTTCAATTAATAAAATTAAAAAAAATCAAATTCCAGACCAAGGAATTGATCTCTATTGATTTAAACAAACCTCACCAGACCAAGGGGGTTCTATTACATTTATAACCTAGAGATGTGATTTATTATGAACAACACAACCTCATAAGAAAATTGATTTAATAACAACTTTTAAAATCCACAACCCCGATGCATTCTTCCCATTTTTCATCAAAAATAAAATTTCTATGTTTTTATTTATATTTAAAGTAATTTGTTAAAGTAATTAAAATTCAATCACCTTGTTATTAAAACACAAAAATTGAATCTAAATTTCATCAAACTTATCTAAATTAATCACAAACCATAAAAACAAAACACAATAACTCCCTTTCCCTATGGATCGATCCCTTACTTTCACTATACTTTTTTGGGTAATTTAATTTGGATTGTCGAAAGTAACACGTTGGCAGAAATGATACCAAATTTTGGCACCATTGTTAGGGAATTAAAGTTAATGGTGTTTTTTTTAATCAAGTTGGTAGAGACCCAAAGCTTGACGTACATGGACATTACATTACTTTTGCAGAATAATTAATATATAGCAAGAACAAACACACAAGGATCATAATAGTTTAGTGTCTTTGGAAACTCAGAATATAATCTTCTAATCTCGGTGAAAGATCTTCAACATCTCCCATAAAGATCTTCCCCTTTTGTTTTCTTACCTAAAACCTTTCTTTATATCCTGGGTAAAAGAAAACATATAAAGGGTGAGCTCAAATGCTCAGTAAGGGTAATCATGGAGAAAATAAAACAAACCATATACATTTGAACATAAAAACATGAACATAATGTTTAAACATTGAAATATTGAGCAATAACATAAAACATGGTAGTACATAAGGCATAAATCATAATGGAACATCAATCATGATAAAATATCTTGGAAATAAAACTTGAAATTGTGGCAAAAAATTATGCACATGATATGATTTCCATAGTAGCCAAGGCAATGCTGCCAAGACCATCGTAGTGGACAAAGTCCCTTACTGAACCGAGTTTACTTGCTGTTCCAGCCCTGTATTACTGAACCAGATTTACTTTCCATTTCAGCCATATCTATCTCATGAGATATAAATATTTACCTAATGCATTGGAGGGAGATATAGGTCCCACCCATCTCACAATGAAATCATTCTTACTTGTGCCACAACATAAACATAAATCATTCATCATAACCAAAAGAATAAAAATGGGTTTCCTAAATATCATCCCATCATAAAATAATCCATATAAAACAAATGGATATAATTTCATAATAAGAAAAGTGAGACCATTTAAATCATAGAGGTATTATACTTGAAACCTAAACCTTCTAAATAATGTCATCTTAGATGGAAAATAGTTTTGATAAAACACTTGAAATGAATTCTTGAGGAAAATATCCTTTCTTTTTCAAAATCATTTTCTTTTCACAAAATGCCATGAAATTAAAAAAAAATGATTTTGTTGAAAATATTCACAAAATATTGTATAGTAAGATTCAGTAAAATAAGGTGTTATGAAATTGTAAAAATCCGTTCATGCCGTATAAGTTAAAAAAATATTCTTCTCGTACTTTTACCAGGAAAGTCAAAAAGTACCTTGTATGGTAAACACAAAAAGAGATTCCTTACATACCATGTAGTAAAAGTAAAAAATGGGTAAAAATGAATTTAAACATACATGAAAACATTTTTATAAAACTTGGACATGGATGATAAATATAACCCCAGTAAATACTTACGTATAAGCAATCTCGGATAGAAAACAATTGAGATTGCAACATTATCCCTTACCTTAAGTGTGATATGATTCGTACGTATCCGAATCTCCTATATAATGATTTAAATAATGTCATTGAATTATTAAATAATAATATTCATTGTTATGATATCATATATGGTTCACTTATGACTTTATATTACATGTTCTTTTGTAAATTCCATGTTAAAGAGCGTTTTAGGTAAAATCGTTTCATTTGTCGTCCGTGTTTTGACTTGTAATTATTCATATGATTAATTAGATAATGATTAATTAATTCTAGAATATAAAATAGGATTTATATATAATATATATTCATAATATACATATATATAATGGATCGATAAATAGAAATAAATACACCGTTCATGGAGACGGTAGGTCGTACGTACGCATGAACATTGTTTTCGTTTCCTTATTGAATTGAATGGAATTAAGTAGATGACATACATATATATATACATAAATCCAGTAGAATTATTATGTAATATATTTCATGATTACTTATTATATATACTTTATAATCATTCTTGAATTGTTAACATGGAAAATGAATCTCATCGCGTCATAGAGACGATAATCCGTACGTACGCACGAGCGATGATATCATTCCCATATTTATTGAATGGAATTGGAGTGAATGATATAATATATTAGAATCAGTATTATGTTATAATAATCATATGTAGTTATTCTTTACACCATTATACCCATCCAAGTAAGGTGGTGGTGGAAAAATAGATTACACCACGGCGTGAAGACGGTATTCCGTACGTACGCACGCGTGGTGATTTCATTTTCCTTAGGATGGATAGAAGGTGAAATGGGGTTGTTTAATATTTATAATAACATATCAGTATATTATTGATACTGATGTTATTACAATATAATGAAACACATAAATAAGAGGAGGTAGAATAAGAAATAAATTTGAAAGAATCGGTAATTGATATTACCTCTTCTTCGACACGTCTCTTTGAAACCTGCTCTTAGGGCACTAAAATTGGTCTTTAAAGAAGACCAGGACCTCTAGTATGTTTATAAGGAGTCTGATAAGGGAAATGGGTAGGGGTTGGCCAAGCTTGAAGGCTCTAAATTGTGTAAATAGGAGAGGGAGGAGGTGCCTTTTTATAAGGGAGGAGAGGGACACCTTTGGAATTATAAGAAATATTAATTTATAATAAATTCCAACCCCACTTAAAAACTTCCAAAAATGACTCAAATCCAAATATTAGATGAGATAGGGTTGTAATCTCATCATCCAATAATATTTAGACAAGTTGGGAATTTATTTTAAACATTATCAACATGATTTATCCTTATATAATCTATTTAATTTTATTTGTGGTAATAATATTCTAAATTTTAAATCATTATAAATTATAAATTATATGTTGTTAATTGTCCATAATTTTATACTTTATTAAATTTTCGACCATATAAATTCTAATTTACAATTTTTAAATATTTTTGTGATTTTTAAACAATTTTATAATATGTAATTTTTATAAATTAACAGTAGTGTCAATTTTGACACTATTCATTTATTTGAGTTTAAATAAAATATATATAGAAGATATGTTCGAACTAAAATATTTAATAGATTCATAACATGTTATTTTTATCTATAAAATTATTGGAGCACATTAAATAGTCCATAAAATATTTATTTTAATACTTTTAAAATCATTTATTTGATATTTCAATCAATAAAATAATTTCAACATCACTATTGTGTCATAATTAATGATAATTATTTAATCCCTAAAAATTATAAATAAATTCATATGATGTAGATAATTTATTATCTTTCTAGTGACTATTTATATCCGAAGTTTTATGATGTTTATCACTAAATTAAAATTATTATACTTATAAGATTTAAGAGAGTGACATGTTGTCACTTTCTTTGGTTTTAATAATAATTATATTATTTCATTGTCAAAAGTCCATGAAATGAATCTAGTCTGACCCTTAGGTGATATGGGCCGACTTTTATTCATCCAATAGGATTTTGGAAAGTTTTAGGGTAATTTTATAATCTTATTTTTTCCCTTAATTACCAGATTTACTTTTAACTGTAGTAAATAAAAATTACCATAGTTACTATTCATAATATCAAAAAGAAAAATAAAAGTAACATATTAACATAATTTGGACCCACTTAATTCAAATATGGAATCCATTTTTCAAAATTAAAAACACAAAATTTGCAGTAATTAATTTAAAATTAATCCCATTGTTAAGAAAATGGGTTTTAAAAGTTAAAACATTGCAAAAGATTGAAATGATTTTACCTATGAATTCAATGTAAAATCAATGATAATGACATAAATTATATTAAATGGTAAAAATATATTTTATTTATACTTTAAAATCATTCAATATTATAATTTAACCATATAAATTATTACGATGAAAAAAGTTGTTTTTAATTAAAATATAGTGTGTTTTTACTATTCATTAAAATATGAAAGTGATGAGAATAATATGAAAAATTTATCCAAATTAAATTTTTATATCCTGATTCCAAAGAAGAATTTTATTTTGTAAAATTGAACTTATAAACATTTCAAAAACTAGATTTAAATTGGGTGCGCCATCAAAAGGCGGCAAAACTGCATTTTTTGAAAAATACTCCTTTTACCCGAAAAATTTATTTTTTTCACATACCATGTTCTAGAAAATGTGTAAGATGAAATAATAATGTTATAACATTCAAAATGTACTTAATATTATTCATAACGGCTAGTTCATAATAATATTATAACCATATATCGTTGTTTAATGAAACCCGGTATTGCGTACGACACACGCTATCGAGGAAGGTCGCGATTGCATGTAATGCAAGCCAAGTTAGGGTTGCGTATACTGAAAGCTAATACGGTGTTTCATATAGTGCAAGATAATATTGGTGTATCATACAACAGAAGATATGAAAAAAATTTAAAAAAGAATATATCTCATAAAATCTCGGAGTGTTACATTCTACCCCCCTTAAAATGAATTTCGCCCTCGAAATTCGTCGGGGTTATAAATTATTTACCACTTGAATGTTTCATTCGTAAAAACCCACATTGTAAAAGGAATAATAAAACTTAATTTTAAAAAGTTAAGTATAAAACATAATGGTTACCCAAATTAACTCATCACTGGGTTTCCACGTAGGAGAACATAGGTGAAAATATGGATATGGAAGAGAAATCTTACCATCAAGTTCTGATGGAGAGTGGTAGATAACACGGCTATGAAAAATCCAACAATCACAAAGCCATAAATTTTTGATGATCTAAGGTAGCATCTGATTCATCTTATATAAGGGTACTAGGACAACATTTTTGGTTTTCAAGATCATTTTCCTAAAGTTGAAGAATTTGAATTAGAAGAAATACTTACTTTATTTCGATATAATATAATTTTTGTTCATGCCTTGAAAAATTTACACTTCATCTCTTAAAGAAATGAAGTTGAATATGTAATTCGTGAAGTATTAGCAGATCATGTGATAGAATGATGGGTCATTCCATCTGTATCAAACAAAAGGTTAGCAATAGTTATATACATAAGTCCATCTATTGTATATCATTCCAAAAAATGGACTTATACTTCATCTATCATACTGCTTAATAAAATAAAACTAGTTTCTACTAACCAGGGACTTCCTGTAGGCCAGTGGTTGGTGCTAAAGGCCTGTCGCACTTTGGTTGTGGGTTCGATTCCCACAGCCTTGTCCGACGCGATGGGTTATCGCCCATCCTATGGGTTGTCCTTTTTCTAAAACTACACTATTATAACATTCCTAAAATAATATCGAAAAATGATCTAGCCTTAAACAATACTATCTTAATTAATTCCAATCTTTAGGCTTATCCAAAATACTTCTGTCCAAGATCATAGTATAAAGAAAACAATTACTAGAAATTTCATCTACCGAGCATGTGAAAACCATCATTTATCCCCCATATATCATAAAATATATCTTGTTGGTCACATTCTAGACATGTGAATACCTTAATCATGCATTCTCTTGAAAAATGAATACCCATTGAACCTTAGTGAAAACATGAATTCTATCAAAATCTAACTCTTTCTACATACCAAAATCCCAAAAAATCTATATACTCAAACCATGATATCACTTTGTCCTCATATCAGCCATGACCTCATTAATACTATCAAACATTTAATTTTCTCCTCATCACTTCATTATGCACATATCATCTGCTTTCCAAAATATTTGAATCACTTTTCATGGTTACTGGTACCATATAATTATCGAAAACCACAATAAACCATTACATAGATATTCCAATGTTCCACAATTACTATAAATGAGATTCCACAACATTATTTTGGAATCCCTTTACATAAACACATAATCATTCCACCACATTGTTTTCATACTCAACATTGCTAATAGTGATCGCATGTGACTTCCCTTTGTCCTTTGCCTTAATAGGTTGCTCACGTTGATCATCATTAACCCTTGGATTAGGGCATTGATTAGCATATTGCCCCATTTCCTCGCACTTGAAGCATTGAAGTATTGGTGGTGCTTTCTCTGTAGTCTTTTCTTTATTCATATCATTAGCAACCCTTTTTCCATTACTTCGACACTCCACTGCTCGATGACCTTCTTTTTCACACTTGAAACATTTTATAGTACCTTTTAGACAATCTCCACCATGCTTCTTTCCACACTTTGATCATAAAGTAACATTCATATTCTTTTCACCATTGTTCTGAGATTTTTCCTTGAAATCCATCTTTCTTTTCTTGTCAAAACCATGAGATGGATATGTAACACCAATTTATAGTTCTACCTTGATAGCACAACACACAATTTCTTCATAGCTACTGAATTATCTTATAGATAATGCCCTTCAAAGACTTGGTTTTAATCCACTGAAGAATCGATCAACTTTACTTTCAGGTTGAATGATAAATCCAGATGCATACCTTACAAGACTTGTAAAATTCGCCTCATATATAACAACAGAATCATCATCCTTTTGCTTAAGTTCAAGAAACTCCTTCTCCATCTTTGTTCGAAAAATATGAGGGAAGTACTTATTGAAAAATAAGTTCTTGAACTCGTCCCATTCCATGGACTCAATTTCATCTCTTTGCCTCGTATTCTTGATAAGATTCCACCATTGATCAACATCACATTCCAAATGATATACTGATAAGATGACTTTATCATGCTCAGAACATTGTAGAACTTAAAATATCTTTTCAGTGGTACTGATCCATTGTTCAGCCACTAATGGATCAAAAGACCCGTTGAATGAAGGTGGACGCTGCCTCATGAAGGATTCAACAGAATGTTGCTCCTTTCTCTGCTCATTTGGAAGTCCAGAATGATTCATAGCTTGTATAAGTATATAAATAAGATTGTTCACTCCATCTCCCATAACATTGGTTTGTTCAGGAGGACAATCATTGCATCGTCCATTACATTGATCAACACGGTTCCTTTGGGTTCCAACCATCGTCTAAAACCCAAAAATAATAGCGTGAGGCAAACATTATGACAGGGAAAACAACATAATAAAGGGGGAGTACCTACCATATCTAACATCCTAGGTTTAATTCTAATATCGTTACCATAATTCTAGGACTATAACCTATACTTATACTTAACCTTAGGGATATCCCTATAAATACCTTAGAAATATCTCTAGGTATCTCACTAAAGTTCTCACATCCTAGTTTCCAAAGGTTGACAAAACCTTTCCTCTGATACCAACTATAGAGACCCAAAGCTTGACGTACATGGACATTACATTACTTTTGCGGAATACTTAATACATAACAAGAACAAACACATAAGGACTATAATAGTTTAGTGTCTTTGGAAACTCGGAACATAATCTTCTAATCGTGGTGAAAGATCTTCAACATCTCCCATAAAGATCTTCCCCTTTTGTTTTTTTACCTAAAACCTTTCTTTATATCCTGGGGAAAAGAAAACATATAAAGGGTGAGCTCAAATTCTCAGTAAGGGTAAGCATGGAGAAAATAAAATAAACCATATACATTTGAAAATAAAAACATGAACATAATGTTTAAACATTGAAATCTTGAGCAATGACATAAAACATGGTTGTACGTAAGACATAAATCATAATGGAACATCAATCATGATAAAATAGCTGGGAAATAAAACTTGAAATTGTGGGAAAACATTAATCACATGATATGATTTCCATAGTAGCCAAGGCATTGCTGCCAAGACCATCTTAGTGGACAAAGTCCCTTACTGAACCGGGTTTACTTGCCGTTCCAGCCCTATATTACTGAACCGAATTTACTTTACATTTCAGCCATGTCTATCTAATGAGATATAAATATTTACCCAATGAATTGGAGGGAGATATAGGTCCCACCCATCTCACAATGAAATCATTCTTACTTGTGCCACAACATAAACATAAATCATTCATCATAACCCAAAGAATAAAAATGGGTTTTATAAACATCATCCCATCATAACATAATCCATATAAAACAAATGGATATCATTTCATCATAAGAAAAGTGAAACCATATAAATCATAGAGGTATTATACTTGAAACATAAACATTCTAAATAATGTCATCTTATATGGAAAATTGTTTTGATAAAACACTTGAAATGAATTCTTGAAGAAAATATACTTTCTTCTTCAAAATCATTTTCTTTTCACAAAATGCCATGAAATTTTAAAAGAAAAGGATTTTTTTGAAAATATTCATGAAATATCATATATTAAGCTTCAGTAAAATAAGGTGTTATGAAACTGTAAAAATCCATTCATGCCGTATAAGTTTTAAAAAAACATTCTTCTCGTACTTTTACCGGAAAAGTCAAAAAGTACCTCGTATGGTAAAAAAAAATTATTCCTTACATACCATGTAGTAAAAGTCAAAAATGGGTAAAAAGGACTTTAAACATACATGAAAACATTTTTATAAAACTTTTACATGGATGATAAATATAACCCCAGTAAATATTTACGTATAAGCAATCTCAGATAGAAAACAATTGAGATTGCAACATTATCCCTTACCTTAGGTCCGATATGATTTGTACGTATACAAACCTACTATATAATGATTTAAATAATGTAATTGACTTATTAAATAATCATATTCATTGTTATGATATCATATATGGTTCACTTATGACTTTATATTACCCATTCTTTTGTAAATTCCATGTTAAAGAGCATTTTGGGTAAAATCGTTTCATTTGTCGTCCATGTTTTGACTTGTAATTATTCATATGATTACTTAGATCATGATTACTTAATTTCAGAATATAAAACATTATTTATATATAATATATATTCAGAATATACATATATATAATGGATCGATAAATGGAAAGAAATACACCGTTCATGGAGACGGTAGGCCATACGTACGCATGAAAGCTGTTTTCGTTTCCTTATTGAATTGAATGGAATTAAGTAGATGATATACATATATATATATATACATAAATCTAGTATCATTATTATGTCATATATTTCATGATTACTTATTATATATACTTTATAATCATTCTTGAATTGTTAACATGAAAAATCAATCTCATCGCGTCGTTGAGACGGTAATCCATATGTACGCACGAGGGATGATATCATTACCATATTTATTGAATGGAATTGGAGTGAATGATATAATATCTTAGAATCAGTATGATGTTATAATAATAATATGTAGTTATTCTTTACACCATTATACCCATCCAAGTAAGGTGGTGGTGGAAAAACAGATTACACCACGGCGTGGAGACAGTATTCCATACGTACGCACGCGCGGTGATTTCGTTTTCCATAGGATGGATAGAAGGTGAAATGGGGTTGTTTCATATTTATAATAACATATAAGTATATTAGTGACACTTATGTTATTACAATATAATGAAACAACTAAATAATAGGATGTAGAAGAAGAAATAAATTTGAAAGAATCGATAACGAATATTTCCTCTTCTTCAACACGTCTCTTTGAAACCTCCTCTTAGGGCACTAAAATTGGTCTTTGAAGAATACCAGGACCTCTAGTATGTTTCTAAGGAGGTTGAGAAGGGAAATGGGAAGGGGTTTTATGAGATTGAAGTCTCTAAATTGTGTAAAGAGTAGAGGGAGGAGGTTCCCTTTTATAAGGGGGGAGAGGGGCACCTTTGGAATTATAAGAAATATTAATTTATAATAAATTCCAACCCCACTTAAAAACTTACAAAAATGAATAAAATCCAAATATTAGATGATATAGGTTTGTAATAACATTAGCTAATAAAATTTAGATAAGTTGGCAATTTATTTTAATCATTATCAACATGATTTATCCTTATATAATCTATTTAATTTTATTTGTGGTAATAATATTCTAAATTTTAATTCATTATAAATAATTACTTATATGTTGTGAATTGTCCATAATTTTATACTTTATTACATTGTATACCATATAAATTTTAATGTACAATTTTTAAATATTTTTGTGATTTTTAAACAATTTTATAATATGTAATTTCTATAAATTAACAATAGTGTCAATTTTGACACTATTCATTTATTTGAGTTTAAATAAAATATATACAAAAGATATGTTCGAACTAAAATATTTAATAGATTCATAACATGTTATTTTTATATATAAAATTAGTGGATCACATTAAATATTCCATAAAATATTTATTTTAATACTTTTAAAATAATTTATTTGATATTTCAATCAATAAAATAATTTCAACATCACTATTGTGTCATAATTAATGATAATTATTTAATCCCTAAAAATTATAAATAAATTTATATAATGTAGATAATTTTATTATATTTCTAGGGACTATTTATATCCAAAGTTTTATGATGTTTATCACTAAATTAAAATTATTACACTTATAAGATTTAAGAGAGTGACATGTTGTCACTTTCTTTGGTTTTAATAATAATTATATTATTTCATGGTCAAAAATACATGAAATGAATCTAGTCCGACCCTTAGTGTAAAGACCCGGAAATTTCAAGGAATTTTTTTTTTAATTTTCTTTGGAATTTTACAAGAACGCAGTTTCTGACGGCGCCTGATTCCGAGGCCCGGTGTGCCCGAAATTAATTTCCGAAGTTTGGCTCGGGTACGTTCAGTGAATGAGCGAGCGGGAATTTCTATCTTTTGAATCGGTTCTCGGAATTGAAATCCGATTGCACCGATGAACTCGCAATGCCGGTAATCTCTTAAGAGAACCTTTACCGTAGTTGCGTTTGTGCGGGAGGAGAAGTTAATTTTTGGGGTTTAATTAAAAAAGTGAATAAAATTGTTAAATCAAATTTTAACAATGTTAAGTGGTTAACTTCTCCCATGGGAAGTTGGTGGTGGGCCCACATCCATCCAACTTCCCATGTGTGGATATTTGAAAGGGTGGGGCCCACACGAACCCCCTCCCCCCACCTTTTCAAATTCCTTAAACTCCCTAACCCTCTTAACCCCTCACATTCCAACTCCCCATTAACTCACATTCTTTAATATTTGACAACTTGATTAATTAATGAGGTGAGTTAAGTATGATTTATTTGAATTTCAATCTTTTGAAATTCTTGCCAACACTTTGCAATTAATTAATTAAACCAACTTAATTAATTATTTTGAGTGTTTGAATTCTTTTGAATTCATTTTTCCAACATTAAAAAGAGAGATTATATTCTTCTTTTTGGGTTGGCATAAACCTTGTGGGGAGAACTAAAGAGAGGAGAAGAACTCTTGGAAGATCACCAACCTCTCGAGGAAGAACGTTCCACGTTTCCGAAGAACCTGAAGCAACACCTCCGACCATCTTCAACCGGAGTAAGGAAGGGAAGCACCGCCGCCTACAAAGTATTCAGAGGGTGACGTCTCGGCTCGACTTCACCGAGCTCTTCTCCCACCAACCTAGACGGAACGACGCCCGACCTCCGCGACGCTTGTCTTCCGCGGGTCGTTGAAGAACTCCGTTCTTGAAGCCGAGGTAGGGGAATTTATTTTGGAATTCTCTTATCTTTTGAGAAAAAATGACGAGCGCGGACCAACCAATACCGGGTTGATCCGCGGATCGTCCGATCAAGCGGTTGATGATTGAGGGTTTTTATTTATTTAATTGTTCGTGAATACAAACATGGTGATGATCGTGGATTAAAACTCTTTTTGTTATCGAATAACGCGAGGGGGTCGGACCGCACAAACACGGCCGACCCTCCTCCTTTGTTTTTTGTGATGATTTCTTGAGGATTATACGAGAAAATGTGGTGCCGTCGCACCACGCGTTTTATTGCGGAAGATACGCGCGACACCGTCGCACCGCGCCGTGGAAAGAAATCCAAGAACGCGACGCCGTCGCATCGCGTCGAAGAAAGTCAAAGGCGCCGCGGACGGAGCGGGGCCGCGGCGGAGGGAAGCGATGTCGTCGCATCGCGCCGAACGACATAGGCCGCGGCCGGTTCCGGGCCGCGGCGGAGCAAGATGACCGGCGGCCGGCACCGGGCCGCCGGTGTCAGCGAAGGAAGGACCGTCCATCGCCGGTCCTTGCAGGTGAAACCGGCCGTCCAGTGCGGGCCGGCCGGGCAGTGGAGACCGGGGGAATTAATTTCCCCCGGCCGGGTCTCAGAAGCGGCCCCAGTTAAGGGGCCGCGGTTCTCAAAGGGGGGTGGGGGCTTTGCCCCCCGCGTGCGGCACCCGAACGGCGCCCAGGCCGCGCCGCCGTGCCGGTCCGGGTTTTTCGAGCTGGGCCGGGTCGTCGGGCCGGGTCGCCACCCGGGGCGGGTTGACCCAGTTCGACCGACCCAGGGGGGTCGGGCCGGGTCGGCCCGGGCCCAGACCCCCAGTTTCGGACCACTTTTAGTCAAATGCCCGTATCTTGGGCTACGGGCCTCCAAACGACTCGTCGTCAGCGGCAACGCGATCCTTGGATCGAGACGGTCGTTTCAGTATACTATACTCAAGGTACACCTTCCTTTTTGGGAGTCTACGTGGTTAAAACTCCATAGTTAAGCGTGCTTGGCCTAGAGTAGTGATCAGGATGGGTGACCTCCTGGGAAGTTTCCCAGGGTGGGTGTGAGACGGAAAAGCCAATAACTCTCAGACCGGGCGTCCGATTGACGCGCCGTCTGTTGCGTTGAGTTCCTATTGACGATATGGAACTTTTGGCATGCTCTGCCCAAGAATTGGATGCAGATGGATAGGGGCCGGGTTGGATCGCACCGAAATCCAACCGGGCCCCTGGAACGGAAAAGCTGATATCTTTCTGACAGAACGTCCGTTTGACGAACCGTCAGCGGCGTTGGTGATATCGTTGAGAAACGATCCCTATGAGTATACCCTATGAGAGTTCGGGGTACAGTTGAGATACGGCCGGGTTTGGTTCACTCACGAAACCAACCGGGCCCCTGGGACGAAAAGGCTAATAACTCACAGACCGGGCGTCCGATTGACGCGCCGTCTGTTGCGTTGAGACCCGTATGACGTGGCGGTCCTTTGAGATACTTCTTCGTGGGACTTTGAGATACTTGTAGTATCGAACTGTAGCTGGTGGAGCAGACCCTCCCAGTGACGAGCGTGCGGAGTACGGAGACCGTGTAACTGGCTGAGACCTGACGACTGCTTGACCGACTCGACTTAGAGTGAGTCGGCTAGCCCAGTGGATGGAGCACTACTTTCTGAGGTGCAGACCCATGGCGGACGGAGCACTACCTGTGTGACAGTGCAGACCCGTGATACTCATCCGTAGAGTACCTCAGCAGGCTACTAGGGGGTGTGCACTACTGTGTTTGGGTGACATACCTCGACGGGAAGCACTACTGTGTCTGGGTGGCTGACCTGCGATACTCGACAGGAGGAGTACTTCCGCAGTCTTAGGTTAGTGAGCAGTACCTCGGAGTCGTGACAGGACCACTGTACACTCCAGAGACGGAGCTCTTCAGCAGTTACGGTTTCGATAATGAAAATCCTGGTTTGAGCTGAGACTTTTGACCGTTGTGTTTTCTGCATGATTGAGATGGGTCACTTGATAACTTAGGTATATGTATGGGCATATACCTGAGTAGTGGTTATCCGTTGATTTCATGATCCTTGTGTTTCCTCATGATTGAGATGGGTTACTTGATAACTTAGGTATATGTATGGGCATATACCTAAGTAGAGGTTATCTATTGAGATCTTCTTTGTGGTTATCCTTGTTGGTTTTAGTGAGACCGTGAGGGTATCGGGGTCCCTACTGAGTAACGTTATACTCACCCCTGCATGGGCTATGCCCGCACCTCATTGTGTTGGTTGCAGACGACGGGCAGTGCTGACGGAGGCCGAGTGTTCCAGGACTGGACGGTACCCGGAGGTGGACTACTCGACGAGTCAGTATCCGGAGGTGGAATTCACGGCGAGACGACACTCAGCGGTGGTTGGCGGACGAGATCGTTGTGGAGGCTATCTGTACCTACCCTTCAGGTAGGATCCGTGGTGGACGATCCAGGAGCTGTGCTAACTGTACCCACCCTTCAGGTAGGATCCGAGGAGGACGACCTAGGAGCTGCTTCTGTCCCACCAGCTGTTGTCTTTTTCTGTTGTACTTTGTTCAGTTGTAGTTGTACTTTCTTTTGGGTTTGTATTCTGGCCCATTTTTCCTTTTTGCACTTCTCTTTGTACTTAGTGTTTACTTCCGCTTATACTCTGTCGTGTTTGTTTACTTTTATAAAGGCAATGCCTTCCCAGTTATCGGGATTTACGCCTTTGGTGCTAGTCGCCAGCCCCTGGCCTATGGAAGGCGGGCTTGGGGTAGTCACGGCACGGGCCCCGAGGACGGGTCGTGACAAATTGGTATCAGAGGAGTTCGGTTCTACCGCAGAACTTATAACTCTGATGTTTCTTTCTGTGAAGCAATAGTGTTGAGAGTACCGAGTGTGGTTTTCAGTTCAGGGAGTTCAGTGTTGGTGCGGGCGGCCAGCGTATCCATACACCAGGACCCTGACAACTGATTTCCGACTTTGTGCACGAAACACTGATTGCGTGTGTGTTTTCAAAGGTTTTCCCTTAAAATAGCTCAAACCAGGTCAGCTCACCAGGTATAAATGTTTGACCATGTCACGATGTTTATTTCAGGATGCCTTTTCACGGACGACCTGCTAGAGCCCAGAGGGATGTGCGTGCCGACAGCCTGTCGAGCGACGAGGCTTCGGTATAGGGCCCTCTTGCAGTTGAGGCACCAGCGGAGGCACCAGCGGTACTGCTACCCGTTGGGCCACCGATGCCACCAGCCCCAGCAGTAGGTGATGCACGACGCTTGAGCGCGCTGCACGAGTTCCAGCCCCAGAGGCCACCCAGGTTCCGGGGAGAGACGGACCCGCAAGCGGCTGAGGTTTGGCTGGAGGCTGTGGTGAGAGTCTTTAGGCTAGTGGGGACGCCGGAAGACTTCATGGTGATCTTTGCTGCCATCCTCCTTCAGGCAGTAGTAGGAAGGTGGTGGAGCCACTTGTTTCAGTTTTGCGACGGGATGACCTTCGCATGGGAAGACTTCGAGACCTTTTTCAGGGTGGAGTTTGTGCCAGTAGCTCTACACCCCGAGCATGTAGAGGAGCTTCTGCCTTTTCCGCATGTTTTTCGATCAGTAGCCGAGTCATCTGTGGGCAGTAGACAGATGATGCAGAGGTCCAGGAGGACCAGACTAGCAGTTGGACGATCTCGAGTTTTAGGACCGGTGGTGCGGGGCACCCGAGGTGGGGTCAGAGCCAGGCATGCCAGAAACGGACAATGTTACTCCTGCGGCGGGAAGGGTCACCTGGCACGTGACTGTCTGACTCCTCATACGGTTGATCAGTGGGTGTTGGAGGAGCCACCTAGACAGAAGCAACGGATGGTGCTTGAGCAACAACCGAGCAGTGGACAAGGCAGTAGAGCTCCGGGAACAGGTGGACAAGAGAGGAACTAGTGTATATGTCCCTTGTACTTCTAGTTCCATTTTTCTGTTGTATTCGTGTCTTGTACTATGAGATGCAATAATAAAAAGACACTTATCTTTGAGATGTTTTCTTTCCTGTCCTTTTGTTTGGTTGATACTGAGTGGTCCCGGTTAAACTGTTGACTTGACCCTCACTTTCGAGATTTCTACTGGAGGGGACCCAGTGACCTCACACTGATGCCGACAGTGTGACTCGACCCTTGGAGGCAAGAGTGATAGTTGGATCTTTTAGTAGTTAAGTTGAGTCCTTACAACGTCATCCATGGCATGAATGCATCATTCATGTCAGGATTGACTGTATTAGGCAACGAATGTGGTTCATCCAGGGGATGAGACCGGGTTTCTCTTATCGGCAAAGAAGAAATCGTAGTAGCTCTTGTGAGACTAAAGGAGGTGCAGTTCATCCAGGAGCGGATGAAGACCGCACAGTGCAGTAAGAAACAGGGAACCGGTGCCAGTCTTAGAGACTCGGGCGTGTTAAATGTTTCAAGAAGAGGAAGCTTTAAATAGAGATGAGTCTGCGAAGCGGCAGACGTGGAGGCAGAGCTAGGAGAGCAGCATGAGGTGTTGTACATCTTATCATGCTACAACCACCCGCCTTAGTTATCCCCTCCAAGATCAGGGAGCTGGAGGGCGATGGAAGAATGCGGCTGCATGCGGTCAAGAAGTGTGACCCAATGACTCTAGAAATGATTCAAGGGACAGTCTGTGTCCACTACTAGCTACTGTAATAACAGACGTCGATATGAATCATTCCTCGCTTTCACAAATCTTGTTCCAGACCTAGAGTTTCCGGTAATCCGTGGACTTGACCCTCACGTCTGGAGATACCTTGGGAGGAGACTCGATAATCACACTTACGCCGACGGTGTGGTCAGACCCTTGAGGCAAGAGTTTCGGTTGGAATATCTTGGTGACAGCGTCGAGGCCTTGCGACGTTAGTTTGAGTATGGAATGGGCAATAACTGTTCATACTCAAATTGACGGTTTTAGGCAAACGTCGGGATGGGTTTTCCTTGGTCGGCGAAAAGGAAACCCCAGGCAGCACGGGATAAACTCTTTCACAGGAGGGTGTGACCGATCACTCTTGAATCGACCAACCTTACCCTCGTGGCAGCAGTCATTTGAGTTCCAGTTCTAATAGGAATTGGAAACCTCTGGAGTTTGAGGATGGCGACCACATTCTTATACGGGTCTCACCTTGACGAGGTTTACAGAGATGTGGCCAAGGCGGCAAGTTATCTCCAAGGTTCAGCGGACCTTCTTAGTTCCCCAGCTGGGTAGGCAGGGTGGTTTACCGCTTGACCCATTCACCGCAGTTGCACCAGGTGCACGACGACTTCCACGTATCTCAACTGAGGAGATACGTGCTCGACCCTTCGCATACCATCGACCATGAGGAGCTGGACAATGGTGATGAGGTGTCTTTCACGGAGGTTCCAGTGGGGATCGAGGATCGACAGGAGTAGATCCTACGAGGATGATCGATTCCTCGGGTTCACTTTCTTTGGCAGTACGGAACCTCCAGGTAAGCACATGGGAGCGGAAGGCTCAGATGCGTGGTCTGTACCGCTTTTGTGACCCTAGTTTGTGTTGAAGCTTTACGGGGACGTAAAGCCCTGAGGTGGGAGTAATGTAAAGACCCGGAAATTTCAAGGAAATTTTTTTCTTAATTTTCTTTGGAATTTTACAAGAACGCAGTTTCTAACGGCGCCTGATTCCGAGGCCCGGTGTTCCCGAAATTAATTTCTGAAGTTTGGCTCGGGTACGTTCAGTGAACGAGCGAGCGGGAATTTCTATCTTTTGAATCGGTGCTCGGAATTGAAATCCGATTGCACCGATGAACTCGCAACGTCGGTAATCGCTTAAGAGAACCTTTACCGTAGTTGCGTTTGTGCGGGAGGAGAAGTTAATTTTTGGGGTTTAATTAAAAAAGTGAATAAAATTGTTAAATCAAATTTTAACAATGTTAAGTGGTTAACTTCTCCCATGGGAAGTTGGTGGTGGGCCCACATCCATCCAACTTCCCATGTGTGGATATTTGAAAGGGTGGGGCCCACAAGACCCCCCCACCTTTTCAAATTCCTTAAACTCCCTAACCCTCTTAACCCCTCACATTCCAACTCCCTATTAACTCACATTCTTTAATATTTGACAACTTGATTAATTAACGAGGTGAGTTAAGTATGGTTTATTTGAATTTCAATCTTTTGAAATTCTTGCCAACACTTTGCAATTAATTAATTAAACCAACTTAATTAATTATTTTGAGTGTTTGAATTCTTTTGAATTCATTTTTCCAACATTAAAAAGAGAGATTATATTCTTCTTTTTGGGTTGGCATAAACCTTGTGGGGAGAACTAAGGAGAGGAGAAGAACTCTTGGAAGACCACCAACCTCTCGAGGAAGAACGTTCCACGTTTCCGAAGAACGTGAAGCAACACCTCCGACCATTATCAACCGGAGTAAGGAAGGGAAGCACCACCGCCTACAAAGTATTCAGAGGGTGACGTCTCGGCTCGACTTCACCGAGCTCTTCTCCCACCAACCTAGACGGAACGACGCCCGACCTCCGCGAGGCTTGTCTTCCGCGGGTCGTTGAAGAACTCCATTCTTGAAGCCAAGGTAAGGGAATTTATTTTGGAATTCTCTTATCTTTTGAGAAAAAACGACGAGCGCGGACCAACCAATACCGGGTTGATCCGCGGATCGTCCGATCAAGCGGTTGATGATTGAGGGTTTTTATTTATTTAATTGTTCGTGAATACAAACTTGGTGATGATCGTGGATTAAAACCCTTTTTGTTTTCGAATAACGCGAGGGGGTCGGACCGCACAAACACGGCCGACCCTCCTCCTTTGTTTTTCGTGATGATTTCTTGAGGATGATACGAGAAAATGTGGTGCCGTCACACCACGCGTTTTATTGCGGAAGATACGCGCGACGCCGTCGCGCCGCGCCGTGGAAAGAAATCCAAGAACGCGATGCCGTCGCATCGCGTCGAAGAAAGTCAAAGGTGCCGCGGCCGGAGTGGGGCCGCAGCGGAGGGAAGCGATGTCGTCGCATCGCGCCGAACGACATAGGCCGCGGCCGGTTCCGGGCCGCGGCGGAGCAAGATGACCGGCGGCCGGCACTGGGCCGCCGGTGTCGGCGAAGGAAGGACCGGCCGTCGCCGGTCCTTGCAGGTGAAACCGGCCGGCCAGTGCAGGCCGACCGGGCAGTGGAGACCGGGGGAATTAATTTCCCCCGGTCGGGTCTCAGAAGCGGCCCCAGTTAAGGGGCCGAGGTTCTCAAAGGGGGGGGGGGGGCTTTGCCCCCCGCGCGCGGCACCCGAAAGGCGCCCAGGCCACGCTGCCGTGCCGGTCCGCGCCGCCGTGCCGGTCTGCGCCGCCGCGCCGGACCGCACCGCCGCGCCGCCGCACTGGCCCGCTTCGCCGCGCCGCTGGCCGGGCCGGGTTTTCCGAGTCGGGCCGGGTCGTCGGGCCGGGTCGCCACCCGGGGCGGGTCGACCCAGTTCGGCCGACCTAGGGGAGGGTCGGGCCGGGTCGGCTCGGGCCCAGACCCCCAGTTTCAGACCATTTTTAGTCAAATGCCCGTATTTTGGGCTACGAGCCTCCAAACAACTCGCCGTCAGCGGCAACACGATCCTTGGATCGAGACGGTTGTTTCAGTATACTATACTCAAGGTACACCTTTCTTTTTGGGAGCCTACGTGGTTAAAACTCCATAGTTAAGCGTGCTTGGCCTAGAGTAGTGATCAGGATGGGTGACCTCCTGGGAAGTTTCCCAGGGTGGGTGTGAGACGGAAAAACCAATAACTCTCAGACCGGGCGTCCGATTGATGCGCCGTCTGTTGCGTTGAGTTCCTGTTGACGATACGGAACTTTTGGCATCCTATGCCTGAGAATTGGATGCATATGGATAGTGTACGGGTTGGATCACACCGAAATCCAACCGGGCCCCTGGAACGGAAAAGCTGATATCTTTCTGACAGAACGTCCGTTTGACGAACCGTCAGCGGCGTTGGTGATCTCTTTGAGAAACGGTCCCTATGAGTATACCCTATGAGATTTCGGGGTACAGTTGAGATACGGCCGGGTTTGGTTTGCTCACGAAACCAACCGGGCCCCTGGGACGAAAAGGCTAATAACTCACAGACCGAGCGTCCGATTGACGCGCCGTCTGTTGCGTTGAGACCCGTATGACGTGGCGGTACTTTGAGATACTTCTTCGTGGGACTTTGAGAAACTTGGAGTATCGACCTGTAGCTGGTGGAGCGGACCCTCCCAGTGACGAGCGTGCGGAGTACGGAGACCGTGTAACTGGCTGAGACCTGACGACTGCTTGACCGACTCGACTTGGAGTGAGTCGACTAGCCCAGTGGACGAAGCACTACTTTCTGAGGTGCAGACCCATGGCGGACGGAGCACTACCTATGTGACAGTGCAGACCCGCGGTACTCGTCCGGAGAGTACCTCAGTAGGCTACTAGGGGGTGTGCACTACTGTGTTTGGGTGACATACCTCGGTGGGAAGCACTATTGTGTCTGGGTGGCTGACCCGCGGTACTCGACAGGAGGAGTACTTCAGCAGTCTTAGGTTAGTGAGCAGTACCTCAGAGTCGTGATAGGACCACTGTACACTCCAAAGACGGAGCTCTTCAGCAGTTACGGTTTCGATAATGAAAATCCTGGTTTGAGCTGAGACTTTTGACCGTTGTGTTTTCTGCATGATTGAGACGGGTCACTTGATAACTTAGGTATATGTATGGGCATATACCTGGGTAGTGGTTATCCGTTGATTTCATGATCCTTGTGTTTCCTCATGATTGAGATGGGTTACTTGATAACTTAGGAATATGTATGGGCATATACCTAAGTAGAGGTTATCTGTTGAGATCTTCTTTGGGGTTATCCTTGTTGGTTTTAGTGAGACCGTGAGGGTCTCGGGGTCCCTACTGAGTAACGTTATACTCACCCCTGCACGGGCTATGCCCGCACCTCATTGTGTTGGTTGCAGACGACGGGCAGTGCTGACGGAGGCCGAGTGTTCGAGGACTGGACGGTACCCGGAGGTGGACTACTCGACGAGTCAGTATCCGGAGGTGGACTTCATGGCGAGACGACACTCAGAGGTGGTTGGCGGGCGAGATCGTTGTGGAGGCTATCTGTACCTACCCTTCAGGTAGGATCCGTGGTGGACGATCCAGGAGCTGCGCTAACTGTACCTACCCTTCAGGTAGGATCTGAGGAGGACGACCCAGGAGCCGCTTTCATCCCACCAGCTGTTGTCTTTTTCTGTTGTACTTTGTTCATTTGTAGTTGTACTTTCTTTTGGGTTTGTATTCTGGCCCATTTTTCCTTTTTGCACTTCTCTTTGTACTTAGTGTTTACTTATGCTTATACTCTGTCGTGTTTGTTTACTTTTATAAAGGCAATGCCTTCCCAGTTATCGGGATTTACGCCTTTGGTGCTAGTCGCCAGCCCCTGGCCTATGGAAGGTGGGCTTGGGGTAGTCACGGAACAGGCCCCGAGGACGGGTCGTGACACTTAGGTGATATGGGTCGACTTTGATTCATCCAATAGGATTTTGGAAAGTGTTAGGGTAATTTTATAATCTTATTTTTTCCCTTAATTACCAGATTAACCTTTAACTGTAGTAAATAAAAATTACCATAGTTACTATTCATAATATCAAAAAAAAAAAATAAAAGTAACCTATTAACATAATTTGGACCCACTTAAGTCAAATATGGAATCCTTTTTTAAAAATTCAAAACTCATAAGTTGTAGTAATTAATTTAAAATTAATTCCGTTGTTAAGAAAACGAGTTTTAAAAGTTAAAACATTGCAAAAGATTGAAATGATTTTACCTATGAATTCAATGTAAAATCAATTCTAATGACATAAATTATATTAAATGGTAAAAATATATTCTATTTATACTTTAAAATCATTCAATATTATAATTTAACTATATAAATTATTATGATGAAAAAAGTTGTTTTTAATTAAAATATAGCGTGTTTTTACTATTCATTAAAATATGAAAGTTATCAGAATAATATGAAAATTTTATCCAAAGTAAATTTTTATATCCTGATTCCAAAGAAGAATTTTATTTTGTCAAATTGAACTTATAAACATTTCAAAAACTAGATTTAAAGTGGGTGCGCCATCAAAAGGCGGCAAAACTGCATTTTTTGAAAAATACTTCTTTTACCCGAAAAATTTATTTTGTTCACATACCATGTTATAGAAAATGTGTAAGATGAAATAATAATGTTATAAAATTCAAAATATAGTTAATAATATTCATAAAGGATAGTTCATAATAATATTATAACCATATATCGTTGTTTAGTGAAACCCGATATTTCCTACAACACACGCTATCGAGGAAGGTCGCAATTGCGTGTAATGCAAGCCAATTCAGGGTTGCGTATACTTCAAGCTAATACGGTGTTGCGTATAGCGCAAGATAATCTTGGTGTAGCGTACAACAGAAGATATGAAAGAAATTTAAAAAAGAATATATCTCATAAAATCTCGGAGTGTTACAAAGTTTGTATTAATTAAAGTGAAAATAAAAATTAAAAATTTTAAAAATTTATGTTCTTAATCTCATTTCTATTTTTCATTATTTTATTTTTCTTCTTTTACGCTTGGTATTTTGTTTAGTGTTGTGCATCTTTGAACGTGAATGAGTGGCCGAATCATGTGTTCCAAGAGTGTTGAATCATAGGATATCCTTCCACTTGATCCAGAGATCGAACAAATGATCTTGTAGTGATGAAATGCACTTATGGACGAGCACAACCAGAACAATACCATAGAGAACATAGAAGAGGGATATCCGCTTCTATTCGAGGAGTTGGACAACCGTTTGTCCCAAATGACAACCCAAACCAACAAAGACAACCATCTCCATTTGTTCTAGGGTATGACCTGCAGAAACTCTAGCAGTTACAACTAGAGTGGTTTTCATACCTACAGCCAGTTCAGGGGCCTTATTTTTCACAAGAGCAACAATTTGTGCCCCCGCCTCTTCAAGAGAAACTTCCCCCATGCCGTACCCTTATGGAGTACATTATTCCTTCCATCTAAGGGGTAAATACGAGAATTGTCAGAACACCAGTGCAGGATCAAAATTTTGAGATCAAGCCCACCATCGTTCAACTCATTCAGAACATGGTACAATTTGGAGGCTTACCCAATGAAGACCCCAATGCTCATCTCTCCAATTTTCTGGAGATATGTGACACATTTTTCTACCATGGGGTGTTTGAGGACGCCATTCACCTTCAATTATCTCCCTTTTCATTAAGGGATAAATCAAAGTACTGGATCAAAGGCCTGCCTCAATGCTCCATCCTCACCTAAGAGGCATTGGCCCAAGAATTTCTGTCAAAATATTTTCCACCCTCTAAGATGGTGACACTACAGAATGAAATTCATAATTTCCAACAGCACAATTCAGAATCCTTGTATGAATCATGGGATAATTTCAAAGAAACGATAAGGAAGTTCCCTCATCATAGCCTTCCACTATGGATGCAAATCCAAACCTTTTATGGAGGTCTCACAACAAACACCAAATCCATGGTGGATGCAGTTGCTGGAGGAACCATCATGAGGAAATCACTGGAGAAACTCTTCGAATTTCTCAAAGACATGTATGCCAATAGCTTCCAATGGAATTCAGAGTGGGGAACTCATAAGAGAGGAATGCGCAACATTGATGCCACAACGATGATTTCCTCTCAACTTAATGCCATTTCCAAGAAGATTGATGCGTTAAATCTGAAGAAAACCTCTCAAGATCAAATGGTGAATCACCCAGCATGTGGATAATGTGGTGATAATCACATCATGGGAGAATGCCCGGGAACAAGTGCCGGTACCTCGACTAGTGAGGTAAATTTCGTCTCCCAGAACAGAGGGTCCAATATGTTCCCTCAATACCAAAACCCAGCATGGCAAGATAACCCGAATATGGGATGAGGGAAGTAACGACAACAAAATTATCAACCCCGTCCCCAATGGAAAACCACTTATGGGAAACAAAAATACTAGAATCCATATCCAAGACAGCAGCAACAAGGATCTTTCCAACAACAAGGGTATCAAAACCCTCGCTTATATTAACAACTAAGGTAGACACAACCTCAACCTACTTCCCAACAACCTCATCAAGAAACCCCATAAAATCTAGAGGATATGATGACAAAATTCATGACAACTGCTGAAACAATATTTCAAAACCAAGAGGCATCCATTCAAGGCCTTGAGAATCAAATTGGGAAACTTTCCAATCAGCTTTATTCAAGGAAACCTGGTACTCTACCAGGTAATATTGAGAAGAACCCACGATAAGAATCCAATGCTATCATATTATGAAGTGGGAAGGATCTACCTTAAAATACAACTAAAAATAAATGTGTGGTCGAAACTCTAACTCAACTAACATACCCTTCTAACAATGAAGTCAAATTTTAGGAGTCTCCATCGCCTCAGGAACTACTAAATATCATTCATGGAAAGGGAAAAGAAGTTTTTAAACCCTTTGAACCCCCATTTACATTTCCTGCATGAATGATGCAAAGAAATTGGACCAGTAGTTCACAAAATTCATGAAAGTATTCCGGAAACTTCATATAAATATTCCCTTCACTGAGGTATTAACTCAAATGCCAACATACAAGAATTTAATGAAGGAAATAATCTAAAAAAAAGAAATATGAAAGATTTGGGGACAATTAGTCTTACTAAATAATGTTCAGCAGTGGTAAAACATTCTCTTCCTCCTAATCTCCAAGATCCAGGTAGTTTCACAATCCATTGAAAAATTGGATCTTGTGAGTTTGGGAAAGCCCTTTGTGGCTTGGGGGAAAGTGTTAACCTTATTCTATATGGAGTCTTAAAAAATATGGGGATAAATTATCTCCAACCAACTCGAGTAGCCCTTCAACTGGTAGATCGATCCATGAAATATGCAAAAGGGCTACTTGAAGATGTTCTCATGAAAGTAGGATGTATTATTCTTCCTGCTAAATTAATCATACTTGACATCGAAGAATATCAAGAGGAACCTCTCATTCTAGGAAGACCCTTCTTGGCTACTAGGAAGGTGTTGATTGATGTACATTAAGGTGAGTTTATCTTTCAAGTGGGAGATGAAAAAGTATCCTACAATGTCCTCAATATAGTGAAGCAAGTATAACTGATGGATAATTATGATTGTTTTTCCTTGAAGATAGTGAAATATCCCTTAGGTTATATGGGTGATGCCATGTAATATTATTCTATAACCACTAATCCATTCATCAATGAAATCCAGTCTAAAGTTGAACCAAAAGAGTTAAAATTCATCGTCGGCTAGGGCGATCACTATTTTCAACAAGCAATCATTCCAGATATCCAAGAATGATCCAAGGTAAAACCCATGGTGTCCTCAGTTATAAAGGCCCCTCAACTTGAACTCAATATTCTACCATCATCCTTAAAATATGGGTACCTGGATGATGAGAAAAATCTTCCAGTAATCCTCAATTATTCAATCACAAAATATCAAAAATATTCACTCCTAAAAGTTCTACGAAGAATAAAACAAGCCATTGGGTGGAAAATTGCTGATTTGAAAGGGATCATCCCTACCATTTTAACTCACAAAGTGTTACACGAATAAGAAGATAATCCCTATCAGCATCCACAATGATGGTTAAATCCTCCCATGAATGTGGTAGTGAAGAAAGAGGTAATCAAGCTCCTAGATGCGGGGATCATCTACCCGATCTCCAATAGCCCATGGGTAAGTCCTCTACAAGTGGTACCCAAAAAGGTGGGTATCACTACAATCAATAATGATAAAAATGAACTTATCCCTACCAGAACAGTAACAGGATGGCATGTATGTGTGGATTACCAAAAACTAAATGATTCCACATGAAAAGACCACTTCCCACTCCCTTTCATGGATCAAATGCTGGAATGCTTAACATGGAACGATTTATATTTCTTCCTGGATGGTTATTCTAGTTATAACCAAATATTTATCTCCCTTGAAGACCAAGAAAAAAGTACCTTCACATGCCCTTATGAAGATTTTTCCTATCATAGGATGTCATTTGGAATGTGTAATGCTCCATCCACCTTTCATCATTTCATGTTGGTCATCTTACATGATATGGTAGAACAAATTATGGAAGTCTTCATGGATGATTTTTATATCTATGGGAAATCATTCAAAACTTGCTTATAAAATCTGGAATTAATTCTTGAACAGTGTGAACACAACAATCTAGTTTTAAACTGGGATAAGTGCCACTTAATGGTACAACATGGAATCATCTTAGGCCATCAAATTTCTAAGAAGGGCATTGAAGTTGACCTGACCAATATTGAAATCATATCAAAATTTCCTATTGCCACATCTATCCAGGAAATCTGAAGCTTTCTTGGGCATGCCGGTTTCTACAGAAGATTTTTTCATGATTTTTCAAATATTTCTCAACTATTAACCAACCTACTTATAAAATAAATTATCTTTTAATTTGATGAGCAATGCACCATAGATTTCTCACTTGTGAAGCAAAAATTAGTAGAATCCCCTATCATGATTTCTCCAAATTGGGATGAGCAGTTTGAGGTTATGTGTGATGCAAGTGACTATGTAGTGGGATAATTTCTTGGGTAGAGACTCAATCAAATCTTTATACTGATCTATTATGTCATTAGAGCCTTAAATGAAGCATAGATCAATTACACTACTACTAAGAAGAAGATTCTCACTATGGTCTTTGCATTCAACATGTTCCATTCTTATTTAGTGATTTCTAAAGTAATTTTCTACACTGACCATGCATCACTGAAATACTTGTTGAACAAGAAGGATGAAAAACCATGACTCATCCTTTGGGTGCTTATTCTACAAGAATTTGATTTGGATATCCATGACCAGAAGGGCAGTGAAAATGTTGTGGCTGATCATCTATCTAGGTTATAATTTCCTCATCTCGAAAGAGAAGAAGATAAATACATCAAGGAGGACTTCCCGAACGAGCATATTTTCACTGTTGAAGCTTAACCTTATCTGTGGTATGATGAAAATGTCAATTATCTAGCTACGAGAGTCATTCAACCTGATTTGAAATTCCACTAAAAGAAAAGATTTCTTTATGATGTGAAAAGATATTTCTGGGAAAACTCTCTACTCTTCCACTCATGTGGAGATGGGATAATCCAACATTGCATCCCAGAGCAAGAAATTCAAGAAATTTTGGAAATTTTTCATTCTTCACTAGCTGGGGGACATCATGGGCCAGATCGAACAATGGAAAAAAATTCTATAATCTGGGTTTTTTTGGCCCACCATACACAAGGATTCGAGAAATTTTTTGACACGCTATGATTGATGCCAGAAGACAGGTAACTTGGGGAACCAAACTAAAATAACTCAACACCCCATTATTGAGGTTGATATTTTCAATGTATGGGGTATTGAATTCATGGTACCTTTTCCTCCATCATTTGGAAACTATTACATACTAGTTTGTGTGGACTAAGTATCAAAATGGGTGGAAGATGCTTCCACAACACACAACACTGCAAAAATCATTGTGTATTTCTTAAAAAAGAACATTTTTTGCAGTTTTGGTGTGCCACAAGTTCTGATCAGTGATAGAGGATTTCATTTTGACAATGTGTTGATGTGAAATGTGCTTATGAAGTATGGTGTGAGATATAACCAAGGGACACCTTACCATCCCCAGTCTAGTAGACAAGTGGAGGTCTCAAACTGTGAATTAAAGCAGATCCTGGAGAAGATAGTGGGAACTTCATGGAAGGACTGGTCTAAGAAACTTGATGATGCCTTGTGGGCATACAAAATCGACTTCAATAAAACTCTAGGGATGTATCCATTCTATTTGATCTATGGGAAGAAGTTTCATTTACCTATAGAGATTAAGAATAAAGCTTATTATACTATAAAATCCCTGAACTACGATCTCAAAGAGGCAGTAGAAAAGCACGAGTTTCAATTGATGGAACTTGAAGAGATTTGGAGGGAGGCATATGAGAATGCCATACTATATAAGGAGAAGACAAAGGTGTTCCATGACCTGATGATCTCTTAGAAATCATTCCATCCTGGTGATGAGGTACTTTTATTCAACTCTTATTTGAGATTGTTCCCAGGTAAACTCATGTCCCGGTGGTCGGGGCCTTTCAAAGTGATCAAGGTTTTTCCCCATGGTGCGGTGGAAGTGAACGAAGCGAAAGATAAACAATTAAAGGTAAATGGAAAGCATTTTAAACCCTATTTTCAAATGGAATCTATGGTGGGTACACTCTCCACCATAAAATTCAGGTAGCACAATGCTCGGGTAAGGTCGAGCCAACGATGTAAAACAATGGTGCTTCCTGGGAGGAAACCCAGATGTTACACGTTGTGTACCACCTATACAAATGGTGTGTACTTATATTTTTATTATATGTTCTAATATTATATATAAATATTAAATAAGTTGATACACAAGTATGATGTCGATGCCGATGGTAAGGTCACTGGAATATATCCAAGCCGTCGCCGGTTCGAATCCCTCCATACCTACCTTCAGCACGAGATTCATAATTTTTATAACCATGTTAAAATAAATGGAGTGTGTATTATTTTTCAAAATAATATATAAGTTTTTCTAAATAAAATGAAACCCATGATGGGGATGGACCGGCTGGCCAAGATCGTAAACTGGTTCCAAAAGACCCGGGTTCGAATCCTGACAACCGACCCATTTCCATCATTTTTCATTTTAATAAAACAACATGACATGAATTTTGATATACGTCATGTGAGCCATGTTTTTATTAAATAATTAAAATGATTTTCAAAACAAAAGAATACATGCGGGTGAAGTTGGCAGATTGGAAATCTCAAGCCTAAATTCAAAAGACCTGGGTTTGAACTCATCTAATATCCCTACTTCATCCCTTTTATTCAAATTAAAACCACATGAGGTGCATTTTTTTCATCCCATGTAGAATTATAAATTTAATTTAAATAGTGAAATTAATTATAAGCGGGCAACACTATAACCTTTTCTCCAATGGTTGATGGCTTATGTTCGAAACGATTGATCTCTGGTTCGAATCACGCCCCAAGCACTAAAGCAAAGGTTGTAGATCTCTTTTTCTAATTTTAGAACACACGACATGTATTTCCAGATACATTACTTGTATAGATTTATTTTTATTAAATAATATATATATATATATATATATTTCATTTTACTTATTAATATTAATTATTATATAGTTTACTATAATAATTATATTATATTATATATTAAAAAAATGAAATATGAAAAAGAGGGACCAAATTATTTATTACATATTATTTATGGTTTATGGGACCATATTGTTAAGGGAATATCATGGTTATGATACCTTTGATAGTTCTTGATTGGGGATGCATTTTTCATTAAGATTTATCTTGAATATCATGTATTATTGTTTAATAATTCAGCCTTCTTTTCAAGCCTCTGTAATTAATTTTTATCATTACCTACCAAACCTTAGAATAAAAAACATTTGAACCTTATTGAAATCCCTCATGACTTTTTTGATTTAACTTTTGAAGTGAATAATGAGAACACTTTCAAGCCTATGGATAGAGTGCATATACTTAAGATTGAGCATAACTCTGATTAAATAATCTTGAGTGATGAGTGTGGTATCTTTTGGTGAGGTAAATCATTAAGTGGCATGTTTATTTATGAAAAGTTAAACAATATGGATGAAAGAGGATGATTTTTTAATTAAAATATATATGAGGAATGATTAGAATATATTTGGAATTGAAATATGTTCTGTGATTTTAAAAAATCTTCCACTATGGCTATATTATTTACAGTTATAATTAGTTAAATGATTCCCTTTTTAGAGTATGGATTCTATTGATTTGATGTTGAGATATTGCTTAAGGAAAATCAAATGACTAAGTGTGGGGGAATTTGATATTCCCAATTTGTGTATACCTTTTAAAATATATTAATGAGCATAAAAACTTTTTTTTCACCAAATATAAATATTTTTGAGGATCAAATTCTTTATATTGATGATTATGCTGATTTTTAGGTGTTTTCCATTCAAAGTCATAAATCAAGAAAGGACAGAACAAAAATTCAAATCTACACGGCGAGTAATTTTTATACACACCATGTACCATTGCCACAAAATAGATCAGGAAGAATGGATACATGCCCATGTTTCCAGACAAAGCATACATTCTGTGTCCTTTTACCTTCAGAGGAATCTGTGTGGATATTATACATTCCTCACACACCATGTTTACACACACAATGTGTACCAATTTCAACATGGTGGGTATTTACCTTTCCCCTACCCTCACCGAGCTATGTCTGGCTCCTTACATGGGAATCACACCATGTTGGGGTAAACGATGTGTACACTATGATACATTGTATTTCATTATTTTTTCTCAACACTTTTCATTGTAGCATGTCTATCCAGGGTAAACGGGTTATTATACAACTCCTCTTACATACCCTGTACCCTGGATCAACACACAATGTTCTCCTGAATTTTTAGTTTTCTCACATTTTCTTATTTTTCTTATTTTTCTTTTTTTTTTATTTTCTCTTCTTATTCCTGGTATGGCTGATAGAGATCATGATAGTGGGAAGTGGACCACTTTTGCTGCTGAGGGTGAGCAGCCTCCTCACTGTTGGATTTATCTTCAACATTCCGAGCAGCCAACTTTGAATTTCCTAGTTTTCCATCCCCTAGCATTGGCTGATCTACCTCCTCTTCTGATGCCGCCTCCATCTGCAAAATCTACCAATCTAGCAGTTCCTATGGAACCTTCTACTATTAATCCTCTAGTGGTGGCATCCACCCCATCCATTGTGGTCGAGAGCTCCGGTGCTACCACTCCTTCCCAAATCCCTTCCCACAGAACTACCCTCCACGCTAGTGGTGGACCTAACAGTGCCAGCACCTCAGCCTACTGGCCATCCCTCTGAGCCCGCTCAGGTATCCACTAATCCACCTTCTACCTCAGCGGTGAGACCATTTGATCCAGCACCAGCCATTCCACCACTGCCTGCACCGGATGCTACTGACCCTCTGCCGCATCCATTCTTGATCTTTCCTAAGGGACATCCTGTGGTGGAGAGATTATGGTGCCTTTCCCACCACACTGTCTAGTTGGGTGGATGCTTACTTTATATTTCAGTGTCGTAACACCTTGTCATATGGTAGGAGATTGAGGATCTTTTGGGACATACTCATCTTCTAGAAACACTACAGGTCAACACTCCTACTTTTTGAGATTTATTTTTGGAGTTCATGGCTACGTTTGAGTTCAAAGGTCCCACATACCAATAGATGCCCACGGACACTGCTGTTCCAGTTCATTTTCAGCTAGGAGGATGACCTTTTTCCCTTAAATATGGATGATTTTGGCTGAGGGTGAGACTTCTATCCCCATCCTGCCACCCCACCTCTTGTCACCACCTTGACCCACCTAGAGCACTCTGATCTTGTTTTGATGTGGTAGGATCTTTCTGGGCCTGACCACAGGTACACCCCCACATCGTAGAAGAACACACTCATCATTCACCCCCATCTTTATTTCCTTCATTGGTGCTTTAGTGCCATTCTTTTTCCTCACCATGAGGATATGGGTGTTGTGTTTGGATGGGACATGGAGCTTCTTACCTGTATCATTTGGCATGATTAACTAGACCTACCCTATCTTGCAGCTTTCTATTTTCATTCTATGATCCATGGCCATTAGGGAAACCCGAACGACAGGTTCTATACCACCTGATTGGAACACTATTTGGGAGTTTTTGAGCTGTCTCTCCCTCACGACCACTTGGTTTCTGCTCAGCGTATGGAATTCCTAATGCTTATCCACATGAGGTTGGTCGAGCACTGGGATGATGGCTATGACCTTGTGCATAATGCCCCTGCTTCTACAGGGTTGAGGGATGACCCAGCTGCTCCCGCTGGTGTTCCTAACCAGGACCCACCACATCCACCCGTCGATGTTACCTCACCACCGTACCCCATTATTGTAGCCTTCCTTCTTCTTTTTCCATCCCTCTTTTTCTGTGCCTTCCACCTCTTTACCTCTAGCTGAACCCTTGTTTGATCTTTCCTTCACCCTCCGCCTAGCCGAGCTAGAGGGCCACCGGGATGCTATGGAACAAACAATTGGGAGGCTCGAGCAGATGTTGGGGTTTTTTCTTCACCACTATGGCCTTTCATTACCAGAAACCTATCCTGCTCTGGCATAATCATCTGCTCCGCAGCCTCCTACCACACAGTCGTTCTGCCGACAACTCTAGTCACCAATTCCATTCTCATCTCTCCTACCGGGCCAACTGTCATTATCACAACTCCTACGACGGATGTCCCGACCGCTACCTCCCCTGATGAGCCTATGGTTCCTCCTATGCCTACCACTCAGGGTTCCACGCTCGTGCTTCTGATATCCTCTATGGCTGCTTCACCATTTCTGGATTCTTATGTAGCAGATGATGCCTCTTTTAAGGCAACCCTGTGACTGGTTTTTGGGAACATTTATTTCCATTATATATATATATATATATATATTATTCTATAATTGGGATGTGACAATGTATGTATCTATAGATTTTTCCCTTCCCTTGACCGTCACAGGTACACTGGAGCGACTTGGGAATCTTTATTTCGACTACTTCCCCATTTTGTCACTTTACCACAAGGGGAGTATTTTTCAGTGTTTATTTTTTATTTCTACTTTGGGTTTACTTCTTCCACCACTTCCCATCATCTTATTCCCATTGTTTCCACATATTACCTTATTTTCCTTGGTATTTCACTTGGGGGAACATGTGTTGTATTAAGTGTGGGGTAGGGCCTCTGATTACACTAGTCTTTTCCTTAAACTAATTTAGGATACATCATTAATCATTGAAATATTTTAAATTGTGGATAATTTTTGATTAATTATAATTATAAATAATAAAGTCATAAAAGGGAATTTTAAAAGTTACATGCTTATTTAAAATTTCAAAGAATTTTAAAATGATTGCTGATATAGTTTGATTCCATATTTTAAGCCTTGTACACTTACATTTATTAGACTGATCATTTTGTACTCATGTCATGACCTCATTGACCCCTGTACTTTTCCCATTTCTGAGAGGTATTCTAATTTTTTTGACATATTATTTCTTATACCCTCTTTCTTGAGAGATTCTTGGGACATGCATAACTACCAAAACCTTCTAGTTTTTCTCTTCAAAACATGAATATTTTTGAATCACATTAAAATGATTGAGGCATTTGATTGTTTTTTATCCCTTTTTACCTTGAGACCTACCCTATATTTGATCTTCATAAACCCTTAGAATCCATGATCTGCCGTGATAGGAAGCCACATTACAAGCATATTTTCCCTTCATACCCTAATTATTTTATAATTTTGTATGATTATTCTTTTAAGCTTTTGAGGGATATTTTTGGCCATTCATGGTATATTTTGGTGAGAAACCATGCATTTAAGTGTGGGGGAGTTTATCTCTTGTTAATTTGGGAAGAAGGATTCCAAAACCACTATTAATTTTATTCTTAGTGGTCCTTATTAAAAAAATGAAATATGAAAACGAGGTTCTAGATTATTAATTACATATTATTGATGGTTTATGAGACCATATTATTAAGGTAATATCATGGTGATGAAACCTTTGAGAGTTATTGATTGGGGGTGAATTTTTTATTAATCTTTATCTTGAATATCATGTATTATTGTTTAAAAATTCAGCCTCCTTTTCAAGCCTCTACAATTAATTTTCATCATTACCTACCAACCCTTATCCTGAGAAATATTTGAACCTTATTGAATGCCCTAATGATTTTTTTTTGATTTGAATTATGAAGTGGAGATTGATAACACCTGCAAGCCTATGGATAGAGTGCATATACTTAAGATTGAGCATAAATCTAATTAAATAATCATGAGTGATGAGTGTGATATATTTTGGTGTGGTAAATCATCAAGTGTCATGTTTATTTATGAAAAGTTAAACAATGTGAATGAAAGAGGATGCAAATTTTTAGTTAAATTATATATGAGTCATGATTAGAATATCTTTAGAATTGAAATATGTTTTGTACTTTTAAAATTTTTTTGGCTAAGGTTATATTATTTACAATTATAATTATTTAGATTCTTCCCTTTTTAGAGTATGGATTCTATTGATTTGATGTTGGGATATTTCTTGAGGACAAGAAAATGACTAAGTATGGGGAAATTTGATATGCCCAATTTTTTTATACCTTTTCATATATATTAACGAGGATAAAAAATTTCTTTTCACCAAATATCAATATTTTTGAGTATAAAATTATTTATATTGGTGATTATGATGATTTTCAAGTGTTTTCCATTCAAATTCATAAATTGGGAATGGATAGAACAAAAATTCAAATATACACAATGTGTACTTTTTATACACGCTGTGTACTATTTCTATGACACAGATTGGGAAGACTGGATACACACCCATGTTTCCGACCAAAGCATACATGCCATGTATTTCCCATACAAACACTGTGTGGAACTTATAGAAGTTGTTGGTGGCCAATGAATGATATTACACACCATTTATGGCGGTGCTACATGCAGTGTACTTCCACATACCAGGCAGCGCCATGTTCCAAGTCAAAAACGACATGTTATCTCACCTAATGACAGATAAAGGATGGCCAAAACACGTTGAACAGGGTACATGCCATGTAAGTTATAGTACACGCCATGTACTACTAAAATCTATAAATAAGATGAAGTCCCTCCAAGTTTAAGAGTCATTCATCATTCATTAATTCCATGATATTCCAAGGGGGAGCACTCTAGAGACGTCCAAGAAGAGAAGAAGAGAGAGAAAGAAGAGGAGAGAAGAGATAAAAGAAGGTTCTTCCATGCTACCTTCCCAATGAACTTCACTTCTAAGCATTAAAGAGGATGAATTCAGCTATTGTAAGTAGTTTAGTTATTAGCTACTCCATTAGTAGATAAATCCCCTATGTGTTGGGACTATGGACAATTATGTGTTGTATTTCATCAATTGTTATATTGTAATCGTGTTATTCATTCTTCTCTCATAATTCCCTAATAATCCGTTTTATATACCGTTAGAAATATCATATCAGACCAAGAACGATATTTATAGAGATCTTATAAGGAATTACGATTAAGAACATCCATGATCATTGGATGTGATTATCGTCTCAAGAAGGGTTTCAATTAATAAAATTAAAATAAATCAAATTCCAAAGTAAGGAATTGATCTCTATTAATTTAAACAAAACTCACGAGACCAAGGGGATCTATTACATTCATAACCCAGAGATGTGAGTTATTATAAAAAACACAACCTCATAATCAAATTGATTTAATAACAACCTTTAACATCCACAACCCCAACACATTCTTCCCATTTTCATCAAAAATCAAATTTATACATTTTTATTTATCTTTAAAGTAATTTGTTAAAGCAATTGAAATTAAATCACCCTATTATAAAAACAAAAAAAATCAACTCTAAATTTCAGAAAACATAACTAAATTAATCACAAACTATAAAAACAAAACACAATAACTCCCTTTCCCTATGGATCAATCCCTTACTTGCACTATACTTGTTTGGGTAATTTAATTTGGATTGCCGAAAGTAAAACGTCAACAGAAACGATACCAGTGTGTCAAGTAATTCATTTCATGTGGCCTAAACTATTGAGACCCGTAGGAAATGACTCCTTCCCCCTGGATAAGAACTGATCCCTGCCCGATACCTGATGCATCATAGTAAACAATGTAACTCTTGCCTAGCTTTGGAAAAATAAGGATTGGTGCTAAAGTCAGTCTCCCTTTCAACTTTTGAAAAGTTGAATCACATAAATATGTCCATAAGTGCTTTTCAATCTTCTTAGTCAGGCTTTTTAGTGGCACTTCTAAGCATGAAAAATCCCAAATAAAGCGTCTTAAGTAACTAGAAATCCCCAAAAAACTCTTTACCTCAAAGACGTTCTTCGACTGCACCCAGAAAACTACCACTCTCACTTTATTTGGGTCTATCGATACTCCTATCTCTGAGATAACATGACCTAATAAATGAATCTCTGGACCATCCAAAAGTGGCACTTTGAGAGCTTAGCATACAACTGATGCTCTATCAGTGTACTAAATACGATCTCAAGATGGATGTCATGGTCATGTTGAGTGTGAGAGTACACCAAGATATCATCCACAAATACTACCAAAAAATAATCTAAGGATAAAAAACTTGGTTCATAAGTACCATGAAAATTCTCGGCGTGTTTGTGAGACCAAATGGCATAACCAAATACTCGTATAGACCATACCTTCTCTAAAAGGATATAAGAGGTATATCTGATGGTCTAATGCGCAACTGATGATGACCAGATCTCAAATCAATCTTCAAAAACACTTGGGATCCTCGAATATGATCAAATAGATCATCAATACTCGATAGGGGATATCGATTCTTGACCTTAAAATGGTTCAGTTTCTGATAATCCACACAAATTATAAGGGTATCATATGCCTTATTTTCAAAAAATACAGATGAATCCCAAGGAGAAATACTGGGTCAGATGAATCCCTTTTCTTGCAACTCTTATAACTACTTCTTGAGCTCTTTTAACTCTGGTGTAGCCATCCTATATAGAGTAATGGACACTGATGCCGCTCTTGGGACAAGCTCAATAGAGAAATCCACCTCTTGCTCCAGAGGTAGACCTAAAATGTCAACTGAAAAGAACCCTTTGAAATGATCCACCACTAGAGGAAAGTCCATATATGAAGTCTCCTGGTCATTTGGATATAAACTAGAAATATGGGCTATAATTCCTCCCAACCCATGATGCTCAGGTCCATCTCTGCTCACTTGGACATCCTATTCGCCCTTATGTAAAAAAGATCCACCCTTTGGTGACGTGAAACCCACACTATAGTGATATCAGTCAACAAAGGCCTGAAAGGAGACCAACCAGTCCATTCTGAGAATGAAATAGAATCCTACCATCTCTAAGATATAGAGGTCCCATAAGAAGTGATACCTACCAACCTTAAGAGGGCACTCCTTGCACTGGCATACACTAGTCTTCCCAATCCACAACATAGTGTTTAGCATTAGAACATCATCAAAAGTAAAGATACAGATCCTGAGGCTCTCCATAGTGATAATAGATATAAAATATGGGAATCCCCTATATCAAAAAGCACAGAAGCTAAAAATGAGGTAACTAGAATCGTACCTCTAACCATAGAGGGCCCAGGATCCTACTCTTGCTGGGTCTATCCATCACAAAAGTCTGACCTGTACTGCTACCATTAAACCCTATCTAACTACACTAAGATGAACCACCCTGCTATTGCTGAAAACCTGTTGTCTATCTACCATGTCCACAACCACCTCCTCGGCCCGAACGACCTGACAAACTCCAGTTACCTGACTGATGAGGAACTGGTGGACCCACTCCTATACGTGGAGTCATAACAGATCCCTAATAGAGATAATATTTTCATTATTTTTCATATGTGTTTCAATGATTTAACCCCTTACAATTAATTAATTTTAGCTGATTTGTATCATTTTAGTGTTTTGGAGAATTATGGGCTTAATTGTGGAAATTGGTTAATTCTAGAAATTTAGAAGTTTTGTAGAGCTTCTGTATTTCGGGAATATCTTTTATACTTTTGATCCAAATTGTATGATTCCTTTTTTTTAGGATTTATATTCTTATGGGATTAATTTTATCCTTCTGGACCCAAATCTCAATCAATCATTTGGAAGCTCAAATCCATCTCACAAACCAGAACTTGAAAACTGTGTACAGAACTAGAGAATTTTATTGTGGGGACCATATCTCATAAATGGACGAACCATTGGAGCTTATATTTTACATGGATCTATAATACATCCTTATTAACAAGTGTCATTAATATGTCCTCACTTTATTATTTCATTATCAAGGCCATAAATTCGTTGGAACTCGACATATTGGAATACAAAAAGTCTATTTGGAAGAATTAAATATTCTGAGTGCGGAAGCCATAAATCATTCATTTCATGGCCAATGAATCTTAAATTTCGTTTGTAGACAGATGATGGAAGTAGGAACAACTCTTAAGAAGGGACAATTTCCAAATTCGGTCATTTATTATTCCAACCGGACTCAGACTTTTGGTAGAGTAATTTTGAAGGGAAATTATCAACTCCACAAGCCTATAAATATGAGTGTTCACTTCCATTCAAAGGGGTTGAAGAAGGTGCAAGAAGGTCTGTGCTGGAGTATTGAGTTCTTGAATTTTTTTTTATTTTATATTTTCTTTTTACTTAGTTTCATCAGGCTCTCTTCTTCCCCTTTGAACTCTAATACCCTTCACATGGAGGCGTAAAACCAATGAGTGATCGGGGAAGGGGGAGTTTCTCTTTTGTAATGTCAGAGTTTTGTGCTTAAATGTAAAACCTTATTTTTTTTGAATGAAATATATTATTAGTGTTTCCCAATTATCTTAATTCGATCGTGTTTTGATTTTGGTGTATTCATTTTTAATATCTTTGGTTAAAGACTTTTAATCTCCCTCCGCCTAGTGCAATTTGTCTCGATCGAGCAGATTGTGTTAGGTGGTGAGTGTCTAATGATCGTTGGAATGTGTGTGGAACTAGTAAAATTTTTCTAGATTTATAAGGAGAAACAATTCCTGATCGGGACTTTCCTTAGTTGTTTAGGGATTGTTTATGAACTTCCATGCACATAGGAGTGAGTTCTATTTTCTTCTTTAACCAAGGGTGATAGATAACTCGATCGAGGAGTCTTTTATTTTTCATTCAAAAGGGAAGGTAGGTAAGATGATCTTTGTGACTATGATGACATTACATAAGGAGATCCTACCCTGACCACATCACTCTCTTCATACATTAGTGTTCAACCTTTCTTTTCAAATTGCTTTCTTTATTTTGTAACTCAAACAACTTAAAAAAACCTTTTCTTCTTTATTTAATTTAAGTGAAAAATGTAATTGTTGTGCACTCCTCTCTGAAGAAAACTTAGGTTACCTACTTTACTACATTTTAACTTAGGTTTAATTTTTTTTGTCACACCCCATGAAAGGCACATGTCAAAACTTGGCGCCGTTGCCGGGGAGGCTGTGCCAACAATCCATTTGTAAATAATTATCTCTTTTCAAATTAAAAAAACATAAAAAAATCTTCTGGCATGATGTTCTAAAATGATTTTTTCTTTAATTCATGGAACAATTACCCACGAGTGAAAGAACCAATTATTGAATCACCTTGGTCTACATAGGATAGTGTTTCTCTCTTTGCTAAACAGATCAGGGGAGGTCGAATCCAAATCACCAAGGAGGATGAATTCAAGGATCTCATTCAAGACCTTAAAGAAAACCTTGAATACTCAGTATTGGAGGGATTGTATAGAGAATTAGTTGAACTCCAGGAGTATTTTCCAGAATTTTTTCATGAAATGGTTGAGGTGCAACAAGAAGAGGAAACTCAAACAAAAGATCAGTTGCAAGGAATTCAGGAATAAATACAGGACCTGGAGAGAAAAATGGAATGGCTAATTGAATATGTTCACACATCCCAAGAGAAACCCAAACCTAAAGTTGAGACATTAATGGAAGTGGATTCCCATCTTATACTTGATGTTGAATAACCTAGGGAGACCATGATGGAATTAAATGAAGATCCATTTGGATCTTTTCAACCATTGATGAAGAATATTGATGAAGAATATGTGCCTTATGAAGTAAGTACGGGAGATCAATAAGATCTAGAAGAGTTCTAGAAGGAGTATAAGGAACTACTTGATCCCCCTATTCCCCATAATGTAGAAGATCCATCATCATTGAAGGAAGAAACCACCAAAAAGGTGCAATTTGAAGGGAATATTGAGGTGTTTTATTTCCTACCTCAAGCTAGTGAAATTCAACACCAAGAGTCACTTCCCACTGAAGAAGCAATTGAAACTGAGAAAACTCAGGGAGATGATCTTTTCTTGAACTCATTATATTCTAATTTTATTGAATCCGAATTGAGTATCACCTCCCCTTGCTTGAAATTTTCAGATTCGGACAACTCATGTATTGTGTTGGTGGACAAGGAAGAAAAGGAAGATGTGCTTAAAGAGGAATAGTTGGAGCTCCCCAAACATGTTGATCATTTATTAGAGGGAGTATATGAGATGATTCAAGTAGAATTTCCTAAGGAAAAAGAGACACAAGATGGTTACTTTGAAAGGGAGGAATTTGATATTTATCCTTCATGCATTAATTTTGTTCAAATTAAATTACACTCTGAATTTCCCTTTGATTTTTCCAATGATGCAATATACCTTCATAACTCACTGGAGAATAAAGAGGAGGCTATGAAATTGGAAACCAAGAAAGATGATGACTCATTATTTGTCCTACCCCCACCAAGAAAGTTTTATCTTATTGTCCTAGGGGTGGATTTGGTGTACTATACTCATGGTGTCCTCAACAAAAAGGATTAAGTACATGATTTAAAGAAGAATTATTGTTGGTTCATGAGAAATAAACTTCACCCACCTTCAGATTGGGGATAACAAACTGGAACTGCCCATCTAGAGGCAATCAAAACCCAGGGCCCACTTGGGGGATTAAACCAAGATCTATCCTTATTTTCTCATCCTATTTCTATTTTCATTTCTTTCAATAAATGTCTTATGTTTTCTTTTGTTATTTTTTGTATATTTTTATTATGCTACACTTAGGAGATTAACTCAATATTGCACTTCCAATAAGTCAGGTTGTACCTCTCCTTTACAATTACTTGTTGATGTGATTCATTTTAAATTATACTTACATGTTAAATACACTTGAATTCATTGAGTAAACTGCACCATTTAAGTGTGGGGGAGGGAACCTTTTTAGTTTAATATTTTCATTTTTTTTAAAAAAAAAATAAATAAATTGTGTGTTTTCAAATTTTTGTGTGTTTATTTTTTTTCAGTTTTTTTGGTGTGTTTTTGAAACTTTTGAGCTTAAATGATTATCATTACCATTTTTGGAACCCATGTCATTGAGTGAACCAATTTATTCCATGAAAATGAGCTTAAATTAATTCTAAAAACGATTTTGTTTCAAGTTCAATTCTTTGAGAATTTCATGAAAAATACTCCGATTTTTGAATCCCATGCCACATCTCACTATCTTTATATTTGAAATCACTTTCCCATGAGGCTTCTAAACCATTATTGTTATATTCTTTTCATTCACCTCACTTCTTGAGAGAACCAGACTGTGCTTGTTTTAACCAGAATTTGATTTATTCCTTTCAAAACTTGAAGGTTTAGGGTACACATGTCTTAAATGATTGAGGCATTTCTTTGGTTTGAAAGCCCCATTTTCAAGATAATACCTTTAATTCTGACCTAACATGTAAATTAATCCTTGTATCCCATATAATCCATGAATATCTTGTTAGGTTAGACACATTACAAGCCAATTTTCCCTATCCAACCTGCTCTTGAAGTGAAATTGTATGATCTAGTTGAACTTAAGTGTGGGGGAAGCTGTCTTGTGTTGTGATAACTCATTTAGTGAAACTTTGGGTGGAAATTAAAATGATGAAGATATGTGTGTGTTGATGAAAAATCATTTTATTGAAAAATGTGCCTTTTCTGGAGCTTTCATGATAAGAGAAGTTGTGCCTTTCTGGAGCTTCTAATGGAGGAAGAAAGCTGTGCCTTTTTTGGAGCCTTCAAGAAAAATCAATTTTGAGAAGATTGAATTTTTTTGATGTTGGAATGATGGGATGTTTAAATATTTCTGGATATTTCATGATGATGGAGCTTAATTTCTACTAAGGGGAGTGAGGACGATACCATACTTGTGTGAAAATTAGAATTGTGCAATTTTTCTTCAAAAAGAGCCAAGCCCTCCTCATTCAGCCTCAAAATTTTTTACATAAAATCCTACCATGAAAAATCCACAGAACAACCCTGAAAAGTCGTCATGACAAAAACATGTTTTTGGCTCACATTGGGTGGAGAAGTAGGAGTTTTTCAAACCTATGGTGACCCTTGCATTGGTTTGTATGAGAAAAACTTTGTTGAAAATTGAAATTTGTGAGATGAGAGAAAATTCATGTGAGGTAGGTGTCTTGTGTGCATGGGAGGAGAAATGAAGAGGAAAAATATTGAATGATCTGATTTGATAACTTGGAATAATTTTTATGGATGAGGCATGATATCTTTTATTTCTTGTTGTGGAATTGGTGGATCTCAATGGCATGTGTTTTAAGTTTTCATTGATTTGATTTTGATTTTTACTTGTCCGGGAGTCCAAGTGCTAAGTGTTGGGGAATTGATAGAGATAATATTTTCATTATTTTTCATATGTTTTTCAATGATTTAACCCCTTCCAATTAATGAATTTGATATTATTTGTATCATTTTAGTGTTTTTGGAGAATTATGGGCTTAATTATGGAAATTGGTTAATTTTGGAAATTTAGAAGTTTTGTTGAGCTTCTGTATTTAGGTCATATCTTTTATATTTTTGATCCAAATTGTATGATTCCTTTTTTAGGCTTTCTATGCTCGTGTTATTCATTTTATCCTTCTGGACCCAAAGCTCAATCAATCATTTGGAAGCTCAAATCCAGCTCACAATCCAGGCCTTGAAAACTGTGTACAGAACTAGAGAATTTTATTGTGGGGACCATATCTCATAAATGGAAAAACCATTGGAGATGAAATTTTACATGGATATATAATAAATCCTGAGTAACAAGTTTCATTAATATTTCTGCACTATATTCTTTCATTATCAAGGCCATAAATTCTTTGTAACTCGACATATTGGAATACAAAAAGTCTATCTAGAGGAATTAAATATTCTGAGTGATGCGGCCATAACACATTAATTTCATGGAAAATGAAGCTTACATTTCTTGTGTAGACAGATGATGGATGTAGGAACAACTCTCAATAAGGAAAAATTTCCAAATTCGGTCATTTACTATTCCAACTGGACTCATACTTTCGGTGGAGTAATTTTGGAGGGAAATTCTCAACTCCACAAGCCTATAAATATGAGTGTTCACTTCCATTCAAAGGGGTTGAAGAAGGTGAAAGAAGGGTTGTGATGGAGTATTTAGTTCTTTAATTTCTTTGTATTTTATATTTTATTTTTACTTAGTTTCATCATGCTCTCTTCTTCCCCTTTCAACTCTAATACCCTTCACATGGAGGGGTAAAACCTTTGAGTGATTGGGGAAGGGGGGAGTTTCTATTTTATAATGTCAGAGTTTTGTGCTTAAATGTAAAACCTTATTTTTCTTTTAAATGAAATATATTCTTAGTGTTTCCCAATTCTATTAATGCGATCGTGTTTTGAGTTTGGTGTATTCATTTTTAATAAATTTGGTTAAAGACTTTTAATCTCCTTCCGCCTAGTGCAATTTGTCTCGATCGAGCAGATTGTGTTAGGTGGTGAATGTCTAACGATCGTTGGCACATTTTTGGAACTAGTAAACTTTTTCTATATTTATAAGGAGAAACAATTCTCGATTGGGACTTTCCTTAGTTGTTTAGGTATTTTTTATGAACTTCCATGCACATAGGAGTGAGTTCTATTTTCTTCTTTAACCAAGGGTGATAGATAACTCGATCGAGGAGTCTTTCATTTGTCATTCAAAAGGGAAAGGTGGTAAGATGATATTTGTGACTATGATGACATTAAAAAAGGTGATCCTACCCTGACCCCATCAATCTTTTCATCCATTAGTGTTCAACATTTCTTTTCAAATTGCTTTCTTTATTTTGGAACTCAAACAACTTTAAAAAAAAAACCTTTTCTTCTTTATTTAATTTAAGTGACAAACATAATTGTTGTGCACTCCTCTCTGGAGACAACTTAGGTTACCTACTTTACTACATTTTAAATTAGGTTTAATTTTTTTTTTCACACCCCATGACAGGCACGTGTCAATACCTTCTCACCAGCTTATGACGAGAACATCCTGCAAAAATGATGAAGATGACCCGTATTGCCAAAATATTGGTACTCCAATGGGTCTCTTGGGAACTGTGGTCTCATATGACCACTCTTATCGAATTGGTATAACCTCACCTAGATACCTGAAGATGCATCCCAACTACTAGAATCACTATGAAAGGGATCCATGAGGCACTTCCTACTATCAGTTGAAGGAGAACTAACCCTGGATGCTAAACCGCCCTGGATCTCAGCTCCAAAATCCCTCAGATTGTGCTTGGTAATTAGCACTTGGTTTAATATACAAGTCACTTAAGTCAACCTAAAAAAATTCACCAGTAATCAGATGTCGTACCTAAGAACATCCTCAAATCACCCATCCAGTGATAACTTTTCATCCCCCCCCAGAATAGGTCTGAAGCACTATATCTTCTTAAAGTGAGAAGAATAATCCATCAGTGAAATAGCGCCCTACTCTAAATGCATGAACTCTTGGGGTCAGTCATCCCTCAACATCTCGAGGTAGAAGTAATCATATAAGGTCCTATAAAACTCTTCCCAATCCATATCCTAATGACGTCCCGCCCATGAGAAAACATCCCACCACATCTTGGAGGAATCACGCAACATATAAGTTGAAAGCTTCACCCTCATATCAAGAGGAATCTCTATATTCTTGAAGATAGAAAGCATGGACTCCTATAATGAATCTGCAGCCTGTGGTCCTCCATCCCCTGAAAAATTGGGAGGATGATACTGCTAGAACACCTGTGTCAATTCTTCCATCATCGGGGAAGGATGTGGTGCTCCTTGAAAGGTTTGTATCATCCTCATAAAGTATTCACGAAACTGTGCATCAACACCTACGTCCGATATAAAAATTGGTGATAAGACTTGCATGCCAGGAGGATCTACTGGTAGTCCCTAATCTACCATTTCTAATGTCTGATCATCACCCTGTACCTGGAATACAATTGGAGGAAGTCTTGGTGGCATGACTCTGCAAGGTCAAGCGCGCACCTTAGTACAAGATTAATAGAACTAAAACTCAGAAGTGAAAGAACGAAATAGGTGAAGGAAAACATTCAAGTTTTACAAAAAAGGGTTACACGATGTGTAGAAACACTACACAACATGTTCCCTTAATCCTTAACATGGGTGTGTACTTATCCGAACTTGGTCATGTAACACCCCATACACACAGAATGTTCCTCATGGGACACAATGTGTACTTGAATATCCCCTCCAACCTAGGTACTTCTACATGGATAGAATTACACAGTCATGTTGGTGTAACACTACATAGTGTGTTCACCCTAGACATGGCGTGTACTCAAAAGTTCTATCCACCCATTCCGTTAGTCATGAAGACGGATACAAGGTCTACTATATCACATAATTTACTCCCAGTACATGACATGTTTTACCAAAATTTTACCAACCTCGTGTCTCTGTTCATAAAGTTAGTCACACGGTCAACAATTACATGAAATATATATACAGTACATGTCATGAACTTAAGAAAAGTCATTTATTTTAGAATAGAAGAACACATGGTGTGTGTTCATAACATCATACACTGTGTTTTCTGGGTTTTCCAGATAGTAAGCCTCTGAAACTTCTTCAGAACCCCCAAAATCTTGAAATTTGGCCAAGTCATGCCAAGTTCTTATCCAAGAGAGCCCATAATCTCCATGAATCAAATTTTGACATCCTTATTCATGTCATATCTTAACATAATTCAATTAAAGTTCAAACATGATCCATCGAATTCTGATCCAAGAGGGCCCATAACACCTCATAGACCAAATCTTGACATCCATCCAAATTAAACTTTACATATACTAATATCCTATCAAAATAGTAGATATTTCTATCATGGAATCTATCATAACAACATGCATATCTAGCACATCATCTATCATAATAACATGCAATCAGTAATGAACCCTCATGGCATGAAAAGAATGCATGACATGTGATCTCTAGTAAGTGGATATATGATGCATGAGATGGAATACCCTCATCTCATCAGGTTAAAAAAAATAGATCCATAATGATATCAATCATAACAGCACAAAACAAGTGAATCACCAAACAGTAAAATCAAATCAACTGTAATAATTTCAAAACCATAAAAATTTCAATATTTGAGGTAACTTGGATTTTACCTATACACAGGTTAGATAATACTAAGAACAACTTATTAAAAAATACCTATTCATTCTTATCCCAGTCTATTGACTCCAAATAGTAAGGCAAAGCAGAAAATAAATTCTCCGATACCACTTTGTAACGTCCCAGATACAGGTGCCACCTAAAGGTTCCCTATACCCGGTTGGTCACATGACCTCAAGAACGTTTCCCCCAAAACCAGAGGCTTCTGACTAGAAGAAAGAGACAAGTTATGATAATGAGGAAACTGTACCCTCATTGGCAGAGTATACATAGCGGAATTAATAAATAAACAACAATGGAAGAAGTAATACTATACAAAAAAAGTTATCAGTAGAAGACTGGAATTAAATCCAATAGAATACACAATATATATATATATATATATATATATGTTGCATGGGATATATATCTAAGAAAATAGAAAAACAAGTCACAATTCTAGAAAGTAATACAGAAATAAAAGTACAAAAGAAACAAATAAACTCTAGTAGAATCACAAGCCTTAACATGGTCCCATGATCTCCAGCTCTAACAACAATCTAGTACCTGATGAATAAGGGTGGTTTCTCTTATCTATACCTATAATCATATAATCTGTTTGGGTCCAAAATCATGACCCAAATAGGGCATGAGTTGAATCCCAGTAGGTAACCACCAAAAGATCTATGCCTAACTATCAGTGAATATATATAGCAGGTAATATGAAAGAATGAATCAATAAACTAGTAAGTAATCAAAAGTAAACAATCCCATAGTTTTCAATTATATTCATCTAACATTTATTATTCATTTGTTGAATCATGTAACCCTGAGATCTAGCCTAAGCTTTGTATTCCCCGTATTAAGTAACCAAAAAAAACATCTCATAAGACCATCTAAGAAATAAAGTAAGACTGAATCCAAGCTTGTGCTTTAGCTTAGAAGACTCCTTATAATCATTAAAATATTCATAAACAACCCTCTGGGAAATATCTCATAGTCTAACCCCTTGGTCCCATATAGCATCAATTCAATATATAATGACCCTCTCAGAAAGCTCTCACGGTTTAAACCCTTTGGTCAAAGTTCTACACTAAGTCTCTCACAGTACTGTGTAGTTAATCCAGAAGCCCCCTCAGTCTTCTTGGTCCAAGGCTCTCATGATCCTTTGGAAAAGAAATAGTGCACATATCATATCAAAGAAAATAATTCAGAAAACCCCTTAGTCTTCTCGGTCCAAGGCTCTCATGGTCTATTGAAAAAATAGTGCACATATTATATCAAAGAATCCCATGCAATTTGAACTACTATATAGCTAAACATTAACCATGCATATCACAAGAATTTCATATAATCAATAAAACTCCATCATAATCAACAAGTCATGGAAACAAGGTATGCCTCAAAGGAAACCTAGATCAAATGTCCATAAACATTCAATCAAGGGAAACACACCCATAGGGTGTCCCATAAACAAGGTATCTAACCTTACGCATAAGAAAAAACCCTTTATCAATCAATAAAACCATAACAGGTAATAAATAGGGTTTAATTCCAAATAAAGAAATAACCCAAATGTGGGTATACAACACCTTTAGCATATATAATCCAATACAAACAATGAAAGGCACAAGATCACCTACCTTGATGTCATACAATCGATATACTTGAACATCAGCCCTTAAATCAGCCTAAAATGGTGTAGATCTACAAAAAGGTGAAAAACACTCAACCTTGAATAACTCACAAGAGAGGAGGAATCAAGAAAAAAGTATCTAGGGGTTTTGAGAACTCACTGATGGGATTCCAATGCACCCAACAATGTATCAATCAGGCACGAATGGAGAATCAGGAGGGGTTTCAGAGTTTGTCAACTATTCTGTAGTGCTCCTGTATGAACCATGGATTGAAGAAGATGTTTCCGGATATAAGACATGACCCACCCTGATTTATCAAATAAAAAAAAACTACATGAAATGTTCTTTAAAACTATACACCGTGTAGTAGCCTTAACCGGCCCCCGACTTAAGCAGGTCTACCAGGTCACCACACAACCATGTATTTGGTCATTACACAATCAAAATGTAGATGAACGCAACAATATTGATACATGATGTTTACTCATAAGTACACGACGTTTACTTAGAAAATCCTCTTTTCTTCCTTTTCCTCAAAAACATTCTGAAAACAATATCCATACCTAAAATGAAGACCCAGGTTCTTACAAAAACTTCACTTTCAACACCTTATACATTTTTTGGATTCTAGGGTGAATAGTCTATCTCGAATGATGGTATGCACTAAGAAGTTTTTCTTGACAAGACACTAGTACAACCATCTAATTCCAAAAGAAAAAAACTAAATTCCCATCCAGTTTTCATCCCTCAATGGTCTCCCCACCATTGAGTTTCGACCTCATAGCCATACACTATGAATCAGACATTTTCACCTCTTTAAACACACCAACCAAGTTAGAAACCAATGAAACTAAAAAGAAAACTTCTACATTACCTCAGTCTTCACATTCCAACCGCATGTTGGTTATTACTGACATTAACTGCCATTGATTTGAAGCTTCTTTTTCTACCCATGCATATGAATTTCTACTTAATGCTTCCATCATCGAATTGCCTTTACTCAATGTGTACATCAAGTCAAATACAAACATCTGGAGACACTACATCCATATAATTTTACTCAAATTCAAATATCTATGTGAGAAAATATGTCTCAAGTTCTTATGATATGTAAATACCATGAATTTCTCACTGAAGAGATAGTGGTGCCATGTTTTCAAAGAATGCACCACAGCTGTTAACTCTAAATCATGCATTGGGTAGTTCTTTTCATGAAATATCAACTTCCATGATCCATACACAACAACATTATTCCATTGCATGAGAACACACACCAATCCTTATCCCAATGCATCACAATACACCACATAACCTTTCCTTATTTCTGAAAAAACCAAGATTGTTGCTAATGTAAGGGGACCCTTGATCTCTTAAAAATACTTATGACATTTATAATTCCATTTAAAAGGAACATTTTTCTATGTAAAATTTGTCATCGGTGAATCCAATGATGAGAATTTATGAACGAAGCATCGGTAATAGCCAACTAGACCTAGGAAACTTCATATCTCAAAAACATTATTTGGTAGTTTACAAGAAATAATAGCCTCTATCTTCTCTAGATATACTGAAACACCTTTCTCATAAATAACATGGACAAGGAAATGTATCTATTTTATCCAAAAATCACACTTTGATAATTTAGAATACAATTGATGGTGTCTCAAGATTCCCAAAATTGTTTCCAAGTGTTGCTCATGCTTTGCGCTTGTCCTAGAATACACTAATAATAATCGATGAACACCCCCAAAAAAGAATTGGGATATCTATAAAATTTATGATTCATCAATTCCATGAATACCATTGGTGAATTTTTAAGATCAAAGGGAATTACCAGATATTCATAATGGCTATATCTACTCCTAAAGGCTATTTTCAAAATATCCTCCTTCTGCACCCACAACTTGTTGAGTCAATAAGGTTTTCCTTATGACTTTTCCATTCCTTCTTGTTTTGAAAATCACAAACACCTTATACTTAAGCAAATGTATGTTTTACCTCCATAAGGAAATTTATCCTAACCCAGATTTTCTTATACTTAGCAATAGTTTTCTTAATTGAAAAACCCGGATTGTTAACCAAAATCTTGGTATCATATAATGATAAGTTTTGGAGTATTCTGTTTTAAGGATCCGAATTCTGGATTCCGAACTCTTAAGTGGTTCGACTCCGAACTCTTAAGTGGTTCGACTCTGAACTCTTAAGTAGTTTGATTCTGAACTCTTAAGTAGTGCGAATCCAAACTCTTAAGTAGTTCAACTCCGAAATTTTAAGTAATTCGACTCCGAATTCTTAAGTAGTTAGACTCCAAACTCTTAAGAGGTTCGACTCTGAAATCTTAAGTGGTTCGACTCCAAAATCTTAAGTAGTTCGATTCCGAACTCTTAAGTAGTGCGAATTCGAACTCTTAAGTAGTTCGACTCTGAACTTTTAAGTAGTTTGACTCAGAACTCTTAAGTATCTCGACTCCGAACTATGCAAGTTAAGATTCCAAACCCTGGTAAAACCAGACTCCGAATCCCTATAAAACAAAATCCAAACTTTTCTTAACATAGACTCTGAATTTTATTTTGGTTAGACTCTGAAATCTTAATTTAATTACACTCTGAAAGGTTGATTAGTTTTTTTACTTACATATGTTCCATTTCAAAACGATGTCGTGCATTCAGTTATACATGGTTTGTTATAAAAACGATGTCGTCTATTCTGTTTCTAATTAACCGTTGGCTGAGTTACACATGTACAGGTCCCTCTGAATTTCATGGAAAATATGATCATTGGAGGAGGGAGCCGACCGTCGGAAAGTTTCCTATAAATAGGAGCTCATTTGAAAGAACTCAAAATACATACGTGTGATAGATGAAAGAGGTTGATCGATCTAGAGACCACACGCTGTTAAGGTGATTTCTAGAGAGAGAAGCTTTTCATACCTTGTGCGTACTGAACCGCTCGTTCAGATTGCTTCATGCGACTCCGAATATTGGTGATTACATTTAAGGACTTCCGGGTATAGGAAGACAAAGGTACCGACTACCTTGAAGTTCGAGGGCTTCCTTGCTGAGGAAGACAGAGGTTCCAACTACCTTGAAGTTGAGGGCTTGCGGGGATAGCAAGACAGAGATTCCGATCATCGTATCGAGGGCTTACCCTGGTGTGGGTAAGATAGACTTGCTTGAAATTATAAATAAAGGGACCTTTATCCAAGGTTGTTGGATACCCTTCTCTTTGGGTTAAAAGACTTATATCTTGTTACTTGTAGTTTTACTACTTGTTTTTTTCTGCTGCATATTATATTGTAAGGAAAGTATAACCTTCTTATATTTCCTTACACTTGTACTTTGATAAGTTTAGATTCTATACACTTTAAGGTAGAATCTCATTTTGTAAACCTTGTTCCAATTCTCAAGTTGGTGTTAGAGGTGTTGTGAATTTGCTTAGTTTAACTTTCTTAAACTTATTTCCTTGTCTAAGGAAAACATAGTTATCCGTATCAAACTTTAAAGGTTTCAAAGGAATTTTTAAAGTATACAATTCACCCCCCTCTTGTATATTGGGCATCTACATTGTTATTTCGATCCTACAATTGGTATCAGAGGAGGTCTCTGAAATACTTATACTCACGTATAAGTTTTTCGTTCCGAACTTTTTTCCGTTCTGAACTTTTTCCATTCTGAACTTTTTCCTGTTCTGAACTTTTTCATTCCGAACTTTGTCATTCAGAACATCTATATTCTGAATTATCATTCCGAACTTTGTGGTTATAAACTTTTTCTACTAACTAGTTTGGTTGGAAAGTTTTTATAAGTATAGCAGGAGTCAATGCTGGTTCTATTGACAATCTAAATCCTACAAGACCACCAATCTTTGATGGTAATGACTATGAGTACTGGAGAGATTGAATAAAGACTTTTGTTATCAATACTGGAGTGGATAACTTCGTTATGCTTACTGGTGATTATAAAATTCCTGATAAGAAAGTTAGAACTTTCACTAACCAGGAAAATCAAGAGTATCAACTCAATTATAAGGTACGAAATACCTTACTTTATTCAATGACCAGAAATATATATAACCAAATTTCTTCTTGTGAAGTAGCTAATTGTATCTGGAAGAAGTTAGAGGTTACACACTTTGGCACTTCTAAAGTGATTGAGACCAGGAGAGCTATGCTTAGAGCTGAATACCATGGATTCAATTTCACGTATGGTGAACCAATCTGTAAAGTTCAACAGAGATTTATGACTATAGTCAACAACTTACAGTCTATGGGAGAAAAAGGTTTAGATGATGAAGCTCTTGTTGATAAGATAATTGATATTATTCCCAATGAGTGGTAATCCAAAAGAATAGCTATTGATGAAAATAGGAAGGTAACTCAAATTTCTCTTGATGAGCTATTTAGAACTCTTATTCAACATGAAACAAGAATGAAGAGAGATGCTGACAACATCAAAAAGAAGAATGGGAATGGTACTGTTGATTTTACAACAACATCAAATCAAATGAAAGCTAAGACTCCTGAGAGAGTAACCAGATCCAAGTCTAAGAAAGTCATTTTTCAATCAGATTCTAGTGAAAGTGAAGTATCAGAAAATGAGTTAGCAAATCTTGCTCAAAGGATGAACAAGATAGCTGGCCAGAGAAATTTCCAATCCAAGTATAAGAAAAAGGAAAGGAAGGATAAGAAAGATGGAGAAGTCACTTGTTATGAATTCAAGAGAGCTAGACATATTAGAACAGATTGTCCTTTTCTAAAAATGAAAGAAAGGAAAGAAAGTCATTCTGAAAGGAGTAGAAATAAGTACTACAAAAACAAAGCTAAGAAAGTCTTGAAAGAAAATGACACTTGGAGTGCTAATGGTGGTGACTCTTCAGATGAATATTCTGATTATGAATCTTCAGGATAGATTAATCTTGGTCTTATATCCAGATTACCGATTAACAATCATTGTTTTATGGCTAAGGAAAATAAAGGGAGTACCAAAAACAACACATGGTACATGGATAGTGGATGTTCACAGCACATGACTGGTAACAAAATCTATTTTGAAAAGATTATCAAAACGAAAGGAGGAAAGGTAACTTTCGAAGATAATTCTCAAGGAAACATTGTTGGTATAGGTAATATTGTTCTTTTAGGTAAAACTTTGATTTCAAATGTTTTATTCGTTAAGGGTCTTAAGAACAACCTCATCAGCATAATCCAATTATGTGATGAAGGTTACCTTGTGAATTTTAGGAATGATAAGTGCTTAGTTCACAATTCCAAGGAAGAATTTATTATCTCAGCTAATAGGTAAGAGAATGTTTACACTTTGAACCTATAAGACCTTAGGAGTCAAGATTTACCATGCCTAAGTGAAATGGAAGATCATTCCTGGTTATGGCATAGGAGACTAGGTCACTATAACCTTAGGAACTTATGTACACTCTCTAAGAATAAACTAGTTAAGGATCTACCAGAGCTTAGGTTTGATTCTTCTAAAGTTTGTGATCCTTATCAATATGGCAAGAAACATAAATATAGTTTTAAATCAATCGGTGAAGTCTCAACAACTGATGCATTACAGTTAGTGCACATGGATATTTTTGGTCCAACACAAACCAGAAGCATTGGAGGAAAATACTATGTATTTGTTCTAGTTGATGATTACACTAGGTTTACATGGGTCTATTTTCTAGAAAAGAAGTCTGAAGATTTTTATTATTTCAAAAGTTTTAGAGCATAAGTTAAAAATGATAAAAACCTTCCGCTGAAAACTGTTCGTAGTGATCATGGAGGAGAATTTCAAAATTCTGATTTTGAAACTTTCTGTAGTAGAAAAGGTATTACTCACAACTTTTCATCACCTAGAACTCCTCAATAGAATGGTGTAGTTGAAAGAAGAAATATAATTCTTCAAGAGATAACTAGAACCATGTTGAGTGAATATTCTATAGCTAGACATTTATGGGCTGAAGCTGTAAGTACTGCTTACTATACTATAAAATCGAGTTTTGATTAGACATTTTCTTAATAAAACTCTTTATGAGTTATGGAGTGGTATAAAACCAAGACTATCCTACTTCAAGGTTTTTGGTTGCAAAGTATTCATACTGAATACTAAAGATAATCTAAATAAATTCACACCAAAATATGATGAAGGAATTTTCTTAGGATACTCCACAACCTCTAAGGCTTATAGAGTTTTCAATAAAAATACTTGTACTGTTAAAGAAATAGTTCATGTAAAATTTGATGAGTCAGATCATTTTGTTTTTAAACCATCCCAACCTACATCCTTAGATATGTTTTCAAAAACGGATTGTCAAACTTTGATAGAAGATCCTTCTAACAAGGAAAATGTTCAAGAAAATATTTCTGAAACATTTACCCTAGAAGACTTTCTACCCTATGTTGATGTACAAGTTTTACAAAACCCAAATCAGGTGTTTCTTAAGAATCACCCCAGTGATAGAATCATTGGAGATGTAAATCAACCTGTAAGGACTAGAAGTTCCTTAGGAAATGAATTAGAACATCTAGCATTTCTTTCCCAATTAGAACAAAAAATCACTGATGAAGCTTTAGGTGATGATGATTGGATCAAATCCATGCAAGATGAACTAAATGAATTTGAAAGGAATAAAGTCTGGACCTTAGTTGAAAGACCTAAGGAAACTTCTGTCATTGGAGTAAAATGGGTCTTCAGGAACAAATGTGATGAAAATTGATTCATAGTAAGAAATAAAGCTAGACTTGTTGCTAAAGGCTATAATCAGCAAGAGGGAATAGATTATGAAGAAACCCATGCTCCAGTAGCTGGACTTGAATCTATTCATATACTACTTGCCTTTACAGCACTATTTAATTTCAAACTTTTCAAATGGATGTGAAATGTTCTTTTCTTAACAGTTATGTTCAATAGGAAGTTTTTGTTGAACAACCTCCTGGCTTTGAAGATAAAAAATATCCTGATCATGTTTTTAGACTTACCAAAGCTTTGTATGGTCTTAAACAAGCCCCACGAGCTTGGTATGATAGACTCACAAGATTTTTTCTTCAAAATGACTATGTTAAGGGAAATGAAAACCCAAAAATTTTTATAAAGAAAGATAATAAAAATGTTTTTATTGTTCAAATTTATGTTGATGACATCATATTTGGTTCAACTCAGCAATCTTTTACTGACTCTTTTGCAAGTCTAATGAAATCTGAGTTTGAAATGAGTATGATGGGTGAGTTAACTTTTTTCCTTGGTTTTCAAATTTCTCAAAAACTAGAAGGAATCTATATATCTCAACATAATTATATTAAATATCTCCTAAAAAAGTATGGTTATGACAACACTAAGAGTATAAGTACTCCTATTGGTACCTCAAACTCTTTAGATCTTGATGAAGCTGGGAAACCAGTAGATGAAACATCTTTTAGAGGTATGATAAGAAGTTTAATTTACTTAACAGTTAGTCGACTAGACTTAATGTTCTCAGCATGCTTATGTGAAATATATCAATCCAATCCTAAGGAATCTCACTTAAAGGCAATAAAAATAATTTTTCGCTACCTTAAGGGGACCATAGATCTAGGATTATTTTATACTTCTGGGAATGATTTTTTTTAAAAGGTTTTTCAGATGCTGACTTTGGTGGATGTAGAATGGATAGAAAAAGTACATCTAGAACTTGTCATTTATTAGGAGATTCATTAGTTTCTTGGTCCTGCAAGAAGCAACATTCTGTAGCACTTTCCACTACTGAAGCTGAATATGTAGCAGCTGGAAGTTGTTGTGCTCAAGTGTTGTGGATGCAACACACACTCACAGACTATGGCCTGAGTTTTACTAAGACTCAAATTTTGTGTGATAACACAAGTGCCATTGCCCTAAGTAAGAACCCTGCACATCACTCTCGTGCAAAACACATATATATTAGGCATCACTTTCTTAGGGATCACACACTCAAAGGAGATATCATTCTTCAATTTATCAGAACGCAAGATCAAATTGCTGATATTTTCACAAAATCATTACCCTTCGATAGATTTGAATACATTAAATAGAAGTTAGGAATGATAACTGTAAGGTAATCATTCTTCATTAACTTCTTGTTGAACAATTCTTCTAACAGTAATAAACTCCTTTTCAAAGGGGGAGTACATTTGTTTGTTAGTGTTACTAAATGTTTCTTTTCGTAATTTGTTTTTCAAAAGTTTTGTTTTAACTATTTTTTTCCCGGAGTTATAATTTCCGGAATGGAAGTTTTCAGAATGGAAATTTCTAAAACTAAAATTTCCGGAATGGGAATTTCCGGAATTGAAATTTTCAGGATTGAAATTCTCGGAGTAAGAACTTCCGGAATGGAGATTTTCGGACTGGAGTTTTCGTAATGAGATTTTCGTACTGGAACTTCCAGAATGGAGATTTTCGGACTAGGGTTTTCGTAACGATATTTTCATACTAGAACTTTCGTAATGAAGTTGTTTTTAAATTTCTTTTTCTACAAGAAGAATTTTACCAATTAAGAACAATGTTTCTAGACAATCCGAGAGTTGTGATTTCCTTACTTATAGTTTCGTACTCATATTTTGCTTGCTGGTATTTTCCTAAGTTTTTAAAAGTTCGGGTTCTAGTTTTTTTTCAAATCCGAATGTTTTCTTTAAAAAACCTCAAAAGATCGGAGTCAAGTTTTTTTTGCGGGATTGTTCTCAACCGTCATATCAGTTCAAGAAGTTTTTCAACCATTAGATAGCTTTTGGATGACCAACGGTCTCTTTCATTGTCTATATAAAGGGGACTCTGAGACTCGTCCCACATCGGTTTTTCAAGCTTCTGCGTCTCGAAGCCCTGCTGCTCTTCTTAAGGCCGGTTCCGAACTTTGCAAAGCCGATCCGAATCTTTCAGATTTCTTCACTCCGAATGTCTGTTGAAACAACATCTCAAGATATGTCGACTGTGAAACCAATATCTAAGTGGTTAGTCTTTAGAGAAAGGTTAGTTCATCCAGACTTCTATAAGCTTGATTATATTATTTCCAAGAATATAAAGCTGAATGGATGGGAAGATGTCTGCGTAGAAAATTCAGATAAACATGATCCGGTTTATACTGATTTGCTGACCGAGTTCTACGAGTCTTTTTACTTCCTGATGGAAGATGAAAGAGAGTGGTTTTCTTTCAAGTCTTATGGAAAGACTTATAAGCTTTCCTACACCAAGGCCGTGAGCTTGGTTGGTTTGTCATATGAAGGAGAAGCTGAATTATGCTCACACAAACTTCCCGATGTGCAAGGAAGTTTCAACAAGGAGAAGGCACTGAAGTGTCTTGGGCTTAAAGATGATTCAACTATCAAGATTTCTAGTCTCACTCCGAACAATAGAATTCTTCAGCTTTGGGTGCAAGGTTTTCTGGTTCCAAGAAGAGGTGATAAAGACAATCTGAAGAAAAGTGATATATATGTCTTAGATTTTTTGGTAAATTTAAGAAAAATAAATCTGATGAGGCATGTCTTGGTTAAGATCAAGAACATCAAAGAAGGAAATTTGAGAGCTCAGATTATCATGTTTCCTACCTTACTATCTAAGTTGATAGTTCAGTGATTACAATATTTTAAGATTGCTTGCAAATCAAAAGTTCAGAATTGCAATCTTATGCTAGTCAGTGATGATACCCTCAAGAGGATGAAGATGGGTTTTTCCAGTGAATCCAGAGAATTTTACCCTCTTTCTGTGGAAGAGGTTGAAGCAACTTAGAAAGAATCACAGAATCCGAAACCTTCCAAAAAGAAAAGGAGGAAAAGAAAGGTTAAGGAAGTCATTACTGGTGAAGAAATTCCTCAGGCTAAGGAAACTCAGTCTGCTCCCCCCAAGCAGAAGAAGCAGAAAACTTATACAGATGAAGTGGAAGCCAAGTGGAGGGAAGATAAAGAGAAGATAAGGGGATCCACAATTCGGATTGGACCCTGCAGAGGCCAAAGCCTTGAAAGAAAGAGCTGCTGAAGAGTTAGAAAATCAAGCGAAGGAAAAGAAAATGAAAAAGATAATGTCTGAAGTTGAAGTACTGCAATCTGTGCTGAAAGATACAGAATTGGATTCCGAAATGCTTCCAGTTCCAGAAACTTTTGATGTTGAACCTTCTTTTCCAGAAACTCCATCCAAGAACTATGTCATTCTAGAAAATGACAAGGGTAAATAAGTAGTTGAAGAGGCCGAAGAAGAAGTTGCTTAAGAAGTTCAGGATGTAGAGGAAGAAGTTGAGGAAGAAGAAGAAGAAGAAGAGGAAAGTGAAGATCTGGACACCCTTATAAAGCAGGTAGAGGAATATAAAGAAAAGGTTGAATCCGCAAAGATATTATCACCAGGGAAGGGAGATAAAGAAGCAAGTAAGCAACAATAGGAAGAAGAATAAAATGTTTTGTTTGATGAGGAATAATCTTATGAAGGGAATTTTCTTGAGGAAGGTCAAGAAAAAAAAACCAGATGAAGACCAGATCGTTAAAGTATCTGAATCCGAGGAAGCATCCCTTAATTAAGAACCTATTCAGAAAGCTGATAAGGGAAAGAAAGTTCTCATGGAGACACCTTTAAAAGATGTTATAAGGAAGAAAGAGGTTGGTGGTACCTCTAAAAGGAAGTTGGTGCAAGTTGAAGAGGAGAAATCTCAAAGAGATGTATCTGATTTGGAATCATCATATCAGAGTCATGATTTTATTGTTGAATCTTTGAAAAAGTTGGTGGACATCATTCCGATCTTTCCCACCATTGACTCCAGATGTCAAATGCTTCAGGAAACCCAAAATCAAAAATCAGAGACACTATCCATGTTAATGGAAAAGTGTGTGAAGATAGAAGAGGAACAGAAAAGTTCACTTATCGATTATCATGTGCATAGAAAGTCTTGCAGCAAGGTAACCAAGTGGTCTAATAGAGTTGAAGAAGATTTGGTTGTGTTTGATAATTTCCAGAATGATGTGAAATAAGCCTTTGACACATCAGATAAAAAGATTAAGAATCTTCAAGATGAGTTGGTTATTGAGCAGAGTTCCCAGATTAAATAAGTGAAGGAACTAAATGACAAGGCAAATTATTTGGCTCAAAATCTTTTAAATGATAGAAATCTCCAAATTGAGCTTGATAAGAGAGTTGTTCAGCAAGATGAGTTGGTCAAGATTCAAGAACAAGCTTTGAGAGCTCAGGCTGAAGCATTAAAAGTTCAAGGGGAAAGGATCTCAGCATTGGAGAAGCAAGCCGAGGAGGATCAAAGAGATCTAAAGAAGCTCAAAGTCTTGTTTAAAAAGATCATTCCAAAGGAAAAGGAAGAAAAATGACTCCAATCCTATATTTTGTTGTATTTGTTTTTCCTTGTAAAAATGTTTTTAATTCTAATGAGAGTTTGGTTGTTTGTATCTTGTGCTTCTATGAACTAATGTTTCAGGTACTTTAATTCTTTCCATTCCCTTTAATCCTTTTTTAAAATCACAAAGGGGGAGAAGGATAAGAACTACTCAAAAGAGTGAGAAAGAAGTTTTCTAAGTCAAAGAACTATCCCAAAGTAAGGGGGAGTTTTATCTAAGGGGGAGACCTTCATTTCATCCTCATAGTAATGAAAACCCCACTTCGGAAATTTAGAATACAATCCTTAGAGTTTCAATGCCTAAGGGGGAGTTAGTTGTATTCACTTTCATTCATGAACAAAGGGAGATAAGTTTTAATTTTAAAAGCCTATGGAATTTTTTCTCTTTTTCGTAAGGATGTTTGTGCTTTCCAAAAAGGGAGAGATTATTGAGTCAATAAGGTTTTCCTTATGAATTTTCCATTCCTTCTTGTTTTGAAAATCACAAACACCTTATACTTAAGAAAATGTATATTTTACCTCCACAAGGAAATTTATCCTAACCCATAGTTTCTTATACTTAACAATAGTTTTCTTAATTGAAAAACCTGAATTGTTAACCAAAATCCTGGTATCATATAATGATAAGTTTTGGAGTATTCTGTTTTAAGGATCCGAATTCTGGATTCCGAACTCTTAAGTGGTTCGACTTCGAACTCTTAAGTGGTTTGACTCCAAACTCTTAAGTAGTTCGATTCCGAACTCTTAAGTAGTGGGACTCCGAACTCTTAAGTAGTTCGACTCCAAAATTTTAAGTAGTTTGACTCCAAACTCTTAAGTAGTTTGACTCTGAACTCTTAAGAGGTTCGACTCCGAAATCTTAAGTGGTTCGACTCCGAACTCTTAAGTAGTTCAATTCTAAACTCTTAAGTAGTGCGACTCCGAACTCTTAAGTAGTTCGACTCCGAACTTTTAAGTAGTTCGACTCTGAACTCTTAAGTAGCTCGACTCCGAACTATGAAAGTTCAGATTCCAAACCCTGGTAAAACCAGACTCTGAATCCCTATAAAACAGAATCCGAAATTTTCTTAACATAGAATCCGAATTTTATTTTGGTTAGACTCTGAACTCTTAATTTACTTACACTCCTAAATGTTGATTAGTTTTTTTACTTACATATGTTCCATTTCAAAACGATGTCATGCATTCATTTATACATGGTTTGTTATAAAAACTATGTCATCTATTCTATTTCTAATTAACCGTTGGCTGAGTTACACGTGTACAGGTCCCTCTGAATTTCATAGAAAATATGACCGTTGGAGGAGGGAGCCGATCGTTGGAAATTTTCCTATAAATAGGAGCTCATTTGAAAGAACTCAAAATACATACATGTGATAGATGAAAGAGGTTGATCGATCTAGAGACCACACGATGTTAAGGTGATTTCTAGAGAGAGAAGCTTTTCATGCCTTGTGCGTATTGAACCGCTCATTCAGATTGCTTCGTGCGACTCCGAATGTTGGTGATTACATTCGAGGACTTTCGGGGATAGGAATATAGAGGTGCCGGCTACCTTGAAGTTCGAGGGCTTCCTTGCTGAGGAAGACAGAGGTTCCAACTACCTTGAAGTTGAGGGCTTGCGGGGATAGAAAGATAGAGATTCTGATCATCATATCGAGGGCTTACCCTAGTGTGGGTAAGATAGACTTGCTTGAAAGTATAAATCAAGGGACCTTTATCCAAGGTTTTTGGATACCCTTCTATTTGGGTTAAAATACTTATATCTTGTTACTTGTAGTTTTACTACTTGTTTGTTTCCGCTGCATATTGTATTGTAATGAAAGTATAAACTTCTTATATGTCCTTACACTTGTACTTTGATAAGTTTAGATTCTATATGCTTTAAGGTAAAATCTCATTTTGTAAACCTTGTTCTAATTCTCAAGTTGGTGTTAGAGGTGTTGTGAATTTTCTTAGTTTAACTTTGTTAAACTTCTTTCCTTGTCTAAGTAAAACATAGTTATCTGTATCAAACTTTAAAGGTTTCAAAGGAATTTTTAAAGTATACAATTCACCCCCCCTCTTGTATATTGAGCATCTACATTGTTATTTCGATCCTACACAACTAATGATATTCTGATCTCAAATCAATTTTGGAAAACCAATGAGTTACCCTCAATTGATCTAATATATCATCAATGTGTGAGATTATATATTGATTCTTTATCATAACTTGGTTTAGCTTATGATAATCAACACACAACTGAATATTTCCATCCACCTTTTTAACAAACAAGACAGGTGCTTCCCATAGAGATGTTCTAGGATGAATTAACCCTTTATTTTAAAACTATACAACTGCACCTTCAATTAACTCAATTATTCTAGCTTCATCCAGTAAGATAGAAGTGAGATAGTACTGGTCCTGAGAAGGATTTCAACCGTAAACTCCACTTTCCTTATGGATGGAAACCCTAAGAATTATTCGGAAAGGACATCCAGAAACTGATCAATAACTGCTATAAAACTCCTTCCACCAATATATTAAATTGATTCCAATGAAAAAGTCACCAAATGATATGAGATCATCCCAAATTCTGGTTCCAACAATCTCATTGCACCTACATTTTCTTTCCTCTCCCCTCTAAAGAGATACTCGACACCGTCCTCAGTTGTGAAACTAACCGTTTGCACATAACTGTCGATGTGGGATTTAAAAATTTCTAATAAATACATACCCAGGATTAGATCATAAAAATACATCTCAATAACTAATAAGTCCCATATCAACTCCATCCCATCAACAACTATACAACATGCTCTACACAAAAGGATCGACACTCTCTTTGACCTAGAAGAGTTTGAAGTTCCAAAATCAAATGCATCATTTCCACATTCAAACCCAATAGTGTAACAATATGGGAAACAATGAAAGAATGAGATACAACCGTATCGAACAATTCTTGAATTAGGGTAGAATTAAAAAGATTCATACCTCTCACGGTGGGTGGTCCAAGTTGATCATCAATCACAACCTGATTAACTCCGAAGACCCATGTACTGGATATACTTTTCTCTTTATTAACATGCTAAAACTACCCCTACCAAAGAGTCATGGTATTCCTAGAATCACCATGACTAAATTTACTCTACTGAAAAATGTTATTCTGTTACCCTTATCCCTTGGAAGCATAAGATGACTATGATCCTTGAGAAGTATCTCGGTTACCTGACCTTAGAGTATTGCGACAATAATGATAAAGATGCCCCATATAATTATAGTTATGGAATTCTTGAGGTTATTCTATGCATTATCACTTCATGTGGCTTAGAGATCCACATTGGAAACATCTTGGCTTACTCTTGGGATTCAGAGGAAGATTCATAGATCCTACCAACTGATTCTAAGCCATACCCCCACTTTGGAAATAAGTGTCCCACTTCCTCTTTCTTCCCATGTTAGAGTTCCCATTATTTCCTATGGGTATCAAAATAAATCCTCTTTCTGTAGCTCCCATGCTATCTCTTTTATCCACCATATCTCTATTTAACACTTCTTTATAATCAATTATACATATCACTGCAATCTTTGAACCGATTTCTTGCCACAATCCCACTTAAAAAATGCATGCCTTTAAGGGTGCACTAACCGCAACCTTAGGTGTAAACCGAACTAAGTTCATAAACTTGGATGCATATTCTATCACTGAAATTTTATCTTATTTCAATCTAAATAAATCCGTTTTTCTCTAAATCTTGAATGTGTGAGGGTAGAATTTTTTATTAAACAATTCCTTGAAATCCTCCCATACGATACCTTGGTCTCCTTTAGCTTGGACCACTAAATCCCACCAATGAAACACAAGATATTCCAACATATATGTTTCTAATTTGACTTTAAACTCTTTTAGTGTGGATAGGAAATCAAATATTCAATTTATTCTATTGATCCATGCCTATACCTTTTCAAGTTCCGAATCACCTCAAAAAGTTGGGTGGATTTAGTTTCTGAAACTGAACCAAATGATTCACATGCTTTGGTTCATCCTTTTAGTTACCTTTATGTACTTCTTGAAATTTTTTCACTATGATTTTAACTAGCTATTAGTTCACCTAGGGTTCAGGTGCAACTACATTTTCCATAGCTTCCTCTGGTGGGTCTCTGTGACACCTACCCGGTTCCATTTCTATCAACACAAGAACAACCATAAGTTAATCTCTCTAGAAGATGAAGGATTAGAATTTCAAATTCTCTCACATTTCAACAATTACAACCATTATTTCCAAATTTTAACATTTCTCATGTTTAATCATAATTGAAAAATCCATAATGTTTTCAAAAATCAACCCGTTTTCAAAAATACCACCACTGTTGTCTTTTCAAAATTGCATTTTTTAAAACAATTTCTAGATTTTTCTAAAATTAACACATCTGTATCACAAAATAAATCATTAATTCAAATGAGATATGAAATCCTAGCAGGGAGTCATTTCTACAATGCATTCCATGTTCTTATCATTGGATAAACCCATAATAATGAGATCATGCTCTTAGAAGTTTCTCCAAACGCTTATGTACCCAAATCCCCAGTAACTTTAAGTTAAATATAAAAAGATTAGATATGTGTTTTTATTCCATACATTTCAAGTTCTGACAATCCTAATCCTTGATACCATTCTAAATCAAGGAATAAACTTATAATTAAGCCAAATACAAGACTAACAACAGATGAAAAGGACCAAATAAACTAATACCACTTGTAAGATCCATCTCCTCCTCATTGGATTGAGTCAGGGTGTAAGTGATACTTGGACTTAAGTTATATCCCTAAGGCACCAAATGCTAGAAATAAATGCCAAGGGATTCATGAAAATTAGGGAATTATTTTCCCTTGAAAATAAAATAATCAACCAACACACCATTACCCAAATAACTACATGATTCATAACAATAATGTTATACACATAAAGCACTTTCCAACAACAATAAATCAAACCATACAATTATAAAATCAGGATACTAAGTGGAAAACTAAAATAATACAACTCAAGACACTATGACAAGAAAACATAGCCCTAAGACAAGCTCTATGCTCTAAATCCATAGTTTCAAAGCATCACAATGTACCACTACAAAAATGAGATGATTTACTTTTACTTATGTTTTGGAATACCACATCTGCAAAATCACCCAAGTGCCAAAGTAGGGGGTGATTAATAATACTTAGTATGGTTTTCCCAAATGACTTTCCTACTCATTCCACTAGGATAGAACAAGTTAGCACAATTATATAAAACCATTAAATAAAACCAATAAACAGTTTAGTAATTTCCAATAAGACAAACACATCCTTACTAAATAACTTTACCCAAATCCACATCAACAAAGAAATAAATCAAACAATTCATAACCCATTTACCCATTTCAAGTTGGCATAACCCACTTTAATTTGCATGGCCGCACACATATTTCAACCATACACACAATTTACCACATGAGATCAGTGTTAACAATGATAGTGGAACTTCACATCTAAGCCCATCAAATTTTTAGTGTGGTAATTCACACCACATCTCAATATTTTTTTGTGGTACATCATGACCACTATTAATTCCACCCAACTCATGTTTAAAAAATTAATCCACACAACTATTCTAAATAACCATTACCAAAATCATGTCAAACTTTGACTGTCAAACTAAATCAACCCTTCAATCCAAGACACATTATAATAAAACAAATTTTTTATTGAAAACCATTTTCAAAACCATTTTTAAAGAATCAAACAATTTTTTTAAAAAATCATCATTTTAAAATCTAATAATAAGGCGTATTTCACAATAATATCATAAAACCACTGCAGAACCAATAAATCAACACCAAAGAGTTTCCATACAAGCTTCACACATAAATTTCCCAAGAAATTTAAAGAAAAATATTAATTTGATACCAAATACTTCAAGTTATATCAATATAGAGTCGAGAGTGAAGCCACCCACCTTTAGGGTTTTGGATAAATCGACCCACCACACAAACGCACACCAAATATGAATGAAAACCCTACAAAACCGACTTAGATTCTTTACCCTAACACCAATAATCCATGATATAACTATTATTGGAAACTATAACCCTATATCCACATATGATGGGATTATATCTAGGAAAAAGAGAGTTAAGGGGAAGTAGATCTAGATGAAACCAAAAAACAGCCAAATATGAGACTTACAAGGGAATAATCACTTTCAAAGAACCTTGAAAACCCTTCAAATCGCTTCTAAAATGAGCGGGAGAGTCTCCCTAACCCCTGGAAAGAAGAAATCTTGACTGGGGTTTGAGTGGGAGAATAAATTAGTTTTTTAGGGAAAATCCAGACAAATATTGTTTTAAAAAACCATTTTTTAAAAATCCATGCATAGTTAGCTCACATAGTTAGACAAACTGTGTGCTAACTGTACAACTACTACTGTCCAGGGGGTGGGGACTTGCATAGTTGACTCACATAGTTAAACAAACCATGTGCCAACCATGAATAAGCTATATATCCCATGGTGCACGATTTTACTAGGGAGGCCTCATGGTTTGACAACCATGCACCTTAACCGTACACCATCACCCTTGCCACTTCCATAACTTGCATAGTTACATGCAAGTGTTACATGGTTTGTACTAACAGTTCTCAAACTGTGTGCCATTAAAAAAACCCCAAAATCTTCCCAAAAACCTTCCAAACTCTCCCAAATATTACCCCACCACTTTAGATGCATAAAAAGGCATAAATAAGGGTTAAATTCCTCAAACCAAGGGTTCTATAGTTATGAAATCATGAATTCCAAAGAAATCTAAATTTCACCTCCTCTTATAATCAAGGTTAATGACACACCTCAACTGAGAGTGTGGAACCTTCTAGGACCCAACTACCTCATATGATGTTTCATCCATTTAATGGATCAAATTCAACATATGAAGTTCTTTTGTTCAAAAAAATGGAGGGAAATATTTATTTTAAATAAAATAAGTGAGGTTGAGTTCCATGTCATAGTGGAAAACCGCCACACTCGTACACTTTACTTTAATCCAGCACAAATAGATTCAAATCATAAAATAATTTATGTGAGGAATTTAGGAACACCTAACATACCTTGAGGCTAATCCTCAGGCCATCCTACCATTATTAGGAGTAAGATATCTCAATGGTTGAATAAAGAGAGAAGAGAATAAAATAAATTAAAAAAATAAAGCAGTATAAGAGTAAAACACACGAAATACATGAATAAAAAGAGAAGAGTAAGAGAGAGAGAGAAATAAAAAATAAAATAAAATTGAATGAAAATAATAAAAATAAAATAAAATATAGAAAAAGAAAAGAATAGGAAGAAGAAGAAAAAAAGAATAATAATAAGAAGAAACGAAGGTGGGTGATAAAAATTGATAATAAAAATGTATGAAATATATTTATTAAGTAACTAAGTTTAAATTAAATCAAGAATAAAACTAAACCAAATGAGAACATAAAGAAAGAACATAGATCAGAATATATCCCTTCAACATGTGGCCTTCTCCTTCACCCATCAAACTCTTCCCTCTGGTGGTCAATCTTCCTATATTTATAGAGGGGGTGGACATTGTATCTCATGACCTTAAAAATCTTCCATATCTTACTTTATTTCATTTTTTATCTCTCTTATTATTTTATTTATTTCTCAAAATATATCCAAGATGTATTCAGTGAATAATTTTGAAACACCCAAAGATATCGGGTGTTTTATTATTTTGAAATGGACCAAAATAAGGTAGTAGAGGTTCCTTCATGGTGTATGGGTCATGTGTGGTGATATATACATGTGGTCATGCATTGGTGCATGTAGAAATGGATACATGAGATTCATATTAGTCATCCAACCTTAACATTGGTTGGATGAAGCCTTTATGGATTTCTCTATTCGATAAGGGCATCATGGCAGTCTCTCAAGGTACAAGAAGTGATCCGTGGTGACTCTGGGCTTTAGTAGTGGTGTTTCTGCATGATCTTAAGATCCCATGGAGGCTTCCATGGAGTCTTCGGTGTGTTGAAGCAGTAAATACAACATTCAGTATCATAGAAGGTGGTGAGGAATGATGAAAGGCTACGTATAAGCATGAGGGTTGTGTGGGAGAAACACAAAACAACAAGGTTTCATTTAAAATAAATAACAACAATGAGAATGTTGTCCCACATAAAAGTTAAGAATACACTCTGCATTTGTTTATATTATAAGATGTGATGAACTTGTCATATAAGAATGCTCTGGGGTGAGATACTGGTTACATTACACACATGAATATGGGCCAAACTGACCTCGTGCGGTCTATGTGGGCTTATGACTGCCTATACTCCCAGTAGGCCACACACTGCATTACTTGGTCCCCCCATGAAGATCACTCAAACCTACCACTGGGAAGGCCTACCTTCGAGATTTTCTTGGCCTAATGGGACAATTTGGGTCAATCTAAGTGGATTTAAATCCTTTGAGGTTGAGGGATAGCCTAGTTGTACTATTTTTTTACCTATAGAAACATGAAAATCATTAATTAAAATCCAAAAAATATTCATAAGAAAATTAAAAATTAAAAATCTATATTTTAATCCAATTTAATTATTTAATTATAAATCCCAATATATTAATAAAACATTGGACTGCATGAAATTATTGAGTGAAATTAATTTAAAATCCTTTGAAAATGTTTACAAAATTTCATGAAAATATAAGTGCAACAAACGTTATTGAAATTTTTACTACAGACGGATTGTTAGGACATGATGGGTGGAAGTCATTCCATGGAGAGGGAAAGATCAAGGAATCATACCATAGTTAGGTAATGTGATATAGTGTGGGAAAAACATGTCACACCATGACCAATGGGTGTCAGGCATGGTGATTATTATGAGGGATGTGTTTATGAAGGGTCAAGTGAGGATCACATAATAACTGAGGGTGTCACTTTAAGATGATCCGTGAATATTATATTTGGAAAAAGAAAGGACTCTTACATATGAGTTTCATAGTGTAAGGGGGTGTCATTTTGTGAAGGCTTGATCATGAGAGTTTTGGTTTTACTTGTGAGAGACATGTCATGCCGTGACTAGAGAGGTCATATTGTGGTGATTTCCATAAAGGAGAGGGTTATGATATGGGTAGTGGTTATGGGTTTGGTGTCACACTATGACTAGACCCCAAGCTTGGGTATAACATCATGAAACTTAGGTCCACACCGTGAAATTCCCCTTTTATAGTTTTTAATGAATGTGAAGACTGGTTATTTTGCGATAACCCCTTTAGATTTAGGAAAAAGGGAAGTGTTAGAGAGAGACATTTCATATGGACCCTCCCTTATCATTATCTATTTTATCCAATTTGGTGAAGGGTGATCCATTGATGTTTTTTTAGTTATTTTAGCTTCGTTCCTCCATAAATATTCTTTTCTTTCTCTTAAACTTCATTACCCTATTATTTTTGACAATTTTGGGATAGGGTTTGATGCTGATTCCACCATATCATAGGGGAATTGAGTTAGGATGATGAGGATTTTTCTCAACTTGTCTAGAGGGGAATATGAGAGGATTAACACACTAGGTTTTGTGTGGTTTCAGTGACACAATGTTTCCTAATGAGTTTCTTGGAGATTATACCTTGTTGGTTTAATTTGAAAAATTAATTATAAATTGTAATAATGAATTAATTGGGTGTTTTGGATTAATATAGGACATCGAGCATTAGTTTGAGCTTTTATAAGGTCTGGATGGGCTTAGCTAAGGATTTGTGGTGCTTTATGAGGGGGTAACTCTGTGTTTGAGGTAGTTATTCCATACAATACAAAAATATATGATCGTTTATGCATGATTATGCGTGAATTCATGAATGTATGTGTTCAGGTGAAATATATAGGAACTGAGAGTGTAATAGGTAAAGAGACATGGTTTCTTTGAGCCTATTAGGGTTAGAGAAAGTGGCCCTCTTCACATTGGGTATTTTGGAATCTCCTAGTGATTATGACACCAAGGGGGATGGGGATACCAATTGGGTTAATGAGAGGATTGTGAAAATACTTGACTTGAGATGATATTTAGGTATTCTAGGTTAGTTTCCTTGGTCTAGTTGGGATAACATGAAAGGATTAGTCTTAGTTTTAATGGGTGAGATAATTTTATGTCTTGCACATGGTTGGGAACACCCACTTGAGAGAAGAGAAGAGTCTTAGTATGCATGATGAAAAAAATAATCCCTCAAGTTCTAGATTTGGTCTCATAGATAGGGTTTCCTTTGGGTGATGGTATTGAGATATATCCTAAGAGAGATGTGGTATGGGACCTAGGTGTGGGCCAGGGAAGCTTTATGTGACTTGGAATCATAATTACAAGGGTCTTGGTGACAATTTGCTTAATATGTTCCTTGGTTAGAGGGATTAGGATGTGATGTAGAAAATATAAATGGATTTGGACTTGGACCTTAGGTATGGTATTAAAAAAGGCATATGGGTTGAGGAGTCACCGTGGGGTAATGATTGTGGGTTGGCATTGATGAGTAGTAGAGACTGATATGGATTTGTGGTAACTAGTGGATGTCATTATGGGTGATATGTGGATTCCAATGGGTTAAATAAATTATACTTGTGGGATTAAGATGGTCTCAAGGAGGTTAGAATGAAAGAATAATCCTATTATGATATGTGCTTCATGGGATTAAGCTTGGTCTCAAGTGACTAGTGCCCAGGTGGTGAATTGATTAGATTTTGGGACTAGCTACATTACTCTAGTTATTATTGCATGCGTGTTCCAGCTATGTGTATATTGTATGATGATCTAGCGGGATAGCCTCACCATGAGTGAGAAGGTATTGACAGGTCCCTACCTTGAGTTAGAAGGTATTAGTATTGTTATGATATGTGATATGGGTGTTTGTGGGTTTTCCTTGAGTGAGAAGGCATGACCTGGGTTATGATAAGTGGTACAATACGATATCTATAGGGATGACCTCACCTTGAGTGAGAAGGGGTCAATATGACCCTATCTTGAGTGAGAAGTTTGAGGTTAGGATGTGGTATGTGACACTAACTTGAGTGAGAATGTAGAGGTTGGGATGTGATATGGGGACCTACCTTGAGTGAGAAAGAAGTGGTCAATGTGATGTGGAAGCTGATGATATTTTATGTGTGGAATCACTTTGTGTTAAAAGGTTCTAAAACAACTACCTTGAGTGAAATAGTATGGTATGGGTTTTTCTTGTGCGACCCACCTCAAGAGAGGGAAGTGGTTGATGTTATATGGGTAATGAAAAGACTATATGGCCTCACCTTTAGTGATAAGGTATTGGTAGGCCACCTTGATTGAGAAGGTATTGGTCCAAGACATGATTTTGGGACCTTGTACTATGAGAGAGGCTAAAGGTTAACACTTGGTATGATGCATCCAAGGTTCATTATTGGTCGTACCCTAAGAGAGAGGGCAGTGGTCGAGGTTTGGTGTGATACCCTACCCCACACCTTTGGATATGGGTCAAGCTTGAGGTGAAACCCTACCCCAGGTCTTTGAGTATGGGTTGGGTTTTGTGGCAAAAGGCGACTTCCATTTCTGTCATAGAATGAAATAGATATGGTTGGGTGTCATGGTGTCCTGGCTAGCACATGATGACATAATGTTCATGTTTAGTTATTGTTCCTTATTTAACTCATGCATATACATGTATATGAAAACATATAACAGAGGAACTTAGTGATAAACTATTGAGATGTATTTCCCACACCTTGAACATGCACTCCAATTCACTTACAGACCTTATGTCTATTGAAAATGTTTGAGCATAGGTCATGCAGTGGATTGTGCTAGAGCAGTTCAATATGGATTGGAAATGGGATGGGGGTGTGACTCAAGGATGGTAATAGAACCTCCTTATATTCCATTTTTTTGTTTATTGTGTATATGATATTGTCTTACTGGGTGATCAGTCATGATGTATGCTTGTATGACAAAATTTGATATGATATAACATGATTGGTGTTTATTTATTCCACGTACTTTGATTATCTACCTTGGATGTTTGTTTCCATTATTTATTTGATATTTATGGTCATGATATCCAGGGAATAGTCCCTCCAACAAATGATTTAGGCCCTCGATAATAGTTGTTAGCCTCAGGCGTACAGAGAGGCACACCTGAGGTCATGTGGTTCTATATTCAGTACATCGATCAATGTTTTCATCCATGGCATTAAAAAGTGGCATCAGAGCATATTTTTTTTGTATTACTATTTGAGATATGGTGGATAGGGAATAGGAATGTGTCAAATCTTGTGATGGAAATCAAACTGGTGAGTCACGAACATAATTTCAGTGGGAATTCTAGGTTACTAGGGTTATGGGATTTCAATTCTTGGTTTTATTATTATAGTTGATATTTTGATCTATTCCAGGTATGATGTTTAATGATTTATTGATTTATGGTATAGATATTATCCTATAGTGAAAATAGGAATGTTCATGAATCATTTTTGTAATATAGTATTCACATGAAATTCATATTTTTTTTTGTGATTGATTTTATTGACTATAGAGGGTTTAGTTTTTTAAAGTGTCAATAATAACTTATACAGTGTTTTTCTATATAACTTACTGGAAACATTACAATCAATTATACCATGGTGTTTATGATGACATGTTATGTGGATCCTATGGTGAGACATTCTATGATGATGAATATATAGTCCCTCTATGCAAGGGATGTATAGTAACCCTTGGTGGATCATTTTGGGAAATGTATTCCTTAGTCATGGTTCAATACAGGTAGGGTATTCTTGGGATATAATTAAAGATAGGAATAAGTGAAGCACCTAGGTCAATTGTAATACCACTTGGGGGTTGAATAAGTGGTATATGTTTTTAAAAATTATTTTTTAATTAAACCTTTGTGACTATTTAAGGTCATGATTCACTTAGTATAAAATCTCCCCACCTTGAATGCAACACTAATATAAAAGAGAGAACAATAAACAAGGATTTACAAGGTTTTGACTCAATGTGAGAGATTAAAACTTCTCAGGTTTATGTCAAGTTTTGAGGCCTAGATTATCACTAGAATAAAAGTGATTATAAGTGAGTAAAAGTATAAATCCTTGGATCTTTCTAAGATTCCAATGGATAATAGAAAGTAAGGGAAACGACATCCTTGAACTTATATAATGTTAACAAAAACGTAGGTCATTGTTTATCCTAGTACCACCAATCTTCATATTATCTCCTAGATATTTTTATGAACAAGATCCTTAGTGATACTCTATATACTTCAACACCAATGATATTATATCCTTTTAAAAGTACTTCTAGATAGATATCAATGATAAATAGTATGTTGGTCTTCCTCCTTAGTTCTTCAGAATAATCATCTCATGCATGAGATGATCTTTTTACATATCACTAACAAGCACTTGAATGATCAACAATAAGAATATATTTACTTGACCTCTACAAAAATCACAGGTGTAGAATAGGTTAATGTTATTCTTATTTTATCTCCTTGATATAGTTAATCTTCAGTGTAGTAGAGTATTCACTTCTTTAGATATCAATTCTAGAACATATTTCTCTTCTTCATTTTCTAATTTTATACATACTTAATATTTTTTAAATAAAATTACATGAATTTTATGGAAATTTAATTGAATCTATTTTATAGAAAATATCACAAAAAATAGTAGTTTGAATCAGAAATATTGATTTTAGATATTCTAGTTTTATTAGCCACAATGAATTCAAATTTGAATTAAAATTATTCCAAGCATTTCAGCTGATATTATACTCAATTTATCTCTATTTAAATCTCCACAATTTAAGGCTTGAATCACTATTTTTTACCATGTTAGTGATATTTTTGAATTTAAGACCAGTGAATAATTTTCTAATTTATTCTCTTAGTTTCCTAATTTTTTCACAAAGTGAAGAATCTTACGAAGTCCAGGTGTTACTCTTTAAAATTTTTCCATGCCTTTTTACAAATTTAAACAACTATTGGTATATAATAAAAAATTTTAAGTCTTACACACACTCTCTCAATGAAAGTATTATAAAGAATATGAAAAATTTTAACACATAGAGACAAATTCATACTCTGGTCATCTCAGAGCCTTACACACTAATGTAAAGTTTTTCACCATAGGTCAAAGTCTGATGGAATTCTAAAAAATATTATGAGATAAACTAAAATGTATTACATGACTCACTGTGGAGTATTGTGGCTAGTGAATAGTCTTATGTGAGGAATAAAAAAGTCTTAAACTGTTGATCAAAGTCTTATGAATCCCTTATAAAGCCTTACTAAGGAATACTTAGCTAAATTTTTAGTTCCAACACAAGATTTTAGATTATACCAAATAATCACAAAACCTTATGAATTCACATTAATCAATATCAAAATACAACAGAATCACTTCTATCATATTATCAAACACTTATAATATATTATCAAACACATCAAATATATTCTAAAATACTTATAAGATTCCGTATCATTGTTGAAAACATATAAAAAATCCATCAAAAAATCCAATGGTTACTTCGACCTCCCACTTTAGATATATTTTCAACCTTATGAAACTCTTACAAAACTCAACATCTTCAGTCAAGAGAGGTTAAATCACAAACTTTCTTGAATGATATATATCTTGAAACAACACCATAATATAATGTAGTGTTTTTGAGATACTTCCATACCTCAATAAAAAGTATGCGTTGTCTATGTAATTTGAATGTTCTCCCTCTCTACTCAAGCACCCACTACTACAAATTTTACTACCCCTTTTATGATAATCACATATCTAAATTCAGAATAGAGATGATAGATTTTTTTCATCTTCTACCAATTTGGAAGCACATACAAAACATAGTGGTAATACTCCCAAATGTTATAAATGGAATGGGAGGGGCTGAACATTAATGTATCAAATCAGTCCTTATGGATAACCTTGGTGAAAATGCTATCTAATTGGCATTCAGTTGGGATAAATTATAGCTTAATATCACCATAAAAACCCTATTTTTGAAGAATTGAAATTGGATGTCATTGTTCCTATACCTTGAGTGTTGTAATAGATTTTTATAAAGATCAATGAAACTTTTATTATCACACAATATCTTGAGAGGCCTTTAAATTTTACCCCTTAAATCATTAATACACACTTTCATTCAAATCACATGTGTGTAGAAACCTATAGAATCCATATACATAGCTTCTATGGTGGTAAATGTCACTAAATTATGTTTTTTAAAAATTATAGCTCACAAAAATATCTCCCAAGAGAAAAATTCCACATAAAGTGGACCATCTATCATCACATTACCCTACCTAGTTTACATCAGTGAATATAGAAAAATTAAGGTCCTTTTATTCATGTACAATAGTCTATAACTCAAAGTTACTTTAATATGTTAAAACTCTTTTTAAAACCATAAGATGTGGTTATTATAGATTAATCTGATATTTAGCACACAAACTCAAAACATAGACATTATCTAATCTAGATGTTATGAGATAAAGTATATTTTCAATCAATTTTTTGAATTCTATTTGATTAAAAATCTAACCTTTAGTATCATATGATAATTTTATCCCCACTTTAATAGGATTTTACACTAAATTTGTGTCCTATTAAAATATATTCAACAATTACTTTATATACTTCTCTTTGGATAAAAGATAAAATGCTATTTTTGCATCACTTGTAATCCTAAGAAGCATATTATCTCTTAAAGCATAGACAACTCAAACTTCATGTTCATTTTTTTGAAAACACTTTCTAATAACATTAATCATCTCCTATAAAAAACATTTCATCAATATAAATGATTACAATGAGTGTACCTACTTTTTTTCTTTTAAATACATATTACTATCCACTTTCCCTTTAGATAAATTCATAACTTTCAAGAAATTTTCCATCCTTTAATACCATGCTCTTTGCACCTTCTTTAACCCAAATAGGACATTATTCAATTTTCACACCATTTATTCATCATTATTAAGCAAGAAATTTTTAGGATTCTCAATATATACCTCTTTTTCAAGATCACCATTAAAAAAGGAATATTTGACATTCATATGATATATTTAAATTTTCTATAAGATAAAACTACAAGAAACATTCTGATAGCCTCCAATCTTTAAACAAGGTAAATGAACTCTTCAAAATAAACACCTTAAATATGAGAGAAACCCTTTTACATAGGTATAGATTTGTTCTTGAAATATTTACCTTTCTTATTAAACTTTTTTCCATACAACCACTTAGTTCTAATGACAATTTTATCCCCATGTCTTAGAAAAATGTCAAAATTGGAATTATTATCTATTGATTTATCTCTTAATCCACATAATCAATCCATTATTTATGATTAAAATCATTATTCATTGAATATATACCTATTTGAAAGATGAAATCAATTTAATTTTCAAATACCGGTCTTATTCTAGATTAAACAGGTTCAATATTCTACCTCCACATGATTTTTCACCTTTTAATACTTTTGATTTTCAATTTTAGTAGATTCATCCTCATCACTGGTCTAGTTAGAGTCAATATTTTCAACATGTGGTTCAAGCTCAATATATTCTTCACTAGTTGCCTCATAATTCTGCTTACTACCTTCAACCAATTCCTTAATGCTTGTTACATGCATACCACTATTTTTATGTTTATTTTCAATTTTTTTACATCATAATAGTCCAACACTTTATGAATCCTTTTGTTCTATCATATGTATCAATTTACACTAAATATTAATCCTAATAAGATACCCTCCTTTATGTTATCATTAAATTTACCCAACTTCACATTTTTAAATATTTATAAAGTAGAGATTACCAAACACCTTGATGTAGTCTATAATGAAAATTTTATTATTAAAAAATTCACAGGAAATAATATGAGAGGTTGTCCTAAAAAACATCTATTTTGAATATGAAAAGATATGAAAAAAACTATAACGTCCTAGATCTAGGTGCCACTCAACGGGTGCCCCAAACCCGGTTCGCCACGTGACCTCAAGCGCATTTCCCCAAATGCCAGAGGCTGCCGACTAGCAGCGAGGGCCCAGGTCTAATAGTGGGGAAACTATGACCTCATTTGTCAAAGTTTAGTGCAATGGAATATAATTTAAACATACAACAATAGTGGAAGTAGTAACAGTACATATAACTGAAAATGAAGTACTGATAACAAAAAGGGAAACCAGCAGTCATATATATATGAAGATGCAGCATGTCACTAATCTATAAAACTACCAGAATATGTTATACTACAATACAATACAATACAACTGAAGTACAAGTACAGGAAAGCAAAAACAGAACAGCCAGCAACATCGTGAGTCAATGCTCGGTCCCATACTCTCCTACACCCCAACAATAATCAAGTACCTATATAGGGACCCTTTCCCTTATCTACACCTGCAGAAACAAAATCTGTTTGGGCTAAAAAGCATGACCCAAATAGGGTGTGAGAAATAAATCCCCAGTAGGCACCCACCAAAGGCTCATGCCCAACTGTGTGAAGGCATGCAACAACAGTGTGTAATAGTAACATGCAATAAAGTAAGCAGTACCGAAAGTGACTCACTTAACCAGTTATATTTCCATTTTAATATCTATTTAAGCATTTATTTAAAATATCACCACAGTGAATATTCTAAGTAAAACAACCAAATTTACTCAGACACGTAAACCCCTACCCTCAGGTAAAGAGTATCCAAACACAAGAATCTTCCCACAGGCGTACGGATATTGCCCACAGGATTAAGTAGTGTCTCCCACAGACACAGAATCAACTTCTCACAGTCACAGAAGAAGTTTCCCACAGGCTAGGTAGAACAATACGCACAAGCTAATCACAACACTGCCGTCAGGCTAAACAGGTAACCGGGCCGAGCCCAACATGCAAACAAGAAGAAAAAAAGAAATTACTCTCAAGGAAATTCCACAATCATTTCATTTAAGGCATAAATTAAACAAGGCATACCCTCGGGTATCCTGGCCAAATGGCTAAACAGAGGAATGCACCCCCGGGGTGGTCCTGGATCCAAGTGATGATCCCAAACAGAATTTTAATATAAAATTTAATTACCTATACAATTCTAGTTATTTAAACTAGACATGGCCTCAGCCTCACAACACCCAAAAAATGGGTTCGTAGCTCAAAACGCACAAAAACGCATGAAAATTGGAAAATAAACACCAAGCCACCTACCTTTATCGCCAACAAACATTATACATGAATGACGCTTCCTGAAACATCCCAGAACTCCGTAGATCTGACAAAGAAGAAAACCCATTCAAACGTAAATAACCTTCCCTCAGGAAAGAATTGGTAAGAACGAATTAAGGAGAGAGGAGGGATTACCCGTGCGGTTCCAACGAGATCATCTGAGGTAGGAACAGATTCCAGATGAACACTCGGCAGATCTTCAAAGGTTGAGCCGTCCCCTCCCACTCCTTCCTCTGGTTCTAAGCCTTCCCTGTGAACAGGGGAGGCTACTGCCCATTTTAAGTGAAAAAAACAAAGTACACAGTGTGTACTTCTGAGTACACAGCGTGTACATCCCAATTTTTAAACTATTCCTCTGGCGGCTCCCCACTAGCGCGGCACTGTTCACCTACCGACATGAGTACACGACATGTACTCCCGACTACATGTCATGTACTGTTGCCCAGCTGGCAGCTGCTCCACCGCCTTATTGTTTTGGCCTACCGACTGACTACACGTCTTGTAAAGGACTACTACACGACGTGTAGTTGGTTCCTACACCCTTCATCCCCGACATGTCCACATGCCCCGTGTACCCATCCCACACGGACAAAAGTACATGGTGTGTGGACAAAGTACATGACGTGTACTTTCCAAAATTTTGGATTTTCCCCATTTTCCATATTTTCTCAAAAACAATTAAGGAAAAGAGAAAAGAAGAAGCCCGTACCTCAGAAATAAGAACCGGGTTCTTACAAACTTCACCCTTAAAGCAATTCATCCCCGAATTGCCCTTCCAAGGGTGGTGAAGATAAAGCCGTGAACAAATCCGGCCACTGAGCACATACATCGGTCTCTCGCTCCCAGGTTTCTTCCTGTACTCGACCATTCTACCGTAGCACCCGTACGAGAGGAACTGACCGTCCTCGAAGAAGCTTCGTGCTCTTGTCAATGATACGTATCAGATGCTCCTCGAAGGATGCATCCATCTGAAGCTCAACCTCCTCTGGCTGAAAGGTGCGAGACATGTCTGAATGATAGCGGCACAACTGAGATACATGGAAGATGTCATGCATGGCCTGGTACCTCTGTGGTAACTACAACCGATAGACAACCGGCCCGACTCTCTCCAGAATCTCAAATGGCCCCACATACCTCGGTGAAATCTTACCCTGTCTCCTGATCCGCTTGTGTTCCAGCCTCAGCGAAACACGCAAGAAAACCTGATCCCCGACCACGAACTCCAAAGGGAGTCTGCGGCGATCAACATAAGATTTCTGACGAGACTACACTGTAGACATCCGCTTCTGAATCAACTGGACCTTCTCAGAAGTCTCTTGCATGAGATGTGGTCCCAGTAAAGCTGCCTCACCTGCCTCTAACCAGCACAAAGGTGATCGACACGACCTACCGTATAAAGCCTCGTATGGTGCCATCTCAATAGTCGCCTAAAAACTATTGTTATAGGAAAACTCGACTAGAGGTATATGCCTCTCCCAAGAGCCCCCAAATTATAGGACGCATGCATGAAACATGTCCTCTAGCACCTGTATAGTACGCTCTGACTGGCCATCGGTTTGAGGGTGGTAATCTGTGCTCAGAAGCACCTATGTACCCAGTGCCCTCTGAAAACTCTACTAGAAACGAGACATAAAACGAGCACCCCTATATGAAATGATAGAACGAGGGACCCCATGAAGACGTACGATCTCTCAAATATACAAAATTCTGAGCTCGTCAACACCGAAGGTCTCCTTGATTGGCAAAAAGTGAGCTACCTTTGTGAGTCTATCCACAACCACCCACACGACATCATTGCCTCAAGGTGACCTTAGAAACCCAGTCACGAAGTCCATCATGACATCATCCCATTTCCACTTCGGAATGGGTAACTGCTGTAACAGTCCAGCTGGTCTCTGATGCTTTGCCTTCACCTGCTGATAGGTGGAACACCTCGTAACAAAACCAGCTACTTCTCTCTTCATACCTGGCCACCAGTACTGACGTCTCAAGTCACAGTACATCTTGGTAACCCCGGGATGAACTGCCCAAGATGAAGCATGAAACTCTCACATCAAATCCTCACATATATCCCCTGGAACCCACACTCATCCATGGAAATGCAAAACCTCATCGCCGCTTATTGTCCAACCAGGAGGAGGGTCCTCACTTTCCACCGACTCCAGTAGAAATAGGCCTTCTGAATTAGATAGCTGTCTCATCCTCACTCTAACCAGAAGGGTAGAAGTCACAACTAAAGAGGAAAGATAAGTTTTCCCCTGACTGTCATGCACCTCCAAATGCATCTCAGAGAACAAAGCCATGAGCTTCCACTCACCACTGGCCTCCTGCACTTCCCGTGTCTGAGTCTTCCTGCTCAGTGCATCATCTACTGCATTACCTTTACTAGGTGTATAGAAAAGCTCAAAATCTAAGTACTGAAGGTATTAGAACCACCTTCACTGTCTCAGATTCAAGTCACATTGAGTAAAGATATACTTGAGACTTTTGTGATCGGTAAAAACCACAAAATGATCTCCCAAGAGATAATGTCTCCAACAACACAACACATGAACAACAACAGCCAACTCGAGATCATGCGTTGGGTAATTCCTCTCATATGGCCTCAACTGCCGAGACCCGTATGCAACAACTCGATCGCCCTGCATCAACACTACTCCCAACCCAATACCTGATGCATCACAATAAACTGTATAGCTCTTCCCCTGATCTGGGAGTATCAGGATCGGTGCTGATGTCAACCTTCCTTTCAGGTCCTAAAAGGATGTCTCACAAGCTTCCGACCATACAAACTTCACACCCTTCTTAGTCAAACCCGTCAACGGCGCTGCCAAGTGAGAGAAGTACTGTATGAAGTGTCTGTAGTAACCAGACAGCCCCAAGAAACTCTGTATCTCAAACACGTTCTTAGGCTGATCCCAGGAAACTATTTCTCTCACCATCTCTAGGTCTACTAAAACTCCTGTCTCCGAGATGATATGACCCAGGAAGTGAATCTGGTCCATCCAAAAGTGGCACTTTGAGAGATTAGCATATAGCCGATGCTCTCTCAGTGTACTCAATATGATCTCAAGATGGGTGGCATGGTCGTGTCGAGTGTGAGAGTACACTAAGATTTCATCCACTAATACTACCAAGAAAGAGTCCAGATAAGGATGGAACACATGATTCATCAGAGCCATGAAAACTGCTGGCGCGTTTGTGAGTCCGAACGACATAACCATATACTCGTATAGACCATACCTGCTTCTAAAAGTTGTGAGAGGTATATCATATAGTCTAATGCGCAGTTGATGATATCCTGATCTCAAGTCAATATTCGAGAACACTCGTGCTCCACAAAGTTGGTCAAAAAGATCATAAATCCTTGGTAAGGGATATCGACTCTTAACCATCAACTGGTTCAGCTTCTGATAATCCACATAGAGTCTGAGGGTACCGTTTGCCTTCTTCGCAAAAAGGACTGGAAAACCCCATGGAGAAGTACTGGGTCGGATAAACCCCTTTGCCTTTAACTCCTCTAACTACCTCTTGAGCTCCTGCAACTCAGGCGTGGCCATCCTAGAAGGAGGAATGGACACCAGTGCTGCTCCTGGCACTAGATCGATAGAGAAATCCACCTCACGCTCTAGAGGTAGACCTGGAAAGTCATCCGGGAAGACATCCCTGAAACGATCAACCACTGGAGGGAAATAAATATGACAAGTCCCCTGGTCATCCAGATATAAGCTCACAATCTGGGATTTGACTCCACCTCGCCCATGATGCTCTGGTCCAGCTCGACTCGCCTGAACATCCCATTCACCCTTGTATAGAAACTCTCCACCCTCTGGTGACGTGAAACTCACCACGCAACGGTAGAAATCCACAAAGGCTCGAAAGGGAACCAACCAGTCCATCCCAAGAATGACATCATAAGCTGTCATATCTAACACATAGAGGTCCCCGACTGGTAAGAAGCTGCTGGTCTTCCTCCCACACGCGGAGTCTGCACAGAACCCCTCTCACTAGCCATCGGTGGAAACAACCTGCAAAAGCACTGTAGATAACCCATCCTACTGCAAACTCGGCACTCCACTGGGTCTCATGGACACTATGGCCTCTTGTGCCCCTCTCTACCACACTGGTAGCACATCACCTGGCCACCTGAAGCATTCTTCGGACTGGTACTGCCACCCAGAGAGAAGTCCATCTATCTCTTCCTCTTTACAGCATAAATAGTACCAGTAACTGGTGCTGAACCGCCCTAGCCCACACCACTAGATTCCCGTAGGTTCCTCTCGGTAATCAGTGACTGATTCACAATAGCATGTACAATAGGCAACCTGAAAACATTCACCAGTGCCCGGATGTCATAAAGAAGACCATCCTAAAAACGTCTGGCCCTCAACGTCTCATCATCCACCAGCATGGATGCAAAGTGCTGAAGCTCAGTGAAACAAGAAAAATAGTCCATCATCGACATAGCGCCCTACTGCAGATTCATGAACTCTCGAGCTCTATCTTCCCTCAGCGTCTCTGGGAAGAAGAATTGATAGAAGACTGCCTAAAAATCCTCCCACTCCATGTCTTTGTGATGCTCTGACTGGGTGGTAACATCCCACCACATCTTGGCGAAATCACGCAACATGTATGTTGCGAGCTTGACCCTCCGCTCAGGAGGCATCTCAAGATGCTCGAAAATAATCTGCATCGACCCCAGCCAAGACTCAGCAGCCTGTGGTCCTCCATCCCCTGAAAACCTCGGCAGATGATGCTTTTGGAATATACACATCAACTTATCCATAGATGTGGTAGCCGATGGTGCTCCCTGAAAGGTCTGAATAAACCAGAATAAGCCTTCACGAAACTGCGCCTCCGCGCCTATGTCTGGTATAGCAGCTGGTGCCGCATCTGGCTCTATTGGAGGATCCAATGGTAGCCCATGGCCCACCATCTCTAGAGTATTCTTGTTGCCTCTCTCTTGGTGAACAACGTGCGGTCTTCTAGGAGGAATGACTCTACAAGGTCAAAAACACGCCTTAGATTCAATATTAACAAGACTGAAAATGAAGAAACCACAAAAGGGAACAGGAGGAAGAACACATTCAAAAGTTTCAAAACAAGACTACACGGTGTGTACTTGACTTCCCTTTCCCTAACCAGGTCCTTTTACACGACTGAGCCACACGGATCTCGTTGAATAGAAACTACACGACATGTATATTATCTACACAGCGTGTATGGTGTTATTTCCAACTACCCGTGTCACTTGTGACATGGCCGACTACTTGTCTTGACACTACATGGCGTGTTACACCCGCACACGGTGTGTACACTACCCTGCTTCCTAGTCACACGGCTAACGCCACACGGTGTGTCCCCGGAAAAGACTACACGGCGTGTCCCACAGGTACACGATGTGTTCTAGATGAGCTCCGCCGACCTGTGTTGTTAGTTACACGGCCAGATACACGGCTCAACCTCCACGGCGTGTTCAAGATACACACAGCGTGTACTCGAAGGATTACACCGACCCGTGTTTTTAGTTACACAGCCGGGTCCCCAGGTCACACTACACGACATGTTCTTCATTGACACGACGTGTTCAAGAAATGACTACACCGGCCTGTGTTTGTTAGTTACACGGTCGGGTCTCCGGGTCAACACTACATGGCGTGTACAGAAGCTACACGGTGTGTTCTCCCCATGCTCTTCCCTTCCCCATGTCGTCGCCCACACGGTTTGTGACATGGGAAGAGACTACACGGAGTGTACTCAAAAAGTTCATTTTTCTTCTCGAACAGAAGAACATACACGGCATGTCTACAGTACTACACGGCATGTATACTGGGTTTTCGGACAGTATGCCTCAGAAACTTCTCCAGAACCTAGAAAACACTGAAAAACAACACCTAAGTGCCAAAATCCGATCTGTGAGGGCTCATACTCCCCACGAATCAAAGTTTTTCATCTTATCTATGTTATAACATAATAAACAGCCAATGATCCACCAAATTCCAGTCAATGGGGGCCCATAATAGCCAAAAACCAAAGTTTGGCATTCATTCTACAAACCGGCTCATACAAAAATACCGTATCACATAGCAGGTTTTTATCAAGCAGCTATCACAACAACATGCTTTTCTAGCACATCAACTATCACAACAACATGAAATTTCTAATGCACCTACATGACATGGAACTATTAATGGCATGTGATTTATAGCATGTGCCTAAATCATGCATGAGATAGCATACCCTCATCTCATCGGGTTGCAACTAAATAGAACCCATAGATAAAATATAAATAGCACAATCACAAGTGTGTCACCCAATGGTGAAATCAATTCAACTGTAAAATTGCAAAATCAGAAAAATTGCAATACGAGGTAAATTAGATTTTCCCTATACACGGGTTAGCTACGCCCAGTCACAAATTATTACCAACTACCATTCCAGTCCTATCCCTGACTAAGGCTCCAAATAGTAAGTCAAAGAAAAGAACTCCTCTAATACCACTTTGTAATGTCCCGGATCCGGGTGCCACTCAACGGGTGCCCCGAACCCGGTTCGCCACGTGACCTCAAGCGCATTGCTCCAAATGCCAGAGGCTTCCGACTAGAAGCAAGGGCCCAGGTCTGATAGTGGGGAAACTATGCCCTCATTTTTCAAAGTACAGTGCAGCGGAATATAATTTAAACATACAACAACAACGGAAGTAGTAAAAATACATATAACTGAAAATAAAGAACTGATAACAAAAAGGGAAACCGACAGTCATATATATATGAAGATGCAACATGTCACTAATCTATAAAACTGCCAAAACATGTTATACCACAATACAATATAATACAACTGAAGTACAAGTACAGGAAAGCAAAAACAAAACATCTAGCGGCATCACGAGCCAATGATCGGTCCCATGCTCTCCTACACCCCAGCAGCAATGAATTACCTGTATAGGGACCCTTTCCCTTATCTACACCTGCAGAAATGAAATCTGTTTGGGTCGAAAAGCATGACCCAAATAGGGTGTGAGAAATAAATCCCCAGTAGGCACCCACCAAAGGCCCGTTCCCAACTGTGTGAAGGCATGCAACAACAGTGTGCAGTAGTAACATTCAATAAAGTAAGCAGTACTGAAAGTAACTCACTTAACCAGTTATATTGCCATTTTAATATCCATTTAATCATTTATTTAAAATATCACCACAGTGAATATTTTAAGTAAAACAGCCAAATGTCCTCAGACACGTAAACCCCTACCCTCAGGTAAAGAGTATCCAAACACAAGAATATGCCCACAGGTATACGGATATTGCCCATAGGCGTAAGTAGTGTCACCAACAGGCATATAATCAATTGGCCATAGGCACGGAAGAAGTTTCCCACAGGCTAGGTAGAACAATTCCCATAGGCTAATCACAACACTGCCCTCAGGATAAACAAGTAACCGGGCCCAGCCCAATATGAAAATAAGCAGAAAACATGTAATTCCTCTCAAGGAAATTCCACAATCATTTCATTTAAGGCATAAATTATACAAGGTATACCCTCGGGTATCCTGGACAAATGGATAAACAGAGCAACGAACCCCCGGGGTGGTCTTGGATCCAAGCGACGATCCCAAACAACATTTTAATATCACATTTAATTACCTATAAAATTCTAGGTATTTAAACTAGCCACTGCCTCAGCCTCACGACACCCCAAAAATGGGTTCGTAGCTCAAATGCACAAAAATGCACGACAGTTAGAAAATAAACACCAAGCCACCTACCATTATCACCAACGAATGTTATACGTGAATGACGATTCCTGAAATGTCCCAAAATTCCATAGATCTAAAGAATAAGAAAACCCATTCAAACGAAAATAACCTTCCCTCGGGAAAGAATTGTTAAGAACGGCTTAAGGAGAGTGGAGAGCTTACCCATGCGGTTCCAACGAGATCGTCCAAGGCGGAAAAATATTCCAGATGAACACTCGGCGGATATTTAAAGGTTCGGCCGTCCCGCCTTACTCCTTCCTCCGGTTCTAAGCCTTCCCTGTGAACAGGGGAGGCTACTGCCCATTTTAAGAAAAAAACAAAGTACACGGCGTGTAATTCTGAGTACATGGTGTGTACTTACCAATTTTTAAACTGTTCCTCTGGCAGCTTCCCGCCAGCGCGACACTGTTCACCTGCCGACATGAGTACACGACATGTAATCCCAACTACATGGCGTGTACTGTCGCCCAGCTGGCAGTTGCTCCACCGCCTTACTGTTTTGGCCTGCCGACCGACTACACGGTGTGTAAATGACTACTACACGACGTGTAGTCGGTTCCTACACCCTTCATCCTCGGATTGGCCACACGCCTCGTGTACCCATCCCACACGGCCAAAAGTACATGGCATGTGGACAAAGTACACAATGTGTACTTTCCAAAATTTGGGATTTTCCCCATTTTCCATATTTTCTCAAAAACACTTAAGGAAAAGAGAAAAGAAGAAGCCTGTACCTCAGAAATAAGAATCGGGTTCTTACAAAAACATCCCTCTAATAAAATATTGATAAATTATACTCTTCCAACATAGTCCTTACCATTTTTACCAAGATCATATTCTTCTTTTTAGGTAGTAAATTTTATTGGGGGTTTAAGGAGTGATATATTGATGTTTAATATCATGTTTTTATGGTAAGATTAAAATTACTTGATTGTGAACTTCTTCCCATTTTTAGATATGAATTTATTAATGATCATCCCCAACTCTTTCTCAACTGTTCTCTTAAGGATTTTGAATACATATACTACCTTAGATTTGTTTTTTATAAACATCACACTATTTATTCTATTATAATTATTTGTAAATTTTATGAAATAAAGATAACCTTAGGTGGAATTGTGTCTCATGGGTCTATGAAAATTAGAATGTATCAATCTAGGGAGTTTGGTGGTCTGAATTTCCACCCTTTTATGACAACTTTCAGTTATTTTACACTTTTTTTCATGTATTGTATATTTCATCCCTTTCTATATTTATTTGAGTAAATTCTCTCATCACATATCCCATGTAAATTTTTCTCAAACTTCTCTAACAAAATATAACCCATCCTTATATTCCATAATTTTTTTCTCATGTTTTGAATTCAAGTAGCATGAATTATTTAGTTCTATAATATGAAATAAGTTAACATTGATTATTTAACCTATAGTAATTATATTTCCATCCTTAATATTATTTAAGATACATGTATCATACAACTGACTTACACTCGAAAAATTATGTTTAATCCCATAAACAAATAAAACATCCCACACTTTTCATTTTTGGGCATCTATCTTAGCTATTTTAATTCCCTTAATTTTTAGGGAGATATCATTACCAAAGGTCACAAAATCACCATCATGTTCTTTAATATTATTTAGGATCTTGGTATCCCCAGTCACATGTGATGATAATCCATTTTCAAGGATCCATGACTTGATCCCCTTTTTGTCTTTGAGTGCCACTTCTACTAAAAATACATCTTCTTTGTTTTTTATCCTTTTTCCAATTGTATTTGAACTGAAATTAAGGTCATATATTCTTATACATAGTGAACCTTCTGGTCCCATATTCCATAGATCTCTTCAATACATTCAAACCAGTTTTGGATTGGCATCTCATAGGTATATTCATTCACTGTTTGTCTTCTCATAGGTCTAATACTTCTATTTTATAAATATCTCTTCTTAAATTATGGCCTTATATAATTACATGAAAGATATATATTATAAAATTAAGTATATGGTTTGTTAAAAATCACTCCATAGTACCAACAATATCCTTTAAAACCTATTCTTCTTTGAAATTGTTGAGTCTATCTAGAGTTTTCAGGTTGCTGTCTTGGTGCATTTTTTTCCTCCATTTGATTTAGTTTTGGGGAAATTTTATTCTATAATATGACTTAAACATCCTTAGTTATATAAAATATCTTATAAGGATTTTTTCAACCCATATTTTACCAGGTTAACTCTTATAAGATACAATGTTAGCTAGAACAAACCTGACATTTTCAAGAACCACAGATAATGATTTTACCTGATTTGATGGAAAACACTTCTCAATACTTTTAGATGAGACTTAATTAACTTACAATACTTTATTATAGTTATAATTAAATTTAAGAAGATCCTTATCAGTATTTAGAAATCTTTATTCTACTATATTTAGTTCTTTATCCTTAGTAGAATATTTTTGTTCAAGTTCTTTGATAATTCTATCCTTCTTAGCCACTTTCACTTTGAGACATTTGATATACTAAATGTGATCATTTTATCTAATGTGAAACTCATATTTATTTTTATCCACCTTATAAATTTCCTTTTTAGCAGTTTATACTTCTTTATTTAATTGAATTTTCTTCTTAAGATGCATCTTAAACTTAGTTTTTAGTTAGTGTTATATATGGGTTTCCTCCCATTTTTATTCTTCACTACTTGAGCTATCATCTCAATTTTAAAAATTGGCATCTCTTATAACATGATATTTCTTTGATTCACTATTTGAGGAAGAGAAATATTCTTCCTCTTTTATCAACATGATTCTATTCATTCTCCTTTGAAACTTTCATTTATCTCCACCTAACTTCCTATATTATTTAAAACTTATTCCTTTTGAATTTCTTTTTGGATTCTATTCAACTTCATATTATTCATAATCCAAACTATTATTATTCCTTAAAAAATATATAGAAAAGTGTCCAAAAACTCCACATTTAAAGAACTTGAGTGGGATTTTCCCTTTTATTTCCCTTTACACATTTTAATATTTTTAGAGATCAAAGTGATAACATTTTTGTGATTTTCATAACTCTCATCATCATCTTTGAAGTCATTATAGGACTCAACTTCCTCCTCCTTGATAATCAATTTGTTTATAGATTTGAATTCCACATCTTATTTAGCATTTTTATTAAAAAATGGTTATTTTATCATTTCATAATTATGGATAGTATTGTAAATCTCATCAAGGGAGATATATTCCCTATCTTCAATAGCTGAAACCTTAAGATCAAATATATATGGAAATTTTCTCATAATATTTCTAATAATGGTAGAATATTCCAAATTGTCACAAAATCCATTAGTGTGACTAAATATCTCATTCACCCTAGTAAAATAGTCATAAATAATATTATATTCATCCATCCTAATATATTTAAAATTTTCCCTCTAAATCCATAGATAATATTCCTTGATCTTGACATTACCCTGATATATTTTTTATAGTTTTCTACACATTTATTTGTGATGTTGTGAGAAACATAAATTTTAGGTATACATTTTCTAAAAGGGATAATAGTATAGTATTTCCATCCTTCCCATATATATTATCAGTAAAGGTTATAGGGGAATCTCTTATAAGAGGTGTAAATCCCACAATAACAACATCGCTAACCTCTAATCCTTGAGAAATAGGATAAGGTAACATCTAATTATTAAAAAAAATAGAAGATATTATTATAAAAAATGGAAAGTAATATATTGTTAACTGAATCTATATTCTCCATACTTTGTAGATATAGGATTGTATAGGGAACCCAATTTTCTCTAACACCACTTGAAGCACTCGGATCAGTTGGAATAACACTAATGGGGGGGGGGGTGAATCAATGGTATATATTTTTACAAATGAATTTAAAATTAAACCACTACCATTATTTAAGGTCATGATCTACTTATCATAACATATCACTCACCTTGAGTAAAAAAGTAATGTAAAAGGGACCATACCACAAAAGGATTTACATGGTTCAACCACAATTTGAGAGCCTAATACTTTCAAGGTTCAATTAGAGTTCCAAGACACATATTATCACTAAAATAACTATGATTACAAGAGAGGGGAAATTTACATAATTAAATCTTTCTAGGATTCCATTGGATGATACAAAGTAGGGGTAAAAGACATTCTTGATCTTTCATAGTGACATCAATAATGTAGGGAATTGATTATCATAGTACCATCAACCATAAAATTATTTCCTCACTCTTTTTGTAAAAAATATCCACACTATAACTATAGATTATTAAAAATAAATGATAATATCTTCTTCTGAAAGGAATTTAAAATATATACATATATTAATAACCACTAGTAGGTCAACCTCCCTCCTGAGTTCTTTCAAATAATCATCTCTTGCATAAGAGAATGCATGCCTGAGATGGCCTTCTTCCTTATAACCTATAATCACTTGAATTATTAACAATAATAATGACCTTCCTCAACAACTTCATAAATAATAGTTACAATATAGGTTAATGATCTTTTTATTCTCTCTCAACAATATAGTTAATCTTTAGTGTAATAGTGTTTTAACTTATTTATATCTCAATCCTTGAACATATTTATCTTCTTTATTTTATACTTTTATACATCCTATATATTTGAAAAAAATCCATGAAAATTTTATAAATTTCCTTTAAATTTAGTTGTAGAAACCCCCCTGAAAAATATCAGTTTGAATAAGAAATATTGATTTTAGATATTCCAGTTTTATCTTCCATAATGAATCCAAATTATTCCAAGAAATTTTATTGATATTTTACTTAATTAATTTCCATTTAAATATCTAGAATTTAAGTCTTTATTAACTAATTTTTAATGATCCAGTTATATTTTTTAATTTAAGACTAGTGAAGCATAATTTGATTTATTATCCTAGTTTTCTAATTTTTCACAAAGTGTTGACTCTTATGAAGTCCATGTGTTCCTATTCCAAATTATTCCATGAATTTTCTAAATTTAGACTATCATTGGTATATTATATGACATTATAAGTATTGTACTCTCTCTATGTGGAAATCTTATGAAGTAGTTGATAAATCATGATGCATAAAGACAAAGTCACATGTAAAAAATATCAAAGCCTTACTCACTGATGCAAAGTCTTACACCATTTGTCAAAGTTTTATGGAATTTTAAAAAACTCTAATGGGATTAGCTGTAAAGTCTTACATATCTCACTATGAAGTCATACATCTAGTACAAAGTCTTATTTGAGGAATCAAAAAGTATTATGATGTTGATAAATGTGTTATGAATCCCTCATAAAGTCTTATGAAGGAAGACTTATCCAAAATTTTAATTCCAAAACAAGATTTCTAGATTATAATAAATAATCATAGAAACTTTATAATTCACTTCAATATATCTCCGAATAACCCCAAAACACTTCAAAAATATTCTAAAACACATCGAACATATTATCAAACACTTCTAAGCTTATATCTCATGGTTGAAAACATATACAATATCCATCAACAAATACAATGGGTATTTAAATAGGTTACCTTGAGGATATGGATACCCATGTTAGGGTTGAGTAAAATCATATATAATTCCTTAGTATTGTGATTTAAACTACTCCAAGTGATTTTGGTATCAAGTTTGGGTATCAAAGGGAGGATTAGTTGGATGCCTAACCTTATTGGTTTTGGGCATAGTTTTCAATGGAACTATGGATTGACATCTAAGATGGTTGGGTTTAGAATGGTTAAAGCTTGGATATATATTTTTTGGTATTTTAATGGTTCCCTAGTAGTGGGTTATTGTGTGGTATGCCTTGGAATGAGTGAAATGTCTTGGTCTTGTTGGAAGGAAGTCACTAAGGTGATTTAGGTTGATAAGATTGACATGCAAGAGAATATTTTTTAGTTAATAGGTGTGTGATACTAGGTTTGGTGGAATTTGACTCATTGGAGTACGAGTTGGATTATGTGATTGGTTGATATAAGAGCATACACCCATTGGGTTCAGATGAGATCGAGTTGGATGGTGGAATAAAGACCATTGTGAGGGTTCTTAAAGGTTCACTCTACCTTAGAAAGAGGAGATTGAGTGTTGGCATGAATTTTTGGGGAAATGCTTGATTCATTAGGGAAAATTAATACTAGTTATGCATAATCCCATTTTGGTTTTCATATTTTATGAGACGTATTTGGGTATGGTGACATGAGGTTTATGAAAATAATGGGGGGTGTAGCTCTATTATATGATGAGACCTAAGAGATGTATCAAAGTACCGTGGCATGGTGGATCCAATTTTGATCATTCATAGGAGTTATTAAGGATGGAATGAGCATGAATTATGAATAGAGACATGCAAGCGATGATGGATCTCATGAGACATTATGCTTAAGGATTTATGCAAGCTAATACACATGGTGGGGAGATTACCATCATTCATTAGATGGTATTAACTTTATTATGGGTGAAGTTTTGTTAATCACTATGGATTATGTTCTTGGTAAGATGGGTATGGACAAAAATTTGTGTTGGAACTCAGGTATGAGTAGTGTGGTCACATACAATCATTATTTTTAGTAATGGATAAAACATGATCTATGAAGATAATGTGATTTTTTTATTGGGGTGATGATAAAGATACTCATAAAGTGAGGATAATATTATTGTGCATGGATGTATGGCCCTCATGCCGAAAGGGTCATGAATGTGGTTAGATCAGTTAGTGGATGATTGATATGACACTGATATGTTGGTGTATAATTAGATATGATTTTATTTGGTTCCTTAGTTAATACTATATCTAGGATTCAAATATGGTTCTAGATGGAGTTCAAATGTCAACATCAGGCTCATGATGGAAATAATATGATTAATGAGTGAGTTGGATTAGAGATGCATCATTACTTGTACGTGGAGTATAACTGTGAATTTGTTTGATTAAGTATTCAATCATTAAAATAAAAAAAAATAATTTTTGGACTTTTGTGTGGGTGTTTGGATGATTCCACAAATCCTCAAAGAGTAAAGGCACAATGAATAGGTATTGTGGTGATGCATCAGTAGGTAAGGCCGAGTGTTTTTGGTGAAAGTATAACTGAGAAGGACTGACTAGTATTATTCCTTTAAATTAAATGTAGTGAGGTTGAAACCATTTAGTATGTGTCAGATCAGGTATGATATACGTGTTTCGATGATCAAACTATGACTATTGGAGAAAATTATATGTATCCAGGCTTAGTACATGGGATGATGATATATAACCAGTTTAGTTTAGGATATAGAATGAGGAGTGATATTGTATTCTAATTGATGAATTGGAAGTATCGATATGTTCCTAAATTATTCTTGGGGATGATAAGAATTATGGTGGAGATTTTATAATGATGTGTTCCATTACTGGTTATAAAAATTATAGGAAATTTGAATTTTTGGTCTTGGATCATGGTTAAGGTGACCCATTATTGAATTTTTTGATATATATGGTTCATCCCACCATGATGGGTGGAAGTCATGCAATAATGAGGGTATGATAAAGGAGTTAAATTGTATCCTAGGGATGAACCATGATGTGAGGGAAGTAGGTCACACTATGACTAGTGGGTGTAATGACATGGTGGTCATTACGTGGGATGTGTATATGAAGGGTCATGATAGAATCATACCATGAAAAAGGGTGTCGAACCATGATGTACCCTTCATATTATATTTTACAAAGGAAATGAATATTATATATGAGTCACTCCATGGTTAGGAGTGTCACTCCATGATAATGACTTTTATATTTTCCCAATGATAATTTTCATGGAGAAGGCTTATCACATTGTGAATCCCTATAGTTACACTATGAAGGCAGTCACAAGGAGGTGTCTTGGTGTAGAGAGGGAAGGTCATGCCTTGAAGTAAGGATACCATGCCATGAAGACCTATACATGATAGTTTTTTTCCTATGAGATGTGTTTAATGTCATGACCAGAGAGGTCACATTATAATGAGTTCCCTAATGCTGAGGGACACACTGTGAAGACTGGTAATGGGTGAATTATCATGTTGTGGACATTTGGTCCATGTTATAACTAGACCCCATTGTGGGGAATAATTCTTTAACACTTAGGTTCATATAATATTTTTTAAATCATGGGAAATCTAGTCATTTATTGGTTGGTACCCTTTAGATTTAAGGGAAAGGGTATTTTTAGGGAGAGCTATTTTGTATGGATCCTCCCTTATTTCCCCCCCTTTAACCCCCTTAGAGAGGGGTAATTCCTTGATGTTTTTAAGGATATTTAAGTTCGTTTCATGTCTTTGTTTGTTATTATTTATTTACCCTTTTATTTCCTTTTAATTAGTGATGATTTTGGTCTAGGTTTTGAGGCCCATTACACAATATCATTATGGGATCAAGTCTAAATGATGATGATTTTGATCTACTTGGATAGAGGGGATCTAGAGTGGATGATGAAACAAGATTTTATGTGGTTTCAGTGATGGGGAGTTTTTCAGTGAGGCAATTATTCCTTATTGGTTTAAATTGAATAAATAATTATAAATTGTTATAATTAATTACATGGGTGTTGTGTCTTGATTTAGGAGGTCCATCATTGGCACGATCTTGGATGGGGCATAAAAGGGATTAGTTGAGGATGTGAGGAGCCTTAAAAGGGGTTAACTCTATGTTTGAGGTAGGTGTCCCATATAATAGAAACCATATGCCTATTTACACATTATTTTTCATGTATGTATGCATTTTGGTGAAAGGGATAGAGATTAATAGCACCCTAGGTAAAGAGATAAGGTGAACTTGATTCTCCTAGGGTTGGAGCAAGTGCACCTTGAATGTTATGTATTTTGTAATTTCTTGAAGAATATGTCACCAACGGGATGGGGACACCGATTGGGTTTATGAGAGACCTTTGGTAATCATTGGGCTTGTGATGAGATACATGCAGCCCAGGTTGGTTCCTAGGACTTGTTGGGAAGACCTAAGAGACTTAGGCATAGTGTTAATAAGTGAGTTTACTGTATGAATCATTCATATTTGGGAGTAGCCTATTTAGGGTGGAGGAGAGTCTTGGTATGTGAGATGAGTAGGATAATCCATACGAGCCTATATGCAGGTTGGATAAGAGGGTTTCCTTTAAGTGATGGGATTAAGAGATCTTATAAGGTAGATGTGAGATGAGACTAAGGTGTAAGTTGGAGAAGTAATAAATGGCTTGTAATTAGAATTCTATGGGGATTGATGAGTGTTATCTTAGGATAGTCCTTGGTCATAGGGACTAGTTTTTTCCACAAAAACCTAAATAGTATTTGACCCCAACCATTGGGAATAGGGTCGGGAAGGGCCTATGGGCCGAGGAGTCACCATTGGGTGATAAGAACAGTTTGGAATCGATGAGTAGAGACCAAGATATATTTGAGGGAAAAAATGTATGTACATAAAAGTGAGATGAGGATAATGATATGTTTTTTATATTATTCTTCTAATACTAAGGAAATAATGGGTAAGTTATCCTACAAGGATAATTAGATGATGATAGGTGCTTCAAGGAATGGGGCTAGGTCTCGTGTGACTAGAGCCCATGTGGTGAGTTGATGAGCATGTGGTATGGGCTGTATTTCCCTAGTTATTATTTCATGTGTGTTCTGGTTGTGTGTATCCTAGATGAAGATCATGTGGGATGACATAACCATGAGTGAGAAGGTGTTGGTAGGACCCTATCTTGAGTGAGAGGAAGTTTTTGAGTTGGGACATGTTATATGGTATGAGATCTTGATGGTTGGTGAAGAACCATTGTGATGTTTTTATTTTTTAACAAAGTTTTGTATTTTTTGACTACTAACATTTTTTTAAAAGAATATTTTTATTCTTCAGGATCATACCCAGTCCATATGAATAAGTTTTTTATCACTATGAAAGTTGTTTTATGGACACAGGTTTTTAGATTGAGTAGTACCAGATCCAGAAGGTGTAAGGAAGATGGAATCTAGAAGTTCTATATATTTGTTGATTGGATGCACCATCAGACTTATATTAACTAACATGAAGTTAAATATCAATCAAACATGATGTTTTTAGAAATTAATTCGAAGTTATAAAGTCATAATGTTTTTGGAAGAAGTTAAATGAAGATAGTGAAGTCAGGAGTTAGAAAGATCTTAAACTTTATTACCTTAAGTGAGATGATTCTTTTCCAATATTGAATTTATTATAAATCAAGAAACATTCTCATGATAAAATATTTTGAATAAATAGAGGAATCATAAATATTTTATCAGTTCTAGATATCAATAATTTTTTTTCATCAGATACAGAAGAACCAAACATAGAATTTTTCAAAAGTTTAAATGAGTTATAGTTTATAAGGTTTGAAGAAATTAAAAATTTCTATGTGGATTAACCATTGAATTATTTCCATAATAATTAGGAATCCATCATAATGGGAAATTCCATCATAATGAAGTTCCATTGTAATAATTCTGAGTAGGAAATTAAATTGAACTGAATCTGAGGAGGGAAGTCTAATCAGACTAAGTTTCTATTAGAAATTCAATCAGACTGACTCCGAGGAAGAAATTCAGCTCATAATGAGAAGAGGAATAAAGTAAGATTGTAATGAGTAGATAAATAAAGTCATATCATAATGATAAAAGGAATAAAGTTAGATAGTATTGAGCAGGGGAAGAAATTCATATTTTAATAAGTTGAGGAAGAAATTTAGATCATAATGAGAAGATGAAGAGAGTAATATTGTAATGAGAAGATGAAGATATTCAGATCATAATGAGAAGAGGAATATATTTAGATCATAATAAGCTGAGGAATTTAATCATACAGAATCCAAGGAAGTTACATACTATTAAAGAAAAGTTAGTTTGTTCAAAAATACAGATTTTAGAGAAATCTTTAGAATGATTGAAGCATTCAAAGTTGAAGTTTAAATGTGAGTGCTTTTTTTAGATTTGAAATTTGAGCAAGGGGAAAAAGTTTTTCAATTTTCCACCTTTTCTATTATGAGTTTCCTATAAATAGAAGCACAATACATTTATATTTTGTAACCTATTCACCAGAGAGAAAAATACGAAGCACTATAGAATTCATTTAAAAGTTATATTTTTGAGCATAGATCTCATTAGAAGATCAAAAAATTGAATGTTTTATTACCAGACCGAGGAAGATAGAATTAAGGAAGATCAAACATAGGAATATTGTACTGAGAATTAGAGTAGAGTTTGAGAAGCATAGATTGATAAAGGGAGCATCTTATTAAGTCGATCAGACTGAGCCAATCAAATTATGTTCATCAGACTGAAGGCCATCAAACTTAGGGTCATTAGACTCAGGATCTTCTATATAGAAGATTGAAAAAAGCCTTTATACTTTTTTTAGATCAATTGTTTATAAGAAAACTTTTTAAACTAAAGGAAGTTAGTATAATAAATCCTATTAGGAGATAGAAGGTATATAATAGGAGTTGGAATAAGTTTTATTCACTTCTTATTAATAGTGAATTTCCATATACCCATGAGAGTTGTTATGGAAAGGATTTAGTTTCTCAAACTAAGGCCGAACATTTTAAATCCTATGTTCTTTAATTTCTTTCTTACTTTTTCTTGAATGAGTATTTACTAATAGATTATAAGGAAATGAACTTTAATAGTTCACATGGGTTAAGTTTCTAAAATTCCTGAAACATATAAAAAGGCTATAACTGATTCAACCCCCCTTCTCTATTGTTATTTGATCATTTGGAACTTCAATTAGTTTCATAGAAAAGGTTACCTTGCTCAATCCTTATCATGTATAATATCAACTCCATCAATAGTAGATAAATTCCTACATTTGATGGAAATAAGTATTATGGATGAAAAATAGGATGATTCCTTATCTCCTATCTCTTGGATTGGAAGTTGTTGATGCTTCTACAATTTGTTTTCCATATATTGAGAAGAATTCACTAATTACTTTTTCTAATAATAGAAATATCAAATTTGATGGAAAATATATAAATGCTATCCTTATGTACTTATCATAAATTTTTTATATGAATGTGATGGGTCTAAAAACTTTAAAGAGTATATGGGACAATATGTAAAGTATTTTCAAAGTGAATAATAAAGAGAAGGAAAAAAGATAAAAATCGAGTATAGTAAGTATGAAGACATCTGAATGATAGATAAAGAAGCTATTGATGAATACTTCACCAAAGTAAATGAATTTTTTTGCAATATCAGAAGATTCAAAGATATCCTGGAAGATTATACAACCATGAACAAACTAATGAAATTTTTTTTAGATAGGTTTGATTCTAAAATTTCTACTTTAGAAGATAAATATGGTTTATCTTTTAATGAATTCATAACTTTCTTGTTTCTTATGAAATGAGAAAAAAATCCAATGTTCAAATATAATATGAAATATGAAATGGATTTTGAATCCATGAGAAAAATGAAAATATAATATATGGAAGAATTTGATCATTATGACTCTGAATATAAAGAGAATGATGAGTTGAATGACAAAATCAGGCCTCTTATATAAAAAAACTATCAAAGAAGAAGAGGAAAGTATGGGGGTAAACTTCATCTCAAAATTTTTAAGTGTGGTGGAATTAGAAAATTTTCTATGAATTTCCCCAAGATGAAATTTAGTAAAAACTAAGACAATTCTAATGAAAAACCTCGATGAAATAAGTAGAATAATAATGATAATGAATAAAAGTCATAAAAAAATATAAGAAAAAGTTTACTAGGAACAAGAGACATATGTTGAGTAAGAAATATAAATCAAACTCAACCAAAAACAATTCTTCATAATATGAAAGTTTAGAAAAGGTTAGAAAATTCATTGAAAAAGTTGAGAAAATAGAATACTCCTCAAATAATGCACAATAAGAAGGTGAATAATCTTACAGAGTGTATCATATCAGAACAAAAATTCTTTCATTTCTTGAAAAAACAAATCTCTTAAGAAATAAGTTATAATTATAAAGGAAAAAAGTGGAAAAGTTTCTGAAGGTGAAAAATATGTTGTTAAGTAATAATAATAATACATCCAAGAGATCTTAAGTTATAAACTAAGAATTTCTAAACATGGAAAGATGGTTGAAGATCTCAGTAAGAATCTGGAAGCTAAGGAATAATAAGTTAAATAGTTTCAATAAAAAATTTTTGAGTCTGAAAGTACCTTGAGGAATATGAATGAAAACTTCAACAAATACTTGGAAGTAAATTATGAGACTTCTAAAGTTGTTGAGAAAACTCAAATCAAGAATAATGTGAAATTATCACCCTTAAAAAATAACTTTTAATATGATCTTTCTAATATTTCAAGTGATAAAAAAAGTTCTTGTAAAGTTTAGATTGAGAAGGTATGTGAGAAACCTATCACATCTAAAAAAGTTGAAAACTTCCTCAGTAGGAAATATGGTTCACATCTTGAGTATGATAAATAAGAAAGAAGTTATCAACCTCAAAAAAGGTTTTATAGAGAAAGATGAAACTTCAGTAGAAAATCAATATTTTATGGCTATTTCTAGTGTTATGGAATCTATGGGCATAGAGCTTATAATTGTTGTAATAACTTTTAACTTCTCAAAATATGTTTTTAATAAAGAGAAATCAAAGGTTGAATAAGGATGAGTAACTTTCCTAACCCACAATAAGTTAGAAAAGAAAAATCTTAAGATGTTATAAAATTTCTAATAAAAAATCAATTTGTATATCTGGATGAAGTTTTTGGGAGTTATGATCAGGCTGGTCATCATTCCAAAATATGTATGACACTCCTTCTAGAAAGAGTTTTTGTTATTGAGACAACTTTAAAAGTAAGTAAAATGAAAAAACCATGGATACTTGATACTGTTTATTCTTTACATATGAAAGGTCATATAAAAATCTTGAAATATATTGAAAGTCATGATAGACCTTTGATAATGATAGTTCCTTAAAAATCATAAGAATAGGAACAAATGAGATTGAATAAAAAAAGTTTAAATCTAAGTAAGTTTTATTTATTGATGGGATAAAAAATAATTTACTTAATGTAAGTCAACTTTGTGATGATGTAAAAGAAGTGATTTTTATAATATATTTATGTATCATCAGAAGTATAAAATATGGAAAATTCATTCAAAAAGAAGAAATAACTAGTGGTAATCTTTTCAACTTGGAGAGCTTAATAAATCCTGTTACTTGAGTGAGGAAGATGATAAACAATTATGGCACCAAAGACTTGGGAAACTTGGGCACAAAAACCTGAACAAACTTTATAAAGTTGATGCTATGAATTATTTTCCATAATTTAAAAGAAGAGATAAAGATGTTTGTGTTAGTTTCCAAAAGGTAATATGACTAACAAAAGTTATAAGAGATTTGGGATTCAGTTTACCAGTCCTCTTGAACTTATTCATTCCGATTTATGTGGGACGGTGATACATCAATCAAAGAAAGGATATTTATAATTTATCACTTTTATTGATGATTTTACTCAGATGAAAAAAATCATGTTTATGAAACACTAGTCATAGACTATAGAAATGTTCTGTTGTTTTTGAGAAGAAGTTGAGAAAAAATGGGGGTTTATATAAAGAAGTTGATAACAAATAATGGTACCGAATTCACAATAATGATTTTGAAACTTATATGAGAAATCATGGTATCAAACATCAGTATAGTTCTCCCTATACTCCATAAAAAATAGAGTAGAAGAAATAAAGGATAGAAGTTTGGTGGAAATGGGAAGAAGTATGTTAGTAGAATAAAAAAATTCAAAGTTCTATTAGAGTGAAGCTGTTAGTAAAGCTGTGCATGTTCAAAATAGATGCCTGTTGAGACTAGAAAACAACATGAATTCTTATGAAATGTGGTATTAAAAAAACCTTCATTTAAGTACTTTCATGTTTTTGGAAGTCCATGTTTACTTAAACTAAATAATTCAGATATGGGAAAGTTTGATGTGAAATATGAGGAAGGAACTTTTATGGGTTATTCAACCAATGGAAGAAGTTACAAATGTTGGAACAAACACTTACAATGGTTGGTGGACTCATATGATGTGAAATTAATTAAAAATAAAAATTCCTTAATATTTATTTTGATAATGTTAAGGAGGATAAACTAGAAATTTATAATGATAGTAAAAGTGAGTCAAAACATCCTTACTAAGATATAGGAGAATTGTGTGACGAGGAAAGTTTAGCTGGAAGTGAAACCTTGAAATTTACTACCTTAAAAAAACATTTTGAGTTCCAAAACATTATTGGAAATTAGAAGGCTCTAGTTAAGACCAAAAGAAAGTTAAGATTATAAAATCATACTTCACTTATTTCAAAAGTTTAACCAGAATTAGTTTTTGAATCTATTCAACACAATGAATGGGTGGATTCTATGAATGAAGAGTTCGACCAGATTGAGAAAAATAAAACATGAGAACTTATTTAATGGCCAAAAAATAAAAATTTTATCTAAACAAAGTGGGTTTACATAATCAAATTGAGTGAGTGTAGAAGTTTCAAGAAACAAAGAAAGACTTGTTTTTAAAGGACATGCATAGGTGGAAGGTTTTTATTTTGAAGAAATTTTTCTCTAGTTACAAGATTAGAAACTATTCAAATGTTTCTATCAGTGTCCACACATTGAAATTAAAAAATTTATTATATGGATGTAAAGTCATCTTTCTTAAATGGAGAGATTGAGGAAGAAGTTTACATTGAAAAAAATTGTAATTTTCAATTTGATAATGATGAAAATGAGGTTTTTAGATTGAATAAAGCCTTTTATGGGTTGAAATAAGTCCCAAGTTCCTATTATTAAAAACTTTATAGCTATTTGGGAATGTTGATTTTTTCTAAAGTAAAAGTTTATATAAACTTATATGTGAAATTTCTTGACTCTGAAACTCTAATTGTAATTGTTAATGTGGATGATGTAAATTTTGCTGGGGAGGAAGAAAAAGTTTTTAAAGAGTTTTCTGAGGAAATGAAGAAGAAATTTGAAATTTAAATATTGGGAGAATTAACTTTATTCCTTGGCTTACAAGTTAAAAAATTACATTTTCTTATCTCAATAAAATTATTCTAGGGAATTGTTAAAGAAGTTTGGGATGGAAGAATCCAAAGAAGTTTCTACTCCTATATCTGTGAGCATAAAGTTGAGTAAGGATGAGTCTGGAAAAAGTGTGAATCAAAAATATTTTTGGAAGTTGATAGGAAGTATACTTTACCTTACATCCTCAAGGCTTGATATTGTTTATGCAGTGAATTTTTCAGCTAGGTATCAAAGTAATATGAAAGAATCACATATATTATAATAAAATATAATTCTAAGATATGTCAAAGGAAAAAATTCACATGTATTTTTATAGAAATGAAATTGTGAGATAATGTTTCATGGTTATAATTATGCCAATTAGGATAGATATTGTAATCATAGAAAATCAACCTTAGGAGGAACATTTTTCATTGGTGAATGTTGTGTGAGTTGGAATAGTAAGAAATTGTTTTAGTAACTTTAAGCACATAAGAATCAAAAATATATTACAGATAATCAAGATTTTACTTAGATTATGTGAACGAAAATTCAGCTTGAATATTTGAAAGTAAAAGTTTCTAGACCTTTAAATATACTTTGTGATAATTAGAGTTCAATTGATATTTCTAAAAATCCTATCCAACATTCAAGATCAAAACACATTGATATGAAGTTTCACTTTATAAAAGAGAAAGTTTCTTCTGGAGTTGTTTTACTATAATATATCTCAACAAACTATAAAATTGATTATATCTTCATAAAGAAAATTCCAAAAAAAAAAGGTTTATTGAGCTGAGGCTGCAACTTCATGTTCAACGTCCTCCAATGACTTCCTAAATCTCATAATAATGTCCCTCACTGTTCTTTGGATTATGTTGACAATGGGAGATATAAAGTAATAGATTTTTACTTTATAATAATTTTTTACTTATCTTTATTTTATGAATATGAAGATGTGGTTATCAGATAATGGGGGAGAGGAAAAGAAAAGTGAGAGAAAAAGAAAAGTGAGAAAAGATAAAAGTGATGGAAAGTTTATCATTACATGGGTGAAAAATTTTCTTATCATCGAGGGATGGAATTACTTAAAAACATCACTTTATCCAGTAGTGTAGTGTTGTAACACTCTCTTTTGATAAATACTATGTTCTAGTAAAAGTAAAAAAACTTGAGATGTTTACAAAAATTGAGTTGTGATTTTTTTTTGAGATTTGTAATTTTTTTAATGAGTGTTGTCAACAATTAAAAGGGGGGATATTGAAGAATCATTGTGATGTTTTTGTTTTTAAAAATGTTTTATATTTTTTTATAACTAACCTTTTTGTAAAAGAATGTTTTTGTTCTTCAGGATTAGACCTAGTCTATCTGAATAAGTTTTTTTCATTGAGAAAGTTGTTTTCCAGAAATAGGTTTTCGGGCTGAGCAGTACTAGATAAAAAAGATGTAAGGAAGTTTAAAGATGGAAATTTTGTAGATTTGTTGATAAAATGCACCATCAGAATCATATTCATCAACTTTAAGTTCAATATTTATCAGACATGATGTTTTTTAGAAACAAGTTAATGGGTTTGAAAATTAGAATGTTATAGAAGAAGTTGAATGAAGATAGAGAATTCAGGAGTTAGAAAGTTCTTAAACTTTATAACCTTAAGTTAGATGATGATTTTACAATCTTTAAGTTACCATAAATCAGGAAACATTCTCATGATAAAATCTTATGAAGAAATGTAGGAATAGTAAAGGTTGTATTGGTTCTAGATATCCATAATTTTTTTCATTAGATCTTTAAGTATCGGAAAAAAAAGTCATTAGAAGTCTGAATAAGTTATAACTTACAAAGTTTGAAGAAATTAAAAGTTTCTAAGTGGAGTCACCATTGAATTTTTTCCATAATAATGACAAATATATCATAATAGGAAATCACATCATAATGAAGTTCCATCATATTGATTCTAGGTAGGAATGTCAATCATACGGACTCTGAGGAGGAAAGTCAAATCTGGCTGAGTTTCTATTATAATGTCAATAAAACTAACTTTGAGGAAGAAAGTGAGATCTTAATGAGAATAGAAAGAAAGTTATATCATAATGATCATAGGAAGAAAGTCATATCATAATGAGAATAGAAATAATGTTATATTATAATAAGAAGAGGAAGAAAGTTAGATCATAATGAGAAGAGGAATAAAGTCAGATAGTAATGAGAAGAGGAAGAAAGTCAGATTGTAATGAGTAGAGGAATAAAGTTAGATCATAATGAGTAGATGAGGAAAGACAAATCATAATGAGAAGTAGAAAATATTCAGATCATAATGAGCAGAGGAATATAGTTAGATCGTAATAAGTTTAGAAAGTTAATCATACTTAAGTTATGAAAGTTACATTAAACTGAAGAAAAGTTATTATGTTCAAAAATATTTATTTTGGAGAAATCATGAGAAGTTTTAAATTATTCAAAGTTTACGTTTAAATGTGAGTGATTTTTGGAGATTTTAAATTTGAGTAAGCGGGATAAGATTTTTAGTTTTTCACCTTTTCTATCCCGGGTTTCCTATAAATAGAAGAAAATTACATTTGTAATTTGAAAACTTTTCACTATATAGGAAAAGGTAAAGCACTTAAAAATTCATGTCAAAGTTATATTTTTGGATAGAGATCTCATTAGAAGATCATAAAACTGAAAATTTTCTTACTAGATCGAGGAATATTGGATCAAGGAACATTGGACTAAGCATTTATGTAGAGTTTGATAAGTGAAGATTGAGAAAGGGAGAATTGTATTAAGCTGATCAGATTGAGTCAATCAGATTGTGTTCATCTGACTGAAGGCCATTAGACTATGGTTCATCGAACTTAGTAAATTCTATGGAGAAGATTAAAAAATGTCTTTACAATTTTTTTGGATCAATTTTTTATAATAAAACTTTGTAAACTGATGGGATTCATTATAATTATTACTATTATGGGATAGAAGGTATCTAATGGGATTTAAAACAAGTTGTATTCACTTATTATTAATAGTGAATTTCCATAAACCTATGAGTGTGCCTATGGAAAAGATGTAAGTTCTCACCCTGAGGTTGAACCTTGTAAATCTCATGTTCTTTAATTGATTTAATAATTTTTCATGCATGATTATTTTCTAAAATTTGATAAGGAAATTAAATTTAACCAGTTGAATGGGTTAAGTTTCTACAATTATTAAAACTTATAAAAATGTTACAACTGATTCAACTCTCCCATCTCAGTTGTTATTTGATCCTTTGGAACTTTAGTTGGAATCACCTTAAGTGATATGGTACTAAAAGGGATTCCTTGAGTTAAAAAGTATGGCCCAGGTTGTGATACATGGTGTGGTATGAGATCTCAATGGATTTCCTCATCTTGAGTGAGAATTTTTTTGAAATATCCCCCTCAAGTGAGAAGGTGGAGGTCAGGATGTGATATCAGAACCTGTTGTGACCCAGATTTTTCCCAAGATAGAATCATCTCAATTTTGAGTTTTAGATTCCTGATCCAAATGAAAAAATTACCACAATTACACCATTATAAAAATTCTCTAATGGTTCTATTTATTTTTTGGGTGTGGTGTTTACCCCTGGGTTGAGTCAGTGTGAAATTACAAGCACAAAATGGCCTCAATAAAAATATATTAAGTATAATATTATATTTCTCTTATGTGTATGAATTCACTATAATTATGTTTTTATATCTAAATGAAATTCAAGATGGTAAAACTAACACCGTGGTTGTATTTGGAATAAGGGTTTTACCCTTGGAGTGCTATAATTTTGGTTAAGATTAGAGTTTTTGAGTTTGAGTTGTCATAGGTGGATAAATTAAATAATTTAAATGAATTAATTGATTAATTAATTAGTTTATTAATGGATAAACCTATATTTACTCAATAAATTCCATTTTATGATTCCATCCTAGGGTTATCCACTTTTCTTATGAACGAAAAACCCATGGCTAGGAGTGAGGGATAAGGGATGGATCTCAGATGAACTGATGGAATGTCATGGAGTAGAACCAAATATATGAAAACAATGACGAATATGATTTTTGCTCCAATAATTAATTGATGCATAAACTATTCTCCAAAAGGTAGGGCATGTTATTTGTTTATTTTCTCCATTATTTGGAAGAAGAATCATTGTTATTGAATTTTTATTTGTGAAAGTATCCCCCCTTGAATTTATTGATTTTAATTATGAAGCTTGAATCCCCCTTTCATGCATTCATCATTGAAAAATGTGCACTCAATGAATAGTGGGTAGACACTCACATTGACCACCAGTGACCCATTCCATGATTTTTTTACCTTCATTTCCCTTACTTTTTTTTTATGTTTTCACCACTGATATCCTCCTTGAATAGTGGATCAACTTTGGGATGATCTGAATGTAACAATATAGAATGATAGTTCACGAAGGTCATGGAAAGGAATAATGAAATGGTTATGTTTAGGAGGAAAAAACTTGAGCACAAACTTGCGTGGTATTGATGAAAGAGATAGTTCATGGTGGGGGACACCAATAGAGGATAACTTGATAGAGAGTGGGATGACATGGAGGTAGTGGATCAGGAGACCATGAACAATTTTAGTAGGAGAGGATACAAAGATGAAGAATAATATGTAGTGGTGTCTTGTTTATGTAGGCGTTAGCGACACATGTGTGGTCACTACGATGCAAGTGGGAAGGTAGAGGGGTTGGGGGGGGGGGGTTCTATTTCTCACCTCTGAGCTGTTTGATCTCATGGGATCATAAAGTGATCCACCCACCACATGGGGGTGGTGTTTCCTTGGGATAGGCCCCCTTTTGGTCCATATTAGTACAAGATTAGGAGTGTTTGAATTGGTGTGCACTGAGCGGGGTTGATCGTTGGACTAGGTCAGGTCCTACCCTACCCAAACAAGGAGGGGAGTGGTGCTGTGATAAACACACTAGATGTATGAGTTCCATATGTAAACTTGATACTCCATGTGTGTGGTATTATACACCCGAATAGGAAGGTACACCCCATCCCGACATGCCAATTTTCATGCCTCAGGGTCACCATGTGGTCCTCCTCCCTCTTCATGGGGTGTTTTTAGTAAGTTATTCAGTGGGTGTATGAATTGGGAAAATAAATTGCCTATATTGAGTATTTTTTTAGATCATGATATAATTGTTAATTTATCTATCAAAGTCCATTTTAAAGGTGATATAGGTGAATTATGTATTTTTTTATGTAGGGTCAACATTTGGGTTCAGGTATGATGAATAAAGCATTCTTAGGGTTAAGTACCCACCCTAGTGGCTGGGTGTGGGCTCCCCCATTATCTCCAGGTAGGATTGGTTATCCCCCCCACATAATCAAGGAAGATGATCCTATATATTTAGAATAGATATAATCATTTTTCCCCTTCCACATACTTAGGTTATAAGGTCCTCTATTTGCAGAGTAGGTATTACCCTCATTTAAGATCTCAATAAAGTCATGAGATCCTCTACTAGATTCAGCATTCCTACCGCATTCATGAGGCGTGGGATCTTCCAAAATAGTTTCTATGAGGTTATATGGTTTTATTTCCATTTTTAGTATGGTTAATTGATCAGTAGAATGATATTGATGGACCATAGGGTGCATCACTCCCTCAATTGATGAACATGCTTTATAAACGAGTTGTCTCCCATTCATAGATTTTGGTGGTAGTGCAGTAGTTGGAAAGGATGAGTAGCATATATTTATTTATGATATGGTATGTATCTATCTATCTACTTCAGGATTAATAGACTTCCCGATATTATGAGAATCTTGAGTTTCTCATGTGATTTTTATCTTTGTTGGTTGCAACTAAGATGAATGGGACTTATCTATGCCTAGAAAATTATAGTTATTTAGAATATATGAATTATAATTTATTTTCTTTATCCAAGATACTCACTCATAATAGTGGTTTTGAGCTAACAGTATAATTTGGTTTTTTACTTTATGGTTTTGGGGAATCCAATAGAGTATGTTTATACTCACCCATTCATGATAATTATGCCCACAAATGTTGTATCTATATAGACGATGCATAGGTTTGGATATATTCTTGGTAGATGTAGAGATTTTATGCCTTGTTTAGAGTTTATTCATGAAATAAATAAGAAAAAAAATAGTGGAGTGTGGTTGTTATTTATGGTGCCAGTGATCGTTGCGGATCTAGATCATTCCAAGAGTACACACAACGAGGAGGATCTTTTCAGTACCTTGTATTTTCCAAATTCAGAGGATTTCTGGATGCGCAAAAACTTTTTGTTTTCCTATTTGGAATTGTACCTATATTTTTTGGTCTCATTAATGTGTTGTATATAGTTATGTTATATATATATATATATTTTAATGGTGTTTCTGCTTATTTTATACATTGGAGATATGTGTTTGATTCAAGTTGGTATAGGATAATGCCTCCCATATTGTGTGATATTCTTACTCGGTGATAGTCATCGGACCCTAGAATATTGAAGGTAATATTGGGGAAAAACACTCATCGTATCACCAGCCTAGGTGGACCCATGGTGGTTTAGGTCATGTTAGAGTTTTATAAGAGAGGGTTTGTCCCAAGGATGGATTTTGGAGTTATAAGTCATGCGAGTACTAGTTTGGGAACAATACGAAAATGATGTTAAAGTGGTCTTAATTTCAATTTTTCAGATTAGGGAGACCAACATAGGTACAGTGACCAACATATCCTTTTGAAAGTTATTTTAAAATCTATAAGTTTATCAATAGCTCTAATACATCATTTAGGGGTATAAATAAGTTGGCACATTCATAATAAAACAGTTAATTGCAGTATTTCATGTTATTCATATGTCAGATCATCCATATATGATCTAATACTTATGGGTTCACCCTATTTAATTAAGGTTGATACTGACTGATAACCAACCCATGTGTAGAGGTAGGATTGTGACAAGGCCTTTCCTATAGTTGAGCCTCTATCCATTAGTTAGTGAGTGATGAGGAGTTATTTTTTGAGATTCAGTTGATAGGTATTCCCACCTTGTGATTTAAGGTAGTTTATATCCCCTTACACTTAGTTTTGATATTTATTATAGTGAATATAGTAGTTCTCACTGAGTTGGATAAAAATACTCATAGGATGAGTATACTGCATGTATTCCAACAATAGTTCCCTCACAATTTTATGAGGAAAACTCAATCCTTGTGTGGAGGATCATTGTCTAGATTCTAGTAATTTTATTTATATCTATTTCATACTTTTATAGACTATTTATCAATTCTTTTATAAATATCCCTATATGGCATGGAGATCTATTAGTGGATGATGTTTCCTTGAACTCGTGATAATATTGCTCTACCACGGCTAGAGTTTGAGCTCTTTCTTGAGATGGAGTTTTATTTGAGCATGTTGAATCTTATACAGGGTGGTGTGACCATTAATGAGTACATGTAAAGGCCCATAGATCTTATGAGGTGTTACCTATACATTTATTGTGATGGAAGTATTTGATCACAACGGTCCGATTAAATACTTTGGAGTTTTTTCATGTAACATAACTTATGATGGAGTTACCTGAGTGTGTGTTGATATATTAGGAATTATTAGAGAAGATTCACCCCATATTTGGGAGAATGATTTTCACCTAAATAAATCTTTATTTGTGATGTGGAGATACTTACATGTTATATATAGAAATGATATTAGTATCCCCTTTGTTTCTGGCCCCATGGGACACAAAGGGATTGCTTAGTGAAAGATCAGGTGGTGAAAGAGTAGTATAGATTGATAATGCATCTCTATAATCCCACAAATACCACCCTTGGTTAGTTATTTTCATGAAAATTGTGTTTACAATGTGAGTTGTAGGAAGATGCATGTGATAAATGATTATAGTTAAGAACCTTAAGATGTAGTGAGAGTATGATTCATGTCCTTCTTCTGGGGACCCTTAACCAAATGGCATAGACCAGAGTTATTATTCCAACACTAGAGGTTTGGGGGTTGTAGATACATGTGGAACCCATATAAAGATCATTTTCATATAGAGAGTTTCCAATAATGGTGACTATCTTTCACTCACCTCTTCTAGTGAAGTGAGATCATTATATTTTAGGATGGGGTTAGAAAGTCATAGTTTAGTAAATCTTTAAATTTTTAACTTAATCATATCATTGAGTCATGTGGGTTAATTTTTGAAAAATATACATTGAAGTTTTTGGTGGGAGTACACTCCTTATTGGTGTGGCAAGTGGATCCAACCCTCTTGAAGATGAAATCAGCTACCCACCATATGGTAAACATTAATTTATATGCTATGTTCTTGGATGAAAGTTCAATTCTTGTGAGCATGGAAGGATTAATTGATGCTTCTGAAGGGAAATCCATGGTTTTCCCTTGGATGGAGACTTATATATATGTCATACTACATTTTAGAGATAGTATTCAGGTATTTCTAAGTAAGATAATGAGTACCCCTATGTCATTTATGGGGAATATGGATTAAACCCTTATGGTTGTTGGTTTGTATAGAAGCCTATTGGGAATTCAAGTAATTTACCCTATCTTTCCATAAGAGTGAAAAATATATAGTAAAATCTCTTAGTATATGATCTAGACTCATTGGATGGTATTGGTATTCATGAAATTTAAGGCATGGAAGATGATGAGATTTTGGTGGTGCAATGACAGTGTGGTAGTGGAAACTTATAGTGAGGGAATCTATGTCTGGATGATGAAATATACACTTTAAAAGCTAGATTCTGAGTTGTTGAATATTGAATTAAGAGATAAAATTTTACCGCCTTTGATCAATGATAGTGAACCCACACCCATTCCTTTTTTGAGAGAGGCATGAAATGGTTATTTTGACTTAGTGGTCCTATGTAATCAGATATTCTTAGAAAATAGACCTTCAGGTTTTTCATTAAATGTTAGGAGAAATTTTCCCACTTCTCTAGATAGATAATGATCTTCTCTTAGTGTTCATTTTAAATATCAAGATGGATATCCTAAGTTGATACTTTCCTAGTGTAACATGACACTCAATATGGTATGTAAAATGAATCTTTTCAGGTGTACCCATCACATGGAAACCCTTTCTATGTGGTGGAGGAGGAGATTTTCTTAGGAGGTTTTAGATTTTTTTCTCAGTAGATGTTATCTTGGGGTATGGTGTCAACAAAATAGGGCCATCTAAATAGTCTGGATCATACTCTTCAAATTCTGGTGGATTAGGGCACCCAATGGGTAGTGATTTGTTTTTTATAGATGTGATGATGTTTCTATTGTTTCATATGTTCTCTACAGTATCTTTCCTAAAATATAGATGATAACACAACTAGCCTATCTTCGCAGTGGGTGCAAACCTATTCAAGATCTAGTCGTGGGTGGAGGATTTTAGTGGATGTTTGTTGAGAAATTAGGAATCAAGGATCAGGTTACTATCATTACATAAGATAGTATAATTGGTGCCTATGCCTTGTGGGTAGGGGTTGATGGGGAAATTGACATGAGTCCATAGGAACATGATGCCTTATAACTCTTCTGGCATCAGAGTAGAATCTTTTGAAGTGATTAATGTTAGAGTGCAACATGGGTGGGTTGTTAAAATATAAAAACCATCTAAAAAACTCTTTAAAGGTGGTAAGAAAGGAACTCCCTCCAGTTATAACCTTCACAATGACCCATTAAAATATGAGTGACAATGGTTTGTGGTTTCATTTTGTTATGTGTGGTAGAACAACCCTTGGATAAGAAAAGGTTTTGGGTGAAGAGGATAGGAAATCATCACTTATAGTGGATTCATTTCTTTATTAAGGTATTTATTAAAATGAGTTGGAGCTAATTTATTTGGTGATAAATAAGATTTCCCATTCTTGAGTGATGGTATACTGACTTTTCTTAGAGTTTGGACCTCTAACGATTAGGGGAAGGCATGCGTAGGTGGGTTATTTTCTACATGGGGTTGTTTGATAATTTCTAAGTTTATCTAGTCCTATTGTTTCCTTTTTAAGATGAAATGGTATTAATATGGGTAGGATGCAGTGACCTTGATTTTTCCCGAGCTATACACAACTAAATTTTTAGTTTTAGAGTCTCAGGACTTCTCTAAGGATATAAAATAGTAAAATTTCTATAACAGACATCCTAAGAAAAATTATCTAATGGTTATGTTGATTCAGAGGTGTGCTATTTACCCCTGGGATGATATGACATGGAATTTCAGGCAATACATGGCCTAAATAAAAATATATTATTTATAAAAATATTATTTTTAGTCCCCCCAAACATTCTAGAGAGTTATTCTTTTCCTTCTAAATGAAATATTAGATAGGGAAACTGGCACCACAATTGTACTTGGAATAATTTTTTTACTCTATGAGCACTATAATTTGGGTTCACATTAGATAATATAGATTCAGGTTATCATGGGAAGATTTATTAATTAATTTAAATTATTTAATTGATTAATTGATTAATTAGTTTATTAATGGATAAACCTTATATTTTCTCTATAAGTCCCATATTATGATTCCATCCTAAGGTTATCTACTTTTGTGATCGATGGAAAACCTTAGGTGAGGAGTGAGGGAGAAGAGATGGATCTTAGTGGAACCAATGACAGATCATAGAGCAGAATCATATCTCTGATAAGAATGAAAAATAGGACCGTGAACTCAAAAATGTAGTAAAAATCTATCTATTATCTATTGGGGTAGGGCATAATATTTTATACTTTTATCCATTCTTTATATTCTTCTTGATAATAATCTATGTTCTTGAATTATGATTTTTAAAATCATTACCTTATGAATTTATTGATTTTAATTATCAAATTCAAAACCTCTTTTCACACATTCATTATTGGTGAAATCACACCTAATGAATGGTGGTTATACTATTCCACCAACCACTAGTGACCCCATACATGAATTTTCCCCCTTCCCCCCTAATTTCTTCATTAATTCACCACTAACATACTCCTTGGATAATATATCAACCTTAGGATGACTAGAATGGCATGATGTGACACAACGATGCATAAAGGGTGTGATAGAGAGAAATGGAGTAGGGTTGTAGAGGAATAAACAATTCAATCATGGGCTTGGGTATTAATTATGAAATAAGTGGCATGTTTTGGGGGATGATAGTGGTAAATGAATTTATAGATAGTGATGCAACCATGAAATGGAAGATCCAACCATAGTGGGGGTTGGAAGAATCGGGTGGTGGAGGCCTGTGTGTGGCTATTATAGTGCATGTGAGAAGGAAGGGGGTGGGGTAGGGTGGGGGGGGGGGGATAGGTCTCACCCAAAAATGCATGGTATTGTGAGATTAGATGAAACCTTGAATGCCATATGGATGGTGGGGTTTCCTTAGGTCCAAGTCCCTTGTGGGATGGAAGGTCTTTTTGGCATAGCGTAGGCTTAGGCACGCAGAACTTGACATACACTAAGTGGGTTGGAAGTCTGAACAAGGTTGGGTCCCACTCACCCCAACTTGAGAGGGGGTGGTATTGTACTGGATGTGTTACGTGATTGACTGGGTGTTTCCTCTCCTTCCTAGCATTCCATGTGGCTCGTCTCCCTCTTCATGGTGTGTTTTTGTGTGTTATTCACTAGGTGTCTTAATTAAAAAACAAAATATCCTAGACATCTCATATGGGAAAACAACACTCACACTAGGGTGTTTCATGCGATATAGAAGCTTGTGATGTGAGTTCTACTCAGACCGTGCAGATCTAGCCATCTCATATGGGGTTATGTGCAAATAATTAGACAATCGGCTGTCGTCTTCATCGCATTGACCCACTGTACTTCATCCGATAGTCTATCAACGATTCCCACAACCAACGGTGCAATCATTACCTACCAAATAATGGTGAGTATTTTATTCTTTCAATTCTAGTAATAGCAGACTGTCTAAAAACAGGAAAATTTTAGGGCTTATAAAACTCAAATTTTCAGGTTCAAAAAAAAATCCTATATTGAGTATTTTTCCATATATATTGTGATGAAATAGTAATTTTGGAAATTTAAGGCAGTTTGTGATGTGATAGAGTAATATTATTTATTTATATCAGTAGGATCAATGTTTGGGTTCTTATGTGACAATTAGAGTGTTCTCGAGATTGACTACCCACCCTGGTGGTGTGGTTGTGTCATGGTGTTGGTTCACCTATCATATTTAGGCAGGGTTGTTTATCCCCCCATATACTTAGTGAATGATATCACCTACCTATGTATTATATAGTATCAGTTATTCCCCCACATAATAAAGAAATGATATCTTCTATCTATGGAGTCGGTATTCCCATATATAAGAGATCAACCAGGGTAAAAGATCCTCTACTAGAGTTATTTTTCCTCTACCTTCTTGGGGAATGAGATCCTACACAATATTTTCTATGAGGTTATATGGTTTTCCTGGCATTGTTAGTTTGGTTACTTGATCGGTGGTACAATATTGATGTACTAGAGGCTATGATACTATGGAAACCCATAATTTTCATAAATAAATATTACATAATTTTAGATGAACATTCAATATATTTCATGATAATACATGCATAAGATCAATATATTTAGTGCATTTGGAAACATGGATATGTAAACAACTGATATATAAAAGATCTACATCATTTACCATTTAGTTCTTCACTACCAAGTCCCTTAGTACATATAACATACTTAAAAATTTTCACTATAACATAGGGAAGAGAGACATAATAAAGGGTGATCTTAGATGCTTAGTAAGGGTAAACATAAGATATATTAATAAATGATCATAAGTGAGCATAATATAAACCTAAGGGTATTGTAACATGAGCTAAAAATTAGAAAATCATACCCATCAATTCATATATCATAATAATGAAACATGACATAATGTTTATCAACCGAAAAGCACAAGACAAAATACTATAAAATCATCAATAATAAATCAGGATCCATGATAAAATATTATAATCATAATGCATAAGTTTTTTTCATGAACATAAGCATAGAAAATAATTTCATTATTCAAGTATCACTGCCAAGACTATCATATTGGATTGGGTTCACTCTATATTCCATCATTTACTTAGTCAAGGTTCATTCCCAAGACCATATTATTGGAAAAATTCCCTTATTGAATTGGGTTTACTCCCTATTCTAGTCCTTATTTTTAATGACTCTAACCCTAGTATCTTAGAGCCAGTGTCTACTTTATTACATAGGTACTAGATACAAGAAATCATATCCCAATATATCGTATAGTTTAGTAGTATTGTTAAACTAGATACATACATGATTCCCACATTAAATTTTAACACACAAAATTAAAACACATTTTTTTAGATTATCATTATTCCTACTAGAATATCCTTGCATATCATTCATAGCACACTTAATGGATTCCTAAAAAAAGAAAAAAACAAGGGTGAGATAAAATTCTCAGTAAGGGCTATATATAATAGAAGCTATCATGATTAAATAAAGTATAATCAATAAGGAATAATAAATATGTAAATTTAAATATCTAAAAACATATTCTAATTAATTAATAGCTTGATTATCATGATTAGATAAGGCATAATAAATATGGTAAGGTAAATAAATGAAATCACATTCCATTTAACCAATAATTTGAGAATGAATTTAATCCATAGATAATATCATTATGAAAATATCATGGATACTACTAATTGAATTTTTAATGAAGGATATTTTTCATTATTGGATGTCATTATCTCAGGTATCATGATACTTGTACTATCAATAACTTTCATAAGAAAATTTAAAACTAATGGGTTGGTATACATTAGAAACCCATTTAACTAAGGTTAGCCAACTGATTCAACTCACGAGACAACTGATTCATCATGGGGATACTATAACTAGGCCCCACATGCATATTTATTTACAACACATTCCCCATATATCGAATGATCGATTTAATTCATTAACAATATATTTTACCAACAAATTTTTATATCGAGTCAGGAATATAGATTAATAATAATTTCCTCAATCAATCATATAACTTTAAAAGTAAAATACCATATATAGAATAATACATGGTTTAAGTAATAATTATATCCTTGAAAATAATATGGATATTTAGGGGAAATTTATTTTACAATGATAATAATAAATTGAATATTTTAAGGGAAAGTTAATGATTAAAAAAATTAATTAAGAAAGAGAATGTAAATACTTTACCTGGTCACACTGATCCTAAAAAATCCATAATAATAATAAGGATGGTATTAATACAACATATCCCTAATGGATCATGAGTACAATAATGGGTCGATGTCCTCAATGAATAGAAATACCATAAAAATATCATTAAAAACATTCTTGAAGAAAATAATCTTTTCACTTTGAAAATATTTTTAAAATGAAAAGTTCACAAAATATTTTGATAATAATTTTCTTTTAAAATAAAATTTTAAAATTATAAAGGAATCATTAAAACATTTAGTAGTAATGATGGTGGGAAATTCCATATATTATGTATATGTTAAAATAAATATTCCTTTCATATTTTTGGTAAAATCCAAACACGAATTGTTTGGAAAATGACATGATGATTCATTTCAAAACATTTTGTAAAAAGTAAAAAATGGGTAAAAAAAATATTTAATAAATCATTTGGAGAATATTAAAAAGATTTTTGAAAACATTTTTATAAAACGTGGATTTGGATGATAAAGGATTTTCTACCCAAGTTAGAAATAAAGTCGAATTTTCTTAAAAAAATTTTCTCAATCATTTTAAGTACCAAAGAGAGAATAATGGTACTATTTATTGAAAGGTTCATGAATAACCAGAGTATAATAAAATTAAATGGTCATATTAGATAATGATAAAATAATTTCCTTCAATGTAAATTCACATATAAACAATCCCAATTAAAAATTAGATTATGAAATAAACCCTTACACAAAGATCATAATGTTGAAGTAAAATTAATCAATGAATAAATTATGTGTATCAAATGTTAATCAACATAAAATAAGTGGAAATAACATAGTAAAACTTATTTACACACATAATCCTAGAATTTCACAAATAATGAATAATTAATATATCCCAATGAAAATAAATTGATTTATAAAATTCTTTACCACCTAGTAATTTTGAATTCAAATCCACTTAGATTAAATAATTCAAAATAAAACTTAAAATATGATTAATTATTAAGGATTCATGATATTAAATGCATTTACTTGTGTAAATGTTGGTTAAACTTCCTTAGTTATGTCTAATGAAGTGTTTCTTGGGTGTATGGGAAGTTTTTGTGAGTGTTATGGGGGTGTAGGACATGAAAGGAGGAGAGAAGAGGCTAACCAGTGCATAACACATAGTTGGTACATGGTTAGTGTAAACCATGCTCCTAGACCAGGAAACCTTGTGTCTTGGGGACCCTTTTGAATAGAGGATAGTTCATGGTTACCACATTGTTTTCAAAACTGTACGGGTATTCCCATGAAACCGTGCAGCTTGGCCCCTCTTGGATGGAGAGAGCTGCATGATTTGGATAACCGTGCGGCCAAACCATGAGGCAATTAAAAAGTGGGAATTTCTAGATTTTCACTCTTAGTATTTAAGGTTTATAACCCAATTTTATCCCCCATTCCTCACTCAATATCTTGGGTGATGAACCAAACCCTCCAAGACTTCCAAGTGGTGATTCTCATTCAATTCTTAGGCGTTTGGAGTGCGTTTTCAGTCTTTACCCTGAAAATGGGTTCATGATGACCAAGAAAAAATTATATCCAAGTTCCAAGATTTAATAGTCTCTAATTTGTTGTCTCAAAATATTAAATCAATAAAGTAATCCCTTTGATACCACCTTTTGACCTCCTAGACCTGGATACTACTGAAGGTGACCTAATCTCGATTGGCCACATGGCCTCAAGTGCTTCTTCCTGAACTCTAGAGGCTTCCGACTAGAAATAAGGGCCAAGAGTGTGTTCATGGGGATAATATAGAATCATTACCAGAGTGCAGCATAATGAATAAATAAGTAACATATAGTAAATATTTTAAGTAGTATGAAAACATCTAGAATGAATAGGAGAAAAATATTGGAGTAATAAACAACTGAACAAATAATACTCATATACAAAAATGATGATGATACATCATGTCACTATAAATATGGAAAACATGGATACAAAGTAGCATAAAATCATGATATAAAAAATTAGAAAAAAGGAATAAAAAAGTATCTCAAGCAACCCAAGATCTAGATCGTTCATTTTCTACAATCTCCATCCTAATACCATAAGTAATCAAGTGTTCGAAGCGACACAATTCCCTTTATCAACACCTGCATACATGTAATATTCCTAGGTACCAATGGATTCCCAGATAGGGTGTGAGATAAATATCATTAGTCCACCACCAATGGTGTCTATAACATCCTATATGTGTAATATAAACTGAAACAGTGTTCAATCATGCATATATAAAAGTAAAGCAGTACAATGATGCAAATACCTAAGTACCTTCTCCATCCCTTAGATGGTGTTTGAACATGTAACCTATTAATTTATTATTTAAGATCTAGTTTGTATGTTCAAGTCACATGAGGCATATTTATCATTGAAATAAACTCATGATAGTAATATTATATGTTTCATGATGTAATAATGAAACCATGGTGATTTAAATAATGGAAGGTTCCAAGGTAGTAACCAAGGAAACCTAGACCTCAAGGGTCACCAACTTAGTAGTAACTGTAGCCTGGATATAGGGTTAAGAGTGTTATCCAAGGATCATTGTCCAAGTAATTCCATAATAGTTTGATCTAACTGAGTCTAAGGAATACATCCAAGGTAAAATGGGATAAGCTATGACTAGGCTTAAGGATGTAACCAAGGCACCTCATGTCTATAGAAGCCATGCTGGATCCAAGGAGTGCATCCAAGTTATCATGTAATGATATATAAAAGATCCTATGGTTTCATACTGGGCATCCAATGATAGATGAGGATTGGGTTCCAAGGTGGGTCTCAAACCAGGGAAACTGGCATCCTTGATTCAAAATGACATCCTTGAGAGCTCAAGGAATTACCTTGGGAATCGAAGGAATGTCACGAACCGAATCTGGTCACCACCAATACCGGCACCAAACCCATCCAGTGACAAGGCCCGAAGGGCGTTCCCGATCCCCATGGGCTGGCACAAGTGCCTATGTATCATTGATTTTGTTTGGGAACGATTTACCCGAGTATGAAAGCATAACACATTAAAACAATCCATAATATAAATCTGAAATTTTCGAGCCAAACAAGTCTTAAGCAAAAACCAGAACTGAATACATTGGTTTAAAGACAATAAAATTTGTCCAAATACAAATAAATAAAAAAACTAGACATCCCCAAGGACTCCACACAACAAGGGGTCATCACCCTCAAGTTGATCCAATAAGATTTTTTCAAGTGTTAGGGTAATTTTATAATCTTATTTTTTCGCTTAATTACCAGATTTACCTTTAACTGTAGTAAATAATAATTACCGTAGTTACTATTTATAATATCAAAAAATTAAATAAAAGTAATCTATTAACATAATTTGGACCCAATGAATTCAAATATGGAATCCATTTTTCAAAATTCAAAACACATAAGTTGTAGTAATTAATTTAAAATTAATCCTATTGTTAAGAAAATGGGTTTTAAAAGTTAAAACATTACAAAAGATTGAAATGATTTTACCTATGAATTCAATGTAAAATCAATGCTAATGACATAAATTATATTAAATGGTAAAAATATATTCTATTTATACTTTAAAATAATTCAATATTATAATTTAACCATATAAATTATTACGATAAAAAAAATTTGTTTTTAATTAAAATATAGCATGTTTTTACTATTCATTATAATATGAAAGTTATCAGAATAATATGAAAAATTTATCCAAAGTAAATTTTTATATCTTGATTCCAAAGAAGAATTTTATTTTTTCAAACTGAACTTATAAACATGTCAAAAACTAGATTTAAAGTGGGTGCGCCATCAAAAGGCGGAAAAACTGCATTTTTTGAAAAATACTCCTTTTACCTGATTTTTTTTGTTCACATACCATGTTCTAGAAAATGTGTAAGATGAAATAATAATGTTATAACATTCAAAATGTAGTTAAAACTATTCATAATGGCTAGTTCATAATAATATTATAACCATATATCGTTGTTTAGTGAAACCCGGTATTGCGTACAACAAACGCTATCGAGGAAGGTCGCGATTGCGTGTAATGAAAGCCAAGTCAGGGTTCCATATACTGCAAGATAATACGGTGTTGTTTATAATGAAATATAATCTTGTTGTAGCATACAACAGAAGATATGAAAGAAATTTAAAAAAGAATATATCTCATAAAATCTCAGAGTGTTATAGGAATGAGTGAAAAATATTAAAAAATGAAAAAGGTATAAAAGAAACCAAATTTATTTTTAAATATGGAATTGGGCTCACAGTTTGGCCCAATTCATGAAAACTCACCAATTCCTCCATAAAACCTTGGTAAACCCCCAAAACAAAGCATGAATGGAAATTAAATGAAAAATAACTTTAAAATAATTCATGTATGTGACAAGGAAAGATCGAGTCAAACAAATCCTATAATAATTATTTCAAGGTCCATATTTAATTAGGAACCTTAATTTTAAATTCATTTAATTAATTAGGCTATTTAATACTATATCCATTTAACATGTCACAAGGTTCAATCCATTACCTTTCATTATTTTGACATGGACAATTAAGAATGAAACCATTTAATTAATCCATTTAATTAATAATCATTTAATAGGGTTCACTCTAATACCTTCCACTAGACATGATAAGAGGTGCTATGGACATGCAACCAAGATGTTGGATTACAATTCATTAGGACAAGTAATATATATACAATATACTTTCCATTTCCATTTAAAATTGGTTATTAAAGTTCAAGCACTCACCTTAGGTGGTTCAAGTGATAATACTAAGCTAACCATCACAATTAAATAGTCATTTAATATAGGGAGGCTTACCATTAGAAGGGACAAGCTGATGTACACCTAAACGGTGGCTCAAATGTGTCAAAATGCTAAAAAAAAATTATGATACATCACCCTACATGAGGTGGTTAAATCTATGGATGTAATCACCAATAATGAATGACATATATTGCTTGGGTCTTAGAACATGTTCCTAACAGCTATAAGAATGGCATGTAAATTCAACATATAATGCTCGATGGAATTTATTTGATGATACAACAATTTATAAAATGATGGAAATTAATGGATGAGTTATAGACTACCTAAATTAGGCTTGTACGACTCTCCTCATCTAGTATCAGCCTTTGGTGTAGCCTGAATTAGAGTAGATCTGAATAATAGATCAATGCCCTAAAATTGGGGTATACGATCCTGCATCTAAATAGTGTCGTAGGTAGGAATAAGAATGATGTAAGATTAAAAATTAACTCAGAAAATACCAATGTGGATCCCATGAGATGAATGATGATCAAATCAGACTCTAGATGAAATATTAGGATAAAAAACTAGAATATTTAGCTTTTGAGATAAAAAAATTAAAAATAGGGGTTTCCTCCACTAGAAAACCAAAATGGTAGGTGGTGTGAGTTTAAATATATTTTAAGGGAAAATTTTAATTTTACCGAAAAACTATCCTTCATACATTTTGGTTGAACAGTTTGGCCAAACTATGTAAAAATCATACATGAGCCGCTGTAGGAATGGGCATACGCACAGTTAGGCCACACGGTCAGAGAAACCATGTGCCAAATATGTGAAATGCCTCTATAATTTGGATTCAACTTTTTGCACAACCATACAACCCAAGTCATGAGGTTTGGGTAAACCATGTGCCCTACTCCATCCCATTGTCCAACCTTACACAGTTTAAACAAACAATGCAGCCTGCCTTGCATGGTTAAACTTACCATGTGATAGACATTTTCTCCCAAAACCTGGATTCTGGGATTCAAACAAACACCAACTATCCCCAATACAAAAACTCATTAAGAATCCGTATTAGTTCCATAAAATCAAATTATATTGAAATTTAAAGGACCCACACTTGATTCAAAATCCAGGTTCTTACATCATACCCTTATTCCCATGTTATGTTTAAGTTATCATTGCTATATCCCTTATTTACCCTTACTGAGTATCTGATCTCACACCCTTTCTTATGTTTCCTTTAACCTGGTTATGAGTAAAGGTATTAATTATGGTATGTATAATAAGGATGATAGTTATTAAGAACTTAGTGGGAGATGATGTAGTTCATTTAAAAACCATTTGTTCATGTATCCAAGTTTCCGAAGGAACTAGACCTATGAAATTATGGCATGGATTTCTATATTATGTAATAAATATTCATATATTAAGGTGTGATATCTATTTATAAAAAGTATGGGTCACTATAATACTCATCATAGATAAGCTAACACAATCCTTTCGACTCAAATTATTATCCACCTTATTTGGTTTCCCAGAGTGGTAGTGTATTGAGAATTTATAATATTTAATCAACTCAAACCATCTTTTTTGGCACACATTCAACTCATTCTAGGAGAATATATACTTTAAACTTTTATTATTAGTATATATGTCACACATTTATCCATAAAGATAATTTCTCTAGATCTTTAATGTAAATATTACCATTTCTAACTACAAATCATGAGTTGGGTTATTTTTCTTATGAACCTTAAATTGGTGTGAAACATAATATATAACTGAATTATTCTACATAAGAAAACAAAATATAACATTCTTCAATACATCACTGTATTTCACAAAAACTTCTCCACTATAGGGTAGTTTGGGGTCAGGTTTACTAACCAACCTTCTCTTTAGTCCCTTGAAATTTTATTCACATTCATCATTCCAAAGGAACTTAACTACCTTACAAGTTAACCTTGTGAGTGGATTAGATATTCATAATAAATCCTAAACAAAGCATAAATAATATCCATCCAATATATGAAAAATATATATTTCAATCATAGTGGTTGGTTTGGGCCAATGTTCAACAACTTCCATATTTGATGGATCCATTGACATGACCTCACTTGATATTACATGACCCAAATATGAAACTTTCTATATCCAAATTTCTCACTTAGTAATTTTTCCATACAACTTGTTCTTAGCGTCTTTAGTACAATCCTCAAGTGATCTTCATTCTTTTAATTACTCTTGGAATATATAATAATATCATCTATAAATACTACCACAAACTGATTAAGGTAATCTATAATGACTCTATTTATTAAATTCATGAAGATAGCAGGGGAATTAGTAATACCAAATGAAATGAATATAAATTCATTGTGTCCTATAGACATGGATCGGGAACTATCCTACATGATTTTAGGATTTAGCTGTGAAATGTGAGATCGACCAAGCTGAGTCCAGTCTTGAATTATACAAGAATTATTATTTTTTCAACTAGTTAAGAATAAGAATCATTTATCTTGCATGATTCTGGAATAGGATCGCATTTCTCAGGAGAACTCCAAGAAACATTGGTTGAAGGACAGAGATTGAAACACTGCATATTTTTATTCTTGTATCAAAGAAAAGAAACAAGTGGTTTCCCCCAACATTCATTTGTTGGATGGTTCTTTTCTTAATGGAATTATTGTGGTATGAGACTTGATGGAAAATCACTTTAAATAACTTCTTATAAGTGTTAATCCAAGCATGCAAGAGGGATTTACAGGAGGGACTTCCATGTTATAGGATGTTATTTCTATTATGGTTTCTAATAATATAAACCAAGATCTTAAGAGAATTCATGATGAGGGGGATATTTGGGATGTGGTGGCCTCTCTTAACTTGGAGGGATCCCTAGGACCATATGGGTTTTTGTGATACTTCTATATTGCCTCTTGTAATCTTATTAAATTTTATCTTGTTGATGTTATTAATTATTTATTTTTTAGAGGTTTCCTACCTCTGGTGTCCTGGACAAAAATGCCTTTTATAATTCCTTATGTGAGGGAACCCTATTCTATTAAGCATTATAAATCAATTAGTATGTGTAATTTTATATACAAGGTCCTTTAAATTGTGCTCAACATGAGAATCTCTATTCATCTTCATGAGTTTATTACAAAGGAAAAAATGGTTTTGTCAAAGGGAGATCCCCCAGGTTGCTATAGATCTGGCCCAAGAGTTGGTTGGAGACATTAACAAAAATACCCCTAGTTCCAAAATTTATACTATTATTGACATGGTCAAGGATTATGATAGAATTTAATGGGGATTCATCTTGAAGATAATGTCTTATATGTGTTCCTATGGATGGGTGGAAGAATTATTCTTAAGGTGTTTCATCTCACCATATTTTTTAATTAAATTTATGGGTAAGAGGTGACATTTCTTCAAATTAGTGCAAGGATTAAAGTAGGGAGAGCCTATTTATCTGATTTTTTTCACTATGGTTCAAAATTCCTTTATAAAACTAATTTCCAATGATATCAATGGTATAAGGATTATCCTTTTTAGATGTAGGATAAACTTTCATGGAATCTCTCATCTATTTTTGGTAGATGAAATCCTTATATTCATCAATGGTAGTAGAAAATCTATTTAGGGAATCAATAAAGTTATAGAGGAATATTGAAAATTGAGCGGTCAAAACATTAGCTTTGTGAAGAGTAGTGTCTATATTTCTAACTCATGTTCATATCGCTAAGCTAAAATAATTGAAGACATGTTAAGATTTAAGAGGAAATACTTTCCTATGGACTGCCTAGGAGCTTCGATATCTCCTAATGGCCTTTTCCTTCATCACTTTTATAGTCTTGTTTCTAATATTATGAGAAATATTAAGATCTAGAAGAACCACTTTTATCTTTCGGGGGATGAATTACTTTAGTACATTGTGTTCTCACTTCAATTCTGATACATTATCTCTCCATTCACAAAGTCCAAAAAATGGTCTTACACAACATTGAAAAGATATTTAATTCCTTTATTTGGGATGCCCATATGAATGGACATTGTCATTGGGAATATTAGGATATAATGGACAAACCAAGAGTGGTAGGAGGCATTAGGATTAAGAGTATGTTTGTTATGATACACAACCTTCAAGAAAAGTTGGTGTGGGAGGATTTGGAAGGATGATCTATTTGAGGAAATTTTATCATGTTGAAATATGGAGTTGATTTAAGAAATACAATAGGTATAGTTTACAACCTTTATAATTTTTTACTGGGTAATATACCAGAGCATAAAATTTGATCATGATGGATTATTGGATTCAGGGAGATCAAGTACTGGAAAGACAATTAGGTGGGTGTACCCCTTGGTTTTTTGGGATGTACTACACTTGGAAACTCCTTTTCCCAAGAATTCACTTTTCCAAATTTCACCCAGGTAACTCTTGATCCTCTTTAGTGTGACATATTTAAAAATATAGAGCTTTCATCTAGAATTTATAGACTCAGGTTCACCGGGTCTCCATCAGGTTGCTTCTCGGCCAAGGAGTATCTTATGTCCTTCTTGGCAAGTCTCGATGTTGTCATGGGAAAGATTCTCTGGTGTAAGTATATTCCGATCGAGTATAATTTTCTCATTTTTATTATTTACAATCATTAAATCTCAATAGATGATGTGACAATCCATAAATTAATTTCTCTTATATCTAAATGTTTATTCTACTGTATCCCCAAAGAAGAATTGACAGATTATTTATTTTTTGAGAGTGATTGGGAAAGAGATATGCATAGAGGATTTAGAAATATCATTAGCCTTGACCATATAGAGATAAAATAGAAATATTTTCACTCACTCCTAGTTCCAAGGAGTATAGGTGAATGAACCAAAACAAAAGGTGAGGGACATTCCTATGTCAGCTGGTTACTAGTGAATTTAGACCACCAGAAACAAAGAATATGTGGAAGGATCTTGAAGCTCAAGATTATCCATGAAAAGTCATTCCATGTGCTTAACAGTTGATCCAGGTTATCTCTTAAATCATTGGTAAAATTATCATTCCATGAGGATGATCATGAGTGGTAGGAGATCTAAATCTACTTCACAGAGGGTATCTAGGTTGGGAAAATCGGGGTTTTAGAACCCATTATAATGGGTTCAAGATCAACATTGATGGATCCTATAAATATGATATCATTAAAGGGGATGGTTTTGTTTGTTACTCTAATGGTTTTGTGTTCATTGGTTTCAACAACTTGTACGACTATGGTGAATCAATCATAGAAGAGGCTAATACATTAATCAATAGGACATAAATTTGAATTTCCTACAATATTTACATTACTAAAATTGAAATAGAATCCTCATTTATCTATGAATATATCCAATAAAGTTATGATGCCCACTGTTCCATTATTTATCTCATCTAGAAATATAAGAATCTCATTGGCCAGGCAAGTTTGAACCATACCTGGGATGAAGTCAATTTTTTATCTGATTGTATTTTCTCAAAGGGTAATCAGAGTTACCCCCATATTATTTTTTTCCTCGGCCACGACCCTAGTTCTCTTACCAAAGATCAAGGCTCCTTCATCCCTTCTATATTATCAACCTGTAAGTATGTGTAATTTCAATTACAAAATTCTAGGTAGTATCATCAATAAGAGGTTGGCCGGTAATTTGGATCGATGGATATCTAAGGAGAAACACAGTTTTGTGAGAGATCACTCCATTCAGGGTTCCATAGCGATGGAATAAGATATGTTAAGAGACCTCTCCTTCATGTCCCGAGGTTCCAATTTGGCCATCAAGCTTGATATAAACAAGGCATATGATAGGATTGAATGGGGATTCATCAACAGGGTCTCACAAAAGATGGGCTTCTCCAACTGGTCTTGTGACATCATGTTTAGGTGTTTTAGTTCGGTTTGGATGGAAACGTCCTTTATGGGCCGTACTCATGGTTTCTTCAAGTCAGTGAGAGGTCTCAGGAAAGTTGATCCGTTATCCCCAAGCATTTTCATCCTTATGCAGGACACCTTGAGCAGGTTGATCAACAACAATCTTGTAAGAGGGGATGTTATTCCTTACCAGAGGAGACTGAGGCTTCCTCCCATTTCCCATTTGATGTTTGCGTATGATACCCTTATTTTCATTAACGTGAGTAAGAAATCCGTGCAGGGAATGATCAAGATTCTTGAGGAGTACTGCCACTAGAGTGGTCAACAAATTAACAAAGAAAAGAGTGGATTATACATGGAGGACACATGCACTCTGAGAAGGGTGGCTGATTTGGGTTATAGATTGGGAATGAGTCATGGCTTGTTTCCGATGGAATATCTGGGTACCCCTGTGTCTCCAGGACGAATGTGCATTAGAGACTTTGATCGAGTGGTGAGAAAGATTTCCAGTTGAATTCTTAATTGGAAGAAACACATTTTATCCTTTAGTGATCAGATCACTCTCATGAATAGTGTCCTCTCAGCCATTCATGTGAATGCTCTCTTGGCCTCGAATGTGCCAAAGGGGGTCATTAGAGCCACTAATAAACTCTTGGACCAATTCATTTGGGATGCATCATTGGAGGGGAAGAGGCTTTGGGTCTCCTGGGAGAAGATGGATTGTCCCATTGTGGAGGGAGGGGTCAATGTCAAAATTCTTGAGAACACCATCGTTTATATGCACATGAAGATAGATTGGGAGGTTATTGAAGAGTGTACCATGTGGGGAAAGATAATGGCTCTTCGGCATGGGGCCAATGCTGATTTTTCTTCGGGGAGGGAGTCCCCGCTTTGGTCTTCGGTGGGTATCATGATCTCGAGCTTAATTAATTCCTAAAAGTGGATTATTGGGGAGGGGAACATCCTCTTCTGGCATCACAATTAGTCGGGAAGAGTCCTTGGCTATCCAGGTTGTCCAGCCCCAACAATCTCTTTCTGGGAGGCGAGTCAATTCCCTCTTTTCTTCAGGGGATTTCTGGATGTGAACCAGCTGGAGCTATACAACTCCATCATATTGAGCCCAGTCCCGGATTGATGTGTTTTCACCACCTCCTCCTCAGGATTTTTTAATGCGAAAGACTTTCATAGGCTCGCCCCTACCCAAGGTACGCAAGGGAGATGGTTTGGTCAGGTTTGGTGCAAGAATATTCCGACTAAGTATAACTTCCTAACGTGGCACATTCAGTACCAGGCCCTTCCAATGGATGAAAATGTTAAAAGTCTTGGGATCAGTATGGAATCTAGTTGCCATTGCTGTGAGAACCGAAGATAGGGGAGCATCGATCATCTGTTCTTCGAAGGGGAGTGGGACGGGAAGGTCTGGAGTTTCTTCGGGAGATTTTCTGGCTGTGCCCCCGCGGCGACAAATAGTGGTGCCTTTCTAGAGAGTTGGTTTCAGGGGGAGGCCGACAAAGTGATGGAGAGATCAGAGCGGGCATGTATCTTCAGTGCGAGGTGCTGGAGTTTGTGGGCAGTGCAGAATCGGTCTAGGTTCGAGGGCTTACCAGCCTCGGGATGCAGTATCATCACCATCACGCGTTGCCGCCTGCTCGACTGGTGCAGGGTTGAGGGTCTCTGGTCAGATGCTCCTTCTCTGCACAGACTAAACGTGCATCATGATCTTTCCCAACAGATGGGTCTCCGATAGCAGGGGTCCTAGGTGAGGTGGCACCCTTCTGTTTTCGGTCTCAAGCTAAATACTGATGGGTCTTGTGTGTCGGGTGATATGCGCGGTGGATGTGTGGTCCGGGATTGCAAGGGCAGTGTGTATGCAGCATTTATGGCGCATTATGGTGAAGGTTCCTCTCTGCAGGTAGAGGTGCGGGCTGTTCTTTTGGGCATCACCCTATGTAGGCAACGAGAGCTTCATATCACCCATGTAGAGACATACTCAATGACCATCTGCAAAGCCTTGCACGGAAAGGGTATGATACCTTGGTCTATTATTTACACAATCCGAAAATTCAGGGTTCTCCTTGATAGTAATACTCAAGTCACTCACACATGGAGGGAGGGGAATAAGGTGGAAAATCATTTGGCTTCTATGGCGACCCTAGGTAACATGTTTCAATGTATTTACCATGTTTATCATCTCAAAACTGAGGGGGTGAACTTGATCTGGGGGGATGCCCTTGGCCTTCATTATTTCCGCCCTCCTTAAGCCTTGGTGCTCCTTGTTTGTTGTTTGTTTTTGTTTTGTGTCCCTTAGAATAAAAATGGTAATGTTGGATGAATATAAATAAATCCCATCCATGTCCAAAATCACATAAAATTAAACTAATGGAAGAATAACAAGATTTATAGGAAGCACATTCCCATAAAACTCCATTGGGGATGATTCATAGACTTGATATGTAATCATCATACCATTAATTTTTTTAATATTGTTTCAAAATCTAGTCATTTAGGTGGTAATGCAACACCCTTAGCAAAATTTTTAGATATAAAAGTTTGGGTAGATCTAGAATCAAATAAGACATTAGTAGTATAGAGTGGATGGTAAATGTACCTTTCACCACTTAATTATCAAAACCCACATTAGAAATAGTGATCACATGATATTTTACTTTATTCTTAGGCTTAAGAGGTTGTTGAAATAGATCATTGTTATTAACGCTCATATTCAATCACTAGTTATCATAATGTTCATACTGACTTGAAATTATAGCATTAGAGTGTGGGTGGTACATTTTATTGATATTTCTCTCTATTTGAATCATTTTATATATTCTTCCCATTACTTCAACATTTGATTACCTTATGACCTTATTTTCTACACTCAAAACATTTAACAACCCCTATAGGAAAATTCCCTCTATTTTTTCCACACTTCTGGCATAAATAAAAACTCATCTTCTCCCTTCCATGTTTTTTTGTTATTATAATTTCCTTTGAATTTCATATTTATTTTCTTATCAAAACCAAAATATTGATGGGTGACTCCAATATCTATTTCCACATTGACATAACATTAAATTATTAATTCATAGCTATCAAAGTATATTATGGATAACACCCTTCATAGACTTGGTTTTAAGCTACTGAATAATCGATCAATCTTAAATTCATTTAAATAATGATACCTATAGGATACTTTACAAGTCTTGAAAATTTTTTCTCATAGGTACCAAAGGATTCACCATAATTATATTTAAGATCATGGGATTCCTTCTCTATATTCATATGAAGAATATAGGGAAAGTAGTTATTAAAAAATAATCTTCAAAACTCACCCCACTCCATGGAGTCAATTTCATCACACTGCCTCATATTCTTGATAAGAGTATACCATTTATCCACTTCACCTTCCAAAACTATAAAAGACTATGAAAACATTTTCATGTTCAGAGCAATGGAGAATGGAAAATATTTTTTTAGTGGTACTAATCCATTTACCAACAATTAGTGGATCAATGGACCCACTAAAATATGGTGGTTGTTTCCTCATAAATGAATCAATAGTTAATTATTCCTTACTTTTCTCATTTGGAAGATCAATATGATTCATGTATTGAGGAAGTTTTATAATCATAGTAACAAGATTTTATATTCCATATCCTACAACATTCGGCTACTCAGAGGGAAAATCATTGAATTGTACATCACATTTATCATTAACATGGTTCCTTATAGTTTCATCCACTAACTAAAACCAAAAAACATATTATGAGAAAAAATAATCATAGTATAAAATAATATAATCATGAAAATCATTTATAGTGTATCTAAATCATGAATAATTCTTTTCAATATATAACACCATAGGTTTAATGTAGGCCATACATGTTCATTATGAATTCAAATACTTCATAATATAACTTAAATAAAATGTGAATTAACTTAAGAATATTCCCTTAGAGTGTTAAACCAAGTGTGAAGTATGGTTCCATTCACAATAAACCATAATGATGGTCTATATATACTCGATGAACTGTTTTTTTGGGGTTAGAACCCCTAGATGCATTTGTGAAAAAACCGAATCTAATTATAGTATCCAGACAAGGATTTATTTTCTTAGGGAAACTACACTCTTTTCTTTACCATAACTTTGAATGTTCTTTTATAATTATGATCATTCTAATGGTTCTCACTAAAGTTTCCACATCTTTATTTTCAAATGTTACAAAACCTTGCCTCTGATACCAACTATAGATACCTATACATTTCATACAAAAACATTACATTATTTTAGATGAATATTCATTACATTTTGCAATAATACATTCCTAATAACTCTAGATTTTTAGTGTATTTAGAAACATGGATATTTAAAAAACTGGTATATAAAGTACATTCATCGTTTCCCATTTATTTATTCACAACTATCACCCTTCATAGAGATAACATACTTAAATCTTTTCTTTATAAACCAAGTAAGGGAAACATAAGAAAGGTAGAGTTCAAATTCTCAGTAAGGTTAAAAAAAAGATAAATCAATAAATGAATATAAGTTAGGATAAGATAAATATAATGGTATAAAAACATGTAATAAAAATTATAAAATCATACCCATTAATTCATATATCATAATCATGAAACATGGTATAAAGTTTCATCAATAAAAAACATAATACATAATAGTAAAAAATCATCAATAATCAACCATGATTCATGTGAACATATCATAAGTATAATAAATAAGTTTTTGGCAAGAGAATAATTATATAAAACCATTTATTTATCCCAGGTTTTCTAGTAATACTATCATAGTGGATTAGTTTCACTTCCCATTCCATCATTTCCTTAGTCAATGTTCACTTCCAGAACTATCTTATTAAAAAAAGTACCTTAATAAACTGAGCTCACTCCATATTATAGTCCTTATTATCTCATGATATTTACTTCATTACCCAATTCATTATAGGGATATATAATTTTTGGACCACCTATCACATAATTAAATAATACTTATGTGTGCCCTAAGATCATAAAAAATTAAGCATATCATCAAATCATAACCCATAGAAAGGATAAAGATTTAATAAATATTTCATCATCATAAAAATAAACCATACATAGAAATAATAAATATGGTAACATTTTATCATATTGCTATTAAATCATAATAAACATCAAAGGATGCTGTTATAGATAAAAATACCTTTAAAAGACCACTTGAACATTTCTTGAGGAAAATGCCATTTTTATTTGAAACCACTTCTTTAAAATATATAAATTTTCAAAATATTAAGGGAAAATTTTTCTCTTAAAATAAAAAAAGAAACTTATAATTTAATCTTTAAATATATAATATTTAGGATGGTAGAGAAATTCATTCATGTGGTGTATGTTAAAACAAAAATTCCTTTCAAATTTTCGATAAAAAAGTCAAAAAGCACCTTGTTTGAAAAATGATAATAAGACTCCTTTAAAAAATTATTATAGAAATTTATACATGGAAAAAAGGAATATAATAAATCTTTGGAGAATATTTAAATAATTATTGAAATCATTTTAAATAAAATTTGGACATGGAAGAAAGGATTCTCGACTGAAGGGAAAAACAAGGTCAGTTTTCCTTAAAAACATTTTTTCGGTCTCTTGAGTAATTAAAGAGAGGAAAATGGAATAAAAACATGAAATATATAGAAATTAATATATAATAATAAAATTTATAATATTTTTTAGAGATATATTATTTAATTTTATCATTCTAAAATTTAAGCATAAACAATCCTGATTAAAATGAGATTGTAACCTAAAACCCTTATCTCAAGCCTGTATTGCTTCATAAGTGAAATAACGTACATTATAAAAAAATTAAATTAATTATAATTCTATAAAATAATAATAATAATACCTATAATATCTTATATGGTTTACTTATAACATCTTATCACCCATTAATTAACAATATTTCATTATCATCATCATTCCATGTGTTTATTGATTTGTTTTTTATGTATGTTTTAGTTAGACGGTTATGGTCCTTGCACATTGATCATGGTTAATTTATATATATAATTTTAATTAATATATAAATATCATATATATTTATTATATTCATATTTATAACTATTCATATAAATTAGTGATAAAAAATGAATTACATCACCATGTGAAGATGATAGTCCATACGTACGCACGAGTGACATTTTCATTTATCAATGGATGAAATGAAAGAATGGTAAATATTAATTCATATTTTAAGAATAATTATTATAACATAAATATAATATATAAACATTAAATACATCATAGTAATTAGATATGAATGATGGTGGTGTAAAATGAGTCATATTGCTACGTGGAAGTGATAGTCCACAAATACGCACGAGCGACACTTTCATCTCCCATTGGATTTAGAAGAGGTGGTAAATAATTATGAAATCATAATAATAAAATATAAGAATATTTAATATAATTTATTAATCATTTTTTATAGATACAATAATTTTATAATAATTATAATAAGAAATAAAACTGAAAGATCTTGATTAAGATCTGTACCTCATATTTGAGAGACCTCCTTTGGCTTACTCCTTAATACTTGAAGAGTTGGTCTGAGGATAATAAAAAAAGATCTAGGTTTAAGGTAATAATTTTAGTAAGGTTTTTGAGCACATATTTTCCAATATTAAGGATCAAATGGTTTGAATAAGGGATAATAATAGGTTTCCTTTTATTAGTGAGGGAGAGACTCAAATGGAATTTCTTAAAATATTTCAATGGTTTAAGGTAAATTTCATGGGAAAGTGAATTAAAATGGATATGTATTTAAAGTTAAGATAATATAAGGTTTAAATATCTTCAAAAAATATGAATTTTCTAGGTGTTTGTGGAAATCCTACCCTTATCTCACATTTTAACCCCTTAGTAAACATGGTTAAACCTTAATCGTGGTAATGAAATTTTACTATTTTTACTATTCACAATAATAAAAAATAAATTTGACCATATTAAATTATATTAATTATTCTGGTTATAAATATTTCATAAATTTTAATATATTCACTCTCTTTATGTTTAAGAATTTAATTTTAATTAAGCGCACAAACCGCAATGATAACCCATTTTCAAAAAAAAAATTTAAGAATAAAAATTAATTAACTTTCATTACCAGCCTTGTAAAAACCATAAAATGAATGATAAAATATTAAATTTAATATATATAATATATAAATTTCATTAAACAATTAATCAATATATATTAAATTAATTTATTAAGATATAAACACATTGCTCGTAAAAAAATATTTTTTAGAAAAAGTGTTTTTAAGCCCAAATATTATGTTATACCAAAATAAAGTATATTGATGATAAATATTTAATTAATTAAATTATTTATAATTAAAGGAGACTTAGGTTAATATAATATAAAATTAATAAAATAATGGGAAATTTACTTGAAATGAAATGACATTTTTTACAAAAATCAGTTTTTGCATTATTCACTGAAAAATAAATCATTTAAAAAAAATTCTAAAAATTCACCCTATGATAATATTGAAACATTGATTTTAAAAAATGATATTCATTTACCCAAATAAAATTTATTAAAATGGTATAAATTAATTATAAAGTTTCCTTGAAAAAAATTCAAGAATGTTTTTTAAGAAAATAAATTTTTGAAGCGTAAAATGAATTTAATGAAAATTGAGTGATTTACCATGAATTAATAAATAAATTTTCATTATTAAAAAATTTATACATATTTTTCATAAATTGGTTATTATTATTCACACCTTCCAATTAAACGGCTAGGTTAACGATTTACTATATCACAGTTCACATCAACTCGAGGTTGTATGTAAGGAAAACTATTAGATAACACAAGTTTTATTTAAAAAGAAATACATATAAAATATTGGGGTGTTACATGTACTACCTTGATTAAAGAACATGATTCAGTGATGATAAGTCCCTCCTTCTTGGATTCTGTTAGTACTACAATATTTATAAATGCTGAGCAAAAAATATTTCTTCAGAATTTTTCACTTCTTAACACACTATTGGTTTCCTTTATTATGTGATATATAGCTAGATATGAACTTCATGCTTCATAGAATTTCCAAAATTACAAGAATCTCTATTTTTTTCATGGTATTCATATCTTCATGGGTTGATACTGAGATGAATGAGTATTCTCTATTCCCTAAGAATTATAGTTATAGAGAATTTTTGAATTACATTTTCTTGTTTTTATCCTACATACCGAGGGTTTTGAGATGAAAGTTTGATTTGGTTTTCCTTAGTGCTTTTAGATTTTCTTACTAAGTATATTTTTACTAATCCCTTAATAGTGTTAAGACAAAATTGTCTTTTGGTTGTATTTTTTGTCAATAGATCTATATGTTAAAGAAAGTAAATATGTTGAAAAGGTAATGGAAATCCAGATAGAAGATGGGTGTGTGTGCAAAGATTTCAATCAGATCCAGACCATCAATATAAATATTAGAATTTCAATTATAATCAGGTAATCAGAAAGAAAATGATTAAAAAATTATATTGGATTTTGAAGAAGTTTTCTGGAAGAAAATGATCATTAGACTCACCCTGAGTCCAAGAAAGAAAGATATAATTATAATGATGAAGTTAATCAGAATATTTATGGATCCAAAATTAAATTTGATTATGCTTTAATCTTTTTTAATTCACAAATATCACAAGTCATCTGATAATATTGTGATGAAGGATTTATAAAAGAAATGGGGAGAACAAGTGCTTCCAATCATATTGCGGTTTGGTTAGAAATAAAAAAAAGAAGTTAGAAAGTATGGGAAGTTATAATACTTTCCATTTTAAGTCAGATAATGCTATTATGATCTTAAACATTTTCAAAATCATGAATAAGTTATGATACAAGAACGATTTTGTGGAAGAAGAAAGTTTGTGAAGAAAAATATTTTTGGTCTCAATTCAATGGTGTGAGATCATATGACAGAGAGTTTTTTGAAGGCTAGATGTTTTGTATGAAATATGATAAGAATAAGATATAGGTTTCTAGTCAGTCTAATAAGCCACAAGATAAAAATAATCAAAGAAAATAATTTGGCTTGAATCATAACAAGGAAAAGAAATAAGTTTCTGAAGTCGAAGATGTTGATACCGGTCCATTAGAGGTAGTGTGCCACCGATCATTAGAGGTACCCTAAAACCAATCATCAGATGCAGTGATGGTTGAAAAATGGAATTAGAGGCATATTTGTTTTTTTAGAAGTTATTAGGACCAATTAATTTGAGGAATTCATAGACTGATCAATAATATAGTCAATTATTTTCATCAGGTTGAACTATTTAGGTTTCTATTGGGTTAAGAATGAAAGAATAACTCTGATATGTTTTCAATTAGGTCAAGAGTCATTGGACTGGAATTGGAATAGATTATCAGAGTGGAGTAGATACTGATTCATCAGATGTAGGATGACACTGACAATATCATCATATGCCGGATCATCAGTCTGAGAAAAGAAGAAAAGGGATAATTGGTTAAATCAATTACCAAAGTGTTGTTAAGAGGAGCTTGAATTTTGAAGAGTTTAAAGAAAATGTTTTTCAAATAAGTTTAAAAATTATGATAAAGTGTTTTAAGTAATTTATAACATCTTTAGAAGTTATCACCATGCTTATGGGAAAATAAAGGAAAATGAAGTCTAATAAAGTAGAAATAATGTTTTAGATGAATAGTTTCAATGTTTTATAGTTAACAGTTGGTACAAAGCATCAGAATGAGAAGATTTATTTTCAGTTGGTATAGAGCATTGGAATAAGCATTGTGTAGTCATTTAGTTCGAAGAATCATAATAATGATAAATTTTATTTACATTTGTTTCAATTGTTTTCACGAAACATAATGAAGAATATGATGTTTAAAATGTGTATTCATCATAATAAGGAAATTGGAATGAAAATCAGAATTCAACTAAAGATTGTTAAGAAAGTTTTAAGAAAACTGAAGTTGTGAGAATATTTGATAAGTTTTGAGGAAAGTTGAGAAGTGTTGAATAATTCAAATATTTATTCAAAATTTAAGGGAATTTGAAGATTTATGAAATTTGGTTAAGTAGTAAATTTTGTATAATCTATCATAAACCAAATTTATATCACTTATAAATAGAGGGAAGTACTTTGTTCTTTAACTAAAACTTTTACTGTTCATGGGTGAAGAAAGAAGATAGAGTGACGAAAGTTTATTGATAAAAGCTGTTTTTAGATTGAGCATTCCTGAGGAAGTTTTCTGGATAAAAAGAAGAAGAAGAAAGATCATATTCATAGTTTCCCAGAATGAATTGTGTCATCAAACTGGAAAATCAGATCAATGATATTGGACTAAAATAGTAGTATTTAATATTTGTTTTAGTATTATTTTGGTAGAGTTATATTATTTGATAGATAAATTGGACTGGGGAATCAGACTGAGTATCATTACAAAATCTTGAGAAGTTCTTACCTACTGCTAGGTAGGAAAGTGAATAATTGTTTTGAATACCATATTTGTTAAATTTGACAAGGAAAAAAGTAACATGTTTTTAAGTAACTGGTGAAAATTTATTAAGTTGTTACACAAAATTTTATTACATCATATTCGTGCTACTTGAAACACATGAACTATTTTATTGAACATAGTGCTACACAAGTGTAAGGGAATATCCAACTTGATATATCCACACGAAAGGATTTTTTTATAGTGGATTATGTGGTATTGGATTGTTTCTAAACCATACTAAGGATGTTTCTACTCTTTTTGAATAGTGAACTTTGTAAAATTTTATGTTCCTATGGATGTGTGATTAGTTTTGTTTTTAGAAAAGCGATAACTCTTTAACAGGAGGTGAAGGATATTTCAAAATAAAGGAAACTTAAAAGAAAAATCTATTACTGATTCACCCCATCCCCCTCTTAGTGATACTTAGATCTTGTATGGGAATTTACACATGGGCCTTTACCACATGTAATATGCATGTGATTAAGAAACACATGTTTAGATATGGTCTTAGTAGATGTGGAGCCAATGTGAATTGTTTTGAGTTAATGCTTAGAAATTCTTAGAGACACATGATGGATCATTGTAGTTCTTGATGGTGGAAGTGACCTTTGTGACTGGATATCATTCTACGAGTATATATAGTGAGTAGGATCTTTCTAGTGCCTTGTATCTATTAGGTTAAGAGGTTTGTTGGATTTACATATACTTTTTATTTTCCTGTGAAATTGTACCTCTATTTTGTTATCTAAATCATGTATTGTATACAACCTAGTTATATAAATAAATATATATATATTATATATATATATATATATATTATAATGGTGTTTTTTGTTATGATTCTCACTAGAGATATATTGTTTTAGGTTGAAATGTGATATGGACTTCCATATTTTGTAATATGACTACTCAATTATTATCATGGGCCTTTAGACTATTGGAGGTGGGATTGGGGTGGTACAATTGGCCTAACACTAGACTTAATAGGGCCTCAATGAGTTGATTCATTCATATCATACCTTGAGTGAGAAGGTATAGGTTAGAATATGATATGGGGACCTTCCTTGAGTGAGAAGGTTGTGATCGATGTGATGTGGATGATGATGGGATATGATGTGCAGCCTCACCTTGAGGGATAAGGTGCTAGAAGTAATTCCATGAGTGAGAAGGTATGGTCCAAGTTGTACTTGTGAGACCCACCCTTATAGAGGGGAGTGGTTAGTGTGAAATGGGTGATAAAGAGATTGAACAACCAAACCATGAGTAACAAGGTTCCAAAAAGGACACCTTGAGTGACAAGGGACTAGTCCAAGACATGGTTGTGAGACCCTATCTTGGACAAGAGAGTAGATATCAAGACTTGGTATGTTATAGATAAGGTTCATTATGGGCCCTACCCTGAGAGAGGGTGCAGTGGTCAAGGTTTGGTGTAACACAATACCCTACACATTCGGGTATGGGTCGAGTTTGAGGTGAAACCCTATGTTGAGTCTATAGGAATGGGTTAGGTTTTGGGGAATGAGGTGACTTCTATTTTGGGTATAGACCAAAGCATGCATGGTCGAGTGACATGGTGGATTGGTTAGAACATAATGACCCAACACACATGTTTAGTTATTGTCGATTATTTCCTTCATGTATACATATGTATATGACAATGTATATTAGTGGCACTTGGTGAGACCCTATTAAGTTGTATTTCTTACACTTTTCATGGGTAATCTGGAACACAATCATACCTTATGTCCATTTTATAGGTTTGATCATAGGTTGGGAAATGGATTGGGCTAGAGGAGATCGATAGGTATTGGAGATGGGATGAAGGTGAGGTTCAAGGATGGTATTAGAGCCTCTTTATATACTATTGTTCTTTTATTTGTCTTGTATATGGTATTATTCTGATGGGTGACCAGTCCTAATGTATGATTGTATGAAAAAAATTCATTTTTTATAGAATGGTTGATTTTTGTTGCTTCCATGTACACTCATAATCTATTATGGATAATTTTTGGTTATTTATTTGATATGGATGTTTATGATATCAAGGGAATAGTCTCTACAATGTTTGATTTAGGCCCTCACTACTAGTTAAAAGCCTCTAGTGTATGAGGAGGCATGCTTGAGGTTGCATGGTGCTCCAATTGGGACACTAATGAGTGTTTTTAGCTTGGGTGTTACACCACATCATCAATTTCTTTTAAAAAATATTGATTTTTGAAAGAAAACAAGGAACCTTTTACTTTCAAACTAATAAATATGAACCTTTATCTAATATCAATTAACATAATTTCTTTGAGATTTGTACTTGACCTAACACTATGTGAAGGTCTTGGCAAAGTGCTGTTCTGACCCCTAAGAGGGGGGGGGGGGTTAATCTTTGGACATTGTAATAATGATTTTTTTGAAATATGATAAATTTCATTTTTTAAATATATGTGTTTCATATTTAAGTATAATTTTTAATAGAAGTCACATAAATGAAATAAAAAAACACACATCATTTTATTTCATCAATAGTAAACATTACATATGATGTGTAAATATACTCTATAAAATTAAACCATCAAATAATAAAAACATGAAAATAATGAAAGTTGAATTTGAAAATCCATAGGGTTGTGGTATGCTAGAAATATCACACCCCTATACAAAACTATAAAAATAAAAAAAACTATTAGAAAAAATATTACAGTTTCATAAATAAAATGTAGCTAATATTGATTAGAATTTTATTTAATGAATAATAAAGGACATCATAGGTATTTATAAAAAGTATAATAATTATTTGGTAATTCGAATATTAACTAACTATTATAATAATAACAGACCTTTGAAATAGTAACTCGACCCTTGAAAGTAGTAAATTACCTAAAAATTAATGTTTCCAAAAAGAAAATAATTAATTATAAATATTATAACCCTATAAAACATTTCTTAAATAATGTAACTTAATGAATAAATAAAAATACATTTTAATAAGGTATGTTTTAGCTTATTTAGTTAAATATTAACTTTTATTTTAAAATATAAATATTTAAATAACCTAATTTAGAAATTTACTTTCATTAAATGAACCTCATTTTTGGAATCATCTCTTTGAAATTAGTTTAAAGTTAATTTTTGGTATTTTTATGAAAAGTTTATATTTGGTTGAATAGTAAAAAATATATTTTTTTATGTACAATATATATTTTAAGTCATTATAATGATATAAAAATGACATAGAAAATTATAAAATAATTTTCATGAATTATAATTTGTTTAAGGATTAAAAAAATTCATTTAAAAATAATAAAATTAATTTCAAAAACTTTAAATATATTATCAAAAAATAAGTTATATTTATTTTGAATAAAAAACTATATTTTATTCTTAACTTTGTATAAAATATTTACAAGGTTCCATTAAGTTTTGTGTGTGCTTAAATTCCAATGAAACCTATATTTTTTAATCACACACTAATAAAATTCCTAATATTGAACACTATTCATAGTCTTGAGTATAAAAAATAAAATAATCAATATTTTATTCAACGATACCCCTTATACCACACCCAAACCTCTCCTAGACATTTTATTTTATTTTTTTATTTATATTTGGTCTTGTCCTTGAGTTTTGGGCTGAGGCAGCTGATATTATAGAATTTTTGGGGCTTTTTAGGATTCACAGTTAGTCTACATGGTTTTTCTAACTGTGTGGAAATCGTTAATTAGGATTTGTAACTTTGAAAGAGACATTTTACATGGTTTGTGGATAGTTTTTACAACAATGTGATCCAACTATATGATGACCAATTTCTTTCTGGTAAGGGGTGAATAATTGATGCATGGTTCGGTAAACTGTCTGGACAAACCATGTGAAATGATTGAGGACTTAATTTTTTTAGGATTTCAAAAAATACTCTCTCATGTTTAAAACCCATAATGGGTTTTTTCTTCCGCATTCAGTCATGGTTTACTAGGGGATTAGGTATTTTACCTCCCTTCCCCTCCATTTGATTTTAATGGATTTATTTTTATTTTCTTGATGTTTTTATGAGGTATTCCCCACTATTATTCTCCTCTTCATTATTATTTTTATTCCATTACATTATATTGGTTCTATCTTGGAAAAAACATATGGTAGGGGTTTAATGTTTTGTACTTTGGTTATTAATTTTAGGGTGTTCAAATCATATCTCGGGTCATGTTCTTCCCATTTACATATATTTCATTCAATCCACACCCAATTTGTGGTAGTGGTCCTGTGAATTTAATTTTTCTTCAAACACCATATGTGTTTTATTTTTCAAAATTATTTTCCCCTAAAATCAAAATTATTTTAACATTCTTAATTATGTTTATAAATCAATTTCTATGGAATGATGCCCTATTATTTTTTTGCAAAAGAATTTGAAATATGATAAGTGTTTGATAAAATGACTAAATGGGTTTTGAGTGGGTTTTAATTATTTAAATCGAAGAAATTGTATTTATAATTATTTAATATAATTTATCATATGTTTGAAGTATTTTTTGATATTATTTCTTGATTCTTGTGAACTTTTGTTGGCTTTCCATGTTGAACCCCTTGGTTTTGATAAATTCTTTTTTGTTTCCCTTGATTGGTTTATTTGGTGCTTCCCATAAACACATATGAACATATATATATGCATGTAATTAAGAACCTATATATTTATTCACATGCATAAATATATATAGGTTTATGTATATATATATGTGAGAGTTCGTGGGAAGTATTATTTGAAAATGTGGCTCTCAAAATGTTCTTCAGTTCTTGAAAGTGGTTTTCTAAAACAGTTTTCTTAAAATGTTTCTTAGGCTAATTTGGAACTTTCTAAGGGATTCCTAAACAATGTTTATTTGTATTTTTTTTTTCAAAATATTGGTTTAAAGTCATGTTTGGAATTTTTAAAAATATGTTTCCTAATGGTTTAAATCCATATTGTTTTCAAGGGGTTTCGAAAAAGATGATCTTAGTTATAAATATGAATACCCAATTATCACTTTGAAATGTTTACTCTAGCTTTTGGTGCACCCTCATGGAAGCCCTCTCATTTGAAGGGAGGTTTCGGAAGGATAACACCAAGAGGTGGGATGATAAATCTAGTTAGATTGTGTTAATACCAAGAGGCCATGTATTATTGATTTAGGTGAAGATTCTAGCATGAATGAGCTATTTCTGTTTATGTTTTTGGATTTTGATGTCAAAACTTGTAAAGTTTTCAAGTTCTACCATTGGGTATGTTACCGCTAGGTGCTACAGTTGGGTATTCTACCACCAAGTATGCTACTTATAGGTGGTACTATTGGGTATAATACTACAAGGAATAAAACCATGAAGTATTCTACCACCAAGCTGCTACCACAAAGTATGCTATTATAAGGATACTATCGCTAGGTATGCTACCTCTAGGCATGCCACGACTAGGATGCTATTTCCAGGGTGCTACCACCAGAGTGAGACGAGAGGAGGTTCTACCATTGGAGTGAGATAGTAGGAGGTGCTACCATTGGCATGTGACCGCTTGATGAAGAATAAAGAAACTATGAGTTTTATAGTATTTGAAGCTATCATGAATCGAATCAGTTGATACAAAGTAAAGTTATTTTCTAATGATTAAATATTATAATAAAAATTATCATGATTCCAACAATGTTTTCTTGAATGAATCATGAAATAAGGAATAAGGATTATACATGGGGAATACGATGTTGAAAAATTTTGGTGTATGTATGAAGAAGTGATGAATGGTCAATTAGTAAATCCACATAGAAGAATTGTTACATAGGTGAATCACATAGACAAATGGTCACGTAGATAATTCACTTAGCTTATTAAAAAATGTAACCAAATAATCCACATAGCTATTTTCAAGGTTGTAAAGGATTGATTCATATTACCGAATACTTCACATAGAGGGTTTCTTCTATACATGAATAATAACACAAACAAGATTGAATATAGTTTATATTTAAGTGGAATAATTCCATGATTGAAGTTGGTGTGGCCACATATCTATATCATTCATGAATTCATACACACATTTGGTTTTAATGTTGAAGAAACACAGGTTTAAAAGAGAATTAAGAGGCTTTTTATACATGAATCTATGTAGTTACAAATAGTTATAGAATCTGTTTCATATAGATGTTATTACTATGAACAGATCCAATATTTTTGGGAGTTTTAATTCAAATATATTTATATGGTATCATAAATATTTTAATGAATAAAAAGGGAAAATATTAACTGCAAAGGATTGATAATTTTTCATCTTATTATTTAAGATTTTTTTTGTTTCATATGCAAGAGTGGTGATTGGGAGATATGTGTTCACAAAGAAGTAATGGTTATATACAGTGATGTGTATATAAATTTATGTGAATTATTACCTATGCATGAATAGAATAAGAAGAAGAATATGATATTAGTACACTATATAGGTGATATTTTAGTGACAACCTCCCTTTCGTACATATCATTTGTATGAGAAATCCCTAGAACCTTTGGGTGATCATCTGCACACTCCTTCTTGTGGGTAGGGGGAGGAGATGGTGCTTGGAAGGGAGAAGGATGCGAACCCTAAACCGGATGATTCGAGCTTGCCAATTGAGGACATAGATTGACAGAATGCGCATGTATTGGAATATGATTGTGTTGGCCACAAGGAGATCTTTAGTCTCTGTGCTAAAAATCCCTTTGAGAATCGTCGAAGTGATGGACCTAAAAAAAGTTTTGTGGATGCTGTCAAAAGCATGGGATGTGCTTCCTTCCTTCAATGTGAGTCGGTCTCTGCTGGAAGAATCATATGAAAAGGGAGAATTGTGCATGTTTCGGCAAATCAAAAAGCTGTTGAAGAAAGAATACAAATGTGTAAGTTCTCAATAATTGCTCGGGTTATCATACTGAAGGGGGTGAAGCCATGGAAATTCAGTGAGCTTACTGCTAGGATTGCTGAAATCTGAGGATTTGATGAATGGAAGATGATGGCAATGGGTCGTGGGTTCTATCACATCAACTTTCCCTCAGATGAATTTAAACGTCGTGCCTGGAGTTTTGGCTTGGTATCCATAAAACCTGGATTCCTGCGGATTCATGAATGGGATAGGAATTTTGATCCCAATTCTGTTAAAAACACTTTTGCACAAACATGGATACGGATTTTCAATCTGAATTGGATGTATTGGCACCCTCAAATCCTTTGGGACATTGCCTCATCGGTTGGGAATCCAATTAGGTTGGATAGACATACTAAAAATCCCACTTTTGGTCATTATGCTAGAGTTTTTGTGGAAGTGGATATGTCTCCTACTCTAGTGGAGGAGGTGGTTCTAACTAAAAAGGATGATAGGCTCACACTTGAAATTCTATATGAAAGAAATCCTAAATTCTTCTTGAATTGTCTTTTTTTGGACATGTTTTCTCGGACTGCAACAGGAATAAAATCTGCAACCTCTGCAAGATCCGAGGTCATGATGAAGAGAACTATAGGCGAGGTAAGGTCAAGAAGACTGTCCCTTCTAATAACTCTGAGCTTTCTAGAGATAATGAACTTCACAACATCCCTGACACTGAGGTTGGGGGGAATGATGGGAATTCATTACCTGAAGGGAACTCTTATATAGCTCGAGAGATCAATGAAGAGGGAAAGAATAAGCCTACTGTCCCAGCAAATGAGTTGATTGCAGCCTCTACCCAGGTCCTGAAAATAATGGATGATAATGATACAATGCATGATTTGGGTACTGATCCTGCTGCTTTGGTGAATGAGTCGCCTCCAGAATCTACTCAGGTTCTAGAAACTAACAATGATGTTAATAGAATGCAGGATTTGAGCACAGTTCCTGTGGAATTGGGTACAAATTCTGCTGCTATGGTGATTAAGCCGATTCCAGAAAATACTCAAGCTCTGGCCAGCAATATCGTTGGTAATAAAGTGCTAAATATGGATGCAGTTCCTGTTGACACCCTGCTGGACTCTAGGAAGCAAACTCCAGTGATGATTTTTGAAGGTTTTTCAAATGTTAATACTGATGATGAAAAAACAACTGAGAATTCTGGGTTCTCACAGGTGGAAAATGTGGCAAAAAGGGTTCTTCCTGCCAGTTTTCTTACTGCCCCAATTGTTTATGGAAATAGGTTCTCCCTGCTCACAAGTGATGAGCCCATTGGAGAGGAAAATGACTCTGTAGTGGATGGAAACATGTCTGGATCTATTGAAAATGTTGCTATCTCCCCTGATATTGATATGACGAAGCGAAATGATGGGCCTAGCACTAGGCTCAGATCAAAAAAATGAAGATTCTGTATTGGAATTGTCAAGGGTCTGGGAACTCCCCCACGGTCATATCCCTTAGACACTTTATTATGACCAACAGACCTTTGCTAATTGGTGTTGCTGAACCAAGAATGAAGTTTGAAAATTGGAAGTCTTTCAAATGGGCGACTTTGGGCTACTCCTTTGTCGCAAACAATCAAATTGATGGTAGCTCTGAAACCTTTTGGGTGCTTAAACATGATAGTGTCTCCATTAATCTGATAAGGACTGATTTACAATCAATCACCCTTACATGCTGTTCTAATGGTAACTCAGTTTCTTTGACTTTTGTGTATGCGTTAAATATGTACAATAGAAGACGTACCTTATGGAGAAACTTAATTGATATTTCGGAGTGTATGTCACACAGATGGGTCTTACTTGGTGATTTTAATACTGTTTTGAAGCCTGATGAAAAAACAGGTGATTCCTTTTGTCGTGCTGCAGCTGATGACTTTTCTCATTGCATTGATAAGTGCGGCCTATCCGAGGTACCCATCTCTGGATCTGAATTCACATGGAGCCGTTTCACTATTAATGGGAGACAGGCAAGAAAATTGGACAGGTGCTTTGTTCAAGTTGATGATAGAAATGCTGCAATTGATGTATCTGGGAGAACCCTTCCGAGACTACATTCTGATCATAATCCTCTTCTTATTGAACTCTGCTTCCGATCTGCGAGGGCAGTGCCTCTCCCCTTTAAGTTAAATAATGATTGGCTTGTTATTTCGGGCTGTAGAGAAGTGGTTATGGAGGCTTAGAGAACTGACTGCATGGGCAGCCCTTCTCGTATCCTTTATTGAAAATTAAAATTGGTCAAAGAAAGGCTGAAGAGATGGAGTAAAGAGTCCTTTGCGTCCATTGATAAGAACATCAAAGAGGCTGAAATTGCATTAGAAAATTGTCAGGAACAGGATATACATCAGGATTTCCCAGCACAAGATGAAATTCAGGCTGCAGCAAATCTAGATAAACTGCTAGATTTGAAAGAAAATATGGAACGAAATCAGTTTAACATTAGATGGCTGAAAGATGGGGATAGGAACTCAAGGTTGTTTCATTGTTTGAATAGGGATAAAAGGATCAAGATAAGTCTTCAATCCCTGAGTATTGAGGATAAAATCTTCTCATCTAAAATTGATATTGCAAATGCTACCATAAGTTACTTTGAGAAACTTTACTCAGATCATGATGAGGACTACTCTGATAGGATCATTAATTGTTTTGACTCATCAATTCAGGATGATCAAAACAGAATGATGGTTGAAACTCCCATAGCAAAAGAGATACATGATTCCTTATTCTCATTAAACATTGACAGTGTGGCAGGTCCGGATGGCTTCACGAATAAATTTTTCATGTATTACTGGGACATTTTACACATTGATGTTGCAAATGCCATAAGTGAATTCTTCACATCATCCTACATCCCTTTTGGTATGAACTAGAACTTTGTTGCTTTGATTCATAAGAAAGAGAATGCCATTAATATGAAAGACTTCAGACTGGTTGCTATTGGTAATACTGTACCAAATATGATTAGTAAGATCATGACGCACAGGTTGGGATGTCTTGCAAAGGACCTCATCTCAAAAAATCAATATGGTTTTATTCCAGGTCGGAGTATTCAGAGCTGTCTTTTCACTGCTTCTGAGTGTGTCAATGCTATGAAAACACGAGCGAAGGATGGGACCATGGCCTTAAAGATTGACATATCCAAAGCTTTCGACACTATCCTATGGAACTTCTTGTTTACCATTATAAAAATGCATGGGTTTTCACAAAGAGTTGTTGACCTAATTGGATCCATTCTTTCTAGTGCTAGACTCTCAATTCTCATTAATGGATCTCCCAGGGGCTTCTTCAAATGCTCATGGGGAGTCAGGCAAGGGGACCCTCTATCTGGGATTCTTTTTGCTTTTACAGAGGACTACTTAAGTTTGTGCCTTACAGACCTTGCAAATTTTGGATGGTACCAAAGGATGAAAGTAGGACATGTTTATGCTCTCTCACACCTCTTCTATGCTGATGACATTTTGCTTTTTGGGAAAGATGATAAAGGAACCATATCCTCTATAAAAGGCATTTTTTCACACTATGAAAAGGTTGCTAGACAATTTATAAATTGGGGGAAGTCCTCGGTCATGTTGGGCGGAGGACTCTCTGCTTCGAAGGAAAATTGAATTGCCATGAAACTTGGTGTCAAAAGGAGTGCTATCCCTTTCATCTATCTTAGAGTGCATCTCTTTTGGGGTAGGGTTAAAAGATGCTATCTTGAAAACATTTCTCTGAAAATTACAAATCAATTAGCAAGCTGGAAGGGAAAAAATATGTCACAGGTAGGAAGGATTTATTTGGTTAACTCTGTGATTACTTCGATGTTTGTCTACTCATTTTCTTTGTATCGATGGCCTCGTGCTCTCATTAAGGATCTTACCAGCAAAGTCAGAAACTTTATTTGGACTGGTTCGATTCATGAGAGGAAATTGGTCACAGTTGCGTGGAAGGAGTGTGTGAAACCAATCCAAATGGGCGGAATGGGTGTCATAGACATAAGGCTATTCAATGACAATTTTATTAGAAAGTTTACCTGGAACTTAATCTCAAAGTCAGATGAATCCATGGAATTTCTTCAAGCTCGTTTTGTTGAGAAACTACATACTGGATACTCCAACTACCTTCGCTCATCTGTTTTTCCTTCTTTAAAGCAGGCTTACAAGGAATTGATGGCTAGTTTGAAATGGATTGTCTGTAAGAATTCCCTGCTCAATTTCTGGAACACCTCATGGCTGTCTCGATCTATTTGTGATGATGTGGCCATTCCTCCTCTACTACGGCGGATGACCATTGCTGATTTCAACAGTTCATCACACTGTGAGGCAGTTCCTACCCAAATTGTCACTGAAATCTCGAGGTACTGCTATAGTGACGGCGACACGCTGGTATGGACTAAAAAACTGGATGGTATCTTCAACACGAAGGAATATTATCGATCTATTTATGGTGATCCCATGGAACCTCCGGTCTGGGTAACAGGGTTTAGAAGAACCTTCATTCCTCCAGCATCTTCGATGCTGATTTGGAGAATATGGAAAGGCAAACTCCCGCTACAGGCTATGTTGCAGTGCACTGGTCTCCAGCTTGCAGTGGTTTTTGCTTTCTATGTGGAGGCGGATGAAACAACCTCCCATATCTTTGTCTCTTGTAAATTTTCATGCAGGTTATGGAATTACATCCAGGGAATCTTCAACTACTGCCTTAGTTCTGTTTCGGTTGGGGAGCTTTTACACTCCATCTGCCAAACCAAGTGTAGTGAGTAGGTTCAGGGACTATTATTGGCAGCCTCGGCATGCTTGATTTCTTTTTTATGGAAGGCAAGAAATTCCTTGATGTTCAAAAATATAACACCCTCTATTCATGATGGTGTAATGGCCATTCATCGTGCGGTTCGCACTGCTTCCAGGATCCACATTGGAACTATGAATAATGATGTTTCTGATCTTGTACTGTTGAGATCTCTTGGTGTTATTGGCAGGGCAAAGAAACCGTTGATGACGAAATATATTAGATGGATTCCACCCATTTCTCGCTGGTTGAAGGTTAACGTTGATGGAGCGGCTGCTGGGGCGCCTGGTCCCTCCGGATGTGGTGGAGTCTTCCGTAATCATAGAGGTTTTGTCAAAGGATGCTTCTTCCATTTCATTGGCAATGGATTTGAAATTGAGGCGGAGCTCTGGGCTATGATAAAGGCAATTAGATATTCTGTCCAATACAGATGGCATGACTTATGTCTTGAGTCAGATTCGTCTATTGCAGTTCAGATCCTCAGAGAATGATCAAGGAATGTGCCTTGGAAGATGTTACCTGCTTGGGTTGATTGCCTCCGACTTGTGGAGACAATTTCCATTGAAGTTCTTCATGTCTACCGTGAGGCTAATCATGTTGCGGATGCTCTCTCCAAAAGAGCAATTCAAGAGGTGAGTTCGTGTTGGTCTTTCATATTTCCTACTTTTTGTAATAGCCTTGTTCAGGCTGATTATCATGGTGAGTACAACACTCGTCTCTGTAGACCGTCTTCCTGAATGCTCTTTGTATTTTTTACTTTTTAATTAATTTTAATGGGAGCAGGCTAGCCTGTCTCCTGATCTTCTTGGGTATTAGTAAACTATTCAACTAGATTACTCTTAATAGAAGAAAATAATATCTATTATCTCTTTACCATTTTAATTTTGTATTAGTATAGGATGAACTTGATATGAAGGATGCATAAAACCATCAAGAGACTTGAAAATGAGTTTTAAGGGTTTTACCTACTCGCTGTGGTTCAAAACATTTTAGTGGATCATGCAATCATGGGTTTTATGAGATCATTTAAAGTACTAGAAACTCACATTGAGTAGTTAACCTTGAAAATCACCTATGATCTCTCTTCATGTTCTTGTATTTGTATTAATATAAAAATTCCCTCTAATTAATAGTGAATGTTATTTTTAAAAGTAAAATTATAAAATTATTAAATCACTGATTCACCCCTTAGTGATTATATGATCCTGTGTTTCTATAAGTGGTATTAGAGGTAAGTTCCATTTATTGTCGTTTTTATATTGAAGATCTTATTTATGAAGAATTATATATTTTCATAATATCATTAATGGATAATTTTAATGTAGTTAATATCAATGGGAATCCCATATTTGATGGTAAGGGTTTTCATATATGGAAGGACATGATATTACCTTATTTATTGTCTATCAATTATAATGTTCTGGAAGTGATAAATAATGGATTTATTCCCCATGTAGAAGGTGTTTCAATTTCAATAATAGATAATAGGAATTTGGAAAATTCTGATAATTCTAATAATGCCATTTTATCTTCTCTTTTAGAAGGTAAATTTATGAAAGTTAAAGGTCTCAAAACAACAAAAATATCTCAGATAATCTATAAAATATCTATAAAGGAAAGAACAAGGTGAAGTGGACTAAGTTACTATTATCGAGACTCAAATATGAATATATTCAAACGAATTATTCAAATACTATTGATATTTACTTTAAAAGATTTAATAAATTTTTGAGTATCATCATAGGATATGGTGATAAGTTTGAATAATCTATTATTTTTGAAAATATTTTTTGCATCTTACCAGATAAATTTTATGATAAAGTATTAGATTTGAAAGAAAAATATCCAGGTGATATTCTTATTTATAGTCTACATTATATTATAATTTCATATGAAATTATGAAAGATGATGCTATTAAGAAAAGGTAAAGGCTGAAAAATAAATTTCTTTTAAATCCTCCAAATATAATATAGGAAAGAAGATTATTTGTGAGGATGATGAATCTAGCTCTCAAAAATCAAACTCAAACACCGATGTGAAATTCTCTAAAATTATCTCCCTTATCTAAAAAAATATTATAAGAGGAAAAGGAAAGTTTAAAGGTAAGACACCACTTAAAATCTTTAACTATGGGGCTGTTTGAAATTTTACAATTTTTTACTAAACTTAAAGAAGATAAATTTAGTGAGGAATAAGATGAAAATTTCAAAATATATTTAAATAAGAATTCATCCAGATAAAAATTATTTTCTAAAATAAAGGATAAGTGTTTCTCTATGAATAGAATAATTTTTTTTCTAAGTATGAGTAAATTTAAAGGAATAATGTGTAAATTGAAGACGTCGATACTAAAATCAACAACATTTAAAATATTATTATTACTAAAGTTAATGATAAATAATTCACTAGTGATGAAAGTATTAACTATGAAAGTAAATATTAAGAAACTCAAATAGAGTTTATTTTAAATAATGAATCAAGTGAATTCATTTCAAAAAATTTAAAATTTGAAAAGGAGAAAAAGAATTTAAAGAAATATGATCAGTCTATTAATAGTATGGGAAGAACCCATGAAGAATAAAAGTCTAATCTATTAATACATATTTACAATCTATATAAATTTATCTACTTTGACATGAAATTAGGTATCAAGATAAAAGAAGAGGTTAAAGGACTGGATAAGAAATATGATCTTATTCAACCTAATATTTTCATATTAAAGGAAGAATTAGACCTATCTAGAATTATATTTCAAAATTATATTAAATAATTTAGAGAATTTTCAAATAATAAAAAAGTGAGAGATGTTAAAAAAATTATCTTCATAGGATTATATTTATATTTAAAATATTGAAAAGTTGTTTTAGACGAAAAATGAATTCAAAGGACCAAGTTTGTGGCTAAATCTATTGATTCATAAAAATTTAGAAATTCTAAGATTGTTAAATTTGATTAAAAAGTTGCTACTTCTAGTAACTATAAAAATGTTCAAAAGACATCTACTGTGAAGAAAATTAATCCATGAGTTTACTAAAACCTTGGAACATAAGAACTAGATGATATTGTCGATCAAAATAAAGGAGATGTTAAGATACATAGTTCTAGATTGCATGATGTTTTCAAAGGTAGATATACCTTTTATGGATATTTTTGGTAATATGGAGGCTTCCAGTATACACCAAGGATTTTTTAGTTTAATTACCATCATTATGACGATTCTAGAAGATTTGGTAGACAATGTTTTAGGGGGATTCACACCACTCTAAGAAGAAATATTTAGAAACAACCTGGGAAAACTATTTTGAAGACTGAAAATAGATTTCAACTGTTAGAATAAGTGTGTTAAAGATGTGATCAAACATGTCATCTTGAAAAATAATGTCCCACCATGATTCCATAAAAAAATTAAGATTCTTGAGAAAAAGTTAAAGAAAATGATCATGCTATAAAAGTTTCTCCTAAATCCTCAAAGAAAGAATACTTATAGATATCAGAGAGTGAGTTTTCTTCCCATACGATTAGGAACATGAAGTTATTGAAAAATATTTTCAAACGTAATGACGTATTGAATACCTTTGGAAATTATGGGTATCTCAAGATTAAAGGGGTTGGTTTTTATAATAATGGAAAAGAAAAATTTAAATCCAAGAACACACTTTATATTGATGGGATGAAACCCAACTTATTAAGTGTTTCAAAACATTGTGATGAAGGAAATAAGGTAATATTTAGAAAATATTATTTTTATTTAAAAATGATTAAATATTTAAAGGTTTAAATAAAAGGTAATAAAATAAATTAAAATTTATTTCAAATGGGAGACTCTCATAATTCATGCTATTTAAGCATGAAATCTGAAAATGAACTCTAGCATAAAAGGATTGATAATTTTGGCCAAAGAAATATAATAAAGATTTCTCAAAGTGAAAGTGTTTTTGACTTTCTTATGATGAAGAGGGAGATTAACTAGATCTGATCTACATATCATAAGGGTAATATCTCTAATTCCTCACATAAAAGTGGTGTTATTTAGATATCATATCTTTTGAAACTAATTCATTTAGATATTTTTGGGCCCATGGGAAAGCAGTCAACACATGGATATATGTATTTTATTTTTTTTATTTATGAATTTAATCATATTACATGTATTATGTTTGTGAAACATAAAACATTGTCTCTAAATATGTTTAAGATTTTTAGAAGAAGTGTTGAAAAAGAGTTTAGTTACTCTTTGAAGAGATTTTAGTTAGATATTGGTCGTGAGTATGCTAATAACAAGTTTTAAAATATCTTGAAAAATTAGGCATTTTTCATGAAAATATTTCACCATAAAAACCATAATAAAATGGTTAATATGTATGGTAGAATATAATATTATTTTATATAGATTAGAAAATGTTGATATAAAATGACATTTCTTGGAATTTTTGGTGGCAAGTTGTTAGAGTAGTAGTAAATGGTCAAAATCACTTCTATTACAGACAAAATTCAGATATAAATCCATATGAGATGTAATAAAAGAATAATATAACTTTTAATTATATAAAAGTGTTTGTAAAACCTTTTATCATTATGATTAAATATGAAAATATTGGTATATTTGAGTAAAGAGGTGCTGCTGGAATATTTATTGGCTACCCTCTAAATAGAAGAGGATTTCAATTATATAACAAGGATACTAATAGAATTATTAATACATATGATTTAAATATCCTCAATGTTTTATAAAATGAAATTGTTGATGTTAAATCTAGTTCTGGAAGTGATGTTGCTGCTAATTCTTTTGAAAAACTTGAAGAAATAGTGGACAATGATGAAAATGGTGAAGATGTTTATACTAAAGGAGAAGATTAAACCATCAAAAGAGATGAGGAACAATCAAATTCAACTAATACTAGATCTATAATACAATTTCAAGTTCAAAAAATCATTTGAAATCAATAAAATAGGTACAAATTAGAAGAACTCTGAGGATAACATCTACTACTACAAAACAGGGTTTATTCAGCGCTATGATTTTAACAGTGCTAGCAAAAAGTTCTATTAAAACCCCCTTTTTTAGTGCTAGAAAATGTAATATTAAAAAGGGTATTTAATAATTATTTTTATCACATTTAAAGGTGGTATTTAATAGTGCTAAAAAAATAATGTTAAAGGGGTCCCTTTATTAGCACTTGTAAAAAAGCACTGATAGGGGAGGTCTTCATCAGCGATTTTTTAGAAGTGATGATAATAAACCCCTTTATTAGTGATTTTTTAATAGCAGTGATAAAGTTTATATTTCAAAAAAATTATATTTTATTAAAAATTATTAATATATAAAAATATTAATATCAATATAAATATTATATATATATATATTAAATATGTTTTAGATAATACTAAATAGACATTTACACATAATATATAAGATATTTAGTGAGAATGACTTATAAAATAATTAAAAAAATATTTTTAATTAATAATTTACTTATTATTATTCAGTAATAGTCACTTAATAAAAATTTGAAGATAAAAAAATCAAAAAATTAATAAAAGATCTATTTAAGTTGAAAACATAACTCGAACTTCAAATGATCATAACTTTTGATCCAAGTGTCTGTTTATGCTCTACCACATATCCAATCGAAGTCTGAGATGAGATCTATACCATTGATGAAACAAGAAAAACTATGTCATAATTTTTGAGGCTAAAAATGTCCCATAAGTTCTCCAAAATTGAGTTTTTAGTTAGGGCACCCTAATTTTTTAACATTCAATGGATTTTCAGTCTCATTTAAGGGGGTATTGTTTCCCTTTTTAATTTGGGATTGAATTTATTAGAAGGTATTCCATTAATATTGATATTATGGATTTAAAATTTTATCATTTTTCAGAATGTACTATTATTTATAATCAAATATATAACAATATATTCATATTTTTTATTTATTCACACATAAAAATTTAATTTTGTAAATAAATAATTAAAAATATTTACATATAAAATATATTTTTTCTCAATACATAAAACTTATCTAAATAAAATCTATTTTCCATTTTATTTAAAATATAAATTTATGAATATTTATATACCTATACAATTAATATATATATATATATATATATATATATTTGTGTGTCTATATTGAAAAACATATATATATTTATCTATATATTCTAATATATGTATATAAGTATTAATATATATAAATAAAAAGAAGCATGTATAATTATATTTATAGATTCACATATATATATATATGATATATGTATGTTTGTATGTATTATTTTATATATATATTTAAAAAAAATAGAAACATATATGTAAACATATATATAAATATATAGATAAATAATATAACATAATATATATAAATATATAGATATTTATCATAAAATGTAAAACAAAACTGGATGGGGTAGTGTAAAAGGAACTAGTGTATAAGTTGGAGGTCTCAGGTTAAAAACTCACTAGAGGCAGGGGCGCATGCGGGAGGGTGATATTATCTATAACACTACTAGGGGTGATCACTAATAGAGGGGAGCGTGAAAAAAAATACCCTTTATCAGTGGTGCCTTTGTCAGTTATTTTTTATCACTATTAAAGGGGGCCTTTAAGAGTGCTAAAAAAGAACCGATAAATTTGGCCTTTAATAACACTGAAAAAGAACCAATAAATACCCCCTTAATCAGTGCTAAAAAATGTTGATAAATGTCCCTTTTATTAATGTTTTTTAGTGTTGTTAAAGGGGGACTTTATCAGTGATTTTTTTGAGAGCTGTTAAAGATAACCCTTTAACATCACTTACATTATCAGTGCTTTTATAGAGCTAATAAAGAAATTTTACTAGCACTGTTAAAGGCCCATTTTTTAGTATTGATATCATACTTCTCTGTTCTTTCAAGTTGAACATAAATATATTGTGGAATCACTAGAGAATAAAGAGTGGGTTGGTGCTTTGAATGAATAATTAGATAAAATTGAGAAGAATGATACATAGGAACTTATTCCTAAGATTAAAAATAAGAATTTCATTGAGAGGAAGTGGGTGTTACAAAATAAATTTAATGAGAAAGGTGAGATGGTGAGGAATAAATCAATATTAGTGTGTAAAGTCTATTCAAATATTGAAGGAGTTGACTTATATGAGACCTTTTCAACAGTTTCAAATCTTTAAACTATTCACATGTTTCTTGCTATTTTTGAAAAAAGGCATTCCATGATTTATCAAATGGATGTCAAGTTTTTATTTCTCAAAGGATAATTATAGGAAGAAGTTTACATTGAAAGTATATGTAGGTTTCTACTTGGAGAATATATACAATATATTCTCAGGTTAAAGAAGGATTTATATGGGTTGAAAAAAATCTTCGAGAGCATGGTATTCTATGATTAACACCTTCTAGAATAGGTTAAACTTCAAAAATATAATAATGGAAAATAATATCTATATCAAAGATGATAAAGAGGAATATCTACTTGTTATTGTTTATATAGATAACACCATATTTGATGAAAATGACAAAGAAATGTGTGAGAGGTTTGGGAAAGAAATTAAGGATTTATTTAAAATGGCTATGCTTGGGGAGATGAGGTACTTTCTTGGTATGATAATCTCTCAAGAGAAAGATAAAATTTTTATTTCTAAAAATAAGTATGAAAATGAACTCTTGAAAAGATTAAATATGTAGGATTAAAAATCTATTTCCACATAAATTTTAGTGGGAACAAAGCTATCTAAATATGAATAGGTAAAATAAGTTAATAAAATGGAGTTAAGAAAGTTGATTGGTAGTTTTTTATATATTTCAAATTTAATACAAGATATTCTATATGCTTCTACTATTTATGCTATATATCAAAATAATCCAAAATAATCCCATTTTATTATTGGAAAAAGGATTCTTATGTATATGAAGGGTACATAAGATCTTGGATTTAAATATGAAAGCAAATAAAATTTCGATTTGTTTGGTTATATTGATGCAGATTGGTTAATCTATACTGATGATAGAAAATCCATACATGGTGGAGCTTTCTTTTATAGTAATATATGTGTGTACTAGCACAAAAATAAGCAAATTTATATAAAATTTATCACTACCATGGTAGAATATGTGGCTGTAACTAATAATGTAACTCAATTGATGTGGTTGAAAAATCAATTGGAATATCTAAAGGTGGATGTGAAGATGAAACTTCTTATTGGATGTGTTAATCATAGTTATATCAATTTCTCAAAGAACCCAGTTCAAAATTCTAGTAGAAATCAAATTAATATTAAATATCACTTCATCAAGGAGATTATGGAGGGAAATTAATTATTTGAATTTATTAAAAAAAAGAGTATATTTCTGATAAACTCACCAAGAAATTTTCTAAAGATTCATTCTACAATATTTGGTTTAAGTTTGGTGTTCAACCTCACCCTGTACAAGCCTATGACATGTCTGTTATATCCCCTCTCTCTTCTTGTCTTTTGATGTTGTTGTCAAAGGGGGTGAAAAATTAAAACATAATCTATCCATTGATATGTTTTTACATCTTTAGGGTTATAATATATTTATGGAGAGTTTATAAAAGGGTTAAGCTATGATTTTAACATATGCGAACTATTTTAGCAGGTTGCTGAAGTTGATAGAGGAACTGTTTTGAATAGGTTGGAGTGAGTATATTTTGTGAAGGTTTGTTAAATAAAGTTTGGTTATAGATCATTATTTATGGAATTTGTGTCATTATTTTCTAATAATTCTCATTTCCTATACTGAGTATTCTCATGTTGCTTAGAATTGTTGTATAATGATCCATTTCTTGAGTTTAAGAGATCTAGTGAATTATGTTCCTTGGTTGAAAACAAAATATAAAGGGGGAGATTTTTGAGACCAAGAGGACATGTATTGTTTGTTGATCTAAAGAATCTGGTAAGCATGAAATGGTTTTGGTTATGTTTTTAGCTTTTTTTATCAACACTTAATAAATTTTTTAGGTGCTACCATTGGGTATGATACTACCAGGTATGCTACCTGTAGGTGCTACCATTAGGTATGCTACTGCTAGGTACTCTACCACTAGGTGACACCATTGGGCATTCTACTATGAGGTATGCTAATACTATGTGTTCTACCTATATTATTCTACCACCATTTATACTACCTCTAGGTTTCTAACTCTAGTTATACTACCTCCAGGCTGCTATTTTTAGCGTGCAACAGTAAGAGGTGCTACCATTGGGGCCAGATGATATGTGGCGCTACCCTTGGAGGGAGATGGTAGGTGGTGATACCATTGGTATGTTACTTCTTGATAGATAATATAGTAACTATGATTTTCATATTATTTGAAGCTAACATGAATATAATCAGTTAATTAAAATTTAAATGATCTTCTAGTGATTAAATATCATGATAAACATTATCAGGAATCTTGTAATGTGTTCTTGAATGAAGTTTAAAAGAATTAATAAGGAATATGTATTTTTAAGATGATGTTTGAGAATTAATATTTATGTATTCATAAGTGATGAATGGTCATACAAGTGATATACAAAGAATAATAGTTATATAGGTGAATCATATATCCAAAAGGCCACATAGAAGATTCACATAGCCAATTTATCCATGTAACCAAATTCACAAAGCTGAATGTTTTTACACAGCCAAATGATCCATGTATCCATTTTTAATGATGTAGAGGATTGAGTTACATTGTTGAAAACTTAACATAGAGGATTTCTGCTACACATGCAATGTGATATAGTTGAGATTGAAGGTGTTTTGGATTTAATTGGAATAATTCCAAGATTGTAGATAGTGAAATCACATCTCTATATCATGAATGAATTGATACATACAAACGGTTTTAATGTTTTAGAAATACTGGTTTAAAGAAGAATGAATACACTATTTTTTCATGACTCGATGTAGCTAAAAATAGTTATGGAAGCAATTTATTATAGAATTTATAAATGTGATCAGATCTGATTTTTATGGTAGTTTGAATACAAATATATCTACACGATGTCATAAATATTTTAATGAATAATAAAGAGAAAATATTAACCTTCAAGTCTTGATGAAATTTCATCAGATGTTTTTAGATTATTGTTTTTGCATATATAGGAATGAAGATTAAGAGAGAGGTGTTGGTGAAGAAGAAGTGGTTACAAGGAGTGTTATTCATGTAAATTGAAGTAGATTCTTTCTTGTATAAGAAGATAAGAATAATAATAAGATCTAAGTGCACTGGACAACTAGATTACTATCTATAGAAGAAAGAAATATCTATTATCTCATTACCATTTTAATTTTTTATTAGTGTAGGATGTACTTGATGTGAGATATATAAAAAAAATTCAAGATACTTATAAGAAAGTTTTAAGTATTTTCCCCACTTTTCACAGTTCACAAATTTTTAATGGATCATGTGATCATGGGTTTTACTAGATGAATCTAAGTAATAGATACTCACATTGAGTAGTGAACCTTATAAATATCATGTTCTCTTTCCATGTGTGATTGTGTTTTTATTAACATAAAAATTCACTCTAACAAGTGATGAAGTTTGTTTTTAAAAAGAAAAACATAAAAGTGATGAATCACTGATTCACATCACCTGAGTGATTCCTTGATCTTGTTTTATTATAGCTTGTGTTAATATACGATTGGGATGTTGTTTATTTTTTTCTATCTCACCTCCTAGTTTTATTATCATCATGGGATCCTAGGTGTTTTTTTGAGGGATGAAAGATCCTTCTATTTATGTCTCAATTAGACAGACTATGTCCCCTAAGGTAGGGAAAGGCCATGGTGGTTTGTGCTACCAATGAGGCTAGTTGATACTGTCTATGTTGGTTATAGACTTAGGAATGTATCAACAGGGCAATAGATGGTTTAAAACTGAGTATTTCTAGGGTACCCTTATGGAATATCAAGAATTTACTATGATTAACTACTCTCTAATACTTTCTTTCTTATTATATTTGGATATGTCACTAATTTTTTTAATGATTGTTTTTTTGTTTACCCTATTAATTTTTCCTTTATGTTGTGATTCTGACTTTATTGGATTCATTTTATTACTAAATTTATGGTTTCCTTGGTGTGAGTTGGGTGTTATTTAAAAATTGTTTTATTTGTCATGTTCTTAAAGTGTTTACTTGAAAATGTTTTAATTTTTTTTATTTAAAAACATGTTTGGGTTTTAAGTATGTTTTCAATTAAAAGGATTATGATTAGTTTTCCTTTATAAAAAGGTTAAAATCTATCATTAACTATGTATTTAAAAATATATTTTATTTCCTAATTTAGAAAAATAAAGTGCATGGACTCTCAGGTGATTGCCAACTGAGCTTAGTTATGATCACACCATACTTGTGCTACTTAGTGTCGGTAGACCGAAGTTTGTCTTGGAGGTTTGGCTATTGTTTCAGTATCAATCTTAGAGTGAGTGGTTTTATTGATGGATTTTGAAAAAGTGGTCACATAGAGATCGTGCTAGGTATCTATTCTAGTTTTAGTTTTTTAACATATATGTATCATCCTAGTTAGTCACATTGTATTTTGATCTCTTTTCAGTTTGATTTATTTATGTTTAATTATTTGTGTAATATTTTTATAAAGAAAACTCTATTTATTAGTTTTTTAAATGAGATAAATAATCCCCAATTATTACTTATGATTCCTTAAATATTTTTCATCAGTATTGGGGGATTGGAGATGCTCTAATAGATCAGGTGTCCGGTTCAGTGATGACCCGAGTTGGTTCATGAAAAAATGTTATCAAGGGAGCCCTTTTTTATTTGAGGATGTTTGGTAGATTGGAGATTAATACTATTGAAACTCAAGAGGTAGGAGTGGGAAGAGTTCTGTGAGATCTTACCCATCCCGAGTCTCAAGTTACCATGGGTTGTTGAGAGTTAATTCTTTATTTTTGATTTTTATTTATTGGTTTTTGGCATATATTGGTTAATATTGATGGTGTTTTATATTTCATTGTAGTTTTATGGGTGTTTCAAAGGTTTGAATGTTTTAGAGGTTAGTTAAGAACAAAATAGAGGTGTAAGATTATAATATATGGTTTGGTAAAATGTGTATAGACTATGCAGATGGTTCTATTTCCTTCCAGTGGTAGTTACATGGTTGGTGCATGATACAACAAACTATGTGGGAAAACCATGCACTGTCACTAAAATACCTTTAAAAATTTGTATTAAATTCCTTTTGACCCCATTTTTCTTGAGTAGTGTATGGATATTATTAGAGATATTTAAAATTTATTTTAAGTGTGTTTTGAGGAAAATTAATTTTATTTTAAATGGATTTTGAAATTCAGACTCGGTTTTAAAGAGATGGCCTTGATTTTGAATGTTAAAAGCGAACGTTCATGAAATTAAGTGAAATAATTTTAAGGAATAAGAACTATACATTTTTTAAAAGAAAATAATGTGTAATTTTAAATTAATTTCAAAGTTAGATTAAAATTTAAAACTGGGTTAGGAGTTTAAAGTGGTTTTAAATTTCAAAGTAATATTTCAAAATTTTGAGATTTGAAATGTAATTCTTTGAAAATTATTCTTGTAACACCCCAATATTCCATGGTATTCTTCTCTTTGTATAATACAATAGCTTGAAATGTACGAAAATTCTAGTTTTAGCACACCATGACCAATCAAACTAACCATTTAAAAAGCAATTATGAATAGTAACTTTTGAATTTTGTTTACCATGGTTAAAAGTAAATAAGGTAATTAAAGGTAAAAATGATATTATAATTACCAAAACACATGTCATAATTCTAATGGATAAGTGTATTTAGACCAAAATAATCCTTAGGAATAAAATATTATCCTTTTTGATCCACTTGGATTAGATTATAAAAATTATTATATTTTATTTAAAGAAGTGTTAAAAGTGTTACATTCAAATTTTATTAACTAAATAATTTTTAATATAGAGTTATACATAAGATAAATTAAAATTTAAATATTAATTATAAATCTAAAAATATTTCCTAAATCATAGTATTTTATTTATAATTTTTAGACATTAAATAATTAAATTTATTTATGACACAATGATGATGTAGTAATTACCTTATTAATGAATGATTAAAGTAATTGATATTATAAATATCAAAATAAATGTAAATTGAAACTTTTGATGCCATACAATAATTTTATTGGTTAATATGACATGTTAGGGTTGATTCAATGTGTTTTTTTTCTAAGTAATCAAGTTGTGATGACTTTCAAAAAAACCAAATACTAAATAGGGTCAAAATTGACATAAATGAGTTTTTGAAATAAATATTATTTTATTAAATAATATAATATTCCCAAAAATATAATATTCAACCAAATGAATTAGATAAGGTTATATACATTATTAATAAACCACTTTAGGTTCTCTTGTCATTTTATAGTAAGTTTATTAACCATGTAATATAAAAATACAAGAAGACATGATAAATGTTAAACTATTTAACTAAGAGTTAAATCTAAAATGCAAGATTAATATGGTGAAATAAACTTGTATAAAACCTATTGTTTGAGATTATTTGGACCCATCCCTACATTATCGTCAAATTAAATCATTTTTTAGCTATTATAAACAGAAATTGATTTTATAATAAATTAATATTTCAAGCTCTTCCTAAAGTGACCCTCACCTCTCTTATAAAAGGGTACTTCCCCTTATTTTAAATTCACACCTCCAAATCCATTTGTATTGGCCAAAAACTACTCAAATATCCTCCCAACTACCCTCAATTCATCCTAGAGTCCTTACTTTGATCATAAATTCAACCTAATGATCCCTTTTGTTCAAATCAAAAGGAAGCACCTTAAGATGAGGTAATTATTTCATCACCACTTTCAATGTTCTTATCTTCTTCCACTTCTCCTTTATTTGTTATTTCCATACTAAAATAATAAATCCAGTACCTTATACATACTAAAATGTTATTATAATTATGGTATAACCATATTAATTATTTTATCCATCATATGAATGACAAAGTCTCCATACGTGCATACGTACTGCTTACCGTCTCCACATCATGGTGTAGTTTGTTATTCAACACTTTTTTATATTTATGGGTATAATAATGATTATAATTGATGTAAATAATAAATATTATATGTTAATTATTATTTATATATAATATACCATCCAATCACATATGATTTCAGCATCAAAATAATGATATTATCGTTTGTGCGTACATACGGCTTATCGTCTCCACGACGCGATGAGATTTCATTCCCAATAATAACCATTCAAGAATAATTTTCATTTAATTATTAAGAAATGATGTTTAAGAACTTAATATCATTATTTATATGAATAAAATACACCCTATCCATAACAAATATGACTTACGTAACAAAACATAAAGAACAATGAATCAGTTAACACCCGAAACAATGATACTACTCAAATATTATTAACAAAGAAATATTAGGGGATAATATATGATATAATATTTATGTATGTGGTTATTTTATAATTTAATAAAAATTATTTAACAATTATACAGGATTTTAACATACCCCTGACTAAGGAAAAGTACAAGGTAAGGCTTAATTTTACAATCTCTTTATTATGTGAGGTTGTTTATATGTAAGTATCTACTGGGAATTCTTTATAATCCACATCCGTGTTTCTTAAAAATTTATTTCAAAAGATTTTTACTATTTCCTAGACTATGGTTTAAATTAATTTATACCCTTGTTTGAATTTTTATAAAATGTTTCGAAAGGAATATTTCTGTCATTTTCCAAACAGGGTCTTTTATAACCTTTTCGATAAAATTAAGGAAAGAATATTATTTTAACTTATACGGTGGGTGCGGCTATTTTCCATAATTATAACACCTTAAAAGATTCCATTATAATATTATAATAATATTTTCAAAATAAATGTTTTCTTTACTTTTAAATGATTTCAAATTAGAAAAAGATATTTCACTCAAATAGTTTTACTGATCATTTTCAACTATGTCAACATACTTTAATGGATATTATTCTTAATTGAGGTTAATTTATTATAATACAATCTTCCATATTGTATTGAATGTGTTATGATATGTTTGACTATGGATGTGCTATTTTTATACCATTCATGGTTTATGGTTAAAGTATTGACATTTCGTATGCTAGTTTTAATATGAATGTTTATGTTATGTTTCAACATTTTCATATAAGGAATGCATTGGACTTAGTAAGTGACGTGTGAGGCCCTATATAGCCCATATATGCATTGGTAAGTATCAAAATACACACTAGTGTCTTGAAAAAAAGTCCTTGATAACATTTGTATTTGTAGTCTTGGCATGAGGCCTTGACTACATGATTATAATGTCCAACATTATGCATTCCATCATTATGAAATTATCTATTGATATTACATGTGATTATTCAACTAGTTTAATATCCATGTGAATAATTAAATGGAATTATTTTATTTTCATTTCTATATTATGCTTAATTTTAAGTTTAAAATGCTTGTGTTTTAGTATTATACATTTCTTTAAATGTTTATGCTTATATATGATAGTTTCTGATATATTGTTATCCTTACTGAGCATCTAAGATCACCCCTTTCCTATGATTTATTTTTACCAATATGCGAATTAGTATATTATTATTGACTCACAGGGATAGTATAAGGGATATGAGTGTGTTATAAGGAGACACAATGTTGTTATTTTCATTTTATAATGTAATGTAAAACTTATTTATGTATCTAGTACTTTCAAGACTACTAAACCGATTGGTCTTTTAGGAATTGATATCATGTAATCATGCCAATGTTATGTAATAATTCACCGACTCTGGGTAACTGGGGTCAGGTAATTATAGTTGGTATCAGATTAATTTTAGTACAAAACATGGAAACTAGATTTAGAAAAACTATGATTAGAGAACATTACCCTATGATAGACTTCAAGGATTAGTATAGAAGAACATCCAAATTTTTTGGTAATGTAGATATTATGTAGGTTTTCCAAGCAATACACCCCTGTATGGATACTACAAGTGGACGTGGTTCTGTTATAGATGTACCTATGAGTGAAAACATCGACAAGGAGTTTTGGGCTTGACCTGAGGTATCCTGGTACATGACAACAAGCGTTACTGCACACCTGGTTTGACACTCCTGGGGGATATGCTTAGGACAATTCACATTTTATCTATAAACCATTATGAAGGATTTATGATTAAATAATTCCCCAATGAAAACATTTTTATAATTATGTAGTATATGCATAAACTGTTCAATTTATGTTAGGTATTTTACAAGTTTGGAATTATGCATTGCGATTCATAAACTAACCTAGTGTATGCCATTGTTTATAAATGACACCTAGTGGAAGGAATGAGAACTGTATCAATGCACATAAACCATGTAGGGATTTCCCTCCCACTCAAGATAATTATAGTGGATATGGTGATACAAATCATGTTGAAAATATTATAACCATACTGAGACAACTCACTTAGGTTATGAATAATAATCTTACCGGTATGGAGCACCTAGATTCACAATGTAGAGGATCAATTTTAGATCGCTTCATGAGGCATAAACCACCAACATTAAATGAGACTAAAAATCTATTTGAGCTAAGCAATGGATAAGTTCCTTAAATAAAATATTTTATGATTTTGGGAGTAGTAAATGAGAAAAATTTGTCATGGAAGTTTATCACCTCACAGGTGATACAGATCAATGGTGGTCATTAGTTAAAAACAAAAATAAGGATGAAGAAGTATAAAATATGGAATAGAGGTAGTTTAAAGATCTTTTCTTAGAAAAATATTTTTCTCATGAACATTGAGCAGATATGGAAAGGCAATTTCTGAGTTTGAGGAAAAAGGAGGATGAGAATGTCACAAAGTATGAGGCTAAATTTAAAAGGTTAGCAAGGTATTCTGAAGATTATATATGTAACCCAATAAGTAAGATTTATCAATTATTTGATGGGTTAAAACAATTTCTATGATGAGCATTAGTCTCAAAATAATTCTCATCGTATGAAGATATAGTCTCATGTGCTATCAAGATAGAAAATGAATTTTCCAAGTCTTATGACTTTAAAGTGAAGCAAGAGAAGAAGAGATATGTTGACCATTCTGGAAAAGGAAATAAGGAGAAGAAGGTAAAAGTTGAATTTTCATCCTGTAGTAATTATGGGAAGAAACAACCTGGTACATGACTAAAGGGGATGATAGTTTATTATAAGTATGGAGAAAAAGTCCAACAAGCTTATGATTGCAATGAGAAGAAAGAGGATTTCAATGTTCAATGCTATAATTGTAAAGAAATGGGGCATTATTCAAATGAATGTCCTAATAATCAAGGAAACTTACCTTAGATAAGGCCAAGGGAGAAAGGCCAAGATTATACAATCACAACTACTGATGTTGAATTTATAAATTACATGGTGGTAGGTAATTAAATCGTTTAATCAAAATTATCCAATGCTTTATTTGATTTTGGATCATCGCATTCTTTCATATCTTCCCAGTTTTACAATAAAATTAGGTATTTCAAATTTCACTTATTAAGGGAGGTTTCATTCAAAACTTCTAAGGGAAGTATTATAGAAAACAAAGTTTTTTCAATCAGTTACCATCATGGAATATAAACATGCTTTATCAGTTAATATTATTATCATACCCATGATTTAATTTGATATAATCCTCAATATGGATTAGATTTTGGACCGTGATGTGAAAATTTATTGTAAGAAGAAGGAGGTTACAATTTTTGATGATGATAACGAATACCTTATCTTTATAGAAAAAAAATCACCATCTGATTCTCATCTAGATCCACCCTTAGTAGCTCTACTAAATTAAATTATTAGGGAGGAAGAAAGTGAAATAACTATGGGCGAGGAAAGGAATTTAAAAATATAGGATGTACCTATTGTTCAAGAATATATTGATGTGTTTCCAAAAAATTTACCTTGACATACTCTAGAATGAGAAATTGAATTTTCTATTGAATTAATTCCTATTTCAAGGCCCATATCGAAAACCGCTTATAGAATAGCCACTGTGGAATTAGTGGAACTAAAGAAACAACTAGAGGTATTAATTAATAAATTATTTATCCACCTTAGTGTTTCTCTATGGGGATACCCTACTCTTTTTGTTAATAAGAAAGATGGATCTATGAGGTTGTGCATTGAATATAGGGAGATCAATGCTATAACAATAAAGAACAAGTATCCCATTCCTCAAATTGATGATTTATTTGATCAAATTCATGGAGCTCAATGTTTTTCAAAGATTGACCTTTGATCTGGATATCATCAGTTGTGCATGAAGAAGGAAGACATTCTGAAGACAGTATTTCGAACCATGTATGACCATTACAAGTTTACAGTAATGCCTTTTGGACTGAATAATTCACCCTCTATTTTCATGGATATAATGAATAGAGTTTTTAAGGAATATCTTGTTGAATTTTTAGTGGTATTTATTAATGATATCTCGGTATACCCCAAAAGCTATGAAGATCATGAAAATCACTTGCACACTATTTTGAAAACTCTTAGAAGAAATAAATTATATGGGAAGTTTAGAATGTTTTAATTCTGGATTCAGAAAATTTATTTTCTTGGAAATATTATCTATAAGGATGGAATCTATGTTGATCCTTAAAAGGCAAGGGAAATCCAATAATGGCTAACACCGATGAGTATAAATGAGGTACACAGTTTTATTGGTTTAGCAGGTTACTATCGTAGTTTCATCCAGAATTTTTCCTGATTGGCTAACCCATTAACCAAGCTCACACATAAAGGGGTTAAAATTTTTTGGACAAAAGAGTGTGAAGAATGTTTTGAAGAATTGAAGATAAGATTATTCAATTATCCTATCTTGACTCTACCATAGGTGAATTTTTGGTTTGTTATTTATAGTGATGTATCAGAGAAAGCACTTGGTTGTTTCCTTGTGAAGAAAGATAGAGTTATTGCCTATGCGGCAAGACAATTAAAAATTCATGGAAAAAAATATCTCACTCATGATCTTGAGTTAGCACCTGTAATATTTTCTCTGAATATATGGAGACACTATCTCTATGTTGGAAATTGTGAGATATATACTGATCACAAGATTTTGAAGTATATTTTTCTCATAGAAAGAACTCAACATGAGGAAAAGGTGATGGATCTAACTACTAAAGGATTATGATTTCACTATACAATACCACCCAGGGAAGGAAAATAAGGTGGAAGATGCTTTGAGTAAAAAGGATCACGAAGTTATGAACAAGATGAGAATTGAAAGGGATCATATGTTTATGTATCTAGTAAATATTTTGTTGGGAAACAATCCCTCAATGTATCATTGAATCATTTTTGAGGTGATTGTGTTTATTGACAAAGCGGACCTCTATGTTGTGTTTATTGAAAAATCACACCACGATGTATAAATTTGTTGACAAAGCACACCATAATGTATAAATTTTTTAATAAATGGGTTTTACATAGTGAGTTGTTGAGTCCAATGGATGTTGTTAACAATCCATGATTTATTGAAGAACCTCGAAAAAGGAATAGACAATATGGAGGTGGTACAAAAAGAGAAGATACACGGTGACACCGATTTCCAATGCTTGCCAAATTTTTGGGCATCAAAATTGATAAATGAAGAAAAGTGTTTTTGGCAAATGGACTTGCACGCCGGTGTCTTGGAAGCTTGAAAACTTGCGCGCCATATGTTTTTCAAGATAAGAAAATCAAAATATGGCAAAGGAAAGATGGGTGCCCAAGTTTTGGTTTGGACACACAAGTGACTAGGGAGACATAGACTAGGGAGGTTGGACTTGCATGATGAGAGGGGACTTGCACGCCAGCACTCAGGGTGTCCAAAATGCCAATAAATAGAGGTCCACCCATCCTCATTTTGGACGGAGTTCAACACTTAGAGAAAATTAGAGCTCCATTCATGCAGGTGGTTCAGTCACACAATTGGTGGTTTGGTCATGCAAGTATAAAGATACTCAGAAGTTGCATGCCAGTTGATATTTGCACACCAATATTGGTTTGGGCGTAAAAGGGTGTGAGTCATCGAAGTTCAGAGTTTAAAAAGGGGGTGTCACAAAAGTGTCTTGGTGACACTTGCACGCCAGGTTTGGAGAAGCGCACCAAGCATAGAGAAGCGTGCCAGTTATTCTAGGGCTGCACGAAAGTTGAAAGATTTCCCGATGTATTTGTGGTAAAGTTGTATTCATTAGTGGATAATGTGGAACTTTAACAGAGCATCTACATACAAAGTAAGATGCATTAATTTATGATAATGAAGGGACCTATAAGTCTTTAAACTGTGTGTGGATCCTTTCCAGAGCAGTGATCAAAGGAATAGGAAAAAGTTGTCCTTTCTACCGGCAGTGATCCAGAGAGAGAGGAACATGGAGTGACCCTTGGGAAAGTAGTGAGATAACCCTAAACATTGTAAAGTAAGTGAGCCTGGTCATAGAAGTGATCTAGCCAGAACATTGTAAATTAGCAGTGAGATTTAGTGGATTTGGTACAATGGCACATCGCCGTTGTATGGTCCTTGGACGTATCCCAATGAGGGTAAACCATATAAAAAACTCTTTGACTGCCAACTTACTTCCCTTTATTGCATCCAAAGCATCATTATCAGATAAATAAGGAAAGAACAAGATAAAATTTAACAACATAAGAGAAAAAAATTGACCCTTATAATACAAAGGTCAAGATCCAGTGGGGCATGAAGAATTTTGAAATAGAATATCCATACCCTGATTCACCCCCCTCTTAGGGTATTTAGTCCCCTTTTGGTCCTAACAGATATATATGGGAATAATTATAGAAGGTGAAAAATTGATATTTTTTCAAATGCTTTCCAAACCATCTTTACTAGAAAGGATAAAAAGTTCTCATATTTATGATGAGAAGTTTCAAACGAAAATTATAGCTGGGAATGATGGGAGATTTATTGACTTCGTATATAAAGATGGAATTTTGAAATTTGGGAAGAGTCTTTGTGTTCCTGATATACTTGATCTAAAAAGAGAATTTTTGGATGATACTCATAGATCCAATTTCTTTATAAACCCTGGTATCACTAATATTTATAGTGATTTGAAGGAATATTTTTGGTGGGACAACATGAAGAGGGATATTGATGATTATGTGTCAATATTTATGGTTTTTCAACAGGTGAAGGCTGGAAGACAACATCCCAGAGGATTCACACAACCTCTTCACATACCTAAGTGGAAATGGGATGATATTACAATGGACTTTGTCATGGGATACCAAAGACTCCAAGAAGGAATGATGAAATATGGGTCATTGTTGATCCGTCTGACCAAGTTAGCACATTTTCTTGCTATAAGAGAAGATTTACCACTTGAACATTTAACAAGACTATATATTAATGAAGTTTTAAGACTTCATGGTGTACCCCTATTGATTTTTTCTGATTGTAATCCCCGTTTTACATCAAGATTCTGGAAAAGTCTTTAGAAATATCTGGATACTAAACTTAATTTGAGCATGACCTACCACCCTCAAACTGATGGACAATCAAAATGGACTATTCAAACCTTAGAATACATGTTGAGATCTTTCTCACTTGACATTCAAGTTATGTGGGAATAGTATTTACCTCTGGTATAATTTTTGTATAACAATAGCTTCCATTAATGTATTCATATGGCACCATATGAATCATTATATGTAAAGAGATGTCACACACTAACTTGTTGAGATGATGTTGGTGAAAGAAAACTTGTAGGCCCAAAACTTGTTGAGTAAACAATATAAAAGGTGAAGATTATCCAAACCCACATCAAAGAAGCTCAAAGTAGGAAATAGAACTATGACGATAATCGAAGTAAGTATTTGGAATTTCAAGTAGGAGATCATGTTTTCTTGAAGGTATGTCAATAGAAGGGTGTTATATGATTCAATAAGAAGGGTAAATTAAGTCACAGGTACATCAAACATTTTGAAATTCTAGAACAAATTGGAGTTTTAGCTTACCATTTGACAATATATCCAAGTATCTCCAAAGTTAATGATGTGTTCCATGTATCACTATTTAGAAAATACATGTTGAACCCAACACATGTACTCACCTATGAAGAAATGGAACTGGAACCTGATCTGTCTTATTATGAAGAGCCTATCAGGATTCTTGATACCATAGAACAAGTGTTGAGAAACCAGATGAATTTTCGGGTAAAATTTATTTGGAGAAACAATAAAATGGAAGAGGCAACATGGGAACCTGGGGAAATTATGATGAAGAACCACCCGAATCTTTTTTATGTAGTAATATTCTTGAAATTTCGAGGAAGAAATTATTTGAAAGAGGGAAGAATATTACACCCAAAGGTTCCATGGTATGATTCTATTTGAATAATACAATATATTTCATTATACACAACTTTTATTTCTAGCACACCATGACCAATCAAACTAGTTTAAAAAGTAGTTATGAATAGTAAATTTTGAATTTTATTTACCACGGTTAAAAGTAAATAGGGTAATTAAAGGTAAAAATGATATTATAATTACCCCAAAACGTGTCATAATTCTATTAGATAAGTTTATTTCAACCAAAATCAAGTTTAAGAATAAAATGTGGTCCTTTTTGATCCACTTGGATTAGATTAGGACAATTATTATATTTTATTTAAAGAAGTGTTAAAAGTGTTAAATTAAAATTTTATTAACTAAACCATTTTTACTATAGAGTTATATAAAATAAAAATTCAACTATAAATATTCATTAGAAATATAAAATTATTTCCTACATCATAGTATTTTATTTATAATTTTTAGACTTTAAATAATTAATTTTATTTATGACACAATGATGATGCAGTAAATACCTTATTAATGAAAGATTAAAATAATTGATATTATAACTATTAAAATAAATGTAAATTGAAAATTTTAATTCCATCCACAAATTTTATAGGTTAATATGATATTTTAGGGTTTATTCAATGTATTTTCTTGAAGTAATCAAGTTTTGATGACTTTCACAAAAACCAAATACAAAATATTGTCAAAATTGACATAAATGAGTTTTTAAAACAAATACTATTTTATTTAATGATATAAAATTATCACAAATATAATATTTTTCCAAAGGACTTAGATAAGGTTATATATGTCACTAATGATCCACATGAGTTTCACTTGTCATTTTATAGTATTTTTATTAACCATGTAATATAAAAATACAAGAAGACATGGTAAATGTTAACCTATTTAACTAAGAGTTTAATAAAAAAATATAAGATTAATACGGTGACATAAACTTGTATAAAACCTGTTTTTTGAGAGTATTTATACCCATACACACCTTATAATCGAAATAAATTCTATTTCAATTATTAGAAAACAATTTTTTTTATAATAAACTAATATTTCAAGCTCTTCCTAAAGTGCCCCTCACCTCTATTATAAAATGGTACTTTTCCTTATCTTAAACACCTCCAAATCCATTTGGATCAGACAACCCCTACTCAAATAACCTTCCAACTACCCTCAATTAATCCTATAGGACTTAATTTGATCAGAAATCCAACCTAGGTAGCCTTTTTGTTCAAATCAAAAGGAAGCACCCAAAGAAGAGGTAATTATTTCAACACCTCTTTCAAAGTTATTTTCTTCTTCCACATCCCCTTTATTTGTTATTTCCATACTAAAATAATAACAACAATAAATTATACATAATAAAATGTTATAATAAGTATGGTACAACCATATTAATTATTCTATTCATCCTATTAATGACAAAGTCACCATATATGCCCACGTACGACTTACCATCTCCATGTCGTGGTGTAGTTTGTTATTCAACACTTCCTTATTTGGATGGCTATAATAACAAGTATAATTGATTTAAATAATAAATATAACATGTTAATTACTATGTATATATAATATACCATAAAATTATATACGATTTTACCATAAAAAGAATGATATTGTCGCTTGCGTGTTCGTACGACTTACCGTCTCCACGACGCGATGTGATTTCATTACCCATCGCAACAATTAAAGAATAATTTTCATTTAATGATTAAGATAAAATGTTTAAAAACTTAATATCAGTATGAATATGAATCAGATACATCCTATCCATAACAAACACAACTTACATAACAAAACATAAAGAAAAATGAATCAGTTAACACCCGAAACAATGATAGTACTCAAATATTATTAACAATGAAATATTAGGGGATCATATATGATATAATATTTATATATGTGGTTCTTTAATAATTTAATAACAATTATTTAACTATTATATAGGAGGTTAATGTATCCTCAACTAAGGAAAAGTATGAGGTAAGGGTTAATTTTACAATCTCTTTATTATCTGAGGTTGTTTATACATAAGTATCTACTGTAACTTCTTTATCATCCAAATTTCTTAAAAATGTATTTTAACTTTTTTACTATTTCATAAACTATGGGTTAAATTAATTTATAATCTTTTTTTTTAATTTTTATAAATTTTTTCATAAGGAATATTTCTATCATTTTCTAAAGAGGGTCCTTTATAACCTTTTCGAAAAAAATAAGAAAATAATATTTTTTAACTTATATAGTGGGTGTGGCTATTTTCTGCCATTATAACACCTTCGAATCTTACCTTACAAGATTATAAGAATATTTTAAAAATAAATTTTTTCTTTACATTTAAATTTTTTCAAAGTAGAAAGAGATATTTCACTCAAATAGTTTTACTGATCATTTTCAACTATATCAACAACCTTTACTAGATATTATTCTTTACTGAGGTTAATTTATTATAATAAAATATTCCATATTGTATTGAATGAGTTATGATATATTTTACTATGGATGTGCTATTTTTATACCATTTATGGTTTATGGTTAAAGTATTTACATTTCATCTGCTAGTTTTAATACGAATGTTTATGTTATGTTTGAAAATTTTTAAATGAGAAATGCATTGGACTAATAAGTGATGGGTGGGGCCCTCTCTATCCCCTATATGCATCGGTAGGTCTCATGAGACAAACTAGTGTGTTGACATAAGGCCTTAAAAACATTTTTATTTTTAGTCTTAGCACGAGGCCTTGACTATGTGGTTCTGATGTCTGGTATTATGCACTTTATCATTATGAAATTAGCTATTTATATTACATGTGATTATTTGACTAGTAGAATATACTTGTGAACAAGTAAATGGAATTATTTGATTTATCTTTGCCATATTATACTAAATTTTAAGTTTAAAAGGCTTGTGTTTTAGTCTTATATATTTCCTTAAATGTTTATGCTTATTTATGATAGTTTCTTCTATATTGTTATCCTTATTGAGAACCTGATCTCACCCCTTTCCTATGTTTTATTTTTCCTAGGATTCGAAGAAGTATATTATGATTAACCTACAGGGAAAGGATAAGGGATATGAGTGTGTTCTCAGGAGGCACAATGTTGTTATTTTCATTTTATAATGTAATGTAAGACTTATTTATGTATCTAGTACTTCCAAGGCTACTAAAGTGATCAGTCTTTTAGGACTTGATCTCTTGTGATCATGCCAATGTTATGTAATAATGCACTGAATCTGGGTAACTGGGGTCGGGGTGTTACACTTCTTGGTGATTTTAATTGATTCATTTATGGAATTGAAATTTTAAGTTAATATTTAATTATATTTTCATGTGATTTAAATTGACACTAGTGGAAATACGGGCTTTAACGTCGTCGTAATAACGTCGGTTTTTTAAAAACCGACGCGAATAGTATGTGCGGGGAATTTTTGGCGTCGGTTTTACAAAAAACCGACGCCAAAAATAATTATGCGTTGATATTTCGCGTCGGTTTTGAAGAAAACCGACACCAATAATATTAGTATACATATTTTCCGCATCGGTTTTCCTGAGAACCGACGCAGAAAATAAATTTTTAAAAATGTTTCGGCGTCGGTTTTCATGAAAATCGACGCCGAAACTCATAATTCCGCGTCGGTTATTTTAAAAACCGACGCAGAAAATAATTAAAAAAAGTTTTCGGCGTCGGTTTTTTTAAAACCGACGCCGAAACTAATAAAAAAAATATATTCCGCGTCAGTTTTCTTGAGAACTGACACAGAAAATAAATTTTTAAAAATGTTTCGGCGTCGGTTTTCATGAAAACCGACGCCGAAACTCATAAGCGAATATATATTCCGCGTCGGTTATTTTAAAAACCGACGCCGAAAATTTTAAAACAACATTTTGGCGTCGGTTTTTTTTAAAACCGACACGAAAAGTATTTTAAAAATATTCACGGTCAGAAACCCTCATTTTGTTCGATCGTCGAAATCGATTTCCGCTGTGGCGCTTCGGACTCCCGGCGACCTTCGAACCTGATTTGCCATCTTGGACGGCCATTGTTGAAGGTTTTTTGTCGTCTGCACGATTTTGGGTATGTGTTCTTCCTCTTTATCTCTTGTTTCATATCCCATTGTTTATTTCTTTATCAATAACCCTATTTTGCGTGATTTTGATTATTGGTTAGATTTTAGTTGTAATTTATCATTATTTTTTGTTTGTATTATCATTGTTGGTGTAGATTTGATATTGTTTGTTTTTGGAAGTAATTATACCGGTCGCAGTTTGGATTTAACATCTCCATTCGGGTTGAACTTCAAATTTTTTGTTTGTATTATCATTATTCCTGTTTAAAATGATCTTTCATTACATTATGAAGTACTATATTTTTAATTCCATTTCCATTTTAATAAATTCTTCTTCAAAAAAATAATTTTATTGTGTTAAATGAATTCACTCACATTTTTGCATGTAGTTTGTTGTTATTTCATTTCTTCTTGAGATTTACCATGCCAAATTCCTCAATTCTCTTTGGTTCTCATCATTTAACTAAGACATGAATAATTACCACTATCTATTATGTTAAGAAAATTTGAATAATTATTTTCATGCCATTATATAATAAATAATTTTTCTTGCAATGTCCATAATACGACTAGAATCATACATTTAATGTATTGTAGTTATTTCTTCGTAGATAATAATATAATCATTATCCCTCTATTAATCTTCAAAAATACCTTTCCACTTTCATATGTGGGGTTAGATTCATACATTTTTAATAAATGTCCTCTTAAACTTATCTCATTCCATTGATTATATTTATTCATCTTTCTCTCCCTATAAATAATAGTCATGAAATGATTTACTTCCCCCTCTAAGTCATAGGCTGCAAATAAAACATTCTCATGATCTAATCTTTCATGGATGGATAATATATTTCTCTTCATGTTGATCCATTCCTTGACATGTTTTGCTGCAATAGACCCATGGAAGGGGGTGTAAGTTGTCACCTACAATATGCAATGGAATTTTTATCCCTCCATAATGAATTTATATGTTCATAATTCCCTATTATAAAACTCATGGATTGAGGGAGTTGAGTTATCATAGTCACCAAAAATTGTATCATGTCTCTTAATACACATTGTCTTAAATAATGATAGTTATTGCACTATTTTTCACAGTAATTTTTCCATGATTCATTCATGTTACATCAAATGAATAAAAAAATAAATATAGTGTGATCAATAGTAGTCATAGTGAGAAATCATATTATCTTGTATGTCATTCATATAATATTTATATCATGAAACTTTATTTTCAAAAAATGAATCCTTTGATTTAACCATTTTGTCCTTGTATTTCAATATAACACACATGTATATAATATGAAAATAAACTGTTTACTCTATTTGTAAACGTGTTTCATATCTGATGTCTTTTATCTGATTATCAATAGTTTTTATGGAATATGTTTTTATTTACAATTTATCTGATAGATATTTAAATGTTTCTATGTTTTAATATATTCATCAATTATATTGTGATATCAGGTATTAATGGATCATAATTGGATTTATCTACGAAGAACTACTAGTGAATATGAAAGAGGAGTTGACAATTTTTTGGAATTTTCTAAACGGCATAATCAAAATATTGATTTGATTTTCTGTCCATGTGTGAAGTGTGTAAATATGAGAAAGTTAAACTTCAGAGAAATCAAGGATCATCTCATTTGTTATGGTTTTAGCCTTAATTATACACGTTGGATCTTGCATGGTGAAAGAACTGAAAATTCAACATCCAATGTTGATGACGATATTCATAATGAGGCAGAGGATCATATTGAAGAATTAATTCATGATTTAGGTGTTGAAACCATCGAAAAAACACCAACTGTTGAACGATTGTATGGAGATTCTGAGAAACCATTATTCCCAGGTTGCAGTAAATATACAGTGTTATCAGCAGTTTTGAGATTAGTTAACTTAAAAGCAAAAAATGGGTGGAGTGATAAAAGTTTCTCCAGTTTACTTGAGCTTTTAAAAGAGCTTCTTCCAGAAGGCAATGGGCTTCCGGATTCCAATTATGAGGTGAAGAAAATATTATGCCCAATGGGATTGGGGTATAAAAAGATACATGCTTTCCCCAATGATTGTGTACTGTATAGGAAAGAAAATGAACATTTATCAAGTTGTCCTACATGTGGAACATCGCGCTATAAGATGGATGAGAAAGTCAACTCAGATTCATTTTTAGGTGATGTCATGTAACGTTATGAAAAATCAATTTTTTTACTTTCCAATGATATCATCCAATATTTTTTTCAAACAATTCTGATAATTCAATTCTGATTTATTTTTAGGTACCAAAATCAAAACTCCATCTAAAGCATTTTGGTACCTTCCAATTATTCCTCGTTTGAAGCATTTATTTCCAAATTCAAATGATGCAAAAAGGTTAAGATGACATTCAGATGAGCGCATTTCTGATGGTAACTTACGTCACCCTGCCGATTCACCACAGTGGAAGAGTTTTGATAAAATATTTCATGATTTTGGAAGTGAAGTTAGAAATCTCAGAATGGGATTGTGTACTGATGGAATGAATCCATATCGGAGCCTCAGTAGCCAACATAGTTCATGGCCTGTTTTGCTGGTACTTTACAACTTGTCCCCACATCTATGTATGAAGAAAAAATATGTTATGATGAGCTTGATGATTTCTGGACCAAAACAACCGGGAAATGATATTGATGTGTATCTTACACCATTGATTGAGGATTTAAAACTGCTATGGGAGAATGGTGTTACAGTTTTTGATGCATACAAGAAAGAGTATTTTCTTTTGCGTGCTATGATAATGTTCACTATAAACGACTTTCCAGCGTATGGAAACTTATCTGGATATAGTGTTATGGGACATAAAGCATGTCCAATTTGTGAAGAACAAACTTCATATTATCAATTGCAGAATGGAAGAAAGACAGTGTACATGGGACATCGAAGATTTTTTCTAATTGATCATCCTTATCGTAGATTGAGAAAAGCATTTAACGGTTTACAAGAATACAACCTCCCCCCTCAACCATTGTCAGCTGAAGAATATTATGACAGAGTGAAAGATATTGATTCAACATTTGGAAAGAGAAAAAGTTATGGTTTACAAAAACATATCTGGAAGAAGCAGTCTATTTTTTTCGAACTACCTTATTGGAGATTTTTAGAGATAAAACATAACATTGATGTTATGCATGTTGAGAAAAACATATGTGATAGTTTGATTGGAACTTTGTTAGACATAAAAGGAAAGACAAAAGATGGATTACATGCTAGATTGGACTTGATATTAATGAGAATATGTTTGGAGTTAGCTCCCACTGTGAAAGGAAAAAGAACATATTTACCTCCGGCTTGTCACACATTAAGCAAGATTGAAAAGATGAATTTTTGTCAGTGTCTTCATGGTATTAAAGTACCCAGCGGTTTTTCTTCAAATGTGAATAATTTTGTGTCATTGAAGGATTGTAAATTAATAGGTATGAAATCACATGATTGCCATGTGTTAATGCAACAAATTCTACCAGTAGCAGTGCGTGGTATATTACCGAAAGCTGTCAGGAAGACAATCATCAGGTTATGTAATTTCTTTAAATCCATTTGTAGCAAAGTCGTTGATCCAAATTTGTTAGATTTGTTGGAGAATGAAGCAACTCTTATTCTTTGTCAACTAGAAATGTATTTCCCACCCACATTTTTTGATATAATGGTTCATCTATTGGTTCATTTGGTGCGTGAGATAAGAATGTGTGGGCCTGTTTATTTAAGATGGATGTATCCTTTTGAAAGATATATGAAAATTTTGAAAGGATATGTTAAAAATCCTTATCGACCAGAGGCCTCTATTGTTCAAAAATATGTATCAGAAGAGGTGATTGAGTTCTGTACTGATTATTTGAATGAGGTGGAGCATATTGGTCTCCCTCTATCTCGACATATGATAGTTGACAGAGAAGGTAGAGGGGTTCGAGGCTTAAAGGTAAAGTTCATTCCACGTGATGAAGTGATGCAAGAACATTTATACATTTTGAACAACACAGATGAGGTTCAACCATATATATCCTCACATATTTCTGAATTAAAGTTAAGATATCAGAAAAGAAATGAAAAGTGGTTGATGATTGAGCATAAGAAGACATTTGTTTCATGGTTTAAAGAGAAAGTCACCCCAGATATATCTGTATCAGAAACATTGAAGTGGTTATCAGGGGGACCATCTTTTAATGTGATCACTTGGTCTAGTTTTTATATCAATGGCTACACATTTTACACAAAAAACCTGGATGACAAGAGTACCGTTCAGAATAGTGTTGTGATGGTATTCGCTGAAGCAGTGCATTTTTCGAGTGCCAAAGCTAAAAACCCAATTTCTGCATCAACATCATATTTTGGAGTTATTGAAGACATATGGGAAATTGATTATATTAAATTTCGAGTCACTATTTTTAAGTGCAATTGGGTTGATAGTAATAGTGGCGTGAAACATGATGAATATGGGTTTAAACTGGTTGATTTGAAAAGATTTAATCACAATGAGGAACCATTTATCTTGGCGACACATGCAAAACAAGTATTTTATGTCATTGATCCGTCGAATGATCAGTGGTCAGTTATTTTGCAAGGGAAAAGATATCATTTGGGTGATGATGATGATTCTGATGATGCTAGTGATTTACATGAGTCTTATTCATCTATTATGCAATTTTCAGATGATTACAATGAATATAAGACAGACATAGTGCATGCAGTACGTACCGATCATGATGAAGGGACGTGGGAAAACACTAAATTAGTCTCCTAATTTTTCTGGTAAATATTTATATTTTGTGTCTATTTTTAAAACTTACAAATTCATGCCTCTATTTTTACATATTTATTTTTCATTTCCTTGTTTCTAATTATTCAGTTTTCTAATGATATGCAGGTACCCAAAATTTCATTACACTTTCTAGTAGCAATGTCAAATACAGATAGAGAGGAGCAGTTACCGAGGTATATCTATTTTGACATATTATTAAATATTCAGTAATATACATATTTAATGAAATAAAACTGTTAATTTATAAAAAAAAATTGCAGGACTACTGATGCGTCCTCGGCGGAGGAGACTTCTCCAGTTACTACTCAAAAATCAAGTTCTCTAGTTGGTAAACGTGGTATTACACGTTTACCAAAACTATCACTCGCTCGTGATGATAACAAATTAAACATCCGTTTTGATGATAATAATAATGCAGTTGACCCAAATGCAGTTCAGTTTGTCAGTTATATAGCGATGCAGAGCCGTTGCAGGATTAGTATTTTATATCCTGATTGGAAGTACGTGGACAGGACGGCGAATCAACAGCTTTGGGAGGCCGTGACGGTAAAATATATTTATTTATTTATTTTATCTCATTTTTTTAATATTATATAGTTTAAATGACATATTTAATTTTTTCAATTACAGATGACATTCAATTTTGAGGAAACCAAAGAAATTAGGAAAAGACATCTCTCTTTAGCGGCGGTTCGATGGAGAGATTTTAAAAACAAACTGACGAAAGATTATGTTTTTGGAAAGAGAAGGTTTGAAAGCCCATGTCTTAAGTATCCATATATAGATGAAGAAACATGGAAGCGATTTGTTGATAGTCGTCAGGAAGAGAAATTTCAGGTATTGTAATTGTTTTATATTTTAAAATTTATGCTATATTTTCCTTATTACTTATGTGTTTATTTTTATGTAACAGGCCTCCAGAAGATCTCATCAGGAGATCCAGTTGAAAAACGTATACCCTCATACTTTATCACGTGGAGGATACTCGTATTTGGAGTAGAAAATTATTGAAGAAAAATTTGAAGCATTAAGAGCTCGATCAAGTAGTGGTTCAGAAGAGGTCCAGTATGGTCCTCCATCTCCTCCCACTTTCCATGAGAAATGGAAACGAGCAAGAAGAAGAAAAAATGAACAATATCTTACAGACGAAGCTCATCAAGTGGCTGATAGAATTGTAATTAAATATTAATTCTTTGTTAACAATTTTCCTTTTTTATAATTTATAAACACTAATATAAATTTTTTATTTTTCATTTAAGGATGAACTTCAGGAGAAAGAGACACAAGGCTCTTTTATCCCCGAGGGTAGGATGGATATCCTAGCCACTTCTTTGGGAAAGACTGAACACCCCGGCCGTGTTATAGGATATCAGGCGGGTGTTAGTATTCGGAAGGTTTTTGGTAAGAGTAAGCAACCAAGAGACCCGGAAATCGAATCCTTAAAAGAAGAGCTGCAGGATATGAAACGGTCTATGGGTGATCAAATTCAAGCAGCAGTACAGAAGGGTTTATTAGAACACTTGGCAAGACAGTCACAGTCTGCTCATCCTTCCGAGGTATATTATTTACTGTTAACAATTTTTCTTTTCTATAAATTATAAACACTGATATAACTTTTTCATTTTTCAACATTCTCAGCCTACTCACTCAGACTATCCTGCCTCATATGCTTACCCAACACCGTCTGGGTAGCCTTCCGAGGTATATTATTTAATGTCATCAATTTGTCTATTTTATAAATTATAAACACTGATATAACTTTTTCATTTTTCAACATTCTCATCCAACTCACCCGGACTACCCTGCCTCATCTGCTTACCCTGCCCCGTCTGCGCAACCATTTGAAGTATATTATTTTATTTAATTTTTAATCAATTTTTCTATGTTATAAATTTTAAACGCTAATATACCCTTTTCATTTTTCTGACTTCTCAGCCTGCTCACCCTGACTACCCTGCCCCACCTGCTAAATTTGAGCCTCCACCTCCTCCATCGGATCGAACCTTATATTGTGAGTTGTTTGTGGGAGATCCTCATGTACATATTGTTGCGTTAGGACAAGTGTATTTTTTGGGGGACTCGGTACATCATCAGCCTATGCAGATGGGTCAGGTTAGAGTATCAGTACTTGTTATTATAGATCCTACTACTCTACTACCATTTCCTACTGCGGAGATCACCAGTGTTGGGGAATGTATGGGCCATTTTTTACTTTGGCCAACTGCACTTCTTCGTTATATTTCACATGAGGTATGAGTTTTTTTAACTAGTAATTAGAAATGATTCCAAATTACTTATAATGTTTTCTGACATTTAACTTATATAGGAATATCTGAAAGCAAAAGAAACTGTACAAATGCAGCAAAATGTTCAGAAACAGTCGGCTGTAGATACTTCTGATATTTATTCTGGGTTGAAAAGATTATCTCAGTACTCTTCTTCCTTGAATTTTATCTATGAGTTTCGGATGACGTCCGATATATGTGGAAGAAATTATAAATTGAGAATATTGAAAGAAGATATCATGAATTTAGTTAATTTTGAAGAGATCGGGCTGAATGTGGTGCAATTGTTTTCCATGTAAGTAAATTGACGTTTGAATTGCTATTTCTTTAATAAAATATTGTTATGTCATTGACTATCTATATTTTCTTTTTAAATTATGTATCTATACAGGATTATTTTACAAAATGAAACTACAAGCATTTATAGATTTATAGATCCAGAGTACATTTCCTTGGAAGTCAAACATGTGAAAAATGATGAAAGAGTTCAATATATATCCGAGAGATTATCACAAACAGAGATTCAGTGCTGGTTTTTGCCATTTCTTGATAAGTAAGAATATCAACATAATTTTGAACTCATGATCATTATAATGTCATTAATTATGAACTTTTTGTATTATAGGGGGCATTGGATGTTAGGTGTATTTTGCCCAAATGAATGCACCTTATATTGGTTTTGCTCTTTATTAGGAAAAGTGCGTAAATCGTTTTCCAACTTATTAAACAGGTAAGTTGTTTTTTTATTTTTAGAAGTTTGTTATGTTTAATTTTAATTGTTTACACAAGTTTTATTAGTTCTTATATAAAAAAATACAGTTCATGGAAACATTTTACAAATGAAAAGAAACCAACGAAAATCAATTATGTGGAAGTACATGTAATTAGTTTTTATATTTTTGTTATATATTGGGTTTCATTATTAGTTAAATGTTTTATAACTGCAGTGTCATCGTCAAAATGGACATGTTGAATGTGGTTATTATATTCTACGATTAATGTACGAGATAATCACAACTGGGGAAACTACTGATTTTCATAAGGTTAGTTGTATTAATTTTTTTATATATTTTCATCCACTTTCTTCTATTTATTAATTTCATATCATTCAATATTATTGTAGGTATTCAATGATTCACAGTCATATTCTCAATCTGATATGATCCATATTCAATCTACTTTTGCGGACTATTTGTTAAGTCTGATTAAGATTTGAGGTATGTATACTAATATTTATAAATAATAATATATATGGGTTTAAAAAACTAACTCTTATGATATATTAGGTGTTTGAACCTACTAATAATCAAATGAATGCTTCAACAATAACAAACAATGAGCATGTCATATATTTCGGGTACGTGTATTTTAATTCTGCTTTACTGAGTTTTCTTAAGTGCCTCTGCAAAAACTGTTTTATTGAATCTACTATTAATCAAATGAATCCTTCAACAATAACCAACAATAAGCATGTCGTATATTTCAGGTACGTGTATTTTAATTCAGAATTAGTTATTATATTTCTTTTCATTGTTATTTCTTAAAATCATTTGTCTGTACAGTGACAGATCTGTAGGGTGGTACTTGGATCATGAACATAGAGATTCGTATAGCGAAATAACATTCACAAACACTAAAAATTGTCTCCCTTGAATGCACATCAATATCTTCTAGGCCTTTTTATTTTTTATGCAAATAAATATCGGAAAATGATTGCCGAGAAGCATATCACATAATACATGAAATAGCGCTTAGTGGGTTTGCACAAAGATAAAATAGAAGGCGTCAATTTTTAAGGTATGTTTCTTTATGTCTCTTCAATCTGCATTTGATTTCAATTTTCTAACCTATTTTTTGCACTCAAACTTATTTCTCAGTTATTCCATAACTTAAACAAATAACAATAGTGAATGGGTAATGCACGTCTATACAGAGCAAATATAAAAACCTGAGGTTGGGGGTGGTGGGGATCCTATGGTGAAAAGACACCCCCAACATCTTCAGTGGGGGAGGTGAGGAAGAGGTTTCATCGGCTGAGTGTTCCTGGAATTTTGATCAGGAGTCGTAACATTTCATTTTGGTAATTTACTTTGTGAAAAGATGAATGATTCAAATAAATTACACATTTTCATTTAATGTTTATTCATTCAACTAATATCTTGGATTGATTTTTTCACGCACATCTCCTTAGTTTCATTACTGTTTTGACAGGATTGGTGCTATCTATGGGAGGAAACTTACAATGATTGATACTGAGTATGGTTAGATTAAGAAAATGCACCATGTAGGTACGTGTATTTTAATTCTGCTTTACTTTGAGTTTTCTCAAGTACTTCTGTTAAAGCTGTTTAATTGTTTTTGTATACTTCGTTATTTTTTTTCAGGGTTCCGATTTTTTTGGAGGAGAAAATATATGTATTTTATTTAAAAAAAAAAATTACGGCGTCGGTTATTTTAAAAACCGACGCCGAATATTTTTTAAAAAAAATTTATTTACGGCGTTGGTTTTTTTAAAAACCAACGCCGAAAGTTTGATATGGCGTCGGTTTTTTAAAAAACCGACGCCGAAAATCCGGTGTAAATTAGTTTCGGCGTTGGTTTTTAGAAAAACCGACGTGGAAAACCGATATTTCGGCATCGGTTTTATATAAAACCGACGCTGAAAACCTAGTCGACTATATTTTTAGCGTCGGTTTTTTAATGAACCGATGCGGAAAATAATGTCTAAATGTAGCTTCGGCGTCGGTTTTATAAAAAACCGACGCCGAAGCTCATAAGCGAATTATTTTTCGCGTCGGTTTCTATGAACCGACGCGAAAACTGTATTTTTAACGTCGCCTATAAAGACGTCGGTTTATAACCGACGTTAAAAATTAAAAAAAACCGGCGCTAAAAAGTGTTTTTGCACTAGTGTGAGTTAGTTTTTTATTTGGTTTTTTGTTTCACTTATTATTTAGAGTATACCTCCCTAAAGAGTTATGAAGGTTAGAAAAGGTTTAGGTATGGCTTGGTCAATGATGGAACCACCTAGACTCATGATAGAGTTTGTGGGTCTTGTTTCCTTCTTGGATTTACCTATATTTTGAGGTCATATTGGTTTTAGAGAGGCAATGGAGTGGATTGATATAGTTAAATATGTATTTCTATCTTTGGTGAATCCTAATGTTGTAAGGGTAAAATTTGTTCTGGGACTATTTTAAGGGTTGAGTCTGTATTGGTGAAATCTCATCATCATATATTAGTTACAAGTTAGTATTTCATATGAGTTATTTAATGAAACTTTTACTCAATGGTTCCTTCTTAAGGAGTTTAAGGAATAGATGATGGTGGTTTGCATGAGTTTTCATCAAGGTCGATAGACAATGATGGTGTACGTAAACCATTTTAATTATTTCATTCCTTTTTCTATGGAGGTTGTGTCAAGTGATTCCTTAAAGTCTTATCTATTCGTGAATGGTATTGGATCATATTTCAGTGCTAGAGTCCTTTCAACTAAGCATGTATTCTTTAAATATTTGGTATTTGAGGTCAATCTAGATGAGTTGGATTTTCTAGGGAGACCTATGGTGAATAGTGCCTCTGTTCCTTTCATATTTGATGAAGGCACCCCATCGAGTGGGAAGTGAAAATTAGAGGAACCTGTTTTGGGTAAACCTTCTTTAGATACTTCTTCTTTCGATAGGAATCATTCTCTTACGTGCTTCCAATACAGTCAGTTTAGGCATTCTAAAGACTTCTGGGGAATTTTAAAAGTTTCCAAAATAAAAGGATATTTATTCTTATGTTAAAAACTAATTCATAATGTTCTTTTAAATGCATTTTAAATCTATGTCAGCATCCTAAAATTTTTGTAAAGTAAAGAATGGTGGTTTTCTATCAATGGAGTCCTTGTCTAGATATAAAAAATTAGATCCAAGCTTAGGTAATAATGCTTTTCTAAGTATCAAGAAAAATTTATGAGATTAGAAAGGCATATTATAGACCACATGCATAATCCAAAAAAGTAAGATTGATCATTTATTTGAAGAGATTAATCCAAGACTCTAAAGGGAACTAATTAATCAAAAAAATTTATCATATGATTATATGGTATTAGGTTCCACCAGGATAGAGAAATAATTATCCAAGTATTATATTTTTAAAGGAAATCAATTGAAGAAGAGGATGACTGAGCACCAAGGAAAAAAAATGACGTGAAAGAGAATAAGGGAAGGAAATAAAATTTAATTTGTGTAAAGAAACACCCTATTACTTACTTAAATGTAATTAGAGTCAATTTCAAATATAAAGATAAAGTCCATAAGGATTATTTTTAAAAGGGAAATAAAGAATCCATTGATATCCAATGTTTCAACTGTAATAAGATAGGAAATTATTCGAACTAATTACACAATCATTAAGGGAATTTACCTCAGAAGTGTTGAGTTAATAAGGTTTCCTTATGACTTTTCCATTCCTCTACATTTTGAAAATAAAAAACACTATATCTTAAGGAAAATTATATTTTCCTAAGAATTATCTTAATAAGGAAAATTTACCTTCTACAAGGTACTTTTATCCTTACCTGTGTTTTCATTGTTCATTTTATAGTTTCTCTAAATCTAAATCATTTTATTCCTAAGTGTAAAACTTGGTTTCACATCTAAAACATTAGAACCCTATAAATCATTGGTTATAGAGTATTTTTTTCAGGATCCGAATTATCTGAAATTCAAACTCTAAATTCTATAAAATTAAGACTCTCAATTCTCTGAAATCCAGACTCTAAATTCTTTAGAATTCAGACTCCGAATTCCTTATAATCCAGACTATGAATTCCTTAAAATTCAGACTTCAAATTCCTTATAATTCAGACTCTAAATTCCTCAGAATTCAGACTCTGAATTCCTTAGGATTTAGTCTCTGAATTCCTGAGAATTAAGACTCCAAATTCCTCATAATTCAGAGTCCTAATTTCTCAGAATTCAGATTCTGAATTCATTGGAATTCAGAATATGAAATCTATTGAATTCAAATTCTGAATTCCTTAGAAAAAAGAATCTGAATATCCAGGAGTTATAGTCCCTGAATGTTTATTTGGTTAGACTCAGAACTTTATTTTTCCTTAGACTTCAAAAATTATATTTTACTAAGCAAACTTATTTTGATTACACTTTTTATAGTTATAAAAAGATATCATACAATCTATTTCTAACTAACCGTTGTTTGAGTGACTCATTGATAGAGCAAATATTTTCAATTAATTTATATTGAATTTCATTATTTTAAACCCACAAAATTGTTCTTCTAAGATGAATTGTTTCATTTTTTTGATAATGGTGTTATTTTGAGTTGAATAGTAAAAATTGGCCATTTTGGATTTTTAACAGTTTTAAATTATTTCGGTAGTTTAGCCATAACATTATTTACACTGATCCAAATTGAAAATTTATTTCTTTTCAAGATTCTACACATCCAGGTATTCATTTAAAATATTTGGACTAAAATCTTAATCGGCCATATGGAAGCTCAAAAGAAGATCACAAATTGGCTCAAGAAAACTGTTTTCAATTCTGCCTAGTTTTGATGTGGGATCCATAACTCATCCACTGTGGACCCAAAGCATGAGACATTCGGTGGGTGGACGCGCAAGGAGTTTTGGAGCATATTTTATGAAGGAATAACCGAGTTAATTTTCCGTTTATGGTGCCATTAAAGCACCCTAATCCGGAGGATTTCGTTTTGGAGAGTCTGACTGGACAAAATAAATGCTCATAGTAAAACGGCCATAACTCTTGGAATACATGTCGAAATCCGCTGAAATTTTGAGGGGACACGTCCAAGTGAATTATGAACAACATTCAAGAAGGGCTCAACGCTTTAAGATGTCATTTATTGGGGATAAAATGCGTCTAAATTCTGGGGAAGCATTCTGGGTATAAAAGGAGGAGAGCTCCACCCTCTCAAAGCATCCATTCTCCACCCCATTCCTTCCGGGACACCAAGAAGGAGAACTTTTCAGATTTCTCTTTTATTTATTTTCTTTTTCATAGTTTTTTAATTCCTTATTCTTCCCCATTCAACTCTATTACCCTTACCATGGTGAGGTAAACTTTTGGAGTGATTGGGGAAGGGTTGGTTTTCTATATTCTAATGCTTGAGTTCTTGGACGCAATTGAATAAATTTCTTTCTTATTCAAAGTTGTTTTCAATTTATTATTGTGGATTTTATAATCAAGTGAGATCATTCTTGAATATTAATTCCGTTATTTATTTTTTCCTTGGTAAAATAATCAATATCTCCCTCCACTAATTTCTGGTTTATATACGATGGAATAAACCAGGAATTTGTGGTGAAGTACTCGACGATCGTCAGTACGTGTAAAAGGTGTAGTAAATGTTATTGATTGTTTGGGATAAACAAAACCCGATCGGGTATTGACCATTTCAATTAAGGATATTCAATACAACTATTTTACACATGGAAGGATAGTTGACCCAACCGAGATCTTGGTAAGGTTTTCTCTCACAATAACAATTTCACCAAGGAAGTGAGAGGAAACAATTGTGGAAACTCACTTTAATCAACTAAGAAGAAGAGGTTTGAATTAAATTGAACAAGGATAGCATTATAATTAGGAAACCGACCCCGACCTAATCACCCTTTTAATTTCATAGTTTTTCAATCATTTGAATTTCAAATTTCCTTTCACAACATTTTTACCCCCGTTTTAAAGTGACAACCTGTTTTGTGTGCACTCCTCTTTGGGAGACATCCTAGGTCAACCAAATTACTACATTTTAACTTAGGAAATAATTGTTTTGCCATGCCCTACGACTGGCGTGCGTCAAACTTGGCGCCGTTGCCGGGGAGGTAGTGCCACAATTTATTTGTAATGATTTCACCTTTTCAAAATTAATTTTTTTTAAAAAATCTTTTACCATGTTGTTTTCAAATGATTATTTTTTTAATTCATGGAACAATTACCCACCAATGAGAGAACCAATTATTGAATCACCTTGGTCTATAGATTATAAAGTTTCTTTCTTGGCTAAACAAATTCGTGGAGCTCGAATCCAAATCGTAACAGAGGATGAATTCAAGGATCTCATTGAAAACCTTAAAGAGAACCTCGAATACCCAGTGTTGGAGGGTTTGTCAAGAGAATTAATTGAACTTCAGGAGTATTTTCCGGAATTTTATCAAGAAATGATCAAAGTAAAACACCAAGAAGAAGATGTTCATAAGGATATTGAATCCCAATTTGAAAGAATTAGTCAAACAGTTCAAAACCTAGAGACCTTAATACAGTGGATAGCATAACAAGTACATGCATCTTAGGATCCACAACTGGAGCCAAAACAAGAACCAGAACCAAAAAAATTGATGGAAGAAGTATCCTCACAAATCCTTCAAGTTGAAGAACCCATGGAGGCCTTAATGAAATTAAAAGAAGATCCATTGATCCCATCTCAATCAATGTTGGAGAAGATTGATTTATCTATTGAAATGCATATAGGAGATCAAAAATATCTGGATAACTTCTGGAATGAGTGTGAGGAACTTCTTGATCCAACTATTCCTGATAATGTAGATGATTCAGCAACATTGAAGGAAGAAACCAACCAAGCAGTGGAATTTGAAGAGAAGATAGAGGAGTCTGACTACCTACCTCTATCTATGGAAATTCAACCCCAAGAGCCACCTCGCTTTGAAGAAGAAATTGAATCCAAACAAGCTCAGGGAGTTAATCTTTTCATAAACTCATTATCTTTTGATTTTTTTGATACTGAATTGAGTATTACCTCCCCTTGTTTTAATTTTTCAGATTCATCCAACACTTGTATTTCCTTGGAGGGAGAATATGCATCTGAAGAGGAACATCTAGAACTCCCCAAACCTGTTGAAAATTTAATGGAAGGACTACATGAGAATATAAAAGTGAATTTTTTGGAGGAAAATGAGACACAAGCTACTTACTTTGAAAGGGAAGAATTTGATATTGATTCTTCATGCTTTAATTTTTTCCAAATAGAATTAAACTCTGAAATTCCCTTTGATTTTTCCATAGATGTATCATACCTTCAGAAACCACTGGAAAATAAAGAAGATGTTGTTCATGCAGAACCCAAGAAGGAGGAGGCTCTGTACTTCATCCTACCCCCACCATGCAGGGTGTACCACATTGCAAAGGGGGTGGATCTGGTGTACTCTATCTATGGAGTCCTCCTCAACAAGAACAATGAAATGAAATCTGGGAAGATCCACATGTGGTGGTTCAAATCAAAGAAACCTCATCCACCATCAGATTGGGGATAACCAATTAGAACTGCCCCTCTGGAGGCAGTCAAAACCCAGGGCCCACTTGGGGGATTAAACCAAGTTTTATCCTTCTATTCTCATCCTATTTCTATTTTTATTTCTTTCAATAAATATCTTATGTTTTCTTTTGTTCTTTTATTTGTAGGTTTTCAGAGTGCAACAATTGAAAGCTTAACTCAATGTTGCACTACGAATAAATCAGGTTGTACCTCTCTTTCACACTTTCTTGATGTTGTGATTAATTTGAAAATTGGATTACATGTTAAATCCACTTGAATGCATCGAGGACACTGCATCATTTAAGTGTGGGGGAGGGAACCTTTGTAGTATAGGATTTTTATTTGATGTTTGTTTTCAAAAATAAAAATGTTTGTTTTCAAAAATAAAAAAAAATAAAAAAAATGTGTGTTTTCAAATTTTTGTGTGTTTATTTTTCAATTTTTGGTGTAACTTTTGAGCTGAAATGATAATCAATACCATTTTTGAAACCCATGTTAATGAGTGAACCAGTCTATTTCATGAAACTGATCTTAAATGAATGCTGAAATAACTTTGTTTCAAGTTCAAATCTTTTGGAAATTCATGAAAAGTACACTGATTTTTGAATCTCATGCTATATTTCACTGTCTATATCTTTGAAATAACTTTCCTGTGAGGCTTCTGAACCATTTTCGTCATATTCTTTTCATTCACCTCATTTCTTGAGAGAACCAGACTATGCTTGCTTTAACCAGAATTTGATTTATTCCTTTCAAAACTTGAGGGTGGGGTACATGTGTTTTAAATGATTGAGTCATTTATTTTGTTTGAAGCCCCCTTTTCAAAATAATCCTTTTCATTATGGCCTACATTTACATTTATCCTTCATTGTAGCCCCTAGTAGCCATGAATTTCCTGTTAGGTTAGCCACATTACAAGCCAATTTTCCCTATCATACCTGCTCTTGAAGTAAAATTGCATGATTTTGTTGGACTTAAGTGTGGGGGAAGATGTCTTGTGGTGTACTACCTCATTTGGTTATACTTTGGGTGGAAAATAAATTGTGGAAGAGATGTGTGTGATGCTGAAAAATAATTCTGTTGAAAGCTGTGCCTTTTCTGGAGCTTTTATGAAAAGAGAAGTTGTGCCTTTCTGGAGCTTCCAATATAAAAAGAAAGCTGTGCCTATCTGGAGCTTTAAAAAAATTATGTTTGAAAAGATTGAAATGTTTGCTGCTGAGCTGATTGAATGATGATGGATCCTATTTTCAAAAAAGGGGAAGTGAAGGAGACCATATTTGAGTGAAAACTAGAATCTTGCAATTTTGCTTCAATAAGAGCCAAGCCTTCCTTTTTCGGCCTCAGAACTTTTAACATCTAAATCCTACCAATATAAAGCCACAGAACAACCCTGAAAAGTCCTCATGAGAAACACATGTTCTTGACTCACATCGGGTGGAGAAGTAAGAATTTATCAAACCTATGGTGACTCTTGTGTGAGTTTGGATGAGAAAAGCCTTGTTCAGTCTTTACATTTGTGAGATGAGAGAAAATTCATGTGAGGTAGGTGTTTTTTGTGCATGGGATAAGAAATGAAGTGGAAATATATTAAAATCTTAAATGGAGAACTTGAAATAATAGTTTTTTTATGATTCATGATATCTTTTTGTTTCTTGAAATTGATTTGATTGATCTCATTGATATGTGTTTTGGATTTGATTTGATTTGATTTTTACTTTTCCAGGAGTCCAAGTGATAAGTGTGGGGGAATTGATAGAGAAAATATTTTCAATTAATTTATATTGAATATCATTGTTTTAAACCCACAAAATTTTTCTTCTAAGATGAATTGTTTCATTTTTTTGATAATGGTGTTATTTTGAGTTGAATAGTAAAAATTGGCCATTTTGGATTTTTAACAGTTTTAAATTATTTCGGTAGTTTGGACATAACATTATCTACACTGATCAAAATTGAAAATTTCTTTCTTTTCAAGATTATACACATCCAGGGATTCATTTAAAATATTTGGACTAAAATCTTAATCGACCATATGGAAGCTCAAAAGAAGATCACAAATTGGCTCAAGAAAACTGTTTTCAGTTCTGCCTAGTTTTGATGTGGGATCCATAACTCATCCAATGTGGGCCCAAAGCTTGAGACATTCGGTGGGTGGACGCGCAAGGAGTTTTGGAGAATCTTTTATGAAGGAATAACCGAGTGAATTTTCCGTTTATGGTGCCATTAAAGCACCCTAATCCGGAGGATTTCGTTTTGGAGAGTCTGACTGGACAGAATAAATGCTCATAGTAAAACGGCCATAACTCTCGGAATACATGTCGAAATCCGCTGAAATTTTGAGGGGACACGTACAAGTGAATTATGAACAACATTCAAGAAGGGCTCAACGCTTGAAGATGTCATTTAATGGGTCTACAATGCGTCGAAATTCGGGGGAAGCATTCTGGCTATAAAAGGAGGAGAGCTCCACCCTCTCAAAGCATCCATTCTCCACCCCATTCCTTCCGGGACACCAAGAAGGAGTACTTTTCAGCTTTCTCTTTTATTTATTTTCCTTTTCATAGTTTTTTAATTCCTTCTTCTTCCCCATTCAACTCGATTACCCTTACCATGGTGGGGTAAACTTTTGGAGTGATTGGGGAAGGGTTGGGTTTCTACATTGTAATGCTTGAGTTCTTGGACGCAATTGAATAAATTTCTTTCTTCTTAAAAGTTGTTTTCAATTTATTATAGTGGATTTTATAATAAAGTGCGATCATTCTTGAATATTAATTCCGTTATTTATTTTTTCCTTGGTAAAATAATCAATATCTCCCTCCACTAATTTCTGGTTTATATACGATGGAATAAACCAGGAATTTGTGGTGAAGTACTCGACGATCGTCAGTACGTGTAAAAGGTGTAGTAAATGTTATTGATTGTTTGGGATAAAAAAAACCCGATTGGGTATTGACCATTTCAATTAAGGATATTCAATACAACTATTTTACACATGGAAGGAGAGTTGACCCAACCGAGATCTTGGTAAGGTTTTCTCTCACAATAACAATTTCACCAAGGAAGTGAGAGGAAACGATTGTGGAAACTCACTTTAATCAACTAAGAAGAAGAGGTTTGAATTAAATTGAACAAGGATAGAATTATAATTAGAAAACCGACCCCGACCTAATCACCCTTTTAATTTCATAGTTTTTCAATCATTTGAATTTCAAATTTCCTTTACAACATTTTTACCCCCGTTTTAAAGTGACAACCCGTTTTGTGTGCACTCCTCTTCGGGAGACATCCTAGGTTAACCACATTACTACATTTTAACTTAGGAAATAATTGTTTTGCCATGCCCTACGACTGGCGTGCATCACTCATGTACAGTTTACTCCGAGATTAGAGGAAAAATATGACTGTTGGAGGAGGGATCCAACCATTGGAGATGTTCCTATAAATAGGATCTCATTTGAATGAGCTCAATAGATATATATTTACCTATTGATCACTATAGAGATTGTATGCTGCTGAAGTGATTTCTAGAGAGAGAAACTCTCATTCCTTGTGTGTACTAAACATCATGTTCAGTTTGCTTCATGTGACTCTGATTATTGTTGTGTACAATTGTGGACTTCCAAGGATAAGAAGACAGAGGTTCTGACTACCTTAAAGTTCAAGGACTTCTAGGGATAGTAATATAGAGGTGCCGACTACCTTAATGTTTGGGGGTTTGTGGGGATAACAAGATAGATTCTGATATTCCTATCGAGGGCTTACTCGAGTGCATGTAAGACATAATTTCTTGAAAGTATAAATCAAGGGACCTTTATCCAAGGTTGTTGGATACCGTTATCTTTGGGTTAAAAGATTTCATACTTGTTACTTGTTTTGTTTCAAGTTTATTTCCACTATATTTTTATAAAGGAATAAAGTATAACCTTATTATACATTCTTGTACTTTTTTATACTTTGATAAGTAAGATTCAGTACGCTTTAAGGTAGAATATTTTCCTTGTAAACTTTTCTTAAGTTTCATTTCTGGAACCATATCTCTAGAACCTAGAAAGTTTATAGAACTAAAAGCGGTCTTGTGAATTTACCTTGTTTAACTTTGTTAAAAATAGTTTTTCTTAAGGTTAAAAATGAATGTTTTTAAACTTATAATTCACCATCCTCTTGTAATTGAGCACATAAAATCATATTTAGATCCTACAATTAGTATCAGAGGAGGTCTCGGAAATACTTATATTCACATATAAGTTTTCTTGCTCAAGTTTTCGTTATTATAATTTTTTTTCTTACTTAAGTATTTTTATCCTTGTTTACAAAATTTTACTATTAACAAGTTTCTGTGGAAAGATATATTTTTAAGAATAGAAAGAATTAATGTTGGTTCTATTGACAATATAAATCCTATAGGACCACCTATTTTTTATGGGAATGATTATGAATATTGAAGAGATCATATGAAGAATTTTTTTATCAATAATGGAGTGGAAAATTTTGTTATGCTTACTGGAGATTGCAAGATTCCTAGTAAGGAAGTCAGAAACTTCACCAATCAAGAAAAGATATAATATCAACTAAACTAAAAGGTACGTAATACTTTGTTGTGTTCCATGACCAGGAATATATATAGTCAAATTTCTTCTTATAAACCTGCTAACTATATCTGTAAGAAATTGGAGGTTACTAATTTTGGTGCATCCAAAGTTATAAAAACTAGAAGAGCTATGCATAGAGTATAATATCATGGATTTATATTTCCTTATGGAGAGTCAGTTTTCAAGGTGCAAAAAAGTTTTATGACAATTGGTAATAATATACAATATATGGGTGTGAAAGGTCTAGATGATGAAGTTCTTGTGGACAAGATTATAAATATCATGCCTAATGATTGGTAATCTAAAAGAATAGATATTGATGAGAATAGGAAGGTATCTCAAATTACTCTTGATGAACTTTTTGGAACTCTTATTCAATAAAATACAAGAATGAAAAGATATGATGATATGAATAAAACGAAAAATGGAAATGGAAGTGTAGCCTTTAATACTACTAAATCCAAGACTCCTGAAAGGGTTACAAGATCAAAGTCTAAGAAAGTCACTGTTTTATCTGAATCTAGTAAAAGTGAACATTCTTAGAATAAGCTAGCTAATCCAGCTAGAAGGATGGACAAGATAGTTAGAAAGAAAGAATTTCACTATAGATATAAGAAGAAAGAAATAAAATACAATAAAGGCTTTGAAGTCACTTGTTATAAATGAAAAAGAGCAGGGCATATCAGGCCGAATTGTCCTATGCTTAAGAAAAAGTATAGAAAGGAAAAGAATTCTGAAAGGAATAGAAATAAATAAGACAAGGATAAAGATAATAAAGTATTTAAATCCAATGACACCTGGTGTTCAAATGGCGGTGATTATTCAGATGAATTCTCAAAATATGAATCTTCTGGTCAGAAGAATATTGGTCTACTAGCAAGACTACCCAATGAAAATAATTTTCTAATGGATAGGTAAAAAATAATGAATCTATTACCAATGTATATTTAAATGAATATTATACTAGAAATAAATACTATAAGTTTTCAGTTGAAGAATATTCTTATGATAAATATAATATATTACCTTCTTACAAATAAGTGTCTAGGTTTGATAAACTTTTTGAGAATGAAAATTCTAAACTCAAGAAAAAGTCTGATAAAGAAAATTATATAATTTCAATTATTACTAAAGAAGTATTAGATCTTTCTAAAGATCTTGATAAGAAAACTTATAATTTTAAAAATATTTCCAAAAACATTGAGGAAGTTAATTCTGAGAAGGATAAACTTTCTAAAGATCTTGAAAATGTGATTTCTAAGAAAAATATTTTAGAGACTAAATCTAGTTCTAAAACAAATTTTTTTGAGTATAATTTCTTTTATTTAACTAAATTAATAAATATTTTCCTTGAGGAAGTGTTTGTCAAACTTTACCTCTTGTAAGGAAAAATTTGAGAAGATTTATTCAAAAATTCGACCTCTATGAAGTAGTTATGGATTTGATTATATTCATTCTAAACCAGTTTTTAATAATAACTATTTTGTTCCTAAAAGTTCTCCATTCTGCACTAAATGTCAGTGTGGTAGACATTTAGTGAAAATTTGTTCTTTAAACAAAACCTAATCTTTAGGTTTTCATAAAGCTTATTTTTCTAAGAAAATATGGATACCTAAAATATTGCTTTATGAAATTCCCAGATATAAGAAAGTTTGGATTCCAAAAGTTTAACACTCTTATTTTTAGGAAAATAAAGATAATAACTACAGAAATACATGGTACATGGATAGTGGATGCTCCCAGTATATGACTGGTAACAAAAAATTATTTTAAAAGATTATTAAGATGAAAGGAGGAAAAGTCACTTTTGAAGATAATGCTCAGGGAGAAATTATTGGTATAGGTAACTTTGTTCTTATTGGGAAAACTTTGATTTCAAATATTTTATTTGTTATGGGTCTTAAGAACAACCTCATTAGTATAAGTCAATTCTGTGATGAAGTTTACCTTGTGAATTTTAGGAATGATAAGTGCTTAGTACACAATTCCAAGGAAGAGTTTATTCTTTCTACCCACAGGAAAGAGAATGTATAAACACTAAACTTATAAGACCTTAGGAGCCAAGATCTACCCTGCCTTAGTGAAATGGGAGATCAATCATGGTTATGGAATACAAGGTTAGGACATTGTAACCTTAGGAACCTATGTAAAATCTCAAATAAAATACTAGTTAAGGATCTACCAGAGCTTAGATATAATTCTTATAAAGTTTGTGATCCTTGTTAATATAGAATGAAACATAAATCAAGTTTTAAAGTAATCGGTGAAGTCTCAACTACTGATGCATTATAGTTAGTGCATATTTATCTTCTTGGTCGAACACAAACTGGAAGCATTGGAGGCAAATATTTTATATTTTTTTTAGTTGATGATTACACTAGATTTACATTGGTCTATTTTCTAGAAAAGAAATATGAAGCCTTTTATTATTTCCAAATCATTAGAGCCTAGGTTAAAAATGAGAAAAAACTTCCATTGATAACTATTCATAGTGATCATGGAGGAGAATTTCAAAATTTAGATTTTGAAACTTCTTTTAGTAGAAAAGGTATTAATCATAACTTCTCAGCTCCAAGAACTTCTCAACAAAATGGTGTTGTTGAAAGAATAAATCAAATTCTTCAAGAGATAACTAGAACTATGTTGAGTGAATATTCTATAGCTAAAAACTTTTGGGATAAAGCTGTAAGTACTATTTGTTATACTATAAATCGTGTTTGGATTAAACATTTTCTTAATAAAACCCCTATGATTTATGGAATGATAGGAAACATAGACTTTCCTACTTCAAAGTATTTGGTTGTGAAGTATTCATTTTGAATACTAAATATAATTTACATAAATTCAAACCCAAATCTAATGAATAAATTTTATCAGGTTATTCCACATATTCTAAGGCTTATAGAGTTTAAAAAAAAATACTTCTACTGTTGAAGAAACAATGCATGTCAAATTTGATGAAACTGATCCTTCTGTTTTTAAACAACCTCAACCTACATCTTTAGATGTGTTTTCAAAAACTGATTATCAACCCTTGATAGAAGATCCTTCTGATAAAGAGAATGTTTGTGAAAATAATTATAGAGCATTTAACCCAAAATATTTCTTACTGTATGTTGATGAATAGGTTTTACAAAATCCAAATCAGTTGTTTCTTAAGAATCATCCTAGTAATAGTATCATTGGTGATTTAAATCAACCTGTAAGGACTAGAAGCTCCTTCATAAATGAATTAGAACATCTATCATTCCTTTCCCAATTAGAACAAAAAATAACTGATGAATATTTAGGTGATGATGATTGGATAAAAGCCATACAGAATGAGATAAATGATTTCGAAATTGAATAAAGTCTGGATCTTGGTTGAAAGACCTAAGGAAACTTCTATTATTAGAGTCAAATGTGTCTTTAGAAATAAGTGTGATGAAAATATAATCATTGTGAGAAATAAATCTAGATTAGTTGTTAATGGCTATAATCAACAAGATGGAATAGAATATGAAGAAACCTATACTCTAGTATATAGACTTGAATCTATCTGTATTTTACTTGTCTTTGCAGCATTATTTAATTTCCAACTGTTTCAAATGGATGTAAAATGTGATTTCCTTAATGGATATGTTCAAGATGAATTTTTTGTTAAATAACCTCCTAGTTTTGATGACATGAAACATCCTAAACATGTTTACAAACTTACCAAAGCTTTATATGGACTTAAATAAACCCCCAGAGCATGGTATGATAGGCTTACATGATTTTTATTACAAAACAACTATGTTAAGGGAAATACTGATCCAACCCTTTTTATAAATAATGATAAGAAAAATGTTTTAATTGTTCAAATTTATGTTGATAACATTATATTTGGTTCAAATCAGAAATCTTTAACCAATTCAATTGCAGATCTAATGAAATATGAGTTTGAAATGAGTATGATGGGTGAATTAACATTTTCCCTAGGTTTTCAAATTTCACAAAAACTAGAAGGAACTTATATATCTCAACATAAGTATATTAAAGATATTTTTAAAATGTATGGATATGAAAACACTAAGAGTATAATTACTCCCATTAGTACCTCAAATTCACTTGATCTTGATGAAGCTGGGAAACCAGTAGATCAAGAATCATTTAGATGTATGATAGGAAGTTTACTATACTTGACAACAAGTCATCCAGATTTAATGTTTTTAGTTTTCTTATGTGCAAGATAACAATCCAATCCTATGGAATCTCATTTAAAGGTAGTGAAAACATTTTTTTTCTCAATTTAAAGAGAACCATGGATTTAAGAATCTTTTATACTTCTCGAAATGATTTTGTTTTAATTTTTTTTTCGAATGATGATTTTGGTGGATGTAGAATGGATAGGAAAAGTACATCATGAACTTTTCATTTCTTAGGAGATTAATTAGTTTCTTGGTCATGAAAAAAGCAACACTCAGTATCACTTTCCACTACTGAAGCTGAATATGTAGTAGCTAGAAGTTGTTCTCAATAGCTATGGATGCAACACACACTCACAGACTATGGCATGAGTTTTACCAAAACACAGATATTGTGTGATAACACTAGTGACATTTCCCTATGTAAAAACCCTACACATCACTCTTGTGCAAAAAACATAGATATTAAGCATTACTTTCTTAGGGATCACACACTAAAAAAGATATTATTCTTCAATTTATCAGAACACAAGATCAACTTGCTGATATTTTTATAAAATATTTACCCACCGATATATTTTAATATAGTAAAAAAAAGTTAGGAATGATAACCATATGGTAATCTCCCATATTAACTTTTTTGTTAAAACCTATCTTCTTAATATAAAAAACTCCTTTTCATAGGGGGAGTACAATTGCTTGTTAGTCAATTTTTTTTTGTAATCAAAATTTTTCAAAATTAAAATTTTTCGTAATCAAAATTTCCAGTAGTTTAAAATTTTTTGTACTTAAAAAATATCAATTTCAAAATTTTCCTTAAGAACATTTTCTAGAATCTAAAGTTCTTCAAGAAGAATTTTCCTTATTACTATTTTCTTTTCCCTAGAATTTCGAAAGGTATGTTTCCTTTCTTAAATTTTCATGATCACCTTTTCACATGTTGGTATTTTTGGTTTAAAATGTTTTTTTCAGATCCATTTTTCCTTAAATCCAAATTTTTATCTTAAAAACCTTGAAAGATTGGAACCTACCAAATCTATTCTTCAGCTATCACCTCAACCATAAAATCTAATCAAAAGTGTTTCCACTATTGGATATCTTTGGGAAGATGAACCATCACCTCAAACCCCTATATAAATCCCCCCGATGGTTGTTCCACACCGATTTTCAAAGCTTTGGCGTGATGAAACCCAGCTACTCTTCTTAAGGCCCATTTCGATTCTTCATGTTTTCCTCAATTCTGAATGTCTGTGGAAGCTTATCCTCAGAATCAAATTTCATCAGTGAAGGAAATATCTAAATGGAATATATAAAGAGAAAGGTTAGTAGATTGGAAATTATTTGATAAGTATGATTCTATTGTCTCAAAAAATATCAATTTGAATGGATGTGAGAGCTTATGTGTATGCAAACCGAAGGCATAGGATCCGGTTTATCCAGATATATTGGTAGAATTCTATAAATCTATATGTTTCTTTAATGAAGGAGGGAGAGACAAGTTTTTGTTTAAGAGCTATGGAAATACCTATTATCTTTCCTATAGTAAGGCTTCCAATCTTATTGGAATTCCATTTGAAGGTGAAGCTGAATTATGTACCCATAAGTTACCAGATGTATCTGGATCATTAGACAAGGAGAAGGCTATGAAATGCATTGGTTTGAAATAAGTGAAGACTCCGAAGATTATCCATCTCTCTACAAATATCAGGATTCTTGAATCATGGGTTCAGGGATTTCTCATTCTGGGAAAAGGTGACAAGGATACCCTAAAGAAACGTGATATATATGCTTTATACTTTCTAGTGAATCTCATAAAGATTAATTTGGTAAAGTATGTTTTGCTAAAAATCATGAATATCATGAATGAAACTCTGAAATCTAAAATCATCATGTATCTGATTGTTCTCTCTAAGATTATAGTCCTTTTTCTAGAATCATTTAAATTCCCTTGTATTTCTAAGCCAAGGAATTTCAAAGTAATGTTGCTTAGTGATGACACCCTCAGAATGGTGAAGGTTGGCTTCAATAGTAAATCTGGAGATTTTTATGGTTTATCTAAAGATGAAATAGAAGCCCTATAAAAGAAATATGAAGTGGATGATACTTCAATAAAGTGTGGAAATAAGAGGAAGGTGAAGGGACAAGAAAAGAATGAAAAATCTCCCGTTGGTAAGGAAACTCAAGCAACACCACCTAATCCAAAGAAGAAAAAGACTTATCTAAATGAAGTGGTTGCCAAGTGGAGAGATTAAAAGAATAATAGGTAGGATGGAGATCCTAGTTTTGTCTTGGAACCTACTGAGGAAAAGGATTTAAATTTTAAGGATGCTGAAGATCTTGAGAATCAAGAAAAAGAAAAGAAGCAGAGGAAGAAGATTTCAGAGGCTGAGATTGTTCAATCCCTTCACAAGGCTACTTAGAAATCCTCTGAACAAATTCAAGTACCAAAATCATTTTTACAAGAATCACTCCTATTGACTCTGGGAAAGAAGAAGGTAATTCCAGAACCAGAAGAATAATAAATAGTTCAGGAAGAGGAAGTTGAAGAAGAAGAAGAATAAGGAAGTGCTGATACAAATGACATGATAAAACAAGTAGAAGAATGTCATGAAAAGAAGAGTCCTTCTAAGAAGTTTTCAATACAAACTTCTGAAGTTTATTCTCCAAAACTTACTACCCCAAGAAAAGAAGAAAAGGGTCTTGAAGAAGTGAATAAACCATATAAAGAAGAGAGTATCAATCATGATTTCGTTCAACCAGTGGATCTTGTTGTGGGTGATGAGAAAGAAAATATTGATGAAGATAAAACAGTTCAACTACATGAATTTCCAAAAGTAGCAAAAAGAACTCTTAAAGTTGAAAAGGGAAAATAGGTGTTGGTTGATACACCTAAGAAATCCATAGTGAGAAAGAAATTTGTTTGTGGATCATCGAAGAGAAAAGATGCAGAGATAGAAAAAGGATCTTCACCAACCAAACAATCTGATTCGGAATCATCCTCTCTTGGAAAAGACTTTGTATTACAATATTTAAAGAAGTTGGTTGATACCATTACCTTTTTTCTGAGTATAGACTTGAGGTTCCAGATGCTTCATCACTCATTTAATCAGAAAGAAAATTCAGTTACCTTGCTTATGGATAAGTTTGTCAGGATTGAAGCCAATTTTAAATCCTTCTTCAATGAATATGAAGCTCACAAAATATAATGCAAGGAAATCACAAAGTGTTTAAGGAAAACAATCAAAGAGATGAGAGTCCTTAATGATTTTCATGAAAGTGTGAAGGATTATTTTGACACCAAAGATGGAAATTTCAATGATCTCACTAAAAGTTTTGAGGAAAAGCTAATTCTAGAACAGAAATCCCAAAAATAGGAAGTTGAAGATCTGAATGGGAAGCTAAATTCAGTTTCTTTGAATAGGAAAAGGGAAAGGGATATTAGAATAGTGTTTGAAGAAAAAATCAATAAGCAAGAAGAAATTTTTGATAGCTCAAGAAGAAATTCTTAAGGTTCAAGAAGAAAAGATCAAAGACTTGGAGAAGAAAAGTGAAGATCAGGATCAGCTGCTGAAGTGCGTTGAAGAAGATCACAAAGAGATTAAGAAGAAAAAAACCATGGTGAAGAACCTAATGCCAAAAGAGAAATAAGGATAATTTTTCTCAATCTGATATTTTTTTGTATTTCCTTCTTTGTACAAATCCTTTCAATATTTTTTGGTAGTTCTTCATATATTTTGTTGTATAGTACTTATATTTTAGGTACTAAATTTTTTTCCATTCCCTTTATTCCTTTTTGAAAATCAGAAAGGGGGAGAATGGAATGATAAAAAAAATACTAAGTAAAGAAGTGAATTCCCTAAGTAAGGGGAAGTTTATCTAAAGGGGAGTTTTATCAAATAAGATTTCCTTATATTGGAAAAAGAAAAATATATTTAAGGAATTCAAGAATACGATCCTTAGGGATTTCAAAACCTAAGGGGGAGTTATTCATATTCACCTTGATTTATAAGTAAAGGTAGATAAGTTTTTATTTTCAAGTCCATAAATAAAACTCTAAGTACTTATATTTTTTTCATTAAGATGTTTGTGCTTTCCAAAAAGGGGGATATTGTTGAGTCAATAATTTTTCCTTATGAATTTTCCATTACTCTATGTTTTAAAAATTAAAAACACTTAATCATAAGGAAAATTATATTTTCCCCAAGAATTATCTTAATAAGGAAAATTTTCCTTCTTCAAGGAAATTTTATCCTTACCAATATTTTCATTGTTCATTTTATAGTTTCTATGAATCTAACTCATTTTATTCCTAAGTCTAAAATTTGGTTTCACATATAAAATGTCAGAATTATATAAATCATTGGTTATATATTATTCTGTTTTCAGGATCTAAATTCTCTGAAATTCAGAATCCGAATTCTCTAAAATTCAGACTCCGAATTCTCGGAAATTCAGACTCCGAATTATCTGAAATTCAGACTCTAAATTCTCTAAAATTCAGACTCTGAATTCTTTAGAATTTATACTCCGAATTCCTTATAATTAAACTCCAAATTCCTCATAATTCAGACTCTAAATTCCTCAGAATCCAGACTCCGAATTCCTCAGAATTTAGACTCTGAATTCCTCATAATTCAGACTCTGAATTCCTTATAATTCAAACTCTAAAATCCTCAGAATTTTGGCTCTGAATTCCTCAGAATTTTGATTCTGAATTCATTGGAATTTAGATTAAAAAATATATAGAATTCAGATTCTGAATTCCTTGGAAAACATAATCTTAATATCCATGAGTTATAGTCCCCAAAGGTTTATTCGGTTAGAATCCAAACTTTATTTTTCATTAGAATCTGAAAATAAGATTTGATTAAGTAACCTTATTTTTCTTACATTTGTTATAGTTATTAAACGATGTCATACAATTTGTTTCTAACTAACCATTATTGAGTGACACATGTATATGTCCCTCCGAGATTCAAAGAAAAATATCACCGTTGGAGGAGGGAGTTGACCAATGGAGAAGTGCCTATAAATAGGATCTCATTTGAACGAGCTCAATAAATAGAGATTTACTTGTGGATCACTCTAGATATTGAATGCTGCTTAAGTAATTAATAGACAGAGAAACTTGCTTTCCTTTTACGTACTAAACATCTTGTTCAACTTTCTTTGTACGACTTCGATTGTTACTGTATACAATCGAGGACTTCCAAGGATAAGAAGATAGAGGTGTCGACGACCTTAAAGTTAGAGGACTTCTGGGGATAGGAAGATAGAGGTGCCGACTGCCTTAAAGTTCGAGGGCTTGCGACGATAGCAAGATAGATTCTGATATTCTTATTGAGGGATTATATGAGTATGGTTAAGACAAAATTTCTTGAAAGTATAAATCGAGGGACCTTTATCCAAGGTTATTGGATACCCTTCTCTTTGGGTTAAAAGATTTCATACTTGTTACTTGTTTTGTTTCAAGTTTATTTCCACTATATTTTTATAAAGGAAGAAAGTATAACCTTATTATACTTTCTTGTACTTTTTTATACTCTGATAACTAATATTCTATATGATTTAAGGTAGAATCTTTTCGTAAGTTTCATTTCCAGAACCATATTTTCGGAACCTAGCATGTTTGTGGAACTAAAAGTGGTCTTGTGAATTTATCTTGTTTAACTTTGTTAAATATTGTTTTCCTTAAGGTTAAAAATGAATTTCTTTAAACTTAAAATTCACCCCCATCTTTTAATTGAGAACCTACATTCATATTTCAACCCTACAAGAAGAGGCTAAGAGAGAAAGGTAATTCTTATATAATTATTACAATTAAAGTTGAAGTCCCTTAATTTTTTATAAAAGGGACTATGATCATAAACACATGATTTATTTGATTCCCTAACTATGAACTCTTTTATATTTATTAAGAATATTAAGTTATCCCCTACCACTCTGAGGAAGGAGTTTACAATCAATAAACTTAGTGGGAATTTGGTTATAATGAGAATATATCTAGTGGTCTCTAATAAGATTCATATATATTATCTAGTTGAAAAATTGGTTGTTATATCTATAACTGACTTTGATATAATCCATTTTTAGGGTTTAATTGATTAAGAGGATTAAGGAATTAGTATATAAATCATAAAATAATATATATTGAACCAATGGTATTGTTTGTAATTAATATAAAGGTTAAATTATTTTAGAATTTATTTGGGGGATATTATTATTGTTTTATAAATTAATGTAGTATTTTATAACATGAAGGTTTTTTCATATTGAGTATTATATTATCTTACGTTAACCGTTTTGGGTTTAGATAGGTGGAATACCTTTTCCTTCTTCTATGGATCTTATGATTCATTAGTGGTTGATTTTCATGCTTTATACATGAAAAATACTTCTTAGTTACTCATTATTAGAATTAGAAGTGAAAATTGTTTAAAAAACCCAATAAAAGTGAAAAATTGAACATCGAAATTGGAAAGGAATAAAGTATTCATTTTTTCACATATTACTTAAATTAAAAAGAAAGATAAATTTATTTTTTATAAAACATAACTCAACTATGAATATTTGGAAACTGATTAAAAATTATAATTCTTAAAAAGTGATATATATGGTTTAAGAAATTTTTATAATAAGTTTTATAGTATTACCTAAGATAGTGAGGTAAATATATTAATATAGATTATATCTTAAGTCACATATTTCTTATGTATACCATTAGTTAATTTCAAAAGTAAGTAATAATTTAAATTGTGATGATTCAAATTATGTAAGGGGTAGAATATAACACCCTAATATTTTAGTATGTATTCTACTTTAAATAAATATAATGTCAAATAGTTTGTAACATAAAAAACAAAAAAATAAAACAATATACAATATAAAAGATTAATACATTACTAAATAAAAATCTAGTAATCAATTAATATTCTTAAATATTTTTTTTAATATTATATGATTAAAATCATTCAATGTTAAAAAAGGGATTTTTTTAAATAATTATTTTAATGTATTATGTATTTTAATAAATTAAATTTATCATTTTAAAATATTAAAATATTTTATATTTCAATTCATGAATTAATATATTAATACTCAAATTGATATGAAATAAGACTAAGAACACTTAAATTTTAAAAGGGCCATTTTTCAATAAAAATAGTTTTTCATTATATTTTTTATTTTCATTTAAAAGAAAAATTTATTATTTTTATAAAATTAACTTTTTGGATATATAAACTCCAAATTATATTATCGTTAATTTTTTAGATTTCCCTGAAATGGTTGATTTTTAGGTGAATAGTGAAAATTATAATTAAAAAAAAACACCACTTTTAAGACTTCATCATGATATAATAATGACATTAAAGTTTATAAAACATTTTTCTTGAAAAAATATGTATTCAAATTAGTGAAATAAAGTTTTTTAAAATATTATTTTTTTATTTATAATATATATTTAACACTTTGGAACATAAGTGGTATTTTATTCTAATAAAAGAACTATTTTTAAACATTTCTTTAATTCAGAAATTACATGGTCACATTTGGTTTTGGATTAGTTTTAAATTAAAATAAATATAATTTTTATTCATAAACTAATAAAATTCATGATAATAAATTAAATATATGATTTTTGTGTAAAGTCAATTTTATTCTTAAAAGATATTATTCTAAAAAGTTGTTTTTCATTGAGTTTTGTATAAATATATTAAAATTAATTTTTAACACCTATATGAATTGAATATTTTCAAATGGATTTCATGTTTTTAACCATCATAATAAAATTATGTAATAAGGATTATTTCGTTTTTAGTTATAATGAATAGTTTCTATGGTAATTTTTTTGATAAGGATTCAAATATGACTAAAAATAATTTACATTTGATTAATTGAGTGGATTTAGACCTTAAATTATCCTATATTTAATAAATTTTCTTTTTTGTTCCACTTACACCTAAAAATTACTATTCCATTTTAATGTTGTAGGTATTTACAAGGGTGCCACTTTCCACACTTATAAAAGGGAACGACCATTTTTTACTTATCCTCACCACTTGAGCTCCATAGATCAATCAAGATCTGCCCAAATAATTTCCAATAAACCTTATACATGACCTATAGGTTATTTTATTACAAAATACCCATCCAATAATCCTTAATGTGTTTTAAAAGGATATTATCTGAGGAAGAGGTATATTCTCTTACCGAGCTCTTTCAACTTTTTTTTCTTAAACCTCCTCCAAATATTATATAACCGTATTAACATAATGAAATTAGTATCATTAATATACTGAAATTTTTATTTTAATGGTACAGCCATTTCTCTCTCCTTTCTATTCAATATAAAATGAAGACATAACCCATGCTCCATGCGGACTACCACCTCTATGAAGAAACGTATTTAATTTATCATCACTCCATCACTTGGATGGACATAAAAATATATTTAATAAATACATATCATATTTTTGAAATAATTAATGATTTTTAAAGATAAATAATCATCTATATTTCTTTCTTTCCATCCTTGGAAAAATGAAAATGTCATGCATGTGTAAATGCAGACTACCACCTCCATGAAAAATATATTTCATTATTCATAACCACCTATCATAAATGGTTATAAAAGGGTATTTAGTGTATAAATATGACATATATTACATATATGACATTATTAAAATTATTGAGGTTATGAAACCATGAATAAGATTCAAGTATTGAAACCACTGAATCAAAACATGCATCAGAAACAGAATAGTTAACACATAAATAATTAATTTTAACCAATAATTATGAGTAAATGAGTAAAAAGAAGTTATGAATAAATGATATAAAATAAGATAAATATAAATACACATAATATATAGATGATTAATTAATATAAATTTATTATATAGGATGTTGGAATGCATCCTAAAAAGAAGGAATATAAGGTAAGGGTTTATAATATCGAATTTCCTTTTTGAGACATGTTTTGTATCATGAACATATTTTTGTGTATATGTTGCATAGAATAACTATTTGGAAAATTTTATCATGTTTATATTTTTATTCATGGTATTTTGTAACGTCTCGGTTCCAGGTGCCACCCAAGGGTGCCCGTACCCAGTTGGTCACATGACCGCAAGCACATTTCCCAAATGCCAGAGGCTGCCAACTAGCAGCGAGGTCCACAGTCTGATAGTGGGGAAACTATACCCTCATAGGAAGACTATACAAAGTGGAATAACAAATAATAAAAAATTGTGTAAGTAGTAATACTATACAACAGAAGTAAACAACAAAATAATCTTAGTAAATAAACAACTAGAGCACATATATAAATGATTCATGTCACATATGTTTAGGAAAGATGCAAAAAAAGGAATAATACTGGAAGTAAAATACTAAACCAATTTACAAAAGAAAACAAGTAAACTCCAGCAGTATCGCAAGCCACATATTGGTCCCATGCTCTCCAGATCAAACAACAATCAAGTACCTGATATAGAAGGGTGCTTGCCCTTATATATACCTGTAACTATATAATCTATTTGGGTCTAAAAGCATGACCCAAATAGGGTGTGAGTTGAATCCCAGTAGAAAACAACCAAAATATCTATTCATAATAGTCAATGAATATATATAGAAGGCGATATGCCGAAATGAAGTAATAAATTAGGAAGTACTCAAAAGTAAACAATCCTACAGTTTTCAGTTACAATAATTTTCATTTATAAATTATTCAACTATTGAATAATGTAACCTCAAGATCTATCCTAAGCTCTAAATTCCTCTATATAATAGTAACAACAGATGTATCATAATACCATCTAAACAACCAAGTAAAACAAATTCCAAGCTTGTGCTTTGATTTGAATGACTCTTCAAAATCATTAAATTATTCAAAAGAAACCCTCTGAGAAAGTTCTCACAGTATAACCCCTGTGGTTTAACATATCATAAATTTAGTAAATAATGAACCTCTGGTAAATCTCACACAATATAACCCCTTTGGTTCCACATGACACCAATCATTTACAAATGACCTCTTGGGTAGCTCTTATGGTCAATACCCACTTGGTCTGCATTGCAACAATAAAAGTATAATGACCCCATGGAATCTCTCATATTTAATTCCCTATAGTCCAACATTCATTGAATAATGAACCTATGGGTAGCTCTCATGGTCTAATCCCTCTGGTCTATGACGAATCGGTAGCTATCACAGTCAATACCTATGGTCAACTACAACAACAATTCATAATTAAATGACCCAACCTTGGGAATCTCTCATAGTAAAATTCCCCTTGGTCATACATTCAAAATGAGAAACACATGCCTCTCAAATATATAATAACTCAATCCTAACAACACAAGGAATAAAAAACAAAGCAATCCTAAGAGGCATTCTAGACCAAAATTCCAAAATCAATCAAACATGGGAAACACACCCATAATCAAGGTAATAAACATTATTCATAATCAATAAACCTTTCTCAATCAAACACGCTATAATAGGTCTTAAACATGTTTAAATTCCATAACACACAATAACCTAAACATGGATATTCCTAACTTTTAGTATATATAATAAAACTACAACAAAATAAAGAAACAAACCACATACCTCGATATTGTACGATGAACACTCTTGAACGTCAGCCCTTGAATCAGCCTAGATCTTCGTAGATATACAAAAAGGTTAAAATAGTTCAACCTTGAATAACCCATGAGAGAAGAGAAATCAGGAATAGAGGATAAATAAGAAGGTAGAACTCAATGGTGGGATTCCAACTCACCTGTTGGAGTTCAGATCAGACCTTGGACGGAGAAACGGTGACTCAAACTTTGATCGTTGCTCCTGGTAAATATTGGATGAAACAAGGTTAGAAGAAGGTATTTCTAGAGATGATACATGACCCCACTCTAATTAATAATTTAAAAATAAAAGTACACAACGTGTTAATTTATTGTACACGCTGTGTACTAGCCTCAACCAGCTCCTGCTTTAGATGATCTACCGGGTTACCTATACAACCATGTACTCATCCATTACACGACTAGTACATGTCTACATGTGGAAACTGGGTACACGACATGTTCTCCAAAGTAAATGGTGTGTACTTAGAAATTTTACCAAATCTTTATTTTCCCTAGAAAACCCAGATTCATGATCCATACCTAAAAATAGAGATCTGCATTCTTACATATTTAATGTTTCATTTCAAGTTCTATCCTTAAAATTATTTTGATTTAACTGTTAATGAAATCATAAGAGTTTATTTTACTATCTCATTTTTAATTGAGATTGTCTATATTTAAATTTAAATTAGTTTAATTGTAAGTTATATCTTTATTTAACCCAATTATTTTATTCCCATATGGTTATTTTTGTATTTTCAAGTATTATTTCCATTTTCACCCTCTTTGGTACTCAAAAATACTGAAAGAATGTTTTAAAGAAATTCCAAACTTATTTTATTTAGTAGGTCTAAAATCCTTTCCTTCCACGTAAATATTCTTTAATTTTTTTGAATAATGTTATGATATATATTTTAACAATTATTTAAGTTTATTTTCAACTATATTTTACTTATTTACAAAATTTTAAAACAAATCTTTTTAACATTTTTCATATGGGTCACATTTTACATTTTACAAAATTAGGAAAATAATATTTTTTTAACATTTATAGATCAAAAAATTTTCCTACCACCATGACTATTATTATTCATCAAACTTAATTTATATTTTTATGGGGTTTCAAAGAAAATCTAATTCCCCTTATTCTATTTTTAGTTAAAAAAATCCAAAAGAAATTGATATTTATTTTTGTTTTCAAAACTACTTACTAATTTATTTTTAAAGGTGTTTTTCATCTATGTAAACCTCCTAATATTTTGGTAAATATAAGAGTAGTGGTTTTCTAGAAATTAAGTACTTTTTTGGATAAAAACAAGTTGATTAAGGATTTGGGATAGATGATCCCATGGGTGACAACCCTAAAAAATTTATTTGGTATTAAATTGATCATCACTTAGTACACAATAGGTGGGACTAACTGGATACCTGGTTTGAAATTATTAAAGTATATTATTTGAATATTTCATACACCTCTTTAAAAAATAAAATAATTTATTTAAATATAGTTCTTAAATCACTCTTCATATCTCTCTTAAAATTATTTTTCTCCTTCATGTCTATGCCCTTTAATCTTATGGATTAATGCTATGTAATTTCTATTATTGTTTTGGCCATATATTCATTATTCTATATGGTTTGATACCTTAAAAATTAAAGGATTTTTTCCAATAAAGTTATTTGATTAATAATCAGGGAATATTAATAATTCATGTACTTGATTTAATAAAAATATTTACTTATTTTTATGTCATTTTGATCATGTATTATTTTGATCATTTAATATATGAGAAATGAATTATACATGTGTAAGTGATATATGGGGCCTAGAATTATATAACCCCTCAATTAATTATCAGGTATCATGGGAAAAATATTAATGGTTATAATTTGGTGCATTCCATCCCATATATTTAAAATTATTTAGTTTTGAGTCCTTGATGGCATGCATAATGTCTTGGTTGAGAGGCTCTGGTGGTATGTAAGATTTATTGGTTGAGATGCCTTGATGATATGTAAGATTTCATGGTTGAGGTTCCTTGATGGTAAGATTAAGATATTTATAAATATTTATTCCATCACTATGAAATTAGTTATTATTGTCCATGTGATTATTTACATTATTATCCTTGGATATATTTCATGCTCAAGTTATTGATTATATAACATATTTATTGATTATTCACTATACCATATTGTTTATTCCTTATGTATTCAATATTTCATCAACTATATTATTTTTATTACTAAGAATCTAATCTCACACATTACTATGTTTTCTTTTCCATAGGGTATCCAGAAAGGATATTTGAAAGATCTCTAAGATATACTAAATGCAATAAGAAATTTTCATGAATTTCATAATCCATGCTTTATATTTCCAATGTAATATGGAAATTTTTTATGTATTTAGTCTCCTTAGAGTTATAGACTAATATATCCTTTGGGATGTGATATATTATATATTGTACCAATTTTATAAAGTAAACACCGATTTTAGGTTACTAGAGTTAGGTTTGTTAGACCAATTAACATTTGTGGGGAGAATCTCATAACAAATTTAGTTATTATTCATTTAGTATAATTTAATCATATACTTTCCATGAACTGGTTATCATTATATATATCTAATATTTTGTTTAAGGAGAGTAAAATAACTTTCCATATCAAAAACCATCCCCAATTACATAAAATTGTTATGAGAATTTTGAATCTCTTTTGGAAACTCTTTATTGAGAAAAAATATTATTTTCTTATGAGTAAGAATATCTGGGTCAAATGATTAATATAAAGGAAATGATCATCCTTTATAACATTCCTACTATTAGGGAATATAATAATGTATTTCCTGGATGAGTTTAATATCCTTCATCCTAAAAAATAGTTTGATTTATCTATAAAACTTGTACCCAAATATTTTCCCATATCAAAGAGTCCCCATAGAATGACACCCATTGAACTCAAAGAGTTGAGGAGGAAACTATAAGATACTTAGAGAATGGTTTTATTTTCTATATTACTTATCTATAGAGTTCCTCAATCCAATTTTTCAAATACAAGTATGTGTTAATACATCAATGTATTTATTATTATGGTCCTAACAAGAGCGTAATAAAGAACACATATCCTCCTCCACGAGTTGATGACTTGTTCAATCAACTATGCCGGTATCAATGATTTTTTAAGTTTTATATTCAACTAGGATGTCATCAATTGAAGGTGGAAACAGTTTATATTTACATGAATTAATTTTTATAAGATATATACACTATGAGTACATAGTGATGCTATTCAAACTCACCAGTGCTCCAGAAATATTCATAGACATGATAAATAAATTCTTTAGAGATTATCACAAAATATTCATGGTGGTATTTATAAATGATAGTATCATACACTATAAATATAAGGAATATCACTATATGTATATTAAAACTATGTTAAATAAATTTAAAAGGATAAATTATATGAAAGGTACAATTAATGTGAGTTTTGGATGAAAAAATCACATTATTGGGGAATGAGATGGAAATCAAGGGAATATCTATTAATCCTTCAATGATATAAATTCAAAGTTTCTTAGGATTATTTGGTTATTATCAATGTTTTATTCTGAATTTATCTTGATTTTGAAATACTCTTAATAATATAATTCATAAAGGAACAATTTTTATTTGTATTTGATAATTTTAAAAGTGCTTTAAGGTGTTGACGAAAAGGCTAGTAAATGGACTTGTAACCATACAACTTTTAATATGAGAAGAGTTTTTGATATAATGTGATGATTAAATTGATGTATTGGGTTGTATACTTCTAGAAAAATGACAAATTGGAAGCGAATGACTTAAGATAATTGAAGGTATATGATAAAAATTACCCAAATCATGATCTGGAGATTGAAGCGGTAATTGTATCCTTGAAGATTTGGTAGAATTAACTCTATATAGAAAAGTTTCACATATATATTAATTATAAAATTCTAAATTATATATTAAAATAGAAGGAGATCAATATAAATCAACGAATTTGGTCATATATGATTACTTAATCCATTACTCCCCTGGAAAAGAAAATGAAGTGGAAAATTCACTAAGTAGAAAGGATTTTTCAACCTTATACATGAACACGATTCAAAGGGATATATTATTATTAGAAATTTAAAGGTTGTATATGGTAAACATAAAGGATGGTTTGAAATAATACCTTTCTCAAATGGTCACTCAAATATACATATTGAAGAAGATTAAGGTAGAATATAAGGTCAAGGATGAGATACCAAGAAGGTAAAATTCATAAGGAAGAGGAAATATCAGGGCTCAACATTGCTAAAGATAGAGTGGTAAGATTTGGGACATGATTATTTTTACCATCTAAGTCTGAGGTAAAGAAGGAGATATTTTATGATGCACATAGATCAATATTCTCTATCCAACTTGAGAGAACCAAGGTGTATAGAGATCGCTAGGAGTACTTATGATGGGATTATATAAAGAAATAGATTTCTTAATTTACATTAATACTATTGGCATGCCAAAATTTAATACATAATGCTATAAGTTTAAGGGGATAATGAAACCATTAACCATTTCAAAATGTAAATGGGATAATATCACTACAAACTTTATCACAAGTATTCTAAGGATATCCATTGGAAACAATTCCATATAGGTTATGGTGGATCATCTTACTAGGATTGGTCACTTCATTTTCATTCCAGAAAAATTCTTACTTAAGTAAATTTCTATGATATATATTAGAGAAGTGGTGAGGTTGAATGAAATACCACTATCCTCTATATCAGAATGCTATAGAAGGTTCACTTAAATGTTCTAGAGGAGAATTTATAATTAATTAGACACTAAGATAAACTTTTATATGATATATCACCCTTATATATATGGTAAATATAAAAGAACCAATAAAAATCTAATGGAAATTTTTAGATATTTCACTATGGGTATCAAAAGTTTCAGGGATCAACATCTTCCTATAGTTGAGTTCTTATAGAACAATTGGTCCCATTTGATGAATCAGATGGTTCTATATGAATCCCTCTACAAGAATAAATGTATAACTCAAACATGATTGGATGAATTTAGATAATGAAATCCATTTAGAATATAATTTATAGAATAAAGGAAAAATAAGATCCAATCCATTCAGAAATACATTATAAAAAAAAATTTGATAACAGAAATATGATGACAATATTTGGAGTGGCCTAGAGTTTGAGGTTGAGAATAAATTATTCCTAATAATATCTCCATGAATAGAGTTATGATATTTAGGAAGAATGGAAAGATACATACTAATAATATATGCCCTTTTTATATTCTTGACCTTGTTAGAGTTACGACCCATCAACATTCCATTCCACCAAACTTGTGTCATGTATATAATGTTTTCCATGTATCCCTATTTATGAAGTATATACTATATCCCTCATATGTCTAGAATCCATAGGTGGTAAATTTGGTTCATGATATCTATTATGAGGATCAGCCGGTGGAAATATTGGACCTTAGAGATAATTTGAAATGAAATAAGAGGCAACAAGGGTACCTTAGTATGGATAAATCATAAGTATAAATAGGTAACATGTGCACCTTAAGCTGTAATGAAACAAAATTACCCTCATATATTTTTATCTTAACGTTTGAGTTGATGTTTTTAGGATGATATATCTGAAGTGGGAAAAAATGTAACATCCAAGAATTTTCAAAAATGAGAAATTTTCTTCTCAAATATATTTTTGTTATATTCATGTTTAAGTTTGATTATAAATCACATACAAGACATAAAAAACAAACATAATTTTATATTATCAATTTTAAACATTATATATAAAGTATAAATATAATCTATTAAATTAAAAATAGTATAATGAGATAATACTAAAAAAATAAAATAATTAGAATTTGAAAATCCATAATGTAACACCATGACATTTTTATGAATTATTTCTCTTTAAATAATTTTATTTCTTTGATAGCTTACATTACACACAATAATGAGTTTAGACAAACTGCATAACATTATTAAAATATTATATGTCTATTATAAACTAGCCATTGGATTGACATGTATGAATAGTAAAAGATAAATTATGAAAAATATATGGTCTAAAAATTTATAATATTAATTCATTAGTTATCACATGATTATAATTAAAAACAAAAAAAATTATTTGGAAATAAAAGTGTTATTTTTTCTGAAAATTTACTTTTATGTGCGAAATATATTTTTTATATTAATAAATAAATTTAATCATTATTGGTGAATGATTTTAATGAAATTTACATATTATTTAATTTATTAAATGTTTTAAAAATTCAAAAAATGTTTTTCTATCTAAAAGATAATAATAAATTCAATTTTACGTTTAAAAATGTATTTTTTTATTCTAAAAAAAAGTTTTCATTGATTTTGAAAACTTAATTTAAAATTATTTTATATAATTTATAGGAATTTAATTAGATAAAATTAATTAAATATTCATAATCATAAGTTTGAAATTTGGTAAATAGGTCAATTTTATTTTTTTTCAATATGAATACTAACCATAGTAAAATTTATCACCTTGTTAAAGGGTAAATCACATTAATCTAGGTTAAAAATAAGAGATAAGGCTATATTTTTCATTTAAATTATTATTTTATAAAGATATTTTTTCCTTTATCACCATAGACTTAAATTTTTTTAGTTTAATGAATAATTTTCCATAAACATAATTTATATATTATTTAAATCAAAGAAAGTTACAAAATGTCACTCTCTTAGTTTTAAATATACTTTATGTGTTAACATAGGAAAAAATTAGTTATGAATCAATATTAATATTAATTTTATGTATAATGAAACTATATTTATTATATTAATTAATTTATAATTTTTAGAAATCATATAATTACCTTAAATTCTTACACAATGCCAAAACAATATTTATTCAATTAATGACAAAATAAAATAAATGATACTAAACATATTAAAAGTGATATAATTTGATTAATTTATAGTGTTACATGAATTTATTGGGTAAATATTAAATATTATTATTGTGTTAAAATATTATATTTTAATTAAAACTTTGTCTTTATGTCTTTTAAGTAAAATTAAATGAATAATGTTATAATTGAAAATAATGATATTTTATCAAAATAATATTTTATTAAATTATTTAAAAATCATAAAAAATATTTAAATAAAAAAAGGTGGATATTATATGGTCAAAATATTTATAAATTTTCTATTTATGGTCCAATGTTCTTCTTATAAGTAAAAATTATAACCCTTTAATACTAAATTTTTACCATAGTTAAAAATTAAAATGTGTTAAATAAGGGTTAATCAAAATGATAAGGTTTAAAATGGAACATAATTTTTTATAAATTATATTGGTTGATGATATTATAAACCTTTAATACCTTATCTTATAATCCCTATCTGTTTTGGGGCATTTTCTTGAGATTTAATTTATTAAAATTTAATTGTTTGAGAAATTCCAAAAGTGCCCCTCACCGCAATTATAAAATGGAACATCCTCCCTCACTTATTTATAAAACATTGAGCATTATATATCGAAAAAAATATACCAATTTATCATATTAACTCACCTATACACAGTATAGAGGTTCTGGTATTCCAAAAAGACCAAACCTAAAGACCTTTAGAGGATATCTAAAAGAGTTATTTCAATGAATAGAAAATCTCCTTATCTGATCAATTTATTTTATACTCTTCTTTATATCCTATAAATATATAGTATTTATCATAAAATAATAAAATAATCATATTATATATTATAAAATTTTATTATTATTATGAAAACACTGTTTTATACTCTCTTTTCCATCAAATGATAAGTGAAATTATCGCTCGTGCGTACGTATGGCTTACTATCTCCATATAGCGATACAATTCATTTTTCATCACTATATTTATGAGTGAGTTTGATGATGAGTTTAATGTATATATATGATATTTATGACATAATTATACTTCAATGGTTATAATATCACATCAACCTACTTACCATCCAATTCTTTGATAAACGATAACACCGTACGTGTAGACTACAACCTCTACGAAGCAATATGAGTTATTTTTAATTTATATTTTACTTGGATGTAAATGAGGAATAATTTGATTATTATATATGATATTTATAATATAATAATTATCCTATAATTGTTAATTGATATTTACCTTTCTTTTGTTTTGTCCTTCAAATAATGAAAAAAAAAACGCTCATGTGTACGTATGGCCTATCATCTCCATGAATGGTGTAATTCATTTTTCTATCTCTAAATTTTATGCTTGAATATAAATATGAATATAATTAATATATAATATATTTATATCATTATTAATATTATGGATATGATGTAACCAAGATAAATGTACAAGGACTGCAGTTAATGGACTGAAACACTCATGGTAAACGAAACAGTTAACACCCAGAAATAATGATTTTAATAAGGAATTATTGATAAAAGGGGGTGTTTAAATGTTATAAAGGGATCATATTATAAGAATGAACATGAATCTAGTACATAATTTTAATAATTTTAAACTTATTATTAGGAGGTTATGGTGCTTTGAAAGTAATGCTAACTCAAGGTAAGGGTTTTTATCTCACAATATCAATATTTATTAGAATTGTTTATGATCAAGTTACGATGATGAAATATTATGATAAACCTCTCAAGATAATCAAGAATTTTACTATACTACAGTTATTTTGTTAAAATTCATGTTTTCCTTTCATTTTTCTCACCTTATGTACTCAAGAGACTGAAAATACATTTATAAGGAAAATCAACTTTATTTATCCCTTCGGTCAAAACACCTTTTTCTTCCATATCCATGTTTTCTAAAAATGTTTAAAAATAAAGGTTTTAATATTTTAATATGGAAGTTTAAAGTAATTTTTACCCATGTTTGACTTCTTATAAATGGTTTAAAATAAATATTCTTCTTTTCAAATGAGGTACTTTGTGACTTTTCCAAAAAAGGTATTGAAGGAATTTTATCTAAAATTATATGGAATGAACAGATTTTCCCACCGTCATAATTTTTTTTCATTGAATAATCCTTTAAAAGTTTACAAGGTTATTTTCAAGGAAAATTTTTATCTTTATAATTATATAGTTTTTTAATAATTAATTTCATAATTTAAGGGATATTTCTCACAAGAATTTTTAAATTAACTTTTAATGGTATTTCTATTCATCAAAGACAATAATACATGATATCAATTATGATTTTATCAGGATATGATCCAAGGATACTATCATTTTTTTTCTCCAGATGGTTTAAATTTATGATTATAATGTGTTTATAAAACTCATTTCTTTTCTATGGGATATTCAATGATGAAATGTGTATTAAAACCATTTCTTTTCATGGGTTTTGATATGATGAATGTTTTATAATTTTGTAGAACAAATATGTATGATTTTTATTATATGATTAGTGAGACCTATATATACATCCAATTAATTGGGTAAATATTAATATGTCATGAGATAAATAGGACTGGAATGTTGAGTGAACCCAGTTCAGTAAGGCGCTTTTTCCACTATGATAATTTGGGGAGTGAACCTTGACCGCTGCGATGGTTTAGGGAGTGAACCCATTACACTATGATAGTCTTGTACAAGATCTCTAACTACTAAGGAAATTTATTTTTATTATTATGTTTAATTCACAATTCCATGTCTTATATTAATTTTATGCTATCATGGATCATGTTCTTTGATTCCCTTATAATTCAGGTCTTATAATCTACCAAGATTTATTCCATTACTTAAGATTATAATATTTGATATGTGGGATAAGGTTTTAAAATGTTAATATCATGTTCTTATACCCTTATTCTCATGTTATTATTATATGAGCATTGATATCTCCCTTGTTCACCCTTACTGAGCATCTGAACTCACCCTTTTCTTATGTTTCCTTTCCATGGGTTATAAATAAAGTTATTAAGTTTGAAATGTCTAAGAAGGGTGCTATTTATGAATAAATAAGTGAGAGATGATGTAGATATTTTATGAACCAGTTGTTTATGTTTTCATGTTTTCAAATATACTAGACCTAAATGATTAAAACATTGATCAAAATTTTATATAATGAAAATTCATTTATTAAGAAGCAATATCAATGTATGAAAAGTATGGGTCACTATAGTTTGTATCATAGAAAGGTTTAGTTAACCTTTGTAAACTATGATTATAAAACTTTAGTAAGATTCTTATGGATAAGTCTAAGTATAGTATAAAATCCTAATGTTTTGGAAAAGATCATGAATAAGCTAGGTTAAACTTAAGGTATCATGATTTATAAATCCTATAACTTTTTTTTCATGATTATTATTTCTCGCACTATATTTTTTGGTTTTATTCAATGGTTGGAACATGAAGGAATCTTGTTAATGATTAATGTGATATAAAATTAAATGATTTTATTCCTGAGTAACTGAATGTTATAAGATCTAGAATGATTGTTTTGCTATGATGACAAAAAATTTCTCAATCTATGAGTCACTTTGATCTTATAAAAAATAAAGGGAGTTAAAAATATTCAATTGAGTCCTTAATAATCCAACAGACACATTCTTTTAGTGGGACCACAGATCCACTAGTCGTTGAGTAATTGATTAATACCATTAAAAATAAATTTTCCATTCTTCAGTGTTCAGAACATGAGAAAGTTATTTTGGATGTTTATCATTTGGAAGGCCAAAATATAGTGTTTGAATATTATAAAGAACATGATATAAAAATAATAAATTAAATCTATGGAGTGAGATGAATTTAAATGATTTTTTTAATAAGTAATTTTTTCATATTCCTCATATAAAAATAGAGAAATAATTACTTGAATTAAAGCAGAAAGATACTGAATCCGTTGGTACCTATGAGGAAAATTTTACAAGACTTGCGAGGTATGCTTCTGGTATTACCGTCTAACCAGGAAGTAAGGTTGATCAATTCTTTAGTGTCTTAAAACCAAGTCCCAAAAGGGTTTTATCCAAAAGGAACTTTAATAACTAGGAATAAATTGTTTGATGTGATATCGAGATGGAGATGGTGTTTGGATTTACCCATCAATGTCATGGTTTTTATAAGATAAGGAAAATGGAATTAAAAGAAAATTATAAAATCTATAGAGAGAAGAAGAAGAGCCTTCCTTTATTCTTGAAGTGTGGAAGGAAAAATGAGAAAAATTTTCTTAAGGGAACTGGTAAATGTTTCAAGTGTGAAAAGGAATGACATCAAGAAATTAAATGATAAAGTGATGGGAATAAGTTAGCTAATGATGTGAATAGAGATAAATATTTATATAATACACTACCCACACTCTAGTGTTTTAAATGAAAGGAGTATGTGCATTATGCTAACCAGTTCCCAAATACAAAGGTTAATGATGATGATCAATGTCAAAAACCTTTTAAACCAAGAAAAATGTAAATATCATGAGATCAATATTTATTATGAGGGGTATGATAATGACATTGTAAAATTTACACATACTATTCACTCTAGAATTTCTAATATCCTATTTTATTTTTGATCTACCCACTCTTTTATATCTAATGAATTTTCTAAGGGTATAATAGTACCACCTAAAAAATTAGATTTAGAGTTTGTACTAAAAACCCCTAATGGTATGATTATTACATCCTAATTATAAAATTTTTAGAAATTATATAATTACCTAAAATACTTACATAATACAAAAACAATATTTATTCAATTAAGGGAAAAATAAAATAAATCATATTGAAAATATTAAAAGTGAAACAATTTCAGTAAGTTATAGTGTTACACAAATTTTATGGGTGAATATGAAATATTAGTGTTGTGTTAAAATATTATATTCGAATTACAACCCTATATTTATTTATTTTAAGTCAAATTAAATGAATAGTGTCCAAATTGATAATAATGATATTTTATCAAAATAATATTTCATGAAATTATTTAAAAATCATAAAAAACTTTAAATAAGATAAGGTGGATATGATATGGTTTAAAACTCCATCAATTTTCCATTTATGGGCCAATTTTTATCTTATAAGTAAAAATTACAACCCTTTAATATTGAAAAATTTGTCACGATATTTAAAAATAAAATTGGTTAAATAAGGGTTTATCAAAATGATAATGATTAAAATGACACCAGATTTTTTCTAAATTATATTTTTATGGTATTACAACCTCATCATACCATATATTTTAATATCTATCTATCTGGAGGCATTTTTCTTTATAATGAATTTATTATAATTTAATCTTGTGAGAAATTCCAAAAGTGCCCCTCACCACAATTATAAAAGGGAGCTTCCTCCATCACTTATTTACACCAATTTTATCCCTCTATATCAACCCAAATCTAACAATTTCTATTATAAAATTCCATATTCACATTCAAGAGGTATTTTTTCCTAAAAGATGAACCCTATAACCCTTTAGAGGAAATCTAAATGTGTTATTTCAAAGAATAGGTAATCGCCTTAAGCAGTCACATTTTTTTATAATTTTCTTTACCACATATAAAGCTATGATATTTTTATAAAATAATAAATTAAGTATCCTAAATATTATTGTCACGAACCAGCCCGGGTCGACCCTGAACCGGTCACCCGAGCCAGTCCGCGGCAAGTCCCGAGGGGCGTTCCCGATCCCCCCAGGACGACAACAAGTGCCGGGCATTAAAATTTTAATCGTTGGGAATGATTTCAGCCCAAACTAAATGCAGGATCGGAAGAAAGAATATAAACTAAACAAACTGACAAACACTAAATACATAAACAAAACTACACCATGACATACCTCCATGTGACCTCGCGGGTCACCACCCAACTACAACCAACGTCGCTCTCTCACTGAGCGACTCAAGCCAGGAAAACCTGAACACAAGGAACCTATAACTGAAATGGTAAAAGATAGGCGTGAGCACAAAAAGTACTCAGTAGGTGAGCCCCACAACAAATCCCAATGCACTGCCAGTAAGTAAAGAATCTACATAATATAGGTTTGAACTATAATGTATAAAAGTAAGTTTTCGAAATTCTTTACTTGAAAAACAAACATGAGACATTTCCCTTATTCCTTTTTGAAAGTTAGTTCCCTTTCATCAGTTTTAAACTCATTCTAAAAAGCAAAGTGTTACATTTTCAAATCTTACCCAAAGAGAATCAAGCATTTTCATTTGAAAACCGTTTTCCCAAGGTCTAACAGTACAGGCTGTGAAGGATGATTGAAAGTAAACAAGCAGGGAAAACAAGTGCAAGTAAAGGTAAACAAGCAAGGAAAACCAAGTGTAAGCAAAATAAACCAGAATTTATCAGCAATAACCATGGGCGATCCTGAACATCCCTAGAAAAACCCTGGACGTACTCGGGTTCAGACTACCTGCCGGCGTGGTACTCCATAGTCAATAACCAAATGGACGCCCTAATAGAAAACCAGTGGCACATCCCTCCTGGCCTATCCACAACTCCAGGGGGTACTAACCCGTTTAATCAGGGTTAGCAAGCAACCGTCACTCGATAATCTACAAGACGCCCAGGAACCCATGGTGGTTTTAGTAACACTGTGTAAGTGGGAGGCCCACGCACGCGTGACTCATCTCACCGCACTTGCCAACCCCTTACACGGACATCGCTACACGACAAACCTCGAAGGGAAGTCCCCCTGTAGAGATGCCCTCACAAGTACGTATATATATATATATGTATAATCACTTCACATTTATTAAAGTGCCAACCGAGCTGTCATATCACTTGCATTTTGATCATTTAATACTAAAGCATTTTTAAAGAGATATGACACACGTCATTTCATTGAAAACCATAAACTCACTTAGAACTTTATTTAAGAAAACCCAAATCAGCGTATTAAACCCGGAACACATTGGTTTCACAAGTAGAATTATTTTCCAATATCAAAACACACCCCAATTTTATCAAGAGCCAAACAGGCCTTTAACCAACTTTTTAAGGAATACTATTTCTCAAATGAAATCCAAACCTTTAATCACGCGTCAAAAGGAAACATTTATCAACAACCAAGAACCACACATAAAGTTTCCAAAAACAATTTTAAGGTCGTACGACATTTCCTCTAATCAAGGTTCTATGAAAAACACCATTTTCCCTAAACAATACACCTACTAATTTTACACATCAAAAACATTTCAAAACACAGTTTCACACTTCATAAAGAACCATTTAGCAATATCACCATGGAAGCCCACAATTGAAACTAAGAAAACACTTTCAACGAAACGCTAGGATTTAAATAGCCTTTATCAGCAGATCACCACACTATAAATAACTACTTAATAATACTTTTAAATTTACTGAAATTCAATAAAAAAAAGACAAGGAATAAATAAATTCTTAATTTAAAGTCGAGTGCAAAGGGAGACCTACCTCGGATCGGAACGAAGAACGACACGACGCGAAACTCCTGTTGCGAAAAAGGGCGCATCGTATTGCCGTCAAACAGGTCCTAAAATAGTAGACCGTAAACAGGTTCAACGACATTAATAACATAATAATAATAATAATAACAATAATAATAATGTGAAAATAATCACAGTGATAATAATAACATCATTATAATAGTAACACAACATGATAATAATAATGACAATAATCTAATAGTAATAATAATAGTAGTAATATTAGTAATAATATGACAATAATAATGATAGAATAATATTAACAAAATATTAATAATAATAAAAATAATGCAATAATAATAATAATAATAATAATATAACAATAAAAATAATAATAATAACAATAATAATATGATAATTAAAATAATAATAATAATAATTATGACAATAATGATAATAATAATTATAATAATAATAATAATAATAATAATGATAATACTAATAATGTCAATAATAATAATAATAATAATATAATAATAATAATAATAATAATGTAATAATAATATTATTATTAACATGATGAAAGAAAATATCAAAACGTTATAAAAATAAAAACAACAACTTACAGTGGAGGGGGGGAAAAGTGGCGCCGGTGGTGCGGCGGCCGGAACGGGGGTCGTGTCGGGGTGTTGCCGGAGGTGCGGCAGCCGAAGCCGAACTGGGAGCGCATGCAAGGGGGGGTGCGCCGGCGAGGCAGGAAGCTGGGGTCGGGCTGGCATCGGCGCTGAAGGAGAGCAGGGGGTGCGGGCTGCCAGAGAGGGAGTGCGCTGAGGCAGGGGTCGCCGGGATGAGCGCTGGCAGGCCGGGGGAACCGGGGGAGCCGGGTGCAGGCAGCGGCGACGGGGTGGCCGGACTAGTGGAGGCAGCAGGGTGCACCGACGACGGAGGGAGGCCGGGACAGCGACAGCAGGGAGCAGGGAGGGCGGCGCGGTGGTCGGTGCGGCGGAGCGGGTGTGAGGTCGGGAGCCGGGGTCCGGGGGTGCTGCGTGAGGGAACGACGCCGGAGGGAGGTAGGCTGGAGGCCGGAATGGGGCGAGGTCGGAACAGAGAGCTGCGGCGGTGGAGGGCGTAGGAGGAGCCACGGGCCGCGCCTGGGCTGAGCGGGAGAGAAACAGGGGACGGGGGTGGCGGCTGGGTAGGGGGTAGGATTAGGGTTATTCTAATACATATATATATATAATAATAGTAATAATAATAATAATAATAATATGATTAATTAAATAAATAAAATCAAATCTTAATAGAAATAGTAAAACTATATAAGAATAGTAAAACTTTATAATAATAATAATAATATCGTAACTATAATAATAATAATAATAATAATAAAATAATAAGTTAGCTGATTATAATAATAATTATTATAACCAAAGTATTTAGAATAATAAAACCACTAAAAAAATAACACACACACATATATAAACATAAATATATATATATAGACATATGTATATATATATACCTTTATAAAAACATATAAACATAAATACAACAAACATATATGTATATATACATATATATACATAACATATACTCATATATAAACACATATAAAATGAAAAATAAATACAATAATAATAACACAATTTAAATAGTGAGAGTAATAAAATGTCAACGCAAAAACATTAGTATTTAAAACGCCGGGTGAGCACATAGTCACCCGGGCCGAATGCACAGTAACTGCTAGCAATGCGGTGACCGCGCACCGGCGCAAAACCACCAATCGCAATAATCTTCGAAAAATTTAAACCGGGACCAAGAAAGGAGAAAAATTACGGACGTCTGCGGTCAAGGTGTGACAATTATGAAACATTATTATGATTATTAAAAAATCATTATAAATCCTCTTTCTTATCAAACAAGAAGTGAAAATATTTCTCATGCGTACGTATGACTTACCGTCTCCACGTAGCGATACAAATTATTTTTCATCACCATAATTTATGGATAGGTATTATGATAAGAATAATGTTTATATATGATATTTATTAAATAATTATACTTCTAGTATTATAATATCACATATAACAACTTACCATCCATTCCTATGGGAAATAATAATATCATTTGTGCGTACGTGTAGACCACCACCTATACGAAGTGATGTGTTTATTTTTTTCATTTATAATTTATTTGGATAGTAATAAGGAATAAATTTATGAATATATATTATATAATAATTATTATATAAATTTGAAGTAATATTTACCTTTATTTCGTTCTATTCGTTGAAAAATGAAAACATCATTCATGCTACGTACAACCTACCATCTCCATAAACAATCTAATTCATTTTTCTATATATAAATTTTATGGATGAATATAAATATGTATATAATTAATATATAGGATATTTATAACATTATTAATATTATATAGATGATAGAACTAAGATAAATTTACAAGGATTGGAACTATTGAACTGAAATACTCATGAAATAGTCACAACTTGAAAATGAAGATTTTAATAAGAAATTATTGACAAAAGGGGGTGTTAAAATATTATAAAGGGATCATATTATAAGTATAACCATGATTATGGTATATAATCATAATAAATCTAAATTTATTATATAAGAAGTTAGAGTTCTTTTGATTCATGGAAAACTCAAGGTAAAGGGTTTTATGTTATAATCTCATTGTTTATCAGGATTATTTATGATTAAGTTATAATGATCAAATATTATGATAAAATTATAAAGATAATAATGAATTTTTTCTCTTATGGTTATTTATTAAATATACAGGTTTTCCTTTAATTTTACTCACCTTATGTTCTCAAGATACCGAAATTATGTTTTTAAAGAAAATCGGCTTCATTTCTCTCTTCAACCAAAAACCATTTTTATTATATATTAATGTTTTTATTATTATATTAAGATTGTTTAATGTCAATTTTACCCTTTTTTTACATTTTAATAAATGGTTTTAAAGGAATATTTTTTTGATTTTTCAAATGAGGTACTTTGTAACTTTTTCAATAGAAGTATAGAAGGAATGTTTTTTTAAACTTATAAGACATGAGTAGATTTTCCCAATATAATGAATAATTTTTTCTTTGAATATTTATTTACAAGTTTACATGTTTATTTTCAATGAAAATTTTTTCCTCTATAATTTTAATATTTTTTTAATAAGTGATTTCAAAATGGAAAGTTTACTTTCCTCAAGAATATTTTAATGGTATTTATATTCATCAAAGGAAAAAAATACTTGATATAAATTATGATTTATTGCGGTTATGATCCTAGGATAATATCTTTATTCTTTATATGGATGGTTTATTTTTATGATGAAAACATGTTTATAAAACCCATTTATTTCCATGGGTTTTGATATGATGAATGTTTTATAACATTTTAGAGCCCATACTTGTTATTTTAATTATGTGATGGGTGGGGCATATATCTACCTCCAATGTATTGGGTAATGGCTGATATTTCATAAAACAAATAGGATTGTAATGGGGAGTGAACCCAGTTCAGTAAGGGACTTTTTCCACTATGATAGTATTAGGAGTGTACCTTGACTATGATAGTTTGGGGTGTGAAACAATTATACTATGCTAGTATTATAAAAGATCCTTGAATACTAAGGAATTGATTTTTATGCTTATGTTTATGACACAATTCCATGTCTTATGTCAGTGTTTCTCTCTCATGGACCATTTTCTTTTATTATCTTATGATTCATGTCTTATGAACAACTAATATTTATTCCATGAATTAATATTATGATCATTAATATGCAGGGCATGGTATTCAAACATTATGATCTTGTTTTTATACCCTTATTCTCAAGTTATTCTTGTATGATCATTGATATATCCCTTATTTAACCTTACCGAGGATCTGACCACACCTTTACTATTTTTCCTTTCCCTAGGTTATGAATAATGGTATTAATTATGATATGTATAATAGGGGTGATAGTTATAAAGAAATAAGTGGGTGAATATATATATATTTTATAAACCAGTTGTTTATGTTTCTAAGTTTCCAAATATACTAGACCAAAATTATTTTGGAATGGATTGAAATTATATGTAATGAATATTCATCTATTAAGATGTAATATATGTATAAAAATTATGGGTCACTATACATAAGGTCATGGTCTAATAGAAATATTATTACTACAAACAACACTGTAAAAATAAAACATACTATTAAAAAAAATATTGGAATTTTGTAAATGGAATATAATGAACTTTGTAAAGTGTGAGGTAAGGGACTTCATCTCAATTTCCCTTAATTGAGTCATATTGTAATGTTATGCACCTAATTTATTTTATATGGTGTAATTTATCAAAAATAATTATCCTCTAGAGCCTTTTCTAGATATCTCATATCATATAATCATTAATGGGATTAAGTCACATGGTAGGGCATCTGGGGGAACCCTAGATATGATGATCCAGATCTGATTACAAAGGAGGCTGATGATTCCTTACCTGCTGATAATCGACCAATCTTTTAGAAGTATGTTTGTTTTATCCATAAGGATATTTTTAGTTTTTTAATAAAAAAACATTCCATGGTGGTTCCTCCTTCTGATGCATTGGGTATGAAGAAGAATTTTGCAGACGTCCTAAAATATTCTGGTAATTTCCTAGAGTTTGATTGCCCTCCACCGAGGAGGATCATCGGGAAGGGGCATGTTTCTCATGTCACAGTTGATCAGGTTACTGTAGAAGAGCATGTTAATGTCTATTTATTCTCGATCATCACTCGAGTTATTCTTTTGAAATGAGTAAATCTTTGGAAATTCAATGATCTTATTCAATGAATTTTTCAGATATGGGGGTTTGACGATTAAAGGATGATATATATGGGCTGTTGATATTATCATGTTTTATTTTCATATGAGGAGTCCAAGCGCAAGAAATTGACATTTAGATCTATATCATTGAATCTTGAATTCCTTCAAATTCAGAAGTCAGACAAGAATTTTGATCCTAATAACGTCAAGGATACTCATGCTCAGGTATAGATACACATTCATAAATTAAATTGGCTTTACTGGCATCCTCAAATTCTATGGGATATTTCTTCATTAGTTGGAAACCCTATTCAAATGGATAAACATACTGAAAATATTATATTTGGTCATTATGTGAGAGTTCTTGTTGAAGTAGATATGGATTTTACACTAGTTAAAGAGGTTGTTTTGACAACTAGGCATGATAGTTTTAATCTGGATATTCAATATGAACACAAGACAAAGTTTTTTCTTAATTGTCACTTATTTGGTCATATGGATTTTGAATTAAAAAAATAAGGTCTGTGTATTATGAAATCTTAAAGGTCACATTGATGCTTTTTTAGGAAGAATGAAATGAATAAAAACAATTCTAGACCATATATTGAGCCCACTAATCTTACTACTGATCCTATTACTCAGGATTCAGTACAGGTAATTGCTGATCCTATACCAGGATCTGATGTGGTTATTTTTGAGTCACCTAAGAATATTTTGGAACCTAGTGGTACTTATATCAAGACAAATGAGGATTCCAGTCCTATTGAACCTTTTATATAAGAGCATGTGCATACTCTTGACCCTATTCCAAGTTCTGATGTGTCTAATGTAGAGTCACCCAAGCAGGCTCTGGTTTAGCTAGTTTTGAATGATCCTATTGGTTTGAATATTGTGAAAGAATTGGTCCCATAATTTACTGATGGTATTAAGAGTAGTGATAGTAAGGATCAGATGCTACAAGATGCAGAGGGATCCTTATCTCAAGTCCCACTGTTTAAGGCTACGAGAAAGCCTTTTTTGTAGGTTAGTCAAGAACATGTCCAATCTATGAATATGTTCATTACTTTGAGTGTTTATTATTGGTATAATGATAAGGAGGACAATTCCTATGAAGAGAAGTCTCAATCCTTAGAGGTTCTAGCCTCTAATTATAACCCATTGGGAGTTTCCCCTTCAGTTACAGCCTTACCCAAAATAGGTAAGGGAAAGAAGAAGAAGAGTGGAAAGTAGATTAAGCAAGTCCAATTGCAATGAGAGGATGAGCCTAATACCAGGTCTAAATCTCCTCTTTCATGAAGATTTTATTTTGAAATTACTAGGGGATTGGTAATTCTACCACAATCACAACCCTAACGAATTTTCTTGTAGCCAATATACCTAACCTCATTGGTATTGCTGAGAATTGAATGTCCTTTAGTAAATGGAAAGACTTTAAATGGATGACCCTTTAGTATTCTCTAGTTTCTCATAATACTTATTAGAATTATTCATATTCACTTTGATTTTTTGAAACATTATATTATCTCTTTGATTTCTTCCTTTCAGGATTAGCAATCTCTCACTATCTCTGTTGGGATAAATGGATATGCTATGTTTTTTACTTTTATTTACGATTCCAATCAGTAAAATGGAAGAAGTGCATTGTGGTCAGCTCTATAAAGTATTGCACTAGATATGAGATAGAGTTAGGTAATTATTGGTGAATTTAATTCAGTGCTTCAGCCTGAGAACAAGACAGGGAATAGTTTCAATAGGTTGGCTAATAATTATTTCTCTACCTGCATTTATGCATGTAATTTTATTGAGTTCCCAATCATGGGGGGTGATTTTACCTGGAGATGATACAATTTAAATGGGTTACAAGCCAAAAATATTGATTGATGTTTTTTAATATAGATGGGGGAAATCAGGATATTTCTTTGTCTGGTATCACTCTTCCAATATTTCACTTTGATCACAACCCTCTTTTAATGGATCTATTTCTTAACAATTTTATATCATCTCCTTTACCTTTTAAGTTTAATAATGACTGGTTAACTATTATAGGTTGCAATAAAACTGTTATAGGGGAATGAGAGACCACTTTCATTGGAATCCGTTTTCACATTATGGTTATGAAGCTAAAATTTGTGAAGTAAAGGCTTAAAGTGTAGAGTAAATAGCCATTTTTAGGCCCTGATCATGATATTAAAAGTACTAAAGATAATCTACTACAATTTCGAAGACTTAATGTGGGTCAGGATGTTATCTCTAGGGATTAGTTTCTTTCTCTTTCTAAATTTAATGAGCTGTTGGATTTAAAGGAAAACATCTCTTAGAATCAATACAATGTCAGGTGGCTAAAAGATGGTGATAGGAATACACGGCTTTTTCATTTCTTTCATAGGGAGAATTAGTTGAAAAGTGGCATGAAATACCTCATGGTTGATGGAGTTCTTTTCAGTTATGAAAATTATATTTTTGGTACTGCTTGTATCAAATTTGAAAATATCTACAAGGAACCAGGGAATGATAATTCTCATAAAATTCTCAGGAATATTTCTCTAATGGTTGTGTCCTCTCAAAGTGATATAATCACTAATGTACCCACTAAGGAGGAATTTAGAAAAGAGATTTTTTCTATGAATACTGATAGTAATGAAGGGCCGGATGGTTTCTCCAATAAATTTTTCCGGATTTATTGTGACATTATTCACACTGAGTTTGTTAATGCGGTTTGAGATTTCTTTTATCATGCTTCTATTCCTTTTGGTTCCAATGCCAGATTTGTTACTATGATTTAAAATAAGGATAATTCTCTTGATATTCATGATTTCAGGCTTGTGTCCATATAGAATACTCACCCAAAAGTTATCAGTAAAATTTTGGAAAATAGATTGGTAAGTATTGATAAAGGCTTTATTTTCACAAATGAATTTGGGTTTGTTCCTAGAATAAACATTCAAAATTGATTTTATACACAGTATGAATGTGTTAATATTATGAGAAAAAGGTGAGATATTTTAATATGGATTGTAAGGTTGATATTTTGAAGGATTTTGATAGAATGAAGTGGAGTTTGATTTTTGCAGTGTTAAGAATGAATGGATTTTCTAATGGTTGTATCAGTTTGATTAGCTGCATTCTTAAAAGTTCATTGATATCTGTTCTTGTTAATGGCTCACCTAGAGTATCTTTAAGAATTTTAGGGGTGGGGGGTGAGACAAGGATATCCATTATCTGGATTTGTTTTTTTTTGTTTTAGAGGATTCTTTAAGTATATGTCTTTCGAATCTTGTGCATGTTAGTTTGTATCAACAAATGAATGTTGGAAGAGCTATTTTTTTTGACTTCACACCTCTTATATGTAGATGATATTTTTTTTATTTTGGAAGGATTATAGAATCACTATATGATACATTAAGGAATATTTTGAGCATTATGAAGAGGTTTCTGTTCAAGTTATTAGTTGGAGGAAATCCTCTGTGTTTTTTGGGGAAGGGGTTATCAACTCTAAGAAAAATAGAGTTTCATAGAAGCTTGGGGTCAAGAGAGGATCTATAATATTTAACTATCTCGGGGTTCCCCTTATTTGGGTTATAGTTGAAAGGTGTTATTTAGAAAACATATATCTCAGAATTCTCTATCAAATGGAAACCTGGAAAGGTAAATCTATGTCTCAGTGAGGACGTGTCTATCGTGTTAATTATATGATCAACTCCATGTGTTTCTATGTTTTTTCTCTATACATATGGCCTAGAACTCTTCTTAAAGAGTTAAAAATATTGATTTGAAATTTTATTTGGATTGTATTGATTAATGAAATGAATCTTGTTACAGTTGCTTGGAGTGATTGTATTAGGCCTGTTGACATAGGAGGCAAGGGGCTCAAGGATCTTAAGATTTTTAATGAAAACTTTTACTTGGTACCTCTTGAATTCTAATGATTTATCTCTATAATTTCTGTGAAATATAATTGGAACCATTCTGTTAAATGGGTATTCTCTTTATGTCCCCTCTTCGATATGACCCTAAATCAAACATGCTTATTTTAGCCTCTTACAATCCTCAAAATGAGTGGTTTGTATAGAATCATCTTTGAATTTATAGAAGATTGTTTGGTTATCATGTTCTATTGATAAAAAACCTGAGATCCCTCCTTCTTTGAAGGAACTTTATATTGATTAATTTCACAATAATTTCACTTCTCCGGGGTTGATTTCAGGTCCTCTTATGATGGAATTGGAATGTTACAATTAATCTGCTATGGATACTATAATTTGGTTACCAAGTTTAACTAGAATTTTTAATAATAAGAAGTAATATAGATCTATGTGTGATACCTATTTTATGGTCCCTTCTTGGTTATTAATATTTTATACTACATTTATTCTAATTTATAATTATTTGCTTATGTGGAGGATTTTGAAATATAGACTTCCTTTTCAAAGGATGTTGTAGCGGGCTGGGTTTTCTCTCGTACTTATTTGCTTCTTTTTTCTTACTATGGATGAATCTTTTGATCACTTATTTATATCATTTAGCTCTTCATCTTGTTTATGGAGTTACTTTCAGGAATTTGTTGGCTTCTATTTGAACTTAGAGAGCTTTGGGTACCTTATGGAGTATATTTACCGGGCTGATTTCAGTACACAAGTAAAATTGCTACTTCTTTCTAGAGTTTCAACACTAATTTATTTTTTCTCGATGGCCCATAACACACTAGTTTTTGAGAATAGAACAACACTGACTTATTTTTCTATCTCGGATATCTGTCTTGGTGTTATAGTTGCTACACAGGTTCAGATTGGAGTCATACGGAATGATATTTCAGATCTAGTGATTTTTAGAACTCTAGGTGTTTCTGGAAGATGTAATCAACCTATTATGATGAAGCATATATGATGGATACCTCTAATACCTCAATATCAGAAAATTAATGTTGATGCAGTGGCTTCAAGTGCACCAGAACCTTCATGATATAGTGGCGTCTTACACACTTATAGGGGCTTTATTAAATGTTGTTTCTACCATTTTTTAGGAAATGGTTTAGCGATTGAGGTTGGGTAATGGGAAATGGTTAAGGCTGTCTAGTATACTTCTTATCATGTATTTATGGTTTTATAGATGGAATATAACTCAAATTTTGTAGTTGAAATTCTTATAAATCGTTCAAGGAATGTTCCTTGGAGGATGATTTCAGCATGAGACGACTGTCTCAAGCTTGTGGAGTAGTTTTGTTTGGTTGTCACTGATGTTTATAGAGAGGAAAATAGGGCTGCTGATTCTCTTTCCAAGAATGCTATTGAGGAGGTTAGTTCTTTATGGTCCTTTGAAACACCAACCTTTTGTTGTGGGTTGGTGGATGCAGATACATGTGGTGATTTTTATATGCATATTTGTTAACCCCAATGTTTCTCCTCTTTTGTTGCATTAAATTTTTTATTAATAAAATTTTCTGGGAGAGGGCTTGCCTATTCTTGAGTCTTTTTATTATAAATAACTTTGATAGAGAATTGATTAACTAAATAATAAAGTAAATAAAAGGTATTTATTTCAAATATAATAATTATTTGATCATTAGGATAGAAATTGGCCATTAGAGTAATGAATAAATATTGAAATAGTAAATTAACCATTGAAAGTAGTAAAATGTATAAAAATTAATATTTCCAATTGTTAAAATAATTAATTTTAGATATTATAACCTAAAAAAATTATTTCTCAAATTATGTAACTTAAATCATAAACAAGTATACAATTTAATAACATTTGTTTCAAATTATTTAATAAAATATTACTCTTTATGTTAAAATATAAATATCATAATCACATAAGTTTATTATTTGTTTTCAATAAAATGGATTTCATTTTTGTAATAATCACATATAAATTAGCTGATAATAAATTTTGGATATTTTTTTGAAATAGTTGATGTTATATAAATAGTGAAAAATATAGTTATTACGTATACTATATGTTTTATAATATCATCTTGATATAAATATGACATAAAGATTTATTAAAAAGTTTAAAAATTAAATTTTTTTTATGTGTAAAATAATTCGTTTATAAATAATTAATGTAATTTTATATCCTATTAATAAATTTTGAAAATCTAAGTCATATTTTATTCAAAAAAACTATATTTCATTTTTTTTATTTTTCATAAATTATTTCAAATGATCTATTCATTTTTGGGTGTGTTTAAATATAAAATAAACCTATATTTTTTAATCAAATACTTATAAAATTCATAATAGTCAATACTATTCATATTCTTGAGCATAAATAATATAATAGTCAATATTTTATTCAAAGATACCACCTTGGAAATATAAGCACCCCTTTTCTATCCCTTTCTCCTAAATTTCAAAACTCTTCCCTTTTAAATATATATACCAAAATCTATCTCTAAAATCCCCTATCCATGTCTCTAAGTCTCTAGTATAATCAAAATTCCATCCACCAATGGATTTAGATGCAATCTAAAGGATGTGACTTAAAGAGAAAGGTAAGGGTTTTAAAACCCATGTCTTCTCATTTCGATTACACTCTTGTCCATTATATAATATATATAATCATCAAAAGAAACCATAAAATAATAGTTTAATTATACTCTAATTTTTTTCATAAAACTCAATTATTATGACACCCCCATGTTAATGTTTCCATGGAAGATGGTATGGTGCCCTAGGTTTGGGAGTCAAGATGCCCAATGACCATAGTGATTCAATTACTCTCATTACATGATTTCACACTAGGTTCACCATATTTTATTCCTATTTGAGTAATGGGGGCTGATGATTGATTATGAGGTGTTTAAGTATGGTTTCATAATTATTCATGCCAGGTTCACCACTTCCATCTCTCTTGGAAACTGCCAACAATTCCCACAACCATAACAAGGTACAAACCTAGTTTCTAAAGGAGGTGTTCATTTGGGGTTTTAGAGCCAAAGATACTTAGGAAATCACATTGGTGTAGAGGATGATATGTTGGGCTCATCACACCCTTTTGGTGGGAATTGTTGGGTATTTTGGGACTCTATTATAGATTTAAGATATGTTCTTGAATCTCTTCCAAATCCCAATATGGGACTAGTAACCCTAATAAAATGACTATGTGATGAATCCTTTTACGCATGGGGGGGGGGTCTATTAATGATATGATCTATATTTATCCAAGGTTCTCCATCTATTTCCCATTATTTCTTATCAGTAGGTAGCTACTTATATTTTGAAGCCGTATAACTTGGAACTATAGAGTTTACTACCGTCTAGGGAGGTGATTGTCATTTTGAGGATGATAGTGAACCTTTATGAGGTGTTTAACATATTAGTTGTATAATAGGAATCCAAACCCACATATTTTGTTTAATTACAATCCGTTTAGATTAACATCCTGAAAAAAGACATATATAAGGGCACTTATGCACTAAGTATGAAGCTCTAACATTAGGAAGGCGTCCTACGTATCTTACTTATAACAAGAATCAAAGTCATTTTAGTTCAATCTACCCTCAACATACTGAAGTTTAGTGATAAATAATTAATGAATGTGAGGTTCATTTCCCTAGTGGTTACCAATATGGAAATTTCCCTGAGACTTAAACCGAGGTGGATTCCCTTAGTATGGGGGAAATCATGTCATGCCACTAAATGGGGAATACAGATTGAGGTTTCCCTATCTGGGGTAAATTTTATGATTCTAGTGATATGATTAGTATAAATCCCTAAACCCACATGATTCATGATTGACATGAAAAATAAGGAATAACAAGTGACCAAAATCACCACATATCGATATGGGACCTATGTACTAGGGTGGCCCTAATTGGGTGTTTGATATAGAGTTTATACATTAGGATGGAATCCTATATATCATGTTTTATTAGGAATCAGATTCCTCATAGTTCTATTAGCTTCTCAATTAGCTGATGGGTGAGGATGAATGATAAATCCACCTGAGATTTTGGGTCCCAAGGGTAAAATTGTCTGATATATGCAGATATTTTCACTTTGGTTGATTCCAAATTGGAGATCAATCCTTAGGAATTTATTATACATATCATGTTTGGATAGGAATTAGAGTCCTCATAGTTCAAAATGGTATATGTCGAAGTGTGTCTTCTAGAATGGGTTATCATGTCTTGGGGTGTCTTCCGAACATGATTGATATGTTAGAGGGTCTATTACTGACATGATTGACATATCAAGGATGTCTACCAGACATGTCATGGTTTTCTTCCTGACATGTATAGGGATTTATGTACATTTATTGGTTGTATTCATGACATTTATGAGTATGTATAGACACCTAGTTGTATTCATGGCATGTATGAGGATGTATAGATATGTCCTAGTTGTCTTTCAGACATGTCTGAGGATGTTTGTCAGAAATTTATAAGGTGTTACCACATGATCCTTCTTACTTGTCTAGGGAGTCTTCTTATGATCTATGTGGACATGTCTAAGGGTATCTCATGATCAGGGTTGAAAAGTTTAAGGGCTACTGCATGATCTAGATGAAATTTCAGGAGGACATCATGTGGATTTTTTGATATGTATGGAGGACTTCATGTAAATTTGATAACAAGTCCAGTGGACTTTGTGTGACATGTATGATATGATCGAGTGCTATCACATGATCTGGATGACATGTTTAGATGTTCTCACATGATCTAGATAGGTCATGCAAAATTCATGACACCTTCTCCTAAAAATCATCACATTTGTCTTTGCATAAGGCTTTCGTATTTTTCATCATCTATTGCATAAATGCCTTAATGCTCATCGGGCATGTCTTGTTGGGATATTTTATGGACAAGTTAAATCATAGAAACTTCTTTTCATGATCTATATGGTGCATTATAAGTAATTCACATGATCAATAGGGTGATCATGTAAAGATTATATACATGCAATATATTCCCGTAAGTCATTTCCCAGGTTTACTAAATGGAATACCCTTTTGATTGTGCATATTTAAACTATGAGAAGTCTGCTATCAACTTTATGGTCTGAAGTATGTGTTTTTTTGTTGAGGGGGAGGAATTTATAGGCTTCACCACTTCAGTTCTATGATTCCTTTCATGACATGTATATCACATATATGGGATTGAGTCAGTGGAGCATCATGCGTTTCATATGAACCTGCCATAGGTCATCCATCACATTATCTTTGTGTCGCGTAATAAACAAAAACTCTGAGATCACTCCATCATCTTCATATTTATATAAATTTTCAAAGGAAATTTTCATAATCAAATCAACATGTCAACAAGACTTTGTATGATTAGGATAAATTGACAAAGAGTATTCATGAACCAGGATGCCTGTCGAAGAGGATTTCATGTGATCAAGGGAGACTTGTCTGGGGGCCCTCATGAGACCATGTTGGCTCATCAGAGGGCCTTCACATGAAAAAGTTGTAACTCTCATTTACCTAAGGGTACCAATTTTTAGATATTTTATTTTTTTGGGCCTGTGGTGCTCTCAAATTAGTGGAATATCAAGTAGTTATGTGATCAAATGGATATGTATAAAATCCTTTGTATGATGGAGGTGAAATTTCCTATGGCCTTTGTGTGATGAAGCTGAAAAATCGGCGGGGATTTCATATAATAAATGGACGAATCATATAGATCACATCCACCCTTCACATGAAAAATAATGTAACTTACTTTCACATGAGGATTATGTATTTTCCATATTTTTATCTGATATTTTCCAAGGCCTTCAACTTTTTCCATTGGTTATCCATCAGGGCATCAAATGATCAATAATGGATCTTGATATATAGTGTGAAAATTTTCACAGATGTTTACTCCACTTTTATATGGTGCATTGTGTGATCAATGTGGGATATTGCAATAGTGTGTGAGCGTTGTCATGGAAAATTTCTCTACTTGTTTGTGGATCTGAAGGGGCATCTCATGATTGTATGGGCATGTTCAAGGGACTTCACACGATGAAGGTGACATACCCAAATGTTTTTTTCATGACATGGCTAACACACCACTAGGGATCTCTCATGATCATTAAAATGATCATGCGAGCCGTATGGACCCTTCGTGTGAAAATAAATATATCTTCCATCATAAAAATATTTCACCAATTTTAGGTTTTATTTTATAAGGGGATTTAAGTGATTTTTGGGTATCTATCATTTGACATATTTCTTGATTATATGAACTCATCTAGAATCCTTTTCATGATCATGAGGTCTTATTAAAGGGGATTCGCGTGATCCTGAAAAGATCACACAAAGTGCATGAATCATTACCGTGATGTTTCAAGGGTCACGTGATCACGTGTTTTCTTGGGGTTCATGAAATCCATGTAACGTAGGCACCTGATCTCCATGAATATATTCTTATCCTTCCTTCATTTTGTAGAGAAAATAATACCTATGCTTCAGGTATTTATTTGATCCTAAAATTTTCAATTCTCATTTGGTGGGTGTCAAAAAATTCCCACCCTCATAAGTGAGGTCCATAGGTACAAGGAATCCATTTTGAGGAATGTAAATTCCCACATGAGTCCTTTAGTTTTCCACTGGTCAGTGTACTAAAAATATTTTTATCTTATAGGTGACCTTTGGTATTCCGTAGGGAACCCTATAAATAGGGGAGCAATGGGCCATTCATTCCATTAGAGACTTATAACTTTAGAGAACTTGTGACCTCATCTCTCATGTGATTTTTTTGGAAGACCAATTAGTGTAACCCCTATAAAAATGACCATTTGTGAGTCCTAATCATGCGATCTCACCACATGAACTCCCCATCTAATCGATTCATCACTTAATAATGGTAATGTCTTCAGGTTATGCTAGACGTCTTTAAATATAGGGCCATTTCAGGTTCTTCTCATGGTGCAAATACACTTTAGTTCATGATTTATTTATCACTACGAGACTCACATGATCTCTATACGGTCACACAACTACAAGGTGTAAAATAATATCTTGAGATCATGATGTGTTACATGGGTCATGTGCTTCATGAGACCTATGATAGGCCATGTGATCGAAAAACCTTATATAGGTGATGTGATTCACAAGACATTTATTGTTATTTACAATTTATTTTTTAACTGATTCCCCTTTCATGAGTATAATCCTTCTCTTGTATGCTTCATACTCTTATGCAGATGGCTTCCAGTTCACTGACATGTGTTAATATAGCCGAATAGTGGGTTGTGATTGTTATGAATCACAATTCCTAGGCTTTGTACAAGGTATTATTTGAAAATGAGGTTTTTAAGGGGCTTCATCTTCCTGGACTTCAGAACTGGACTCTATTGTATAGATTTCCTTTGTATGGATTTAGTCTTCTCGATGACACTGTCATTCCTTCACTCAACTATAATCTTCCATCTCACTAGTTGTCTTTTTTATCTTGATTGCATTCAAAATAAAATTTATAAAGATAATAAATTGATCGTGGAACTATTATATAGGATATAGTATACATTTACTAACTCCCATATGGGCGGAGATGCTTGTGATCTCTCTCACTAACCGATTTATCAGATTTAATCAAATATACTTGTCTCTTATTTGAATAATTCAAGAAGTGTCTACAGTTAAAAGTTGGACATACGTCCTGATGTTAACTTCTCTGATGAATGGGAATTACCATTTTGGGTTAGGCAAGGTTTCTCAGAGTTATCCTATGAACTGTAGGGTATCCATCTTTATGAGGCAATATGGATTTCTCAGGTTGTCATGTAATATCAATTGAAACTCCATTGAGAGATGATTAAACACTAGTGTATCGATTATAAATCCTTAAATATTTCTCATGGAGAAGTAGGGATAAAACTCTACGATATTTATCAGTTATGAGAAATACCTCATATTGGGGAGATGTACGATGAGTTCCTTTCTACTTTGGACATTTGTGATGACTCTGAAGAAATGCTAAACTTGGATCAAGACATGCTCACTATTGTGATGGAGAAAATAAATAAGGATCTAAAACATTGATTGATTTTTTCTTTGAAGGATTGGATCAACATCTTCCTTTATCATAATGGGACTCATACAACCACCATACACCCACATCTATGTCCTTGAAATGTTTTAGATAACACATTCTCTTATTGATCCATTTTGGAAGCTAGAGAGAATGCATCATGGGACTACCAGGTGAGACTAAAGGTATCCCCAATCCTTTGGTTAGTGGGGTTTTTTTGGGAAAAAATATCTCAAGGTATCATTGAAGCATTTTTGAGTTATTTGTGTTTGTTGACAATGTGGGACTCTATGTTGTGTTTGTTCACAAAACAGACCATGTTGTATTATTTGCTAACAAAGGGGGTTCACAAGTTGATTTGTCGGGTTCAAGAGATATTGTTGGCTATCCATGTTTTATTAAAGAACCTCGACAAAGGAATGGACAATCTGGAGGTGGTACAAAAGAACAAATACAAGGTGGTGTTGTTTTCCAGTGTTCGCCAAATTTTTGGGCCTGAAAATCGAAAAATGGAGAGATGCATTCTTGGAAAAGGGACGTGCGCATAAAATTTAAGTGGTACACGAAAAATAATGTGCTGCGCGAAATATTTGCATGGTGTGCGAAAAATGAAGGTGGTTCATGAAAAATTACTGTCGTGCGTGAAAAATGATGTGGTGCGTGAAAAATTAGCGTGGTGCGGAAAAATAATATCGTGCACAAAAAATTAGCATGGTGCGAAAAATAGGGGATTGGTGTTTTTCGCGCAAGAGGTGTTTAGAGACCAGAAGCTCAAAAATTAGAAAAGGCATGAGGTGCACAAAAAATTGGAGCATGTCATGAAATACGGGGTGGCACGGAAGATGTGTTTTTCATGCTCTTTGTACAGGGGTAGATTTTTCTTATAAATATGAAGTGGCCCCTCTCATTCAAAAAGATCAAAACTTAGAGAGTATCCGAGCTCTAGCATGTGAAATTGGAGTCCACAAGAGAGTTGCACGAAAATAAAAAGTTTGCGCGTAAAATAACTGTTTGCGCGAAAAGAAGAGGGTGCGTGAAAAGTGGTGTTGTGCGAAAAGTAGATTTCACAGAAAAGAAGAAAATTATGTGCAAAGTAGTGTAGAGACTACGTGTAAAATTTGGCGGTTGTGCGTAAAAGAGGCATTGTGCAAAAATTGTATTTCGCGCAAGGCAAGGGAATTACGCGCAAGGTGCAGTAAGGGCTGCACATAAAAATTGGGGTTTCCCAGTACACCTGGTACAAAGTGAGTGTCATCTATGGCTAAAATTTTACATAAATAGAGCATCTACCAATAATTGAAGATGCAGATTTCATTAGTGATAATGAAGAGACCTATAGGTCTATAACTGTGAGTGGATCTTCTAAAGAACCCGTGAGCACACTTTAGTTGATAGAGCAGTGAAATTTCATATTGTAAGTGGTTTTAAACTAAGTGGGACGGTGAGTCCACTCTGAACTTGTAAACAGCAGTCTGATTATAGTGGAATTGGTACATCAGCACATTGCTGGTGTATGCTCCTTGGACGTAGCCCAGTGAGGGTGAACCAAGTAAAAATTGATGTGTCTAGTGCATGATTTAAAGTTTATTCATACTTTGCAATGGGAAGAAGAGAGAAAAGGGTTTTTTCTAACAACAAAACAAGATCAAAAGGAGAAGTTGTTTTAATATTTCATACCCTGAGTCACCCCCTCTCTCATGGTATCTACCCTAGTGGACCTAACAATTGGTATCAGAGAGAAATGTTGATATCAGTTTCTCTCTCAAATAGAGTTCATCAATCATAAAGGGATTATGATCTTTGATGGGAACAATTTTCAGCTATGGAATAATCGAATGCAACACTACTTCTGATCTTTGGGAATGGATGTGTTTACAACAACAATTCACGGTATCACAGATGATATTAATAGTGGTGCATTATCAGAAGTTGAGAGAAGAGAAATAGATACTGACGTAAAGGGAATCAATGTTTTAGAGGGATCCCTATCGAAGGCTATCTATACAAAGGTGATGTCATGAAAAACCTCACATGAAATGTGGGAAAAGCTATTAAATATATATGAAGGAGGTACAAAGTTCAGATAACTGAAGCTGCAAGTCTTGTGGAACAATTACGAAGATCTGAGAATGAACCCGAATGAATCTGTTGAAGAATTTTTTGATAGGGTAAATGTTGTAGTGGAGGATATGCGAGGTCTTGGAGAAGTTATTGAAGACATAAAGATTGTGAAGCGTATCTTAAGGAAAATTCCACCTCGGTTCAATCTGAATGTTTCAGTATTGGAAGATAAATACCTAAAAGAGCTGACATTGGATAACCTACACATCACCCTTGTTTCATATGAAATGAGAAATTATGATAACTATACTGTGGAAAAGGAGAAATCCAAAGAGGTTTCATTCAAATCCATGAAGAATCTCACCATTGGAGATTCTCAGGAAGAAGAAGAGACATATTAGGTGATGTCATTCATCCCCACAAATATTCAAAGAGGAAAAGGAATGTTTAAAGGGAAACTTCCACTTGCTTGCTTTCAATGTCGAAAGGTTGGACATCTTGCAGCGAGGTGGCCCAAAAAGTTCCAAGAGGATGATGATGTCGATGAAATCGAAATTCCCAAGAAAAAGTATTTAGCCTATAGGAAAGGAAAGAAACATTTCAAGATAAATTTCTTTAAGAAGAAGAACATTCTTTCAAAAAAGTTTGACAGTTCATATGAGTCTGAGGTTGAGGAGGTTGAAGATATAGAGAACTGTAAAGATTGTGGAGAAAATTATATGGTGGTAGTTGTCAGTAGTTCTTAGAAGGATGAAACTGAAGTTGAAGAAGAAGAAGAAGGAGTTGAGGGAAGAGTTGACATGGAAGCTAAATTATAATCTTATCTTGAAGAGATAGATGTTTGGATATCCAAAACAAAGAAATCCAACAAAGTGGTCCATGATGCCAAACTCTACATGTAGAAATAAGAAGAAGAAAAGTCCAAGTTAATAGAAGAAATTGAGAAACTCAAGTCAACAGTACCAGATAATTTTGAATCAGTTATTTAGTACAAACTTAGGAATTTAGAAAAGAAGAAAAAGATTGATGACTTAAATATCACAATGAAAGATCACATCAAGCGTATTGAAGAGCTTGAAGAGGAAGTTATCGGTCTGCAGAGAAAAGTTAAAGACCAGGAAAAAACATTGATCCCTAACACATTCTTGGGAAAGAAGGTCATTCCAAAGACTAAAAAGATGAAAGAGATGCCTAGTAGTTTAGTAGGAAATAAGAAGTAATCGACTTCAGATGTTAAGGATGATTCGGGGCTTGATCAGAAACAAAAAGCTGTGAAAATTGAAGTCAGACCACAATCACCCATTCTGATATTGAAGGTTGTTTTGGGAACAAAGAAGGATCAGAATATTCAGATATCCCATGGGGAAACTATAATTTTAGAAGTGGCATGAAGGAATGCACATTATATTAGGTGTTATTGTTATGTAAAGATGGGACATTCATAGTATGTGTGTTCTATATTCAAGAGATACCGAAGGGCACAAGAACAGATGTGGCAGCCAAACAGAGAGCGGTTCTCCAGAACTTGTTTTGAAGGACACTGTTTTTGGTGCAGAGGATTTGGACACATGGCTAGGTACTGTAGTTCGACCATACAGAGGAATGTGCCAAAGCAGAATCAAAATGTTTTTAAGCAGCAGATCAATGAACCAACAGGTGAGTTGAAAATGCAAAATAGATTTGCAGCTTTGCAAGATAAAGCTGGTCCATCATACTTTGAGAAAGATCAGAAGTCTCAATCCATTCCAAGTGTGAAGGAAAAAATATGGACCTAGAAGAAAATGGATGAGAAGGTAGTGGTGGCAGAAATTGCCCTTAAAGCATCAGATCGCTCTGGTGTGTGGATCCTTGATAGTGGTTGCACATATCACATGATAGGTAATAAGGATCTTGTTACAGGAATAAAATATGACAAAGAAGGAGTTGTAAAGTTTGTAAATGATGAAGTCTTGAATATTATTGGCTCAGGAAAGGCCAAGTTTGGGGGCAAAGAGATGAGACGTGCTGATGTCTTAGTAGTAGAAGGACTCAGTCACAATTTTCTTAGTGTTAGTCAATTATGTGACTCAGGACATTCTATAAGGTTTACTAACAAGATGTGTAACGTAAAAGGAAGATATGAGGTAGTGTTTCTATAGGAAAAACAACAAAGGGAAATCTATACCTGGTAAGTGGAGAAGAAGACATGTGCTTTCTGTCAAGAGAGGAAGAAAACAAGCTATGGCATAAACGACTTTGTCATCTATGCCAACCATCCTTGGAAGATCTGGTAAAGTGTGATGCAGTAAGAGACCACCCTAAGATATCACGTGATCATACTCATACGTGTGATGCATACCAATAAGAAAATATCATCAAAAAGAAGTATAAGGAAAAGGAAAAGAAGTCAACAAGAGTGCTCTAATTGGTGCATACTGATGTTTGTGGTCCTATCACACCAAGAGAAATTGATGGAAAGAGGTACTATGTTCCTTTCATTTATTAATATAGTAGAATGGAATGGGTATTTGTTATTTCCCATTAGTCGGATGTGTTCAAATGCTTAAAACAGTACTGGAGGGAGTGTGAAATTATGCTTGGATAGAAAATTTTGAAGCTTCGTACTGACAATGGTATGGAATTCACAAAAAGTCATGTGGAAGGATATCTCGAGAAACATGGGATAAGGCATCAAGTTTATTCAGTAATAACTCCCCAATAGAATGGAGTGGTTGAAAGGAGAAATCAGATCATCAACAACATGGCCAGAACGATGCTCATTGAAAAAGACCTACCAGATAAATTTTGGAAGGAAACAGTTTTGACATCGGTCTACATTTCTAATAGGGATCTATTGTGTCCTAAGGACGGAAAGACTCCATAAGAGATGTGGTATGGAAAGAATACAACAGTGAAATACTTTCAAATATTTGGAAGTAAGTGATTTATCCTCAATAGTGAAAAAACATAGGAAATATGAGTCACGGAGATATGAAGGGATATTCCTTGTCTACTCAGGAAAAATTAAGGCATATAAATGCTTTAGAAAAGGCTGGAAAAAGTAGTTGAGAGAAATGATGTCACTGTAGTGGATAATGAGGAGATCATTCAACAATGCAGTGAACAGTTTCCTGATGAGAGTGATGAGGAAGAAAACAGTGTAGGGGGAGCAGAAATGGATGATGTTGATTCAGAAGAAGATACTGATGATGGGAATGAGGAATTAGAATATGTATCTATACAAAAGCTAAGGATTCGATCTGAAATTAACAGGCATAATATCATTGGCGATCAGTCAGCTCCAGTTTAGATAATAAAAACGAAATCACTATAGCAGACATCTTTCCTATATCATGTTGAGTCGAAATGCTTTGCTGATGCAGCTGAAGATGAAAACTGGGTTCAAGAAATGAATGAAGATCTTGATCAAATTAAGAATAATCTGACATGGGAGATTATTTTTATTCCCACATATAAGAATGTCATCAGGACTAAATGGGTCTATCGCAACAAGATGAATGAAGATGGCACAATGATTTGGAACATATCATGATTGGTGTGCAAAGGATACTCCAAGATAGAGGGAATATATGTTGATGATACATTTGAACCGGTTGTGAGACTAGAGACAATTAGATTAGTCCTAGCCATTGCAGTGCAAAAGGAAGTTCAAAGTGTTCAAGATGGATGTCAAATCTGCATTCTTGAATGGGATTCTAAAAGAAGAAGTGTATATCGAGCAACCAAATGGTTTTCTCATTCATGAGGATGAGAACAAGGTTTGTTGGCTGAAAAAGGCATTATATGAGATGAAACAAGTACCGAGAGCATGGTACTCAAGGCATGACCAGTATTTGAAGAAGCTTGGTTTCTAGTATGGTGGAGTTGATTACAATCTATATTTCAACAGAAACAGTAATAAAAGGATGATGGTGCTGGTTTTTGTCGATGACATAATCTTTGGGTGATCATATGAAGCACAGTGCAGACAGTTTTCTAAATTCATGAGACATGAGTTCGAAATGTCTATGGTTGGTGAGTTGATGTTTTTCCTTGGTTTACAAGTGACATAAGGAAGGAATGGTACATTCATTTCTCAATCCAAATATTCCAAGGTGGTTCTAAGAAGATTTGGATTGGAAAATTCCAAGGAGATGAAAAATTCGGTTGCAACATAGATGAAATTATCGAAATATGATAATGGAAAGGCATTTAATATCATAGAATACAGTCAAATCATTAGAAGTTTTCTATACTTGACTACGGCAAGGCCTGATATTGTTTTAGCCACATGCCAAGTAGCGAGATATCAGAGTAATCCTAAGAAAATACACATTCTTGCAGTAAAAAGAATACTTTGGGATATCAAGGGCACAATGTATTTCATCTTGATATATAGCAACAAATCTCAGTCAGAATTACTAGGATATACTATTGCAGATTGGGCCGATTTATCAGATGACAAGAAATCAACATTGGGAGGTGCTTTCTATCTTAGTGGTTTGTGTATTTCTTGGCTTAACAAGAAGCAATATTGCATTTCATTGAGAACTACAGAAGCTAAGTATATTGCGTCCACTCAAGCATGAACACAATTATTATGGATGAAGCAGAATCTTGATGACATGGGGGTTGAAGTGAAGTCTCTAATAGAAATACAGTGTGATAACTCAAGTGCTATCAATCTCAGCAAAAATCCAGTCTATCACTTAAGGACGAACCACATTGAGATAAAGTATCATTTTATCAAGGATAAGGTTGAGTAGGGAATCATGAAGTTGGAGTATGTGCCTACAAAACTATAGGTTGCAGACATTATGATGAAGACCTTACCCAAGGAAGATTTTGAGAGGCATCCACTGGCTCTGGGAGTCCAGTCGACTCCTCACACTTGACAAAGTTGGATATGGGACCCCCTCTCCCCTAGGTATGGTATGTTTTTCCATAATGTACTAATATGAGTTTTTACCCTGTTCTAGATAGAAAAGGATTGACCTTTGGGTTCATTGACAAAGGGAGAGAAATCAATGATTGTTTAAGGGGGAGACAGAGTGGCTATTTGATAAATCATGATTTATATGAGGAGAAGCTGATAGGTGGAGCATCAAGATATGGGGAGAGCAACGAGGAATGGGGAGAGTATAAAATCTGATGATTCTAGAAGTGATCGATCAAAGAATAGATATCACGATAGTTGAGGATCATGATAAAAGAAGAATAGTGGTATTGGAATGGTGTTAGAAGATTTCCAGCTATCACCAATTGGTTTTAGAGTTGTATCAACAATTTGTTTCATTTTGGAAATTGGTATCAATTTTGTGTCAAAATCTGGTGTTATAAATGAAGCGATTCATTGATGAACTTTTCATTTACTCTTGTTTCTCACGCCGAGCACTGCTCATGTGGGCTTAGAGTATATGTTGAGTAAATCTTTGATTGCTATCTGTATCGCAAGAGGCGAATGGTGGTAGCAGATGGAAGAAGATTTAATGAGGTATCAAAGAGAATATAATCATTATGAAAAGAGTTTTCAACAAACCCAAATAGGGATATTGTTGGGAAAAAATCCCTCGAGGTATCATTGATGCATTTTTGAGGTGATTGTCTTTGTTGGAAATGTGGGCCTCCATGTTGTGTTTGTTCACAAAACAAACCACACTGTATTATTTTCTGACAAAGGGGGTTTACAAGGTGATTTTTTGGGTTCAAGATATATTGTTAGCTATCCATGTTTGATTAAATAACCTCGACAAAGGAATGAACAATCTGGAGGTGGTACAAAAGAACAAATATAAGGTGGTGCTGTTTTCCAATGTTTTCCAAACTTTTGGGCCTCAAAATCAGAAAATGGAGAGATGCAATCTTGGAAAAGGGACGTGCAAGTAAAATTTAAGTGGTGCGTGAAAAATAATATGCTACGCGAAATATTTTTATGGTGCATGAAAAAGGAAGGAGGTGCGCGAAAAATTATTGTTGTGTGTGAAAAATGATGTGGTGCGTGAAAAATAATCTGGTGCATGAAAAATTGGCGTGGTGCGTGAAATAGAGGATTGGTGTTTTTCGCAAAAGAGGTGTTTTGAGATTTGAAGATCAAAAATTGGAAAAATCATGAGGTGAGCTAAAAATTGGAGCATGACGCGAAATATGGTGTGGCGCAGAAGATGTGTTTTTCACGCTCAATGAGGATTACGCGTGGAAGGAGGGTTTTCGCACAGGGATCGATTTTGACTATAAATATGAAGTGAACCCTCTCATTAAAAAAGCTCAAGACTTAGAGAGTATCCTATCTCAAGAACATGAAATTGGAGTCCACAAGAGAGTTGCATGAAAACAAGAAGTTTTCATGTAAAAGAACTATTTGCGCGAAAAGTAGAGGGTGTGCGAAAAGTGGTGTTGCACGGAAAGTGGATTTCGTGAAAAAGCAGAAAATTATGTGCAAGGTAGTGTAGAGGTTATGCATAAAATTTGGGGGTTGCGCGTAAAAGAGGAGTTGTACGGAAATTGTATTTCACGCAAGGCGAGGGAATTACATGCATGGTGCAGTAGGGACTTCACGTAAAAATTGGGGTTTCCCGGTACACCTGGTGGAAAGTGATATTCATCTATGGGTGAAATTTGTACATAAACAGAGCATATACCAACAATTGAAGATGTAGATTTCATTAGTGATAATGAATAGACCTACAGGTCTATAAAATGTGAGTGGATCTTCTGAAGAAGCAGTGAGCACACTTTAGTTGAGAGAGCAGTGTGCTTTCATATTGTAAGTGGTTGTAAACTCAGAGGGATAGTGAGTCTGCTCCGAACTTGTAAACAGTAGTGCTCTTATAGTGGAATTGGTACATCAGCACACTGCCAGTGTATGCTCCTTGGATGTAGACTAATGAGGGTGAACCAAGTAAAAATTGTCGTGTCATGTTCATTTTTTAAGGTTTATTCATACTCTACAATGGGAAGGAGAGAGAAGAGGGTTTTTTCTAACATCAAAACAAGATCAAAATGGGTAGTTGTTTTAATCTGTCATACCTTGATTCACCCCCCTCTTAGGGTATCGATCCTAATGGACCTAACAGGTTTTTATCCATGTTTTTGAATGGATGGATTTTCCTAGTTGGGGATGGACACTTTGGTGTTCAATTAGGTACACTGGTGTTGGAAGCAAAAATAGAAGAGAGGAAGCCTCTTAATCTATTCATGCCAATTATTTCCCATCTTTATCAGCTCCTTGGTCATATTCAACAAGGAAACATCCCCTACTAGATTGGTGACCCTTTAAAATTCTTATTTGGATGGATAAGAGAGTATTTATTGTGTTATAAATATAAAAACACCATTGAATGTCATCCTGTTTCATTTCTTCCTAGGATATTAAACATTTCTATGGATGAGGTGATGCCATTAGGTTCTAATGTGGTTATTAATAAGATGAGTTAACATGACAATTTCAACTTCATGACCTATCTTGCACCGACTAGGATAATTTTTGATAAAATAAGTGGATCTATTAATGAGAGGTTATATAAAATCTCTCTCAAAGAAGAGGTTCTTACAGTTCTTCCAGATGAGATGATTATCTCCAATCCATATACCCCTTAACAAATTTCTTGTTAGTTTTCCCATATTTAGAAAGTTTCCACTCTTCCCTTAGCTAGCGGGAAGGGATAATGACATCCTAGGATCATTCTACAATTTTGGATTATGCTAGTGTGTGAAGATACATATGATTAAATTATTCATTTTCCTGTTGCTTCCCATATCTTCCTATCTCATGACTATGCCCAAGCTTGGGTGGAGTCTTACCCAAGTGGCATATTGAATCAACTGATCCATTAGGTGGATAAGCCTTTCGGTTCCCCGAGCCCCTAGTGAATCATAGTAATGGAGTAGATTCAGGACTTGTGGGAGACTCCAAAGAAGATCTCTATATATAGTGACAAAATTCCCATTAGTAGGACATGGTTTGTTAAGGAGGTCGACCCTTCAATTCCAATGACAGATTATATACCGGTTGGGAGAGAAATACCTAAGACGCGTTATCTTTCTTCATCATCATCTTAGAAGATCCCTACTTCAATGTAACTAATACTAGGAAGGATAATTTGGTAGAAAATACAGACCCTAATTACGAAGACTCCCTTGGAGAAAATTTATTATCAAGAAAAAATTCTTCACCAACTCTTTCATGAGTCAGGATCTAGAGGCTTCAACTACTGTTAATTGTATGATATCATTCTACATATTTTTATAACTTGGAAAAAATTGGCCAGCAAGTAGAGGGACTTGTGTAGTTTTGATGATAGGGCTCCTATGATTGAATTAATAAGAGAATATTTAGAGGTTCCTGAATAGAAACACCAAAAGGTCTCTCAATTGTGTGTCTAGATAGACGAATTGACTATGTAGATAACATAACATGAAGTGATCATATATCATGAAATGTCCCATATTTCGATGTATTAATCATTATTAGAGACTAATCAGAAATTAGGGGAAGAGTAATATTATTTTGTTGAGACTCCTTTCCCTTAGGCAGCGACTAAAGAAATGGTGATGATAACACTTTAACGCTTAATCAATGCCTCTTTCCAAACTCTGGATGACTTAAAAAACTCATCTGATCATATTTTATTTTAATCTAGTCATTTTTTTCTTTTCTTTTGGATTAAATATTATAGAGACACCAAAATATGGATATTCTTTCTTCTTGTGGACATTATCAATGAACACATCTTCAAAAATTTACATGCCATTTTCATACATTCTTTCATTCATGATGGGCATGAAATTTCATTAACTTGATATCATATGGAACATAAAAGATACCTATCCTTTTTGTAATACAAAGAAAACCGAAATTCATGGATTTTAATGCTTGAATCATAATATATTTCTATTGATAATTTTTCATGAATGGCTACTGAAATGAGATTACTCATTGATGGATATTCTTCAGTTATTGTTAGATCACCTAGTTTGAAAGTATAATTTGTGTAAATATATCCTAGAGGGAATGTAATCTAATTTTTTATTAATCCAGTGTAACTGTGATAATTTCTTGATTTTTTATAAGGAAAAATAATGATACATATAGGATTTATATCTTATTTTATATTAACCTATATTTTTTGTAAGTTTTGTATGGGGAAATATTTGCAGGTGTGGACTTGGATTTTTCTCAAGCCTCCCTTTAATGGGTTTTTGACCTGAACATTTTTGTGCCTTTTCTATTTTATAAGTGTTCAATATAACCTAGACCACAAAACGTTTTTTTTCTATCAATAATAGGCTCCACTTTTTCCGTGGTTTTCCTTTTTGGGTTTTAAATATTATGCCTCTTTAAACAAGATATTTAAGGTCTTTCAATCCGGAACAATTCTTTAGTTTAGGATCATTTATCTTGGACCTTATACTACTATATTTTATGGTTTTTTTACCTCGGTCCATCTATTTTTTTAGTTTAAGGTATTTTAACACTGAACTTATATTTCTATAGTTTAAGATATTTAAGTTTAAGGTCTTATAGCTTGGAAATTCTATTGCTGCAATTTAGAGTCTTTTAACTCGGATCTTCTATTGTTGTAGTTTAAGGTATTCTGGCTCAAACCATCTGTTTCTATAGTTTAAGGTCTTCTAGATTGAACATTTTATTTTTTTAATTTTAGGGTCTTTTAGCTCATAACTTTTATTGTTTTAGTTGAAGGCCCTTTAGCATGGACCATCCATTATTGTTTAAGGTTTTTAAGCCCAGACCATATATTTTTGGAAGTGAAGGATGAGTATTTATGAAGGGTTTGAGAACCCTATATCCTTGATATGATTATAAAGAATGAGTATCCATGAATTATTCAGATACTATGAATTATTAATTTATATAATTAAGAATATATGTTTATAAATGGTTCTGGCACCCTACAATCTTGCAGAAAACAAGAAGAATGAGTGTCCATGATGGGTTGTAACACCCTATATCTTTACCTTAAAGGGTATTTTTGGATGGTAAAATATTAAGGAAGCCGAGTATACTTGGATAGTTGGAATATGGGTTGTATAAATCACATTTCTAGGATCTTTAACTGAAGAATATGTAATAGTGAAGACATGTTGGGGATGATTGAAAAATACCCTAAGGTGCTGAGTTCTACTGCTGTATTTTTGGGGATCATGAGGAGTAGAGGTAATTTCCTATAAGGAAGATACACCTATAGTTTATGGGTCAAGGGGACTTATGTATCATCCCATAGGGATTACATGCATGGTTAAGAAAAGGTCACCCCATCTATTTTCCAAGGTCTATAAAATATTTTTGAAGATTTGAAAATTTGGATGATGAAGTGGGGTATAGAGAAAATAGATATCCAAGAAGGGTTATAGAACCTTGAGGTATTTTAGTTTCTGGTTGGAAATATTGGACCCTAATTTATGTGGTTTTGAGTCACATGGTATGGGCAATAAAAAGGTTCAAGAATAGATTATCACATTCTAACTTTGATAAAAGGTATAATACATGACAAAGTAATATCGAGGATGTTGAATTAGCTTGAATAGTCCGATTATAGGAATTTTAAATAATGGTATAAGATAATATGAGTTAACTGGAGGTTGAAACCAATGGGTAAAGGTTAACCATTGATAATTTAGGAAGCCCATATACCACATATTTAGGACAATGAATCCTATTTTTAAGGGGGGCTCTCCTTTGGGACCAAAAATCCTCTATACACATGCTATTTTTCATTGTGTCAATTCTCTAATGAACCATAAAGGGGTAATTTTGGATTATCTAGTCTATTTTAGTAGTTTTATATAGGGTAAAAATCGAAGAAAGGGATCCCAAGGTCTATGAGGTTCCGTGATAAGGGTATTAACTCATGTAATTGGTTAGTATTAGATCAAAATTTAAATACATAAAGGTGGTTTATGGAAAACTTAATATTCAAGAAGGTTTTGAGCACCCTAAATGTTGCATCATGGCCTAGTGAATATATTATCATGGAAAGGAGATGTGATAAATCTTTAATCTAAAGTTTTCTAAGACTAGGGGGTCTAGTTAGCACAATTTAGCTTTTACTAGGGCCACTAGATGGATTCTATGATCTTCATGACTTTTTTTTATTTATGATCTAATTTTTTCATAAAATATAGAGATAAAGAGTTCAGTGAGTTGACACATGACATTTTATTAGACTACCATTTTTAGGATTTCATTCTCACTTGATTTATGTCTCTTTAATTTTTAGTTTAGGGTCTTGTGATTTGGACCGTAAGGATAAATTTTATAGGTCATACAACTTTGAAAAAAGTGCATGCAATTTAAGGTTATGATGCCCATGGACCTAGTATGAGAAGAATGTTACACAATATCCTAATTAGCACACCCAGGGTCGAGAGTACTCTAACATCCTTTTTTGAGGGAGATAAAAAGTTTGTAAATCATGGATCATGGTTCTCTAGTATTGATTAATGATATGGTACAATCATGAAAAAATGATTTTGAATCACTAAACGAGCTCCACTATGATGATGTAAGGGCTCACAAGGATCATAATCCCTTAACATAGAGATAAAATGCCTATGGTTGATGGTTCTAAGGCCCCAATGTATATCATCCTCTTACATGGTCAAATAGAGTGATATTTTTTATTTACAAGGGATATGAAAGGTTGGTGGTAACCCAAGATTCTCAACACATGAACTATGATCTATGGATTGTGGTGCTTAAAATATGATAGAAACAGCCTGTTCTCTGGTTTAATAGGGATAAGCTCTTGTTATCATTTGATAAAGAGTGATGATGGGTGATGGTATTCACATTTTAAAATCATGTAGTGGGGATGTATCTGTTGTGTAGTTTAAGGTCATGAGACAAGGATGTTTTCCTTATAGTTTAGCGTTATGAAGTAAGGATGTAGGAACCAATGAAAAATTGTGTAAGATATCCTTGGGTAAAAATTTCATTTTTCAGAGGAATTTAGATATAGGAAACACATTTTATCGGTGGATAGAATTATTTATGGGTATCCATATACTGGAGACATTCTTTCATAGATTTATCTCATATTCAAGAAATATGTATATAGATATGACTCATACATAGGCAGTGCGAGTCTGTATGACTCACCCCCTTTAAACAGAGGTATATGAAATATTTATGGCTATGATTTCCTGAATTTTTCTATTCATATTCTTAGGGAATGAATAATTTCATAATATTCTCTTTTAAGAAGATCCTTCCACATATATCTGAATAGTATGTAGTGGGGAGAGGTATTCTATTTTATTTCCTCAGTGAGTGTCAACATCAAGGTTAACTAAGGTTTCCTCTACATAGTTCAGACTCATATGTAGAGATAGGGAATTTCCATATTTCATTCTAGTATGGATGTGATAAATTCATCCCCATCATAGATTCATGGATAGGATGGTCCACTATAAGAAATTTTGGGTGTTGTAGGATAGACTATATCTCATGCAGTTTAATGTATTGCAATTAGGAAATTGTCATGTAGTTTAACATCATGAAAATAGGATGTTTTCATGCAGTTTAACACCATGTAACTAGGATATATCACTGATAGGTATAACCAACTCAAGGAAATTGGGTCTTCACAAAATATTCACACTTTTAATGGAAGTGTACAAGAATACAATTTCATAATCTTATTTTGACAATGGGTATGATAGAAATATGTGTAACATAGAGAGTATCTGAATCAGATTGAAAAGTGGGGTTATGGGATGTTTAAATCATAACCCAATAATATTCCTGTTAATTAGAGGTGGAAACCGGTGGGTATAGGTCAACCATTAACAATTAAGGAAGCCTATATTCCACACAATCAGGATAATAACTCTTTGTTTTAAGGGGGACATCTCCTCTCTATAACCAAAACACCCACTAAGTGAAATATCGGTGATATTGTATTATTCATGATGGAATCATAGTGGTTTAATTTTGGATTAACTAGTCCATGTTACTGGTTTTCTATATGGAAGAACCAAGAGAAAGGGAGCCCAAGGTCCATGGGGTTCTAGGAGAAGGATTTCAACTTGAGGAATTGGTTGGTATCAATTTATATATTGAATATATGAAGTTGTTTCATGGAGTAAATAAGGTTCAAGAAGTTTTCAAGCACCCTAAAGGCTACACCTACATGTATTGAACACATTTCTAGAAAACATGTTATTATTGAGTAAAAAATCATTAGAGGGGATGATCAGTTTAATGTGAAGACCTCTTGTCGTAGAGTTTAAAATAATGATACTCGGACATTGTTGTGAAGTTTAACATCACAAAACAAGGAAATTTCATAGATAGTTCTAAAATAGATGTTCGAGGTGTCACTATGTATTCCATAGTATGGGAATAAATCCATAATTAGTTCTTATTTTAGAGAATTCCTTGTGCAAGTCAGACCCATACACAAGGGAAGGGTAATTTTTACCCATTGCATCATAGATAGACCCAAGATTTGAGGTTTGGGTGTCACTATATATCTTATTGTAACAATAATCAAGCCACACATATTTCTAAAATAAATTCCATCTAGTTTAGAGTCTTGATGATAGGACTTGTAATATAAAGGCATAAACGATTGATTTACTATTGACCCCTCTTGAATGTGTGTAAAATAGATGATATGTTTATGGGACATGAAGTTTTAAAAGTTGGTGTCCAAATGGATTTTTAAGCTTAAGGAAGTTAGCACTTCATGGGGGATACACAAATAAAAATGAAAGGGTACAAAAATATAATTTCCTAATATTTTTTGAGAATGGGTACAATGTACATATGATTAACATCGAGAGTATCCAAATATTCTGGAATAGTTGTGTTATAAAGAGTGTAAATTATAACCCAATAATATTTGAGTCAATTAGATGTGGAAACTGGTGTGTAAAGGTAAACCATTTATAATGTATGAAGCCCATATTCCATTCAATTAGAATAATAACTCCTGGGTTTAAGGGGGACCTCTCCTATAGGACCAAACATCCTTTAGGAACAGTCTATTTAGAATTGTTTCAATTCTACAATGAATCATTTAAGTGTCATTTTGGATTATCCAATCCCTATTACCAATTTTATATAGGGGAGAACTAGGAGAAAGACAACCTAAGGTCCATGGGGTTCTAAGAGAAGGATATCAACTTTAGGAATTGATTAATATCAACCCATATATTAAAGATAAGAAGTTGGTTCATGGATACCATAAGATTTAAGAATGGTTCAAGAACCCTAAATTCTAAGCTAGCATGTATTGAACACATTTTTGGGGAGAAGGGATAAGATATGAAATTATTTAATACATAATCATTAGGGGGGTGATCTATTTTTCATGAAGACCCCTTGTCATGGAGTTTTACATCATAATACTAGGATGTTGCTGCACTATTTAACATCATGTGACTAGGATATAGTTTTTTAGTTTAACATCATGAGACTAGGAAATAGTTATTTTTCCATGACATGTCTTAGTAGCACTAACCAAATCATCTTTTTTTAGGTTCCCTAATCTCACATGATCCATGCTTAGTGTGAGAAACACATGATAACTGGGAATTCGATTAAGCTGCATGAGAGTACATGATAGGGAATACATGAAGTTTCTTACAATTTATTATAGACTATGATATTTACATGGATATGAATCTCATGGAGGAAAATTATTGGGAGTGATTATAACTCATGTCTAAGCCTAGAATGGAGAATCCATGCATCACTATGTATCCTATGATGGTAGGAATCAAGCCACATGTAGTTCCCATATGGTTTCCTGCATAGGTCTCACCCATACACAAGGAGGGGTTAATTTTTTGTATACATATTGTGACTAGATCCACGATTTGGGATCTTGGAATCACTTTGTATCTTGTGATACTAGGAATCAATCCACACATAGTTATTTAATGGAAAATCTCAACACATATCAAAACCATATGAAGAGGGTGCATTTTTTTCATTTATATTGTGTTTGGATATAAGATTTTATATTTGGGTATTACTATATATCTCATGATAGCATGGATCAAGCCACATGTATTTATTGAATATAGATCTCTCCATGCAAGTCTGACCTATATGCATAGGAGCCCATTTTTTTTGTTTATATTGTATTTGGACCTAGGATTTGAGATATGGTCATCACTATGTATCCTGTGATAGTAAGAATCAAGAAACACATAGTTCTTGAATGGAAAAAATCTCTATGTAGATCTATCCCGTATATAGAGGGTGAATTTTCTCTATTTATATTGTGGATGGACCTAGGATTTGTGATATGGGTGTCATTAATTATCCTATGATAGCAGGAATCAAGTGACACATAGTTCTTGAATTGAAAGATTCTCTATGTGGATCTATCTCTGACATAAGGATGGGCGTACTAATTTTCTCTTTTTCAGATATCTTTATTAAGTGTAGTGAAACATCCATGAAGTAACATTATCTATGTAGTTTAACATCTTATGCTAAGGAATTATTCCATGTAGTTTAGCATCATGCGGTGAGGATGTCTTCCTTGCAGTTCCAGGTCTTGTGGTTAGGAAGAAAGATGCTATGAAGTTTAAATTATTACTTCTAGGAATTGGGATGCAATGTAGTTTAAAGTCTTACAATAAGGACTTGGGATGCTATACTGTTTAGATTATTTCTACAATGACTTGAAATGTTGTGCAGTTTATAGTCTTTCTACCAGGACTTGGGATGCTGTACAGTTTAGATTCTTGCTTCTAGGACATGGTATGTTGTGTAGTTAAGTTTCTTTCTTCCAGGACTTGGTATTCTTGATGACCGTTATGCAAATTACTTCTTGAGAAACCTTACATTGATGGGGAGTGTAATTCATTCCCCATCCATTGTGGAAAATGGTTAAGCTCCATTAGAATAGAAATTATGTATTATGTAAAGAACTTACACCTTGGGATCTACCTTTGGATGTTTTATTCCTAGTATCATTAGGGTTATGAGATCCAATTCCAATTATCCTTATAGGAATGAGAATAGGTGAAAATTTTTATTGAATGTCGCATGATCCGATTATAATGAACTTTGAGGTTGTGCAGTGTATACAACATTTTATTATCAAGTCATTCCAACTCATCGAGTTGCTTTTTCAGTTTCTCTTCATTTAAGAGTTGTCTATAGATAGCTATAAAGAGTGAGGTAAAATGAACTTCAATGGTAAAAAAGGATTTGGTTCTATACACCAATGAATATAGAGTTAATTATGTAGTAGTTCACATGGTTCTATTGTAGGTCCATAAAGAAATAAGGGGATTTTATGTCCAATACTTATTTTCCTTTTACACTATTTTCCAGATTATATTTGATAGAGTATTATTTAAGGCCTATATTTATCCATTTTTCACTATATGATAGTGGGATGAATGATTGGATTCGATATTGTACTCCTAGTATAATTTCTTCAATTTAGTAGAATAGATGTTAGTGCCATGTTTCATCAATATTTTGTGAGGGATACTAAATCTAATGATGATATTGAACTTTAAAAAGTTAATTATATTCTTCATCCTAAATTACTTGAGGGTATATTGTCTCATCCTATTTGGAAAATAAGTCGATAGAAGTAAGGATGTACTTAAAATTATTAGTTGTGACTAGGGGATATAACCCCACAATGTCCATTACATATATAAAAAAACTAGAATTATTTAACTATATGTAGAAACTTTGGGGGATGATAGAATAAGTTCGAATGAATCTAGAATGCATGCCATTTCCAAGTGAATTCGAAACATTCCTTTATCATTGTTTTCTAATAGTAACCCATCCACCAAATTTAGTTGGAGAGTCTGGTCCTAGACCAATGAGCACCACATGATCCTACATGGACTTCTTCCATGATGGTGGGAATCTATCATTATACTATGAATCTGAGGAGGATTACATTGAAGCCTCATTTTTTGATGATTCTTTTCTCAATTTCCCATCCAAAAGGGTAATTTTAATTTCTTAGCATCAAGTATGTTCCATTTTGTCTTGATCTAACTAGAGGATCCCATTTTTGTGGTAATTGACTGTGGGATCCATCTATCCATGGGTCGACATCAGTTCATCACACTCTAGGGTAGTTTTTACATGATTTATTTCCTCAATGTCACCAATAATGACTGATGAGACCACCCTTTGACATGTGATATGGAAAAACACTTTTTCTTGATTGGGGTCGACTATGACTATGGATGAATTTCCCAATACATTGGCACAATCATTTTCTGATTGAGTGAATTCATGAAATATTGTCTCAAAAGGGAATTATTCTATTATTCCTCCAACATAACTGATGAGAGGGTCCAAGTCATCCATTTTGATGGATACTCACTGTTGATTTGTTTGATCACTATCTCTAAATCCCCTTTTATTTTTAGGTATACTGTCTATATTAGTAAGGATTGTTACAATACATAAATGAGGTATTGGTATTTTCCCTCTTTTTTAGTGCAGCCTTTAGATAGTGAGAAAGATTCGGGGAAAATTTATTTTTCTGGGGAAACTAACACAATCCATAGACAAACATAATTGATTTGTGAGTTTTCTATCCTTTTTATAATTGGACTTCAGGAAGAACTGTCAAAATATATCTCCCTCATTCAAGGAGTTTTATGGGAATAGAAAACCTCTTCACATGGAAGTCCAGTGTCCACTAGTGTGGTTTACATGGTGGGATGTGCCGTAATGAAATCAACTAGGACCTACCATTTAAATGCCTCCTATGACATGATCTAGATGTCATATTATTGGAAAATAATCACCCATTAGGAAAAAAACCTAGTCAATATAGGGAATCCAAGGATGTAATTTATCGGGTAAATAAGATAGACCAAGTGGATTTGGTGATGCTGCAAGTAATGTATAAGATTTTACACTAAAAAAATGAGTGTGAGACAGTTCTTCTCAATATTTAAATATCGAATCTTAGTACCTATAATTGCTCGACTTAGATAGTAGAGAATATTTTTGTTCTCTGAATCATTTTTATATTTAAATAGATCACCAAATGATCATTCCCTTGTGAATATATATAATATAAGAATCTATCCTTTTATAAAAAACATTAAGATCGATGGGTGAATTGAGTAATGATTGATATTATTAAAGGATTTTTAGAAGTCTTCATCCTATTGGTAAGAAACTCCCTTATTCATTAAATTGTTAAAGGGGGGATATTTTTCATCTAGGTTAACAATAAAATTAAAGATGTAAGAGAGGTGGACTTGGATACCCCTTAGTTAATTAAGATTCTGAGGGGGAGAAATTTCTAGGATTACACTAGTCTTTTCAAAATCAACCTCGATCCTATGGTGGTGTACCAAAAAACTAATGAATTTTCCGTATGTTACTCTGAAATCAAACTTCATAGGATTCATATTGAAATTATGCTTCCAAAACATACTAAATATTGTTTGAATATCTGTGAGGTGGTAAAATAACTATTGATATTTGACTAATAGCTCATTGAAATTATATTATACCATTCATCCCAATAAGGGATTAAAGATATGATTCATGATGCATTGGTAATTAGCCCCAACAATTTTTAATCCAAATGGAATGGCATGATAGTAGAAGACCCCATAATGTTCTTTAAAGATGGTGGAATCCTTGTCTTCAGGGGCCATATTTATCTAATTATACTTTGAATACCCATCCATGAAGGAAAGGTCATGTAATCTAGTATTCACATTGATCAAAAGTTTTGTGATCGGTAATGGTAAATCATCTTTCGATCAATGTCTATTAAATTCCCTAAAATCAATACAGACTCTGATCTTACCATCCTTTTTCTTGATGTTAGTGATGTTGGTGAACCATTTTGGGTAATGTACTTCCCAAAAAAGTTGTATTTGATCAATTTGTGAACTTATGATTATACATTAGTATCATGAGAGGGATATATTCTTCTGGATGCTTGCTTCAAATGTCGATGGTCATCAGGTAAGCTTAGGTGATGCATAACCACATAAGGGTTTAACCTAGAAATTTCAGTATAATTCCAAGAAGAAAAATATCGATACTAAATTAAAAATTCAATATAAATCTCTTACTCCAATATAGGCATTTTGAAACTAATCAACATAGGCCATGATTCTTCTTTTATTCCTATATTCACCTTCCTGATCTCATTTATGACGGTGGATATGCCTTCCTCAAATGTGAGAGGGGTATTCCTGAGGTCATACTATTATTATTCTATCTCTATTTCCATGGAGTTATTTTTAGACATGGTTCATAATCTAGGGGAATTTCTATATCTATCAAGGTAATAGAGTCCATGGAAGAGACATTATCATATTGAAATAATAGAGTCATTGTAGAGACATTCTGAGGATGCTTGTTTTCTTTTATAGTACCTGTGGGGGTCTGAGGATCATAGATATCTTGAGTTGTAGAGAATTTCATTGGGGAATCATAATTTTTTTATGATGGTGTGATGGAATTATTGGATCCCAAGAGAGAATTATCTTGAACCCCTTTTGACATATCCACTTTAGCTGACACAACCACTATCACATGGACATGAGCTAATGAATTTTATAGTTTGTGATGGATTACTTGGATTAATCCTTCCACCTTAATTAGGTTTATAGGTAGCACATAGTCTCTGTCAATCATACTCTAGGGATTTAAAGATGAGGTCCCCAATCCATATGGGGATGAAACTTGCATATCTTTATCCACCATTGGTTGTTTTCTTCCTTTTTGCAGAAACCCACCTCCACATATATGGATTAACAAGACTTGAAGGTGTAATTTACACCATGTAGTATTCCAACCTTCCCATCGATGTGGTATTTTAAGCATTGATGAATTTTTAAAGGTATATATTTGTGGATATAAATCCAATATTTTCTAAGTAGGACATTATATACTACGTTTTGATAGATAACCATAAAATCAAAGTTAGATGTGAGATCCCAAAACCAAGCCTTGAGCTTGATCTTCCTGAGAGGCCTTTTCTCACTCCTATCATACTATTGAATGGTTAAGTTTGTTGGAGATAATTCCACCTAACTATATCCCAAAAATCGGAGTCTCCAAACCTATATGAGTTTGATCATAGAAGCAATTTCATTTAAATAACTTGAGGTGTTAACATTATCAGGTTTTCTTGAAACATACAATGTTGTGATATGTCCCTAAATATCTTCCTCCTAATCCTGTTCCATGAATGAGATAATGACAGAAATTTTGATAGCATAGTCTACACTCAATAAACCTTGGATTCAAATTTTTTTTATCTTTAAATCCTATGGGATTTGGAAGGCCTCAACGAGTGGCTCGCTGAGTTCTATTGAAATATGGAGAGCATCTAGGATTGAGAGTTTGGATGGAACAAAAACAAAATCCTTTAGAATATCATATTTTTGTACCATAGGTCTATGCCTCCCAAGATGGGGTTTCTCTATATTATATGGCTCAAGAGTTTGGTTTTTATGGTGTATGGGCCCGATGATTTAGTAGAGTTCAAGGGATAATCTACTTCTAGTGGTGTAGGTTGCACATACCTTCCCCTTTGTCTGGGATGATCAGAAAATTACACCCCTTCTAATTAGTCTTGTAAAATGACTAGGATTGAATTACCATTTAAGGTATCTGAGGAATCTCCATGTTTATTTTTGTCTTTTTGGAGTGCTCACCCATGGGTATTTGATACATATATAGTCTCCACTAGGATGCAGCTAAAATATTAGGTTCAACCATGCTACGCCATCCCTTGTATCCTCAACTTCTCTATTCTCAACCTTCAATTCTCTACTTAATTATGGGGAAATCATACCAAGAGGCATATTCCTTATCAAATAAGGGATATGTTAAAATAATTACATCAAAAAAAAGATATATTCATTTGATGAGGGTTCCATTTTATGGGGTGGTGCCCGTCCTTCGGATATTGAAAGAAAGACGTCTGAAAGAGTGAGAGCTTATGCAAGAGATAGATATGACCCTTTCAATTAAGTATTTTCCTATTCCTGACGATTATTTTTTCCGCTGGGAGGTGTATTCAATGACACCTCCCTAGGTAAAAAGTTTTTTTGGGTTTGTGAAGATGTTCCCTTAGGGTGAAATGACTTTGGTTAGCTATCTTTTGAGTCATCCAGTTATCAAACTTTTGTCCACGCATAGAAAAAACTTCTTTCCTATCACCCTATTCTTATAGTTGGGTGACTATTACAAAAGTCACCTAATTTGGAAAATTCTCTAGTATGACTTGTATAGAATCAACCATGCATTAGAGGTCATCTTTAAAGAAAATTCAGTCCTGGATGGTGTGACCCAACATTCTAGGGAAAAGGGAAATAGTCATGATGATCAGTGAGGTTGACATTATTAGGTTTAATGGGATTTGGTAGGTTGAGTAACTTATTTTTCATGGTTTCAAGGAAATAACTAAGTTCTTTATAAATTTAGAAGGAATACACTTTATTCATCTGTTCCTCAAATCACAAGTGACCCTGATCTCTTTTTTGATTTTATCTGAGGGATTTTTTTGTTATTTCCACTTGACGGGAGGAGATAAATGATTTAGGCTATTCTTGGATGTTTTAATAGGCACTAATATTGGTCTGAGGGTAACAGTATCATTCTATTCTTTACCATACCATTTTTCCTATGTCGAGCATATGGGAAGAGATTTAGACTGAATTCAATAAATGAATCTTCTAGGAATTATTCCATATTTGCGAACTCATAGAATCCTCTTAGATACTTTATCAGGATCAAACATGTTTTCATCTCATCTTGAAGGTTATTAGTACAATTTTCTAGCAATTTAAATTTTGAGAGTGGGATACTAAGTGAATAGGATCAATCTTTCCATCTAGAAATGAAATTAGAAACCCTATCATTTTCAGGATGTTTGTAGTTTGTGAGGCCAAAAATTTTCAATTTTTTAATGTGGATTTAAACTAATAAAGGAATTGGTGATGAATATTTTCCCATCTTGAAATTGGTCCTATTGGAAGGCCACTATTCCAAATAAAGTCTTTACCTATCATAGTTTATACAAAACATATCAACTTAGTCACCTCCTACTGATATCGGGGACCCATCACCAGGCCATATTGGGATATGAAGTGCATGAGATACTATTATAAACCTCCCAAACCTTTAATTTTTGAGAAGATAGGATTTCTGAAGTTGGGTGGAGGAAATTTTCATCCACCCATTCAGGATATGAATTCTTTTCAGGCTACACAAGTGCATTATACCACTCCATGGATCCTATTAGAGTAACTAGGGATTAAATCAAATTGTGGAGTTCTATAGGTACCACTCTCTAGACCACCTACCATATATAGGGAGTGTATGAGTCTTGATGAGGTGGCCCCATTTTCATATCCCACTGATTCTCTATCTGTGACAAGACTGAATGATTGCCCTAAAGAGGGAGAGTCTATCTCTGTAATGGAGGGAATTCATGATCATCCTCAACATAAAAATTTATTTAGAATAGTTTCCTATATCCAAATATATATTGATACTCAAATTAATCTCTTAAAGGAATATTGGTTCTCTCCAAATATATGGGAGGAGGGATATTCAATTTTTTTTCAAGATGATACACTGTAGGAATGTTTCCCCTGACTTGTTCTTCATTTAGAAATATAAGATTCTATATATCATTATCATACTGTTCCAGTAATTCCTCAATGGAGGGAATTTCAGTGACTCTAGGTGGCGAGTTGGATGTAGTCACACCTTTACCTTTATCTTTGTAATTGTTCCTCTTTAGAGGTGGAAATTCATAATTCATAGGTGCCTGGTTTTGGATCCTCTAATTCTACGTATGTGCAACCTCAGTTTGTGCATCTAGATTACTTACCTCTTGAGGTATGGTTTCCATGTTTCAACCCTCTACATTTACATCTTGGTATGTATCATCTATTATGTTGATGGTGAAAAAATTCACTTAGGTGTATTAAGAAATGGTATTTATCCCATTACCCTCCATGAAATAGGGTGATTATGCAATATTGAATCATCTTTTGAGGGTTTCATCAGGGTCAATTCTCCAAACCATGACCACATTGGACCATTTTGTATTACAACCCTTATGGGGTTTAAATTAATTTTCTATACATTCCCTCCATATTGGTTTTTTAATCGTGATATTAAGGTATTTTTCAGTCATGCTTACCAAACATTCCTTAAATAGTAAAGGTGTTACATATAGTAAGAGGAATGGATGGGATGCCGACCATCGATATTTTCCTCCCAACCTAGAGAAGACTGATTCCTTCTAGGGTGATGATAATGATAAAAACTCCCCCATACCTATAGGCAAGGGATGATTCTGGGCTGCTATTGGAAATTTCTGATCCCATTGTTGAGGATTTGAGTATTCCAATCAAGGATTTGATGGATCCTGAGATAGAAATTGAGATATATATACCCCCAACTCTATGAGTTGGGTTTTATTTATAAATTACGCTAATTTATCTATAATTATAATAGGGTTTTATGAACCTATTAGTGATGATTAAGATAAAAATTCCCCAAACCTTTCAGGCTAGGGTTGGATTTCATCTATCACCGATATATGATATATTCTTTCAGGGTTTGATAATATAAGTGGTGGAGGTGGTGGTAAAAATTCTCCGAACCCTTTGGGATGGGTTCATTCTATAAAGGTTTATATGGATCATTTTTTTTCAATAAATTTTATTTGGGATAATTGTACTCGTGTATGAGTTGGGTGCAATGGATGCCTATGATGAGAGCCACTTTCTAAGGGAAACTATCTGGTAGTCCATAATTTCAGATTCTGTGTTTGAAATTCATTCCCAATTTTTAAGGGGCCCAACTTAGGAGTCTGTTAGCATCCCCCTCCCTCTGTTCATAACATATTTTCATCTTTAAAGTGGGTGAGTCTCACTTTATTGACTAATTGGCCAGTTCATTACCTAGTACTATGATTTCTCCTATGGATATGATATTACATGATTACATATCTAGGGAGTTATATTATTTTAGGGACACATTGAAGTGTAACTCTCCATACTTTCCCCATTATTAGATACAATTATATTATCAGGCATCAATGATTAGTGGATGAAGAGTTGTGGTTGAATGGAAAAAAGTGTGATATAGATTCTCACTACGCTTTTATGATCTTGGGTCTCAGTCTATAGAGAGAGTATCCTGGTCCATTTAACAAAAGAGTATGTGTATGGTGTAAAGTTTACCACTATATCCTAGATAGGGGAGGTGTCTAACCATAAATGCTGATGAGTTTCCCACATGCTCTAGAATAGGTAAATCATGAACTCTTTCTCTAGCTCATTTGGGATATCATAGTTGGAAGTGGTGGTGGGTTAAAACATGACTGGGAGGTTTTTTCTAGATAACTCTATCCATATATCCATACTAGCCTCTTCCTCATCATAATTATATGCCTTTAACTAGTCAAACCATAGAGGTTTCTTCTCTAGGACACCTGTTGACCATAGTGAAGTGTTTCTAATATTTGATAGGGAACTATATATGGTTAACATTGGTGTTTTTAACACCTCTCTATATAAACATTTCTAAGTTTTGAGTACCTATCTATATGAAGGTGTATGAGTTTTGATCACCTCTCTATATGAAGGTGTCTATGAAAGGGGTGGATTTCCTTACCTAGGAGTTATATTATAATGGGGTGGTTTTCCATAATAGAAATCAGGAGTAGAGTTCTTGTGATTTATCTTGACAAAACTGTGAGAAAGACCATCGAGGTTGTGATCAACTTCTACTTTGGTTTAAGAGTCTATGGACCCTTGAGGTGTTATAGATATGAATTGAAAAACCTCAAAGACACTGTCATTAACAAGATTAAGGATATGAGTCTCATTCTATGTCATGGATGAAACAGCATGACCTACCTTTTGGGTTTGAGTAGGGATATGATCCTGCTACATGATAGTTTTTGGAATAGGTTGATAGTTGTAGGGTGATGTAGGAATATGATCCCATTATTGAGAAGCTACTAGAGTATACCAATGAGATTTTATATTATTGGAAGGAATATGAGCTTTCTTATGGGTGGTTGCTAGAATATGTCATTCAATCCTAGATAAAGAAAGGGTATGATCCCAGTTTAAATAAGCACCCCCATCGAAATATACTGATTGAACTCTAGAATGGGAGAAATGATATGAGCCTCCACCTGTATAGACTCTAAATGATTTTGGTGAAGTTTTTCATCAGATAAATAAGGATATGAGCCTGGATCCTGAAAGCTACTCAAATATGTCGATAAATTTATTGGTGGGTATATGAGTTTTTTCTGAGGTTATTTCCATATTATACTGATAAACATTGGTTGAAGCATGGATATGAGCTTGATCATATTCAATGTAGTGTGTTTCTGGTATTTTTTGACAGGAATGTGACCTTATCTTGAGGCTTGTGCCAAACTGAGATGGTGATCTCTGGTTATAATGGGGATATGATCCTAGTCCTATGTGTTTGGAGTATTTCACTAGTCTTTTTCAATAATAATGTGTTCTTATCCTAAAAAATGTTATAAATAGAGTCAGTGATCCATGGTTGTAACAGGGATATGAGCATGGTCCTATTCTTCATCCTTTTAAAGAATATGCTGATAATACTCCTGGAAAGAAGCAAGAATGAGTGATTACTATAGAGTAGCCACCCGTTCATATTAATAATGGTGATATTCCACTTTTCCTTTCAGGATAAGAATATATTCTTATCCCTATTTTTTTTCAAGTGATGGAATATACTAGTGAATCTATTTTTCTATTACTAGAATGTTGTGACACTTTAGAAAATCCTATATAGTAATATAGGCCTATACAATCTCGGTCTCCAAGATATACTGGTAGATGTCTTTTATTGAAGCATGGATATAATCCCAATCCTATAATCCTTATTCCATTAGAATATTCCAATCATATTCATGCACGGGGGAAGGTATATGTTCCTCCCCCATGCTTTTTGTAGAAATATGTGTGAAGACCTGATCCAAGTGACCCGAGATATGATCCTGCTCATTGGATACCACTATAATATGATGTCATGATTCATCATTTGAAGCAGGGATATAAACTCACCCATATTTATTCACAAATTTTCACACTCTTCGAGACATCCTTGGTACTTGTGAATGAGAGTTTCGTGTTTTAAATTTCTTTGTTGTTCTCTCAGTAGGTGACTGAGAGGAACTGGTGGGATGATGCTCAAGATAGTGGCTGATAAGAGCCCTCCTAAGAATCTCCTGAACTAGAATCAATCTATAGTCGACTCATTGATCTACCTTCCTATGATATAGAAGTTTCTTAGTGTCACACTATGGGGATAAGCTTCTGAAGTGATTGGTAGTAGAGACAACTACCACTATTTTCATTTAATATTTATTTTAATGAGACATAATTGTTATCATCAACATCTAGAGACTTCTATGTACAACATTGAGGCTCAATATCATACCATGTTGGTGGTACTTTGGGACCATCATGTTTGGCACTCGAAGCTAAAGGCATCAGGTGGGAGAAGTTGTTTTATGGACAGTAGAGGTTACTATCATAGATGAGGTTTTAGAAAATTTTCTTGATGAAGATGTGATCTTAGGTCAAGGTGTTATTTGTGGGAGAAGTATGTGAAGTCAAAAATACAATAAGGAATAAGGTTATCGATTAGTGAATCATCTCAAATGTGAAACATGCAGAATCAAATTTTCATTGGTAACACAATTATCCTTTATTATTCCTAATTGACCAATTTTCTCATGTGAAATTCATATAAAAGAATGGATTATTTAATGGGAACCCTATTTATGTTTTATTATTGAATAATTTCACATCAGGTGTACCATTTTTTTGTATATGGGATTCAAAAAAAATGTTCCAATGCATGGTCAACCAATCATTTTTATTATTTGAGAGATTCATATTGGGTTCACCATTTTTGTTTTGTTTGGAGATGTTACGGTGCCCCGTGTTTTGGAGACAAGATTCCCAACACCTATAATGATTCAGGTATTCCATCCTTACATGATTTTACCTTGGGTTTACTATATTTTCTTCCCATTTGAGTAATTGGGGCTGATGATTGATTGTGTGTGTGGGGGGGGGGGGGTTAAGTATGGTTACATAATCATTCACACCGAGTTCACCATTTTTATCTATCTTATAAGATACCAATGTATCTCACATACATTTCAAGGTACAAACTTTCTTTCCAAAGGTAGGAAGTCATTTGGGGTTGCAGGCATAATTAAACTTAGGAACTCACACTGATTTAGAGGATGAGAGGTTGGGATAATCACACCCTTTTTGAGGGAATTATTTCCCATTCCTATAATATTTTATAGATTTAAGATATATTTTTTAATCTATTCCAAATCTTAATATGAGACTGATTACCCTAATAAAATGACTGGGTGTTGAATCCTTATATTTATAAATGAGGTTCTATTAATGAGACTATCTATATATATCGTAGGTTTTCCATCAATTTACCATTATTTATTATAAATGGGTAGATTGTTATATTATGAATCTATATAACCAAACACTATAGAGATTCTTGCCATCCAGGGAGGTGATTAGTGTTTTGAGGATGATATTTAACCTTCATGATGTGTCCTACATATCCTATGTATATCTAGAATTAAAACCCATGTAATTTTTAAGTCCAATACATATAGTTTAATATAATGAAGAAATGAATTATATAAGGACACTTAGTCATTGGGTATAGAGCTCAATACTTAAGAAAACATCCTATGTATCCTTCTTATAATAGGAATTAGAGTCATTATAGTTTGATCTAACCTCAACACATTAATGGGTGGTGTAATATAATTAATGCTCATGAGGGTTATTTACCTAGGGTTTAAAAATATTTGAATTACCTTGGGACTTACTTTTAGGTGGATTCCCTTTGTAATGGGGAAATATTATCATTCCACTAAATAGGGATTAAAATATGATGTTTCCCTATCTGGGGTAAATTTTTTTATGCTAGTGATACAATTATTGCAAATAAGTAATCCCGTGTGAGTCATACTTAGTGTGAGAAACAATAGATAACAATTGATCAGACTCACTACATATGGATATGAGATCTATGAATCATGGAATCCCTAAAGAGGTGTTTGATATGGATATTGGAACTTAAGAAGGATTCCTACATATCCTGTTTGTATAGGAATCAGAGTCCTCATAGTTTAGTTAGCTTCTCAATCCACAGATTAGTGGGGAAGAATGATAAACCCATAGTATAGTTTGGGTCCCATGGGTTAGAATATCTGATATATAGAGGGACCTCCATCTAGGTGGCTAGAAAATTGATGATCAAGAATTAGGAAGGTGTCCTACATATCCTTTTTGGACAAGAATCAGAGTCCTCATAGTTTAAAATGGTATATAACCATGAATGTCTATCATAAAATGTTATCATGTCCTAGGGTGTATTCCTAACATTCTCAACATGTCATAGGGTCTATTCTGGACATGGTTGATATGTCATGGATGTATGATGAACATGTAATAGTTGTATTTCGGACATATATGTGGATGTCTAGACACATCCTGGTCATCTTCCTGAGATTTATGAGTATGTATATACAAGTACTAATTATATTTATGAAATGTTTGAGGATGTCTATACATGTAATAGTTGTCTGCCTAACATGTTTAAGGATATCTAGTGGACATTTCTGAGGTGTCTTCCATATAATCCAACTGACTTGATTGGGGAGCCTTTGTGTGATAGACGCAGACTTGTCCAAGGGTATCTCATGATCATGGATGACATGTTAGAGGGATGTCACATTATTTGGATGAAATGTTTAGAGGAATTCACCTGTCTTGAATGATATGTCTAGAGGAATTCATGTGACTTGGATAACATGTCTGGCGGATTTCACATTACTTGGGTGATATGACCAGGTGTTGTCGCATAATCTGGATGACCAGTCTGGGCGTTGTTAGATGATTTGGATAGGTCATGAAAATTACATGATGCCTTCGCATGAAAACCAATGTATCCTTCTTCATAAATGTATTCCTTATTTTTCAACCTCTATTGCATAAATAACTCAATTGTCATTAGTAATGGCCTATTGAGATTTTGTGCGACCAAGTTAACATGAAAAAACTTCTCTTTATGATACGGCTGGTGCACTGGAAGTCCTTCCATGATCAAAAGGGTGATCACACAAAGTGTATATACATTCAACCTATTCCCTTAGGGTTTTCCCCAAGTTTACCTAGTGAAATACCCTAATGATTATGTGGATTTCTATTCCAAGAATCCCGCTTTTACCTATACACTCCTGTGTGTGTTTTTTGTGTCGAAGGGGAGTAATTTATTGGATTCACTACATTGATTATACACCAAATTTCATGGTGGGTATATCATATATATGGGATTGATACATTGGGGCATCACATATTTTGTATGAACCTTCCATAGTTCATCCATAACGTCCTCTTTATGTTGCATGATAAATAGTGATCAAGGGATCATGCTATCACTACCATATTTATTGGACCCATTTCTCATCAAAATGATTTCACATAAAAAAATTTACAAGTCAAAGGGCCTACATTAGATCAGGGTAACAAGTTAGGGAGTCTTCTCAATATCAAGACACCCATTGAAGAAGATTTTATGTTATTGAGGGGGATTTATCTAGGGATATTCATGACATCAATTTGTCTCATATAAGGGAATTCAAATTAAAAATAGTGAAACAATCCTTTTCATAAGGGGACCACCGTTTTGATATTTTATTTTATAAGGCATGTGTTACTCACCCACCAATTGTCTATTGGGGCATCGTGTGATCAAATGGACATGTATGAGATCCTTCATATGATGAAGGTGACATATAAAATGACCTTTTTGTGATGAAGCTAGCATATTGGTGGGGTTTTTACATGATCAATGGACTAATCAAGTGGAACACATCCACCCTTCAAAAAAAAACAATGTAACTTTGTTTCGCATGAGGCCTTCACCTTTTCTAGCTTTTTATCTTCTATTTTCCAAGGACTTTGAATTTTTCCCATTGGTTTTATGTTAGGGTATCACATGATCGATAATGGATCTCATGATGGAGTGAAAGCATTGTCATATACATTATATCTTCTTGTTTATAGTGAATCACATGATCAAGACTAGATCTTGCAACGATCTGTGAGTATTATCACAGATAATCACTGCACATGTTTTAGGATCTTAAGGGGTATCACATGATCAAATGGATATTTTGGAGGGCCTTCACATGATGAAGGTGACATACCTAACCAATTTTTTGTATAATGGATAACATGCTGCTAGGGACCTTGCGTGATTGTTAAACTGATCACATGAGTCATATGATCCCTTTGAATGAAAAACAATACAACTTCCATCACATGAATCTTCCACCTTTTTCATATTTTTTTTTCATAAAGGGATTTGGGTTATTTTTAAGAATCTATCATGTGACATGTCTCATGATCATATGAATTCATATGGAATCCTTCACATTTTCATGAGGGATTATTTAAGGGGATTCACTTGATCATGAACAGATCATGAAAAGTTCATGACTCACTCACGTGATGTTCCTGGGGTCATGCAATCGTGTTTCTTCTTGGGGGTCTTTCAATATACATGACCTTTCTTCTTTATCTCCATGTAACCATGATTCCCATTTATTCCATTTTTAGAGAAAATAATACATATTCTTTGGGTATTTCTTTGATCATAAAATTGTCGATGATCATTTGGAGGGCATCAACAGTCACTACTATATAAAATATTATATAATTTTGAGTTATTTTGAATTCAAATAATTTTTGAGCATTGGATTATAAAATTTTAAGAATTTTTTATTTATCACATTATTACCAAAGTGTTAGGTGTAACTATATATAAAAAGCTAAATTTAAGGGAAAAGATACTACAGACTCTTACATATGAGTTTTCCTATGGTTCTTGGTTAGAACATGACCTTTCAAGTTTTAGGAGAAACCGTGTGATTATCCTTATATATTAGGTTACTTATTTAGGGGATTTTACATAATTTTTTCATGTATTGGGGAACCATGTGCTATAACTATGAAATGGGTGAAACTTGATTCTAGTTTAGGCTATGTGGTTGGTACAAATTTTAGTAAAAAATGTGGCCTAACCAAGCGAGCCACTAAAAATTTTATCTTTTTCATTTATCCTTTTAATTATCTTTGATTTTAACTCAATTATCCCTTGTTTCCTTTGTATCTCATTAATACAATTATAAGGAGATATCTAGGTATCTTTCTTCTCACTCTCCCTTATATCCAATCCTTTATTCATTGGATTTCACATGGATTTAGAAGGTAGATTCCTCTCTTTCTCCAATTTTATCTTCCTTCATCCACTTACGCTTGGTTTTATTTTCTCTGATGAACCCTAATAGTCATAGGGTTTGAATATTGGGTTTGGGTTGGTATAATCATGGATATTTGGTTTTATAGGGATTTTAAAGTCCATTTACTTATGAGGTTGTGATTTATCCATCGAACGTGGGTAGTTTTTCTTGATTAAGGCAGATGTTTTTGTGAAATTATTTAATTTTTTATTTTAGGAGATTATTATGTTTTCTAAATCCATTTTTAATCATGTTATTACTATATTAAAATCCATTTATGGGTTTGTAAATTGATTTTAATTATTTCTATACTCGGAATAAATATATTTTCATGGACAACTAGTTATTAGTTTTTGAAACCATTTTATTATGTATGATAAGTGTTTATCTAAATGCCCGAGAGGGTATTTTAAATTGAATTTGTTGATTAAGAAGGTATTAAAATATTTTTTTATTCAATAATTTAGAAGTTTTGTTTTTCAAAAGGGTTTACAAAGGTTAATTACATGGTTTATTTTTCAAAGGGTGTTTTATAACATGGATTTTCATGTGGTATCAAAAGTCTTGTTTGAATATTAATAGAAGAATATCCTTTATGTGTATGATAAGGATGTTTTTATGGCTTGTATTTTAAAGTTTTATTAAATTGAACCTATTTTCACCTTATAAGAAGTGTTTTCTAGGCAATTATGATACCCTATTTTGAGCCCCTTTGTGTTATTTCTTGTATATACTTTTTATAGATGCAGGATTATGTTAATTATTTTTTTTACGATTATGTATATATGAAAGGGGTTATTTCTTATGAGGGTGTTGGAGGTGATATGTGGTTTAATTGATATGTTTAATTGGTTTATATATGTGATGATCATATGAATTAATTTTTTAATTAACTTCATTTTGTTATGTCATGGGAAACCTTGGAATCTAAGTTATAGATCATTATTTGTAATACAATAGATTGGATTATTACATGATTGGTGTAACTTAGTGTATGCTATTCCATAACTAGGAGAGTTCCCCTGATGAGGCTAGATAGAGTAAGTCAGGTGGATATTTATTTAGGAATGAAACATAGTCCAGATGTTGGTTCCAGTTTATTAATATTAGGGTTGTATCACATTAGGACCTCAGGAATTTTCCATGATGCTCATACCATATGTGATGATATTATTTCTTGAATACCATTTCATGCTTTATTTGTAACCCTTGTTTCTCATGTTTCTTTTATATAACAACTTTTATTGTTATTGATTCATACACTGGTTCTTTGTGTAATGGTTCTTTCTTAGTTATATGTTTTATTTTATTCATGCTTTAGTTTACTTTTCAATATGTCTCTAAACATCATGATTTATTGAAAGGTTTTGAAAGGTGGAAATGATAGTAATTTGTTACAAGGAACATGGGAGTTCAATTGAAATAATTTGATTTCATTTTTTTCAAAGTGATGGTTTCTTATTTGAATTATAAGGAAGGTTATTTAGAATATATTTCAAAGTAATTTTTTTTATCTTTATATGTTTAAAAGTAATATTTCTAAGATTGTAAGTGATTTTTTCCAAATATGTGTTACCCTATGGATTTGGAAAGGAATGATAATTTTTTATATATTTTAATATTGAAAAAAATTATTTTCTAGATATAGTTCAAAATAAAAAAATATTAATTTTTTTATAAAATGAATTTCATTTACTCATTTGTGAAATCCTACTGGAAATGTCACCTCAAACCCTACACGCACAACCACACGTGTATGGAGATCTTATGTTTCCATTTTGGTTTCTGAGATGTAATAATAGATCTATCATGGTAATTTGGTATGCTGATAGAAATTATGGATGTGGTGAGTGAACATGGGTTATCGGAATATAATTTCTGGTATCACCAATTATTGGTTTATTTTTGGGATGCCTATGTATCAACCAATTTATGCAGTTGTATTTATAATTTCATCTCCCTCTATATCTCCATCTTATTTAGATACATGTTATGTATTTATTTTGGATGATGATGTGTTTATATCTCAAAATTTATTTTGTCCTTATATATTGTATATTACATGTTTGTCTTAGTTCTTTATTTGCAACTGATTATTTCATATACATGGAATTAAAATGTATTTAAGCACTGTGATAGATTCGTACCTGAATTATACTGCTTATTTATTGTTATTAGATGGTGAAAAAAATTCCCAATTGGTCTTTTTTATATGCCTTGGTTCTTGTTTCCAGCTTTTGGTGATCAATAATTCACTTTAGGCCTTGTGGCATATCGGTTTGTGTGATAGTAAAGGTTTAAAATAGCCAATTAATTAAAAAATGGTTCCAGATCTCAGGACTATCTGATGTTCCAATAGGCATGTTTTTCTATTATGGTGTGGGGAGTCCCATGGGGTGATCACACATAAGAGATGGTGTAGAATGAATCACCTATTTATAATGTGATTTGGATACCACATCTACCACAATGCATTTTCCAGAGGAGGATTGGCTCATATCCTATGAAAAAAATCTATAAGGGTGAGGCCCAAATAAGTCAAAATCATTATTTGAGTGGACTATTATAATTGGTATTAGATCTACGGAGATACCACATCATAAGTAGAGGAAAGTTTAAAATCCCTTTATAAGGTTGTGTAGATACCTCACCCACTAAGAGGACTTTTTTAGGAGAGGCATAACTAACCAAATAAAAAAATGTTTTGAGGGACTGTAAGAGTCCAAATTCGATGATATCTAGGTGCTGGGAAGTCTATTACAAAATGATATTAGAGTGACCTCTTTTTATTTAGGTACATCAGGGCAGTATAGAGATATTACTATGATCACTCATTAGGAATGTTAGGAGTAGGTTGTTGATCACTACCTTTCATGACAAAACATGAGTTTCCACAGGAATTCCAAATTTGAGTTTGGGATTTGATCATTGTTTATGATTGTTTATAATGTATTTTTATTGAATTGAAGGTATTTTGATCACCATTGAGTGACACCATATAATTTTGGGGCTTCCAAAAACTTTATGGTGAAACTGAAAAAGAACTATAGTTTCATGGTTAGCTTGCATGGTTTGGAAAATCATACGGTACCCATGCAAATGGTTATGAAACCTTTCCCAAGGCTGTCAAATGGTCGATGCATGGTTGACCAAACCTTGTGGACAAACCATTCACATTTTTGAATCCCTTCTAAAATTTTTATATGAAACCATTTTAATTTATAATCTCTCATAAAGTTGTTTCCACTTGTTAGAGATGAATCAAATATAGTTTTGTGATGTATTGATATTATTTGGATTTATATTTAAAGTTGAATTCCTATAAATAATATGGATTTAATAAAAAATATTCTAGTTTAAAATGAGGTTTTATAGAGTTTTTAATTTTTTTATTTTTATAAGTATTTTTCAAAAGTGGTTTATTTTTAATGAAATTTCAAAAGTGTTTTTAGTTGAAAGTATATTTTATATAAATGCTTTGAATTCCCTAGTATGAGAGTTATTATTTTTACTCATGATAGAGTTGTGAAATTTATTTTATCTAGTTTTCTAAAAAATTTATAATAATTTTAAGGTATCTATTCTTTTATAAATTGTGTTTTTGACTCTTCTTAAAATGTTAGTAATTTGAAAGAAAATAAGTTTTTACTATGTGTTCTAATTTGATGAATTTGTGATTTGGTTTTTGTCCCTTTGGTCTAGATCAAGATCTTTTTATTTAATTTGTGAAAAATGAATTGATTGGGTTTATGACTTTTGTTTTTTAAAGTATTCCTCCTAGAAAGGTCTCAATGGAATATTTAAAGTATTAATCTATGGATGATCCTCATGGATATTCATTTTATCATAAGAGTATTACTATTTCCATTGGGATCACCTTATTTTAACCGTCCCTTTTTTAATTGATTAAGTATATGGTTATTAGAGGTAAATGTTATTTATTTTTGGTTATATACATGCCTCATTGATTGGTTAAGATTATTGAGGTCTATATATATATATATTACCCATGTGATGAGATTTGGATTATTATGAGTTGCACATGGAAGGATTGTAGAATGTGATTAGGTAAATGGGATGAGTGCTACCCCAAGATAGATAATACCATGAATGGTTACCGGTTTGAGATTATATTAGGTTCACAATCGGCCAATTTTCTATGAGTGAGGTCCCATGTTACCTTCCCTTTAGCTTATTGAACTAAGGTTAGAGCCCATATTGTTTCTCGTTAAGGCATTTTTATTATTGAAGTATTTTTTCTATTCTTATTCTATGGGGTTTTTATGGATTGTTTGACCTTGATTATGGTCTTTCAAGAATTCATTTGTGTTATATATTTTATAGGATTCTGAACTAGTTTCCTAAATGGATATCTATGATTGGTGAATTATTATCATTTACCTTGGTGATTTGAGGATTCAAATTTGTTTTAGTGACATATTTCTAGTGGGAATTCATATTATTTTGTCTCATAATTTTAGATGAACTATAAATAGTGGTGGGGGGGGGGGACCCATTTCATGTTTCCATGATATATGGGTTTCATTTTTCTTGATTATGATTAGGATTATACTTGGAGATGTTTAATGATGTGGATTATTAGTTTTTTTTGATCTTGATAAGTTGTGTGGTTATCCAATGTTTCTCTCTCACTGAAATCATTAGAGTTCTTCAAACCCACCCACATAATGTATTCAGATGGGGGGTGGATGTGTGGTATTATCATTACTTAAATCAACTAGTATGTATTAAAAAGTATTATATATTTTTCATGAGATAAATTACTTATATATATATACTTGGTTGATTTTCTTAGAACCCCTGAACCCTTAACTAGGTGAAGAGGTTTTTTCTACTAATATATTTGTATTCATTTCAATCACTTTCTAGGGAAATAAAGTGGAATGTTATGGATTATTATGAAACCAAATTGTCACTATTGTATAAAATATTATATAATTGTGGGTTATTTTGAAATCTAGGAATTTTTGAATTTTATATTTTATATTTTTAATATTTTTTATCAATTTCATAGTTATTGAATGATTAGAAGTAACCATGTGGAAAACCATACATTTAAGTGGAGACCATTTTACTGACTCTTACAAATGGGGTTCCCTTGTGGCGCACAATTAGTGAAAGTATTTGTGGGTTTTAAGAGTAACCATGCGATGATCTATATGTATAGGGTTATTTATTTATTAGGTTTCAAATAGTTTGTAAATAGTTTGTGGAATAATACAGGCTAACCATATGAGGGATAAAACATGATTCCAATGAAGGCTACAAGGTTGGTGCACACTTTGGTAAACCATGCGACCAAGAAATGTGATCCACCTAGAATTTCAAGTTGTGAATTTCCTTTTTTACCCCTATTAAATTATAACAAATTTGGCCCTACTTTAATTCTACCTTATTTGGATGACCCTAATAAGAATTCTAGTGAGATTTTTTATCATTATACCTTTTATAAAATCCTATTTTCCATAGATTTAAAGCATATTTGGAAGAAATATCCATCTCTTTCTCATATTTTATCTTCCTTATTCTATTCCCTATTGATTTTATCTTCTTCTATAAGACCTAATATATGTGAGGATCAAATAAAGGGTTTTTATTTGTTTAATTATGGGGATTTGGTTGTCTAGTTCTTATAGAGGCCATTTCTTTGTGAGGTTGTGCTTCTTCCATAAAAGGTGAGTAGTGTTTTCTTGATTTATGTAGGTATTTTTGTGAAATTGATTTATTTAACATGTCATAAGATTCTTGAGTATTATAAATCTATTTTCTAATCATGATATAACTATTTGAAATACCCTTTATGGGTTTTTAAAATTATTTTAATTATTTTTAAACTTGGAATAAAGGTGATTTCATAGATTTATAGTTCTTGGTTTTTGAAACCATTTTCTTATGTGTGCTAAGTGTTTGTACAAAGGATGAAGACTATATTTGAAATTATTTTTAAATATGAAGGATATATTAAAATATATTTTTATTTCAAAAGTGAGAAGTGTTTTTTTCAAAATATTTTACAATGGTTTTTATAGATTTTCGTTTCTAAAGGGTGTTTTATAACATGGATTTTCTTATTGTATCAAAAGGCACACTTGGAAATTTATAAAGGGGCATCCTTGGTGTGTATGAAAACGATATTTTCTTACATATTATCTTTCCATGTATGATTTAAAAGGATTCATTAGAACCTTATAAAAAGATTTTTTTTTATTAATCATGATTCCCTCATTTGAGACACTTTTTGTAACGTCGTGTATGGATGTTTTCATAATATTGGATAATGTGAATTCTTATTTGATTATTATACATATATGAATTGAAAAATTTATTGAGAGGTTGTTAGAGGCAATATAAGGTTTAATTTATATGTTTTTTATTGATATATGTGATGAAAATATGATATGATTATTATCTCAACTCAAATTTGTTAATGTCATGGGAACCCTAGGAACCTAAGTGAGAGGTTTAGATTTGTTTTACAATTTATTAGAATATATATTGGATGATTTACCCAAGTATATGTTTTTCTCTAGATAGGGGCGTGCACCTGATAGAGATAAATAGAGTAATCTAGGTGGGTATTTCTTTAGGAATAAAACATATTGTAGTAGCTTGTTCAAGTTGAGTATTTTTTGGGTCATATAATTAAAGGACTTAGGGAGTTTACCATAATTCTTATTAAATTTGTGATGATATTATTTTTGGATTCCCATTTTACACATTTTTGTATCTCTTTTTTATCATATTTATTTTATGGAACTACTTATATTATTATTGATTCACACACTGCTTCTTTGCGTGATGGTGCCTTCTTGATTTTGTTTTTTATTTTATTCATTATTTAATTAACTTTTTTAAGTTTTTTATAAAAAAAGTAATTTCTTTAAAGGTTTTAAAAATAATAATGATAGTGTTTTGATTTGAATTAATTAGGAGTTATATAAAAATGTTTTAAAGAGGTTTTCTTTTCCAAGTGGTGGTTCCTCCTTTGGTTTAAAAAAGGGGATTTTTAAAGAATATTTTAAATAAAAACTATTTTAATATTTATAAGTTTAAAAGTGTCATTTTCTAATCCTCTAGGTTATTTTCCTTCCAAATATGTTTTACCCTATGGATTTAAAAATGTATGATACTTTTTTTCTTATTCCATTTTTTATAAAAAAACTTCTTTTCTTAATATGGTTTATACCAAAACTCATGAAATGTTTTATAAAAGAAACCAAACAGACACTTTGGTAAAATCCTCCTAGGACAATTACCTCACACCTTACATACAATCCTATGTGTGAATGTTGATATTTTGTTTTAAATTAGGTACATATGTTTTAATACCATATTTATTTTGTTAATGTGGTCAATTTATGGATGTTATATATGTTGTGAATAACCAGAGGGTTACATAGAGACATTTTTTAGTATATGAGGTTTTTTTTTTAATTTTTTTGATGTTTATTTATTAGATGGTTTAGCCAATTATATTTTCACTTTGGTCTCTCTCTCCCTATATTATTTTATAACTTATTATATATTAATTTTAAATTATATTGTGTTTATATTTTAAAAGTGAGTATGATTATCTATTGTTTTTATGCCATGTTTGGAATATTTCTTTATTTGTAATTAATTATTTCATATACTTGGAAGTCTAATGTATGGACGCCACAATATGGATTCTTGGTTGAATTATGAAACCAATTTATTATTATTTGAGGGTTAAACCATTCCCACTTAGTATTTTTTTGATCCCATGGTTCTTATCTCTAGCCCACTGCAATCTGGAACATGATTCAGGCCTTGTGACCGATCAGTTTATGTTATGTGGATGGTTAAACTGAGTAGGTTCATTAAAAATATTTATTAGTTTTTCTCTACCTTTAACCAGTTTTAAAATCATCATTAAACAATGGTGGTTTTATTCTACCTAAGTGAATGACAATGTTTTGTTTTTTCCTAATGTAATTCATAACTATTCTTAAAAATATATTGTAAGATTTAATAAAACATTAATAATGAAATTATATCATTTTTATTTTTTAGAATTAAATTTTTAATGATAATAATGAGATTAAAATTAAACAATTATATTTATTTTAATCATCTAAAACAATATTATTAGGAATATTCTTTGAATTGTAAATATCTGTTAAATTATTGAACTCCCTTACTTTAGGAATGAACTAAAAATTACACCATGAAACATAATGAGTTTATGTAACCTTTATATAGCAACCAATGACCGCTACCATTACATTGAAGTAGATTTGGAGTCATGAATCAAACAACATCAAAAAAATGATAAAAAAATATTAATTTTTCAAATGAATAAAACATGATAGTAAATGGATTATAAACATGAAACAAATATATATTTTTTGAATCTATTAATTAATGAATGTAACCTGAATATTCATGATTTTAGTTGAGAATTAGATGTAATCTATGACTTAAGGTAAGGGGTTTTTTATACTCTTTCTCATTCCTTGGGTCATATAATCTATCAATTGCTATATCTCTCTCTTTATCTTTCTCCCTTTCATTAATTTTTTTATTTATACATCTTTCCTTATGGTATACCATTCACTTCTCCCTTTAATTTATAGGGATATAAATTTCACTCTAGTTACCTTTCCAATGTTTTATTTAAATTAAACACAAAAAAGTGAAAATTTCTATTTCTTATTAATTATCAGGTTAAAATATTTCAAATATTATTTTCATCCCATGACTATTAAACCCCCCCTACATTTTAAAATAAAATATACTAGTTTATTTATTATTTGGGGGAACCCTATGCTCTTATCATTTTTAAATATTTTTTACTTATTTCATGATAGTTTGATAAAGGATTTCAATTTCATAATTTCTTCTTCATCCTTTATTATTATTTTCCTTTCACATTGACATCTATTTTATAACTAATGGTTCTTGTTTTGAAAATTAATGTACAAGACACCTTATCTCTTATCTTCTTATGATCTTTCTTGATACCTATATGGTCAAAGGTTTATATATGTATTATTTTACCCATTTATTTTTAATGGGTTTATTTAATTTTTATACATTATATATGTTTCTTTTCTATTTGGAACACATATTCATGAAATTTTATGAAGATGAGTGTTACTTGAATTATAAAACCCCCATTAGATTGGGTTATATCTCATGATATCGTTATGAATGGGTATGATGTGTTAAAAAATTTTCCATAATGGTATGAATGTGAATGATGCTGTTAGAATTTCCCATTATGTTATGATATATTGGAGGTGATCATTAACTTAATTTTATAATGAAATAACTTTTTTTGTACTAGATTTTATTATTTTCATGATTACCATGATTCTATGATTTTATAATTTCTTATTTCATGTTTCCATTTTGTGTTGTCTCAACCCAGATCACCTAAATAAAACTCAGATTGGGGTCATTACATGACTTAAAAAATGACTACATATACACCATTGGTTTCTGATTAGATGTGAGGCCCTAAATAGTCGTGGGAATACTTTTCCTTCTAATATAAACCTCTAGGTTCATGCCCGAATCTATCAAAATTTTGGCATGAACCATTTATATAATAGACACCAAAAAAGCCTATATCAATAAAATAGGGAGATCCATAGGCCACCATCGTATATAATATAAAGCATTGAAGCTATATATATGATTAATTAATACATAATAGAGAAGAAAAACACAAACATTTCATAACATGGATCTTATATAGTAAATGACACACTTTACAATACACATTATAAATAAAACTGAAAAGTAAATGGGACTTCAATACAACTCAAAATAATAAAACCTATGAATCCTTGACCCCTATAAAATTATATACTTATAACATGTACCTAGATCGAAGAAGAATCTATTCCATGAAAGAAATAACAATATTATACCCACATTCATCAAGACCTATACTGTGCATATGGGTAGGGGTATGTCCAATAACCCAATAGGAACCCCTAATTCCTTAAAAATATATAGGTTTTTTATGATCAAGATAATATAAATTAAATACATTGATATAAAAAGTGAATTAGTGCCCATGAAACCCAACCACCTAGAAACATACATATAATTCAATCAAACATACATGTCATGACTTCATGTGTAACTATACCACCTCAGAACCCAACCATATATTCCTTGACTAGTTCCAGAGTGACTCTAAGAAAAATTAACCACTAATCACCCTGGGGGACCATGTCCTACCCTAAAAATATTAACCTATCATCATACATACTTTTACAATTGATGGAGTGTCTATGGGAATGTCACATATCCTCAGGGGGTACAAGTCTTACCCAAGATCTTGTGAACATGCCTCCAAAGATATAACATCAGATCCCAGAGAGTATTCTTGGAATCCCATTATAACATCATCTCAGGTAAGAAAACCATGTCATAGGAAACCTAGGAATCTGATAATAACATCATCTTGGGTAAGATAACAAGATCCTTGGAATCATACAATGCCCCCAACCTATAGCGAGATCCTAGGTATCACTTAGAATTTAGATAATATCATTAGTCTAACAACCATATCCTAGGTTTCCCTGGCATATCTTATAATATTAATATAATTATACATCCAACATGATATTATGAATCCTAATAATCTCATAAAATATCCACAAGAATAATCACTAGATCATAGGAATCCTTGAAATCCAATGTAATACTAAGAATATAATCCAAATCCAAGGAATCCTAGGAATATCATATAATATAATTATCATTAGGTAGCCCACTTGATCCTAGAAATCTTAAGCTTCTCATAAAATATCCTCCCATAGAAATCTAGAACATAGGATCACCTCACATGCATATTATTTTATGAATCTCATAGGGTAGAGAGTCCCTCCCAACATATCCCATAATAATAATAATAATAATAATAATAATAATGGTAACAATAAAGTTTGGTCAAACTACGGAACCTAACTCACATAATCGAGGTCATCCTCTCAGGTGAATGACCTAACATTGTTATTATAGCTATACCATTCTCACATAATTAATTCATGGCATAAGGTGACACCTACAGTCATTAATGTTGATACCTTTATACTTTCTCTTAAAGGGAAATATCTCATTGGGCACCCTCTGAAGTCCCCTAGGTTACATCATGACACAAACAAACTACATGAATTACTTTATCACATTTACATCAAACGATCCCAATCCATCATTCCAAAAATAACTCCCTCAACATAAATTAGGGTTCTTTAGACCCGTATCCACTCTTCAAGGGTTTAAACACATGCATCTGGATCAACCAACCACTTTGATATAAAAAACTATCATTTATCAACATGAATAATATGCAACATCATGTATCATGTAACACACAATACCACCACAATAAGGGGAACATACAAAAGAACTCATGATTTAGAAAGTAGGTCATCACCCTTATAAGGTCAAAAGTCTAAACCAAAACAGATAATACCTTCTAGATTCCCTTTATAAATTAAGTAAAAAATACTCTTTTAAAATCATTCAGAAATAGAATCATATTCCATCTTACTCACACTAGGACCTTGGCCAAATTTCATAAAAAAATTATTTATAAAAATTCATTTCCATTTTAAAATAACACTTAAAAACCCATTTACCAAATCATACATTTTAAATTAAAATTATATTTGAATAAAATTCTATTGTTTAAATCACATTTTAAATTCAAAACCTCTTATCATTTAAAATCCAACTCAAACTACTATACAATCCATAATGTGGGCCACCACCACTTGTTCGACCAATGTACCACCATCAAACCATTTTGAAAGACATACATTCCATGTTGACTATTAGGCTGATACATGACCATCTTAACCTAATGAAGAAATCATACTAGTCATAAAACATGCATACATATATAATAGTGATGGCACATAAACATAAAATACCAATCAAGTAAGAGACTCAAATAAATCCAAGGAAACCAACCTCAAATAAGTCATTTTACCTTTAGCCATAGTCTAATAGTCCAATACCAATCTTATCCAAGTCAAAAAATCATCTCAAGATCCTATCTCAAACCATAACATAAAATTAAATTAATTATATAAGATTATAATTCATTATTCTATTTAATTCCATTTAATTTAAAAAGGTATAAAATCTTAAAATCACACATAATGATATCCACTCATTGAAACCCTAAGAAATGACATATGATCCACCTCCTACACACACACAAACATTATCTACATATAAAATTCAATTAATTTTATTTATTATAGTAAATTAAAAAATTTAACCCAAATATTAATAATTCCTAAAAACTCACTAAAAAATCTCATTGCACCAAAATCATGAGCAATCACTTTAGGAAGGTCTGTGGAACACTTCCAACACCATATTAGAAAAAATCCATAACACGTGTCAATGATTTAATATATAATTTAATTTAATTTAGGATAAAACCATTGAAAAATTCATACAACACTTTACCTTCATCTAAATAGTGTGCAATGATGTTAGATCATCCTCTCAAGTACTCCTTTAGTGAAATCAAGAAATATTCCATGGATATCATGTTGATTAAACCATGATATGGTGTAATCATCACTAAAAACCCTCACCCAACAAGAAAAAATTAGTTGTGAGTAAAGAGGGATGGAAAATAAGAAAATGATAGATTCAAAGAGTTAGATTTTCCCTAGGAAGCATTTTAGTCCAAATGGTGCTTGAATCCATTAAAAATTATAAGAAATACCACATTGAGACACTGAGGAGGGAATATGGTTCTAATTATATGAGATACCATACTATATAGGGTGTTAAACACCACCCACCTTATTTTTTTTAATTATTAATTATTTATCATTTATTTTATTTTGTTTCTGATTGAATTTTTATTTAATTTTCCTTTTTTTCATTAATTTTTTATTCTCCACTGCTTTTCCTCCTCACATAAGGTTTAGGTATCTAACCTACAATATATTAGCTTAATTAATTATAAATCAATTATAATCAATTATAAATTAATTATAATTAATTCACACATTTTTATTAGTCATAATGTTATTCCTAATTAATTTCACAATTTATTAAAAAATTAATTCCATACTCAAATTTTACAGAACAAATAATTAATTATTCTAAATTAAGTTACCATAAAGTAATGTAAATGAATTTTCTAGTTACTATATAGTAACATAAGAAAAGTTTTAATTAACCAATAGTAATTTAACCAATAGTATGTTTCCATATAATTAATTACCCTATAGAAAGTTACCCTACAACAAGGCGTACACTTGTTGTATGGTAAAATAATTTACCAAAATTTTAAAATAAAACACTAAAATTCACAATGTCGACTCAAGAACTAGAACCTGAATAGCGTTAATACATTGAATAGGTAAAACCACCCATTATAGACTCAACTATGTATTAACAATCTTAATCAAGGATTCCATTTAGGAGAAATAAATTCACACACATGTATGAATATTTAATAATTATCAAACACACATCTAAATATCCTAAAAACATGCATGGCTCCAAATTCCTCTGAATTCCATCTGAAGACTAAACACTACATTCTGATGTCAATAGAACCCTTGAAAAATTATTCTAGGATAATCTTCTAGGGAAAATGACCAATTTTCCCCTTATAATATTTGTGATAAAAAAATTCAAATTTCCCCCAAAATTTATAACTTAAGAAGGATAGGGTCTTTATAACGTACCCACCATAAAAATTATTATCCCCTAGAATCCTAAAAAGTCCTTAACAATAAATATAATATCTAATTTGATCATCGATTCATAATAAACTCATCATGTTCTTTCACTAAACACTAAAAAAAGCTTTACTACATAACTCTAAACATGGGGCACACCATTCACGAGAAATATAATCCACTAATCATCATCATCACCAATACCAAGAAGATGCTAAAAACACACATCTATTTAAAAATAACAAAGGGTCAAACATCGATTTATTCCATGGATTATGGTTCTCCCCACCATAAGATGTTAATACCAACAACTGATTCCCGCTAATGGTGATCCCCACCATAGGAATCACTTGTTGAAATATGAAATCAACTAGTAAAAAACATAGAACCAATAAAAACCCACATATGGATACTTGTTCCAAACATCTTATATAAATCTCATGATCCCAGAATAAAAAAATCACTTGAAAAATTCACAACATACCCACTAATTACATAATACCACACCTGGGTCTCCCCCAACCAAACACTGAAAATCCAGAGAAGCGATATAAAAAGAACCGATTTATCTCTAAAAAATATGATAATAAATACAAATACACCTCAAAACCACAATTTTTAGTTTACACATTAACATTAAACACAATTTGATAACCCAATTCAAGCATTCAGGTCAACCCTATCCAAAATAGAAAATCTATGTAGATTAGTTTTCATGGAACTAGTTGTTTGCTTACAAAAAATTTAAACCATTTACACATTCTAAAACTCCATTGAGTTTTTAAAACAACCTATTGGCATAAAATAAATTTTTATCAAAATCAAAATATAATAATCCTCAACCTATATTATCCTTTAAACAAAAACTAATCTAATATTCAATGACTTATTTGAAATTAGAATTCAAAACCAATTTCATTTTTTTCCAAAAAACCTAAAAAATACAAATAAATTTCTAAATACTTGGATATAAAATCCATTACAACTAAAAATTTTTAAAAACTATTTTATATAAACATTTTTCTACCACATGAGTTTTTTTCTTCAAAATCACGGGTTTCTGAAAAACAAATTATCCTAAAAATCATTTCCCTAGGGTGGCCAAACAATCACAATCCCAATCAATAGACCAAACCCCTCAAATACCTATTAATATAAACACCCATTATAATATATTTGAGAAAAAATCAGTTATATTACAATTTTATTCACTTAATAAAGGTTTATAATGAGGAAATATATCAAACAACACCACCCATAGCTATGAGTATTATGCCATAAGAATTCCACTATTATGATGTTTGAATAACTCACTAACTCCTGGATAATTCCAACAAATAAACCCAAGTATCACCCATCCCACATTAGGATTCTTAGTCCAAATTAATACCTTACTCACCTTATAGTTCTTATCCCCAACATTGGATATCCCCTGACAACTTGGGTTTCAAATGATGTTATAAAAGATAGACATGCACTCGACCTACCTTCTGAGTTCTAAAAACCCAAGTACATATTCAATTATAACTGTCCCATACAAAACACACACTTAGATACCAATTTTTAATTTCCCTTCTTGGATCACCTGATTGAAACCCAAATGGGGGGGGGGGGTCATCACGTGACCTCAGGCACATCTCTTAATACGCCAGAGGATGCTGACAAACAGAAATGGCATAAAATATTAGTGGGGAGACTATATCATCTAATATAAATCTCGAGGGTCATTATTGAACATATTGAAATTTATGTATGTCCCACTCATATAAATGACATCCCAAAAACTTTTAGAAAAAATATAGATCCCCACGGTCCCTCACAAGTAGTTAGTCTCAGTTGTATGTAATGTTTGAAGCCTATGGGCAATGAATTCCTCTAAGGCCTATGGGCCATGTAATACCTATACCTACAGGCCTTGTAAGTGTTCCACCTCACCCCTTGAAAGGTGGATTATCAAAATCAATAAAAAATTAAGGCTTTCGGGCCATTAATGGATGAAGGTATACCCACTTAGATCAAAACTCATACCACGAACATGGATAGGGGGTGTGTCCAACGACCCTGTAGGAATACTCATTACCTCAATAGAACTGAGTGACATTGTGACTAAGTGGATGTTCATGAAATAAATATATATAATAAGTGAATCCATTCCCATACAATTTACCCACCTAGAAAAAACATGAAATGCACATAAAACATACATATATGGTTTTCAGGTGTCAACCAAACCACCTCAATCCCCTACCATAACCGATTAATCCAGTGATAGAGTGTATCTGAGCACAAGTAACTAACAACCAACATAGGGGACAAATTCCAAACCCAAAACTGATAACTAATAATCATACCTACTTTGTCCAGTTCTAGAGTGTCTTTGAACATGTAACCTATCATTGGGGTGATACAAATCCTACCCTGATATCTCATAAACATACCTCTATAGATATAACATTAGTTCCGAGGGAGTATCCTAGTTATCCCATTATAACTCCATATTAAGTAAGAGCACCAGATCTGAGGAATCCAAGGAATCCTAGGAATCCTATAAAAATGTCATCTTAGTTCAGAGAAACGGATCCAATGAATACCATAATACCTCTAATCCTACAACCAGATATTAGGTATCACTAGGAATCTTAGATAATATCATTAAGATCATCACCATATCCTAAGTGTCCTAGGATTATCATTTAATATCATTGTCATTAGTAATACCTCATAATCTTAGGTGTCCTTGATATATTACTAAACATCCACTGGAATAATCACCATATCCTAGCCATCTTAAGCATCCAATGTATCACCAGACATATAAACTATTTCCTAGAATCCTATATATCTCAAATAATATCCTTATCATTAGGAATAACTCTTGATATCAGGAATATAAGATGTTTCTATCATGGAATGTAGAAAAAATTTTATCTCCTAAGTTAGAATGCAATATAATGGTTAGTATAGGCTATCTCTATAGAGGAATACAAAAAATAGTCTTGTTTTTTCACTTTAAATTAGAGGAAAAGGGAGGTGTTTTTGGTTTTGATTCTTTAGAAACTAAAGTGAAGGAGTAAGAATGGTTTGAAAAAATATTAATGAAGAAAGTGATAGGGTTAGGGTTATATTACCTTATAAAATATATTTATAGTCTTAAAATTAATTTTATCTCTCTTATGAATGGATGATAAATGAATGACTCCTTGATTGAGTTTCCAATCCCCCTTGGTTGAAGGAAATAATTCAAACTACTCCTGTGTGAATGAATTTCAGTAAAATATTACTAAGCTAACATAGAAAATACCAATCTAGAATTGGATATACTTATAAAAATATAAACAACTCATAACTTCAACACATGTTCTAGAGAATTCTAGACACTCTCTAAACAATACAGTCTATTCAATAAAGAAAAGTTTCAATAGGTGAAGGGAGTTTATAAAACATAAACCAAAGTTGAAAAAAAGTAATGACTCCAAATTACTAAATATAATTACATTAAGAGAATTTATTATCACTGTAAATAGAAATAATTCAATAGAAAAGGGTAATTTTAAATTATAGCACAATAATAAGGCATTGAAAAAAGGGTTCTCCTTTCTTCCCCAATCACTCAAAAATTACCCCTCAATTTAAAGGGTTATAGAGAAGAAGGGGGATGTGTGAGATATTGAAAACATAACATAAATTAAAAGAATCACTTTATCATATTAATTCTCCTATATAGCCTCCCCTATATTCTCACTCCCTTTAATGGAGGTGGAGACACATATTTATAATAAAGAGGTGCTGAAATGTTTCCCTCTAGGTTCTATCGATCTAAAGTTTTAGAATCTTTTCTATGTAAATGGGAAAATCGCAATTTTACCTATTCTATAAATTTTTGAAAAAATGTCTTGTATATCAATCCTATAAATTTGATTTCCATGTGACATGTTTAGAAAAATATATCCTTGAATTACCAGAGAACCATTTTTCTGGATGAAGTGACTATTTATATTTCTCTAATTTAAAACACTCATCCACTGCATTAATGAGTGAATTTATCATTGAAATTTAATGTGAATATAATCCATTGAGTATCATTTAATGGAAACTAAAATCATCTCATTTTGAGTTTTGTAACTTGAGATATGAATCATTTAATAAAAGTAGGTTAATTATATTATTCAAAAGAGTTTTCCACATTACATGATTTATTTAGGTGCTAAAAATGTCAATTCAGTACTTGAAATAGTTTAAAGAATTGAGGCCCATGAACTAGGAAACCATACAAAATAAAATTTTAATTTGGATTAGTTCAAGAAAATTTATATCCAAATGATCAAAGTGATAAAAAATAGTTGAAATTATAGAATTAAGAAAATTTCAAAATAACTCCTAAAATTCTCCAAAATTCCAAAAATGATAAAGTCAATCACAAAATGACAAATTAATAGGGATTAAATAATCGAAATATATATAAAAAATAATGAAAATTTAATTCTATATGTTCCCCCACACATAAAACTTGGACTCCTGGACTAGTAAACATCAAAATAAAAACAAAACAAATTCAAAACACATGCCCATAAGATCAAATAAATTAACACCAAGAAACCAGATATATCAGGAATCCTAAAAAATAATTATTTCATGTTCTCTATTTAGTTAATTTAATTCATTCCCACTTTATTTATTCCCCCATTGAAAAAACACTTACATCACATGAATTTTTCCTTATCACAAAAATATAGATTTTCAAGAAGGTATTTCTCATCCAAAACACATGAATGGTTCACCATATGGTTGATAAATTGCTAAATATATAAATTATGTGAACCAAGGACATTTTATTATCAATATTACTTGTCATTATTGTTCATTGCATTAGGGATGGTAGGTTTTTTTATTTCAAAAATTTCTAAGGTAGAATAATGAGGTTTACCTCTTTTAGAAGAAAAAACACAAGAATCTAATTGACACATAAGAATGGGACCCTACTAACTACCCCAAAAGTAAATTAGCTCTAATTATTATGGAAAATTTAAGGAAATTCCGCACTATTCATAATTTCAACAATAACATAATATCCTCTGAACCACCTTTATAAATTTTCTTTTGTTTTTGATTTGTAAAATATATCCCAAATTAATGTTTGAAGGAAATAAATGATAATTTTTAGTTCAAAATAGTGGGTGTGATTTCAATCCAACCATTAACATTATAATATATATTTCAATCTTCAAAAATATGATTTTAATTTTATTTTTCTAGCATCTTCGTTATAACATATTTTTTTTCATAAACATGATTCTTTTATAAATATGCTAAAAAAGATCTAGTAAGTAACAAATTTCTGCATAATAAAATTTTTAGTAGGGAAAACATCCTCAAGCCTTTTATTTTCCTTCCAAAGCAGAAAAATAGATACAACACATCACAATTTAGCTTCACCCTACACTAAAGTTCAATTATATCATGTAATTTTTACTTCTAGAGCAGGTTAGATTGAGAAACTAGTTTGTAATGTGGGAAAATAAAAATTTTATTCATGGATACTATGGGATAAAAGGATTAAATGTAAACATATTCTTAAATAAAAAGGATTCTATTTTAAAAGTGGTCTTTTAAAACCAAATGAATTCCTTAATTATTTAAAATATAAGTAACTTAAACCTTCAAGTTATAACATAAATAAAGTAAATATTGGTTAATAAAGCATGGGTTTTTTCCTCAATAAGTGAGGTGAATATTAAGAATATGTAAAAAAGGTTTATAATCCCCCAAAAAATTTTATTTAATTATAATTATAGTGACATGTTTCATGAGATTTAAAAATTAAAGGTATTTTAATGAAATTTTTATATTATTTAACTTGATACAATGTAATTTTCAATATTCATTTAAGTTTAATATGAAAGGATAAATTAGTTCAATCATTTAAATGGGTTTGATAAATGTAAAAGATAGTTATTTGAGATCACAAGTTTCAAAAACATGCTAAAATTGAAAAATAAACACACAAAATTTTAAAAATATATTTTTTTTTTGAAAAAATGAAATTTGAAAATATTAATATACAATGGTTCCCTCGACCATACTTAAATGATGCAATGTCTATAATGAATTAAATTATATTTAACATGTAATAAAATTTTTACTTGAATCACAATATGCAATTCAGTGTTAAATAAGGGTATAACTTGATGGATTTTGTTAATAAATAGGTTAGAGGAGTGTGTTATCCTCTATTAGTTCATGGGGTAGATTTCCATGGAATTTATTTAGATCATTCCCATTAATATTGAATATGTTTTATTATATATTTGACAGAATCTTCATGAAAATAAAATGAAATACATGAGTTACTATAAATACACATTCCCATATAGAACGATGTTTAGTTGACATCAACACGATTCTTGAATTTTATAACACTTGATCTCTAGGATGGATGAATTTGTGTTGGATGGTATCATTATAAGCCACTCTTATTATCTATTTTTTAAATCTTTTAATTTTCAAAATCTTAAATTCTAATTTCATCAAGATCCTGTAGAAAAAATCACCTATCCTTTTATAGCTCTGTCTTGGTCCAAATTCTTTTATGTTACAGCTCAATATTCCTTATGCTCCAATTCCATGGGTAGGTGAAACATTTTACCATAAATAAACCCCCATGGGATAATACCTATGATAGGTTTTATATGATATACTATAATCCATAAGGTTTCTTCCAAACATTGTCTCACAACCTTCCTATTGGATTTATCAATCTTTTTAAGAATTAAATTTATTTCCCTTTTAGATACATCTTTATGGCCAATGGTTTGTGGATGATAGGGTATTGATTTTTATTACAAACCCAATAAATTCTCAAAAGAGTCAATATTATATTATTTAAAAAGTGAGTCCCTTGATAACTAATAATGGTTATGGATACTCTAAATATAAAAAATATGTTATCCCTGAAAAAATCACAAATAATAAGAGCATCATCAGGCTTGGGGGCTTCAACTTTTACCCATTTTGAAATATAATATACTATAAGAAATTATGATAATTTAAAAGTGACATTGGGAAAGGTCTGATAAAATATATTCCCGAAACTTCAAAAATTTCACAAAATCTAATGGGTTATTGAGGAATTTCTTGTCCTTTTTAAATATTTCAAAAAAATTGACATTTTTCACATTTTTAAAAAAATCCATGTGCATCATTAAATAGGGTGGTCCAATAAATTATATAATATAAAAACTTACTCATTATCCTTTGAGGTACAACATGGAACCCACAAGATAATGTGTTAAAAACTCAAAAAATAGATTTAATTTCACTTTTAGGAAAACACCCCCTAAATAAATTGGTCATCGTAAATCTTCTAAAGAAATAAATCCTCTAAAATGTAAAATTTAGATTTAGATTTTAGTTTTGTAATTGAGTGGAAATTAAAGTGAGATGAGATATAATAATTACTACATAATTGACTATATTATCATATCATTTCACTTCCCCTTCAATCAAGGCAAAAAATGATCTCCTAGAATGTGATCATTCAGTAGTTATTGGTCTGGAATTTAAACTTTATCGGTGTTGGGTAGAATACTTAGGTGATTGAACACTTGTTTCTCAATTACTTTATTATATTTTATTTCTAGATTAAATTCATATAGTAATAGCATCCATCTAACTAGCCTTAGTTTAGATTCATCCTTTTCCATCAAGTAACTAAAATCTATATGATTATAAAAACCACTAGTTTATTTCCCAGTAGGTAGGTTATAAATTTAACTAATGAAAATAAAACTATAAAAAACTCTTTTTTAGTGGTTGTGTAGTCGATATGGGTAGTATTTAATGTTTTATAGATATAGGTAATTAATTATAACCTACCCTCAATTATTTTATAAAGGGATGCTCCCATTGATTGGTTAGATTCACCACAAAGTAGCTCATATGGTTCTTCCCAATTTGGTGTATAAATAAATGGTAGAGTTATTAATATCCTCTTGAACTCATAAAAGTATTCATTAAACTAATCATTTAAAATGAAATTAACATCTTTCAAAATTAATCTAGATAGGAGAGGGAAATCTTACAGAAAATTTGATAAGCCTCCTATAGAATACTGCATGTCCTAAAAATGATCTAACATGTTTTACAGAATTTGTGAAAGGGAAGTAATTTTTCAATTGAACATTAAACTTATCTACCTCAATTCCTTTTTTTTGAAAAAACATGCCTAAGGATGATTCCTTTTTCTATAATAAAATAACACTTTTCGAAATTAAATACAGTATTCATTTCAGTAAAGTTTTTAAAATGTTTTCTTAATCTTGAAATAAATGATAAAAATATATCCAAAAATATTGAAATCATTAAATAATATATCTAATTAATCTGAAATGTGATCATAAAATAAAAATACCATGCACATATGAAATTTACCTAGAGAATTACCCAATCCAAATGGAACTCTTTTGTAAGAAAAAGTGATAAAAGGATAAGTAATGGTAGTATTCTCATAATACTCATGAGAAATGGGAACTTTAAAATATCATACAAATATATCCAAAAAATAAATAATGAGTTCTCCATACCAATATCTATAACAGAAGGTCAATGAAGGGGATGAGTAAATGATATTTTTGAGTGAATATATTTAATTTACTATAATCTATATATACTCTCTAGTTGTTTTGAACTATTATAGTTATTAATTCATTATTTTCATTTATCACATTGGTTAAGCCTATTTTCATAGAAACTATTGGGATATGGCCTTCCCATTATGAATTGAAAATGGGATAGATAATCTCTACTTCTAGGAGATTCTCTATATCCATTCTCACTAATTCTATTAAGGTGGTATTTATCCTCCTTTGCAACTTCCAAACAAGTTTGTAATCTCAATCTAGAATAATTTTATATGAGTATATTTTTAGGATTATTCTTGGGATATAACCTAATATCCACCCTATTTATTTGAAATTATTTATCAAAAGTTTACTAAAATTATGTTATTGGGTTATATACATATTACTATAAATTATCAATGGTAATTTGTCTATTTTCATGAAGTAATAATATTTAAAATCAAATGGAATTTTTTTTAATTTAAAATATAGTAGTTTTTATAGATTTGAAATTAAATTTAGGTTCCCCACTCATAAGGATATAATTTATTACACACAAGTAAATATGTTAACTTCTTCCTTATGAAATAAATCATCATAATCAAAGACTAACTCATAGGTTACCTCTTCTTTCAATTTAAAAATAGAATTTCCATAATTTCAATATTTTTTTTTGTAAAAATTAATCTTATATGGTAATTTAAATCAATAACAACTTTATTAAGGCTAAAAATTAATTAAAAATTCTTGGTTATATAACGGGTTTAACCTCTTCAATATGGGAGATTGTAAAAAAGTTAATTTCCGTATGAGGGGTTCCTCATAGAGTCAAAAATATTAAAGTGTAAAATGTTATTTCAAAACACAACGGTGAGTGTTACTTCATGGTAAAAGATTATGGAATTGACCATATTCAAGAAAGGTCTCCCCAAAATTATGGCTGAGTGGGATGGTACTTTATCCTCATATATGTTGAGCATATATAAGTCAGTTGAAAATATCAGATCATTGAATTTCATAAGGACATCTTACAAAAATACTATTGGAAATATAGTGGTTATATGTGTAGTAAGGAAATATATTCATAGATGTACATTGATCGCATAAATTATCAGGAAAAGTTCAAAAGCCAATTGTGTAGGGCGTAAAAAATATCCCTGATTCCTAACATTAAAGTGTGGTATGATAGGGGTTGAGACAATTCTTCTAAATATGATCCCCTAATTACCTTGTAGTATTCTATTCTTAATGCAAATATACTTCAAAAATTTAGCATAAATTTTAATTTGTTTTGATTTATCCCTATAGGGTATATTAATTTACACTTTTTTAGAGAGTGTTTAAAATTTATTTTTGAAGTGCATCCTCCAACATTTTCTTTTATTGTTCCATACTAGATGGAAATGGCGTGGGTATGTATTTATTCTCCTTTTTTTCTTTAAAATGGTTCTTATTTTATCTTCTTCATGGAAATCATTCTCCTCTTCCTCTTTATTTTTTTCTTCTTTATAAAACCCCAAGATTTTAAAATATTTTCCTTTTGTAATAAATTTAATTTTCTTGGTAGATTTATTTGTACACAACACCAAGTTAATCTTACTCTACAAACAACATTGATACTAGCTTGTGGTATAAGAAACACTAAGTTTTCTTTTGTTACACACAATACTTAGTTCCTTCAATAACTTGCATTACACACAAGAACGAGTTATATAAAACTACAATATACAATTAATATTATTATTTAATATGATAGTTATCAAATATCCATTATAATGGAAGGTATTAAAAAGATTAATTAAATTTGGAAAATATTATTTACACATTTTTATATGATTATTTGGTGACCAAATAATTAGAAATGAAATTAAAAACCAATTGATTATGAAGAAAATGTTTTTTATATAAAAACTATTTTTATGCTCCAAAATGATTTTATCTTAATAAATTAAATTAATTAAAATTAGTGAGTGAAATTAATGAAATTTATATATTATATATTCAATCAATTTTTTTTGACATTTATAAAATATATTTGATATGCATAAGATAGGAACAAACTCAATTTTTCTCATTAAAGCAGTATTTTTTAAAGGTAGTTTTTCCACATTTTAATGAAGTACTTGATTTAAAAATAAATTTTGAAACCTTTATAAATTTTATTTTAAAAAATAAACTTTATATTTGAATATTTAATTTAATAATTATCTTTGGGTTATTTTTTGGTATTTTTATGAGATGTTTAATTTTTTGATGAATAATAAAAAATACTAAATTTTTATTGGAAATAAAATTTTCATTTAAATAATTTATATGGTTAAATTATATTTTTAAGTTGCTTTAAAGTTTAATTAGATAAATTTTAAATATATTTATCCAATTTAGTTTAGTGGAATCAATTTTATATTGAATTTGGATATAAAAACATTTTAAACTATATAATATTTTTACTTTAAAAACATGGTTTCCTGTCATGTCTATGCGATTAATTTAAAATTAAATTCTCCCACTTATATGAATTGAATTTTAAAATATATATTCAATATTATGAATCAAAATAATTTATAATGTCAAATATTTTCAGATTAATTTTTTACCCAAGTAATTAGAGGAAAAGTTAAAATTAATTATAGTGATTAATGTAAAAATGAGTTTACTTAATGAATAAACTTACAATATAAGGTGTAAAAAAGACTTAGAAGTTATAAAAAACCAATTGGATGGAAATATTTAGACCTTAAAACTTCATGGATCAAATTTTTTGTGTTATTTAATCCTCTTGGTATGTAAAAATGTGGAGAGAATAAAATTATTTTAAACAATGATAGGTATGTCCATTCCACCACTTATAAAAGGCCACCTCCTCTCCAAATTATTCACACTTCTAAACAAACATATGTTCAGACAGTCCATTAAAAATTCACTCCCCAAAATCCCCATCATACTATAGTACTTATCATGGTAATAAATAAAATCTTTGAAGGTTTTAGTGCTAACCTAAGGAGAAAACCCAAACAAGTGGCGATGTTATTCTAAAAGCATTTTCATTTTATTTCCTTCTAGAACTCTTTTAATTTATTTTATATCACACTTCTATAATAACATTATTATATTAAATATATTGATATATTTTTATTTTAAGGTTAATAAATTCAAATTTTCACACTTCCATCAAATGAGATATGAAATCATTGTTTGTGTATATGGAGGACTACCGCCTTGCGAACTGATATCATTTGTTCTTCTATTACTACTATTCAAGGCTAGGAATAACGATGGAGGTATATTTTATATATGTTTTTCTATTATTTTTATTACTTCTATATACTTATGTAATTATTATATATCTCATAACTTCATGCTTTCCATTTTCTGGGAATATGATAACATTGTTTGTAGACATGTGGACTACTACCTCCTTAAAGTGATGCAATCCATTCATTCTTTACATGGAATGTATTAAGAATGAGTTTAATAAAAATATGTGATATATATGAAATAAATATGATAATTTAATTATAACACACACACACATATATATCATTTACTTTTCTTTCTTTTAATACAACAAGAAAATGGAAACATCGTTAATGCGTATATATGACTTACTATCTCCATGAATGGTGTATTTCATTTCCTATCACTAAATATTATAGATTAATATAAATACATTTATAATGAATATATATGATATCTAAATCATGTTTTACATTATGTATTTTATTAAATCATTATCTAAGTAATAGGAACAATAAACAACAATTCAAAACATACTCAAAAAACAAGGGAATTGACACCTGAAATAGTGAAAATAATGAAAGATTATTAACAAAAGGATAATAAGATATTATAAGAATATCACATATGATATTATAAATATTATTATGTTTTTTATAAGTTAATAAAATTATTAAAACTATTATACAAGAGGTTAAATCACATTTAACAAAAGGAAGAATAAGGTAAGGTATTTCATCTCAATTTACATTCCATTGAGACTTATTCATCATTATGCACTAATTAAATTTTATGTGGTGTATATACTACCCCTTTAACATTTAATGTCATTAATAGTTCATTATTCATGTTATTTTAAGTTAAAATTGAATTATTTCATCCATGGTTATTTTTTTTGAAAATTACCAAGTGATAAAAGTTATTGTGAAATCTCACATTATTTTGTGGTTGTTAACTTTTTCTTGAAACAACCAATTTATTGTAATAATTTTTCATCGATAATTAAATTTATATTAAATATCCATATTCTAGTATGATAAATATTATTATTTCCTAAACTATATACCATTTTCACATACAATTTTTACTTTAAATATTATTTGATTAACTACGAAAATATTGATAAATCTGTATCTTTTACTCAATAAAAATATTTGATAAGGAAAATTGATTATGAGTTAAATAAATTTTTCTATTTTTTTATATATTCTTTGGACTGGTATAACATGTGTTGGGGATTACTTAATGCAATCCCCTCGATGCATCGATATTCTCATGAGATGAAATCTGGTTGGACAAACCCTATGTGTTTGTAACCGATATGTTTTAAACTGTCTTTTGAAAGGTATTAACAATAGATATGAGGTTTGAAAATCCAAATCAGTTTATAACTACAATGTTTTAAACTATCTTGTGAAATTTCTTTATGGTAAAGGTATAATGTACCTATAAAACATGACTTCCAATAAATAAGCATTGCCTTTATTCAGATTTAGTTATTACTATTCTTGAGATTTTCACTATGACAAAATCTATAGATGCATTTCATTATCATTTTATTGATTAAAATGCATGTGTTTTTAGTTATTTACCTTTCCATATTAATTATTATTTATCAAGTTATTTAAATTCCATTTGTTTTCTATCAATTACCTTTCTATATTTATTATTCGTTATTGCTTCATGATAGTTTCTACTATACTTAACCCTTACTAAGAATTTGAGCTCACCCTTATTTTCTCTCCTTTCTACACGATTACATAAATTTGTAATACTAATAATATATATATATATATCCTAGATGTAATAAATTTATTCTCAAAAAAATTTATGTTGTACTTTGTGTATTCAATTATAATGTAAGACTCATGTATGTATATGGTTTACTAAGAATACTAAACTGATTGCTCCCTCAGGATGCATTTCCTTTTATCTTGTGGAAATGTAATGGTAGAACACACTGGATCTAGGATTATGGGATTGGGTCTATACAATTGGTTTCAAAGGAAGTTTATTATCAACTTTAGGAACTATATTTAGGAAAACATAGATCGGAGAACATAAAACTAAGATAGACTTTGAGGTTAAGTATAAAAGAACATCCCAATGAAAGAATGTTTAGGATCATGAGATTAGTTTTGGATAATTTTTTAAATTTGTGACAATTATTTCAATAGTTTTGGGATAAAAAATTATGTTACATAATTTTATGATATAATCTAGTGTATTGAATTTTTTAGAAATAAAACCAAGAAGGAATAAGGATATAAATACTCATATAAAATGTAGAGGTTTCCCTATTGAGGAAGCTGATATAGATGGTGTTAGAACTGATAAGGTTAGGGATATATTAGGGTAACTTAATTAGGTTATGAAAAATAATCTTTTCTGGATAGAGAAACCTATTACACAATGATATTATCCTATATTGTATTTCTTTATACAACATAATCCCCCATAATTTAGTGGATATACTAATCCAATTATAGTTAAGAAATAGATTAAGTATCTGGAGAGGATATTTATAGTCATGGTATGTGGTGAAAAGGAAATGGTTACACTTGTGGTGTATTATCACAAAAGAAATAATGATAATTTGTGGTCATTGATATAGAATTATAAGGAGGAAGAATAAATAGAACTCATGGAATTTAAAGTTTTTAAGGATATATTATTCAACAAATATTTCCATCTTGAGCAAAAAAAACAAATATGATGAAAAATTTACTTAGTTTAAAGAGAAATTATGAATAAAGTGTTGTGGAGTATGAAGTTAGCTTTACAAGGTTATTAATGTATATTGTAGATTTCATATGAAACATAGAGTTCAAGATTGATCATTTATTTGAAGGGATTAAATTAAGTCTTCAAAGGGAATTGGTCTCTCAAAAGATTTTGACATATGATGAAATAGTTTTCTTTTCTATAAATTAAGATAAATAATTCTATAATTATTATACATAATAAGGGAATTCAGAGAAGAAAAGGACGGTAGATCAAAAAATAGACCAGGGAAGAAGAGAATGAAGGGTTTTCATACATGTGATAATTTTGGAAAGAAGCACCACAATACTTTCTTGAAGGTAATGAGAGTTTGTTATAAGTGTAGAGAAAAAGGCCACAAAGTTCATTATTTCAAGGTAAAGAAATAAAATTACAATGTGAAATACTTCCACTATAATTATCGGTGACACTATGAATATGAATGCCTCAGTAGTCGAGGGAATATACCTCAGAAGATGGAAAGGGATCAAGGAAAAAATTATGGAATGTTTAATGTGCATATATTTGGAATGGTTAATGTAATTATATTTATATTCAAGAGTTATGTCATTATATTAATTTATCAATGATGTATTGGTTATGAGAATAATGAAATATATAAGGATGGTACTATAATACCTTTTCATTAAAGATTTTATAGAACATGTTTAATGGTATTGATAAACATGAAAAATGATTCAATGACAAGATAAACATTTAGAAAAATATATGATTGAGGTAAAGGAAACCCTTATTATATTCATTATGTTGAGATAATGATGGTTGGATAAAGGGATGATTGATATGGATATGGTAAATTGGATATTACCCACTACCTTGGAACTGATTAATGTAATGTTGAATTTTTTATTTATTCTATCATTGATTGAGTTAATTTTTTTTGGATTTAAGGAATATATCTAACAACCTATGTTTTACATAAGGAACAAAGAATCATTCATGTTTTAAATAAGGTTTTATAGTAATTAAAGTTATTACCATATTTCAAGAAATTAAATGACCAAGGTAATAACATGTTTGGTATGTGATGATTTAGAGATAATTCTTTTTGATTGTATTAATGAAAAGTTCATTTCTCAAATTCAATGACCTTCTTTCTCAAGTTTTAGAACATAATATTTTTGAAAAGTTTTGTGGTTTGACTAGGTTTTAGATTTTAATGTATTAATTCACCATATAATGAATACCATTATAAGAGATAAAGTAGAAATATTTTAAGGTAAAAACAAAGGATAATAATATTATTATAAAATAGAAACGTATCAATTTAGTATATTTCATTATAATCTTAGAGAGTGAAACAATTCCTTAACTACGGGAAAAGGATATTGAAACGAAAATGTTGACCAATTATAATCATTTTTGATGATATAAATGACATTTTTACACCTATGTGGTTAATGGTATTTTGGTTGTTAAACTTATTAAGATCAACCAATTTCTTGTGATCAATGTTCACTATCACCCTCCATCAGAACTTTATAGTTATATTTTGATTCTGTGTACACATTTTCACTAATTTTATCCTATTTTAAATCCTAGTTTTGTGGTGAACTTCACATTTACCTTTCCCTCTTGTCAAGAAGATATTTTATTAACCTTATTTATTATGTAGTTTTTTATAGTAGTATTTTAAAATATCAAACCCTTAATTTCTGAGATCAAGATTTAATTTCAATGATGTAATTTATTTAATGTGGGGAGAATATAACACCCCAAGAATTTACAATATTTTACTTTTAGAATAAATATATATATTTTTACTTATTTTATTTATATGAAACACCTATTTAAGCTTACGCTTCACAAAACCCTGATATTAGAAAGTGGAATAAATAACACTAAGTTAGATTATGTTATACACAATACCAAGTTCTTTCAATATCTTGCATTATTTGAAAAACAGAGTTTTATTGAACTACAATATACTGTTAATATTATTATTTAATATGATAGATATCAATTAGACATTATAATTTATAGTATGAAAAAGATAATATAAATTTTAAAAATATTGTTTCACGTGTTTATATAATTATTTACTGACCAATTAATTAAAAATTATTATAAAAACAAATTTAATATATTGTATTTTTTATATAAACAACTATTTTTATGAACTAAAGGTGTTTTATCTTAATAAATTAAATTAATTACTATTAGTGAATGAAATTAATGAAATTTATATATTATATATTCCATAAAATATTTTGACATTCATCTAATATATTTTATTGATATAAGATAAGAACAAACCTACTTTTACTCATAAAAAATGAATTTTTCTGATGGTAGTTTTACCACCTTTTAATAGAGAACCTATTTTAAAACTAAATTTTAACACTTTTATAAATTTTATTTTAAAAAATGAACTTAATTTTGAAATTTTAATGTTAAAATTATCTTCTTTTTATTTATTTTTATTTTTTTCCAAGAAGTTTCTTTTTTTATGAATATAAAAAAATACTAAATTTTAATTGAAAACCAATTTTTCGTTTGAGTAATTTATAAGGTAAAATAACATTTTTATTTGGTTTTAAAGTTTAATTTGATAAATTTTAAAAAAATTAATTCAATTTATGTTATATGTAAAAATTTTAAATTGAATTTTTATATAAAAACATGTCAAACTTTTGAACATTTTAACTTTAAAAACCCTATTTCTTGTCAGGTTTGACAGATTAATTTTAAATTAATTTCTGACACTTATATGAATTTAATTTGAAGAAAATGGATTCCATATTTGGAATAAGAATAAATATTAATTTATAATAAGGTCAAATTAATTTTTTTATCAAAATTATTAGTGAAAAAAGTTAAAATTAATTAGAGTGATTAAGGTAAAAATGAGTTTACTTAATGATTAAACTTAGAATGTAAGGTTTAAAAAAGACCAATAACTTGTCCAACAACCATTTTATAGACATATTTAGACCTTAAAACTTCATGGATCCAATTTTGTGTGTTATATAAGACTATTGGTTGTTAAAAATGTGTGTATAACATAATTCTTTTTAAAAATTCCAAGTGTGTCCTTTCCCCCACTTATAAATGGCCACCCCTCCCCACCTTATTCACACTTATAAAACCACTTAAGTTCAGCCAGAACATATTAATTCACTCCCAAAAATCCTTTCCATTATACTATAATCATTATCTTGGTTATAGAGAAAACATTTGAAGGTTTTATTGCTAACCTACAGAGGATACTTGAAGAAGGGGTAATGTTCTTCTAAAAACATTTTCATTTTATTTCCTTATCAACATCCTTCAATTTATTTTATATAATGATTATATAATAACATAATTATATTAAATTTAATTATATGTTTTTATTTGAAGTATAAAAACTACCAATTCAAACACTTACATCAAATGGGATACACAATCATCGTTTGTGTGTATGCTGAACAACTGTCTTACAAACTAATGTCATTCGTTCTTCCATTACAAACTTTCAAGGTTGAGAATAATGATTTATTTATAGTTTATTTATTATTTTTATAATATTTAAGATATATTTATTCTTATATAATTATTATATAACACATACCTTAATTATTTCCATTTTTTTGGAATACGATAACATCATTTGTGGACTTGTGGACTACTGCCTCCTCAAAGTTATGTGATTTGTTCAAGATTTACAAGGAATGTATTAAGGATGGATTTAATAAAAAAATTTCATAGATATGACATAAAATTATACTATAATTATAACACACACACAAATATATATATATATATATATATCATTTACTTTTCTTTGTTTTAATACAAGAAGAAAATGGAAATATCGTTCATGCGTATGTACGACCTCCCAACTCCATGGATGATGTATTCCATTTCCTATCACTAAATTTTATGAATTACTATAAATAAATATATTTTGAATATATATTATATTTATATCATTTTTACATTATGTATTTTATTAAATCATGCTCTATGTATAAGGAACAATAAATAAAAAGTCAAAACATACTTGAAAAATAAGGAAATTAACACCCAAAATTGTGGAAATAATAAAATATCCTTAACAAATGGGTAATAATAAATTATAATAAGATAATAAATGATATTATAAACATTATTATATTTATGGTACATGTTAATCACATGATTAAAACCATTAAACTGGAGGTTTAAGTACATTCAACTAAAGGAAGCATAACATGAGGGATTTTGTCTCAATGTACATTCCATTGAGACTTATTTTCTATTACGCACCAATTTAAATTTATATAGTGTATATAAAACCAATTTGAAATATAATATCACTAGTAATTCATTATTCATGGTATCTTATGTTTCAATTTGAATTATTTCATCCAAGGGTATTTTAATAGAAAATTACCAAGTGATAAATGTTGTTATGAAATCTCACCTTTTGTAATTGTTAAATCTATCTTGAATCAACCACATTATTATAATAAATTTTCATTGGTGCTTAAATTTATCTGAAATATATATATTTTTTTGTGATTGATATTATTATTTCCTAAACCATATACCATTTTTACATATAGTGTTTACTTTGAAGGTTATTTGGTTAACTAAGGAAATATTGATAAATAGGTATCCTTTACTCAATATGAATATTCTAAAAGGAACATTTTTTATGAGTTAAATTGATCATTATATATACGAGGAATGATTTGTGTTGGTATGAAATAGGTTGGAGACTGGTTAATGAAATACCCTTGATGAATCAATAGTGTCATGATATGAAATCAAGTTGGACAAACCCTATGCATTTGTAACTGGTATGTTTTAAACTGTCTTGTGAAAGGTCATTAAAGTAGAGATAATTTTTGAAAAACCAAATAAATTTATACCCATTCTATTTCAAACCGTCTTATGAAATATCTTAATGCTAAATGTATCATGTACTTGGGAAACATGACATTTGAAAAATAATAATTTCCTATATTCAGATTCAGTTATTACTATCCATGATATTTTCACTATGAAAGAATCTATAGATGCATTTAATTCTCAGTTTATTGATTAAATGAAATATTTTTTTAGTTATTTATCTTTTTATGTTGATTATTCCTTATCCAGTTATTTAAATGGAATTTGTTTTCAGTTATTTACCTTACCATATTGATTATTCATTGTTTATTCATGACAGATTACACTGTACTTATCCTTTACTAAGAATTTTAGATAACCCTTATTTTATTCCCTTTCCCTAAGATTCCATGATGTTTTAATATTACTAATATATATAGTTATAACAGATGAAATAAATTTATTCTTGAAAAAAATTATGTTGCAATTTGTGAATTAAATTTTAATGTAAGACTCATTTATGTATATAGTTTACCAAGACAACTAAACTAACTGATATTTTGGGATGAATTTACTTATATATTATGACAATTTAATGGTTATAGAAACTGACTCCATGCTTCTGGGGGTAGTTATCTATATTTTTGTGGAATATTTTTATAATTTTTATAATTCCCATCTTTATTTTCCTTCAATTTGGATGGAATTGGTTTAGGTTCAGGGGTGTGTGGTGGTGGAATTTATTTTCGACAACCTATTTTTTTATATTGACATTCTCCTTGGGGGTTTTCACCATTTGGATGGTATTTTCTTGGGTTTTTGGATAGAATATCTATAAAAAGATACATTGTGTTTGTCAAGTTATCTATTATATTCTTTATCTCCTCAACCATAGATCCATGATGTTGTTAGAAACAAGGTTGTACACTGGTGTATAGATGTTCATAGGGTCTCTTTTTCTATAATTAGGGTGGTTGTTGTAGGTAAAAAGGATGATTTTAATATTTCTTCTGTTGGAATGGTGGTAGATTTTGAAATTAATACTAGTGTTGGGGTTGGTTTGGGTACTGATTTTGGTAGAGGTGTATCCTGATTCTAATGATTACTAAATCCATATTGTAATTTTTTAGTCTCTCTACATCTATGTTTTTATTGGAATTGACTTGAATAAAAGGATGCCACATAGACTTCCATTCTCTACACTTTAGCACACTAATCAATGAAATGGTTAGGTGATGAGTGTAAAATGCATACCTTAGTTGGTGATTATTGTTTACTAACTTATTTCAAGGACATTTATCTCCATAAAATAGTTTTATATTCAATATTAGTTTCAATTAAGGGTGAATGAGGAGAAGTTATTTCCTCATCAATATCTCTTATTCCGGTACCTCTTATTTCAAACAACCATGAGTTCTGATAAATCTTTTCAATCAAGACTTTGGCCTCTATTTGTAATATTTCTATAAAACATCCTCTATAAGATTTATCTAGTATATTTATATCATTTTATGTAGTATTATTAAAATAAAACAAGGGGGTAGTGATTATTTATTTTTTTAATATGGGAACCTAACATATAGATTCTTAGACCTCTCTCAGTACTCGTACAAGGTCTCTCAAGATACATACATGATAAAATAGATATATTTTATAATGGGTGTTCTCCTAGAAGTAAAGAAGAATATTTTCACAAAAAATAAATGTAATTTATCCTAGTCATTCAATTCACTAGGCTGTAGGATATATAATCATTCTTTGGAAGACCTTTAGATTTAAAAAGGGAATACCCTCCACTTTACATTCTCCTTACCTACTACCTATGGTCTAAAAGTGGAGGATACATATGTAAACTATTTAATATGTTTGTTTAGGTCTTATCCTACCAATTCATGGAATTTATGAACTGATTTTATTATTTCAATTTTCATTTCAAATTCATTTTGTAATTATACCATAATAATTTGATTGTTTTTATTAAGGAATTGTGGTGTTAATATTTCTATAAGGGTCTGGTTTGGATTGATATCCATGATTATAGTCTGAGAGTGAACACTTGAGGTATCATTTAAGTCTATAAGATAAATTTCTTCAAAATCATAACATAAATTAATGTTTCTAAGTAAATTCAATAAGTTTATTTTAATTTTAGGATCGAGTGGGTAAGGATTTGTATTGGTGGTTATAAAATATAATAATTATATTGTTAGAAATAAATAATTTGAAGCAACATAATTTTTTGACATGAGTCTATTGTGGGGTGTGGAAAATAAATTATATATTAAGTTAAAATATAGTATATCAGTTAAATAAGGTTTTTTCTAGAGTGGAGTTCAAAATATTAATGTTTCCACTTTATATTAGAGGATGGGGGGGTTGATTTTTGGTTTGAATTATTAGTAAACTAAATTGGATCACTAATAAAGGAATAAAAATATATTTTTAAAGAAAGGGATAGGTTTGGTATTAAATTTTTTAATTATATCATAGTTCATATCCCTGTGGGGTATCGTTAATTCCCTATAGTACTATGAAAAAACAAATTTATAAAACTAAAAGTATGCTACCGAATTAATTAAAATGTAGTATTGGTAAGTTTGAGGTCGAACCCACAAATATGGTGAAATTAGTTTGATTATAATTTCAAAATATTTAATTTTATTAAACTGAAAAAAGGGGTGATAAAATGATTTATTTGGTTGATTTTACGAAATAAGAATGAAAAAAGAGTAGTAGATTGTTTTGGTTTGAATAAAAGATTTGGAAAGTGTGCTGGGTTAATGTAATATCAGGGTTCAGGTGAAATTGGATATTATAAAATAGGTTGATTAATTCATGATTGGTGTTAAAGATGAGATTAGGTAGATCGAATGGTCATGGTATCTCATGTACAACACAACCATACCTTATTTCCCTTGGTCGGGTAGTATAGGATTTCTTCGAATCATGTTTTTATCGATACCATATTTAAACCCAATTTCCCCCAAAATTGAAAATAGTCATGCCTTTTTTAGGGTTTTCAGTTGTGAAATATTAATGTTCCTTTTTTTTATTAAATTATCAATGGTCATGATAATATAAAAAGAAAGGGATTTGATGTGGATTGAAGAAATCTCACAAACTAAACAAATGAATGATAAAAATAATTAAATCCAAAAAAATTCCCCTTCAGTTAAATCACCCTAGAAAATGGAAAGATTAAATCCTCATCCTATCAATGAGAGTTTTATAGTGAAAGAGAAAATAAAAATAAAGCACAATGAAAAGTGAGAAAGAACTCGGGGAGGGTGCAAAAGATTCTCACTCTCGAATTTGTATTTGAATCCGAATTTCCCTCAATAGTAGCATGAAATCTTTTTATTTATAGGTGATGGATGGGTTCTTCCCGACACTTTACATGACATGTAATAGATTAAAAATAATGTAATCCTGATCTGTATTTATATGAATCTGCATGATGCGTCATGCAGATCTCGACTGAGATTTTGTATCTTTGACCACCATCACATAGTGTACTCAAGACTCATGACATATAACTTTTCAAAACTTGAAATTGGTTATAACATGGTTTCATGGCATGCAGTATATGGTGAAATGATATTACATGGCGTGTATTGGTGTTCCATGATGTGTAATACATTTTATTATCTGGAAGACTCAATTTTCATTGGTTCTTCAATTTAATTCCTTCTTGGTGCTCCATGATCATCCCAAAAAATCCAGTTTCATGGCGCTTCATTTCTCTCATGAAGCGAAGTGTCATTTTTCTCCACTATTCAAACCTTTCACTTCTTTTCCAAATATCACTGTATCCTACCAAAAAACACAAAACAAGTTAAATTGTAAAGCATTTGGTAGAAATATTCATTTAAATAGAAAAATCTGTACATTAAAACATTAAAAAATATATGCGTGAAATAAGTTAATCAATAGTCTGGAAAGTCATTTCACCTATCTTCTAATTTGATGATAAATGAAATAATCCATGATGAAGTTTACAGTCACCCTTGGTAGAAGGAAATAATGGAAATCAATCCTATGTTCATGAAAGTTATAAAAATATTCTTAATCTAACAAGGTAAATACCAATCATTTTTTTAACCATTAGTAATATAGAAATAACTCACTATTTCTATACACATAATGAATATCACTTGACACTCACCACCCAACATAGTTAGCTCAATCAAGATAAGTTTCACTAGGTGGAGAGGGTTTACAGAACTTAAACCAAATATATAAACAATGAATAACACCAAATCCCTAAATAAAATTCATAATATGAATGTTGAACACCATTTTAAATAGAAATACTTAAATAGAAAAATGGAATTTTAAATTATGGCACAATAATCATGAATTATAAAAAGGGTTCTACTTTATTTCCTAATAACTCAACAATTACCCCAATATTTGAGGGCTCACACATACGAAGGGAGAAGTGAGAGACATGGAAAAAATAAAATGAAAGCATCAATTTAGTGTGTGAAATATCCAACATATTACCTCCTATAATTCTAAATCCCTTGAATAGAGGTGGAGACACATATTTATAATAAAGGGGTCTGGAAAAAATTCCCTATACTATATTTACTTCTAAATATTGAGAAATGTTAGCCAATTAAAGGGCCAAATAATGATAATCCATCTCCCAAAAAGTTATTATAAAATTTATCAGATGTTGACCCTCTTAATTTTAGATCTATGTCATGCATGTAGAAAAAAATATCCTCAAATTACTAGAGCACACTTTTTTGGGACACAGATTCTATTCATATTCATCCACTTTTACACACCCATAAACTACCTTAATATAAAAATGTATCCATTAAATTTATTATGTATATGTACATCATCAATTATAACTATAATAAACTCATCTGGTGTTGTGTATCTTGAGATATGACTATTTTAATGAAATTAGTCCAATTATTTCAACAAAAAAAGTTTTCCACATTTCCTAATTTATTTGAGCCCTATATAATTCAATTCAATACTTATCATAGTTTAAGGAAATGAATCCAAAGAACTGGTGACCCGTACATTTTTTTATAATTAATATGAATTCATAAAAAGTTTTTACTAAAAATCTAAGTGAGAAAACATATAAAATTAGATAATTAATAAATTTTTCCAATAATGACCATAATTCAAAAAAAGTCTACAAATGATACAATTTAGTACAAAATGAAAATTTGGTAGGGATTATATCCTTGAAATAAATATGAAAAATAATTAAAATATTAATAATATAATATTCCTCAACATCTCATAAAATATCCTCAGGGTAAAACAATACCCTAATAGCTAATAGGCATCCCATATGATAAATCTTAGAGGGAAAAGAACCCCTCCAAACATATCCCATTACAACAACAACAAAGATAATAATATGGTTTGGAAAAATTTCTACAAATGACTCACATTATTGAGGACATCCTCTATATTTAAAGACTTAATATTATCACTATATCCACATAATTCTTACACAATCAATTTGGTTTCTAAGGTGACACTATCCATTATTACTACCCATACTTGTATTCACCCTCTCAAGGTGAAATATCTCAATGGAAACCCTATAAAGTCACCTAGTTTACATCATGACATAAAATACCTATGTTTTCTTTCTTTCAAATTTCCATCACTTGGTACCATACATTAATTCCATCCATAACATTCCTCAATAACAATTATGGTCCTTCAAACTCATGGATACCCTTTAAGAGGTCAATCGCATCCATCTAGATCAACCTAATGCTTTGATATAAAAAACCATTACCATCCAATACAAAAAACATGAATTATCATGGAACAAGCACAAAAAAAATACAATCATATAAATGGACAAATAAAAATCCCTCATTATTTAGAAAATAGGGAATCACCCTCATGGGGTCAAACACAAAAAAATCAATTATCCCTTTTCTCTTCCCTTAAAAAATAAAGTAAAAATAATCTTTTAAAAGCATTTAGAAATGGGATCACTTGCCTCCTAACTAAAACTATTACCTTATCTAAATAATGTCAAAAAATTCTTTAAAAACCCCATTTTAATTTTGAAAAACCATTTCAAAACTCATTTAAAAAATATAATATTTTATTTTAAAATTATATTTCAATCAAATTTTATGTTAAAATTGACATTTTAAAAAGTAAACATCGTGTCCTTTAGAATCCAAATGACACTAGCATACAATCTATTCAAAACATTATTTAGAAAACTCCATTTATATTTTAGAATACCATTTTAAAACCCATTTATAAAATCACCCATTTTTCTTCAAAATTCAATTTGAATAAAATTATAATTTTTAAATAATATTTTTAAAAGTAAACATCTTGTCCTTTAAAATCCAACTCACACCATCATACAATCTATAAAGGAGGGCACTAACACTCATTAGACCAAGGAGACACCATTGAAATATTTAATAAGTAATGCGGTCCATGTAGATTATTAGGATGACACGAGCTTGTCCAAACCTTATGAAAAACATCACACAATTCATAAAACATGAATACATATATAATAGTGATGGAACACAAACATAAGATAACAATCGATCAAGAGACTCAAATAATGTCAAGGCTACCTAATACAAATGTGATATTTTCCTTTTAATGATATCCCTATATCCCATTCCCAATCTTGTCGAAGCCACAAAATAATCCCAAGCTCCAATATCAAACCATAAAATAAAATTAAAATAATTATAACCAATTATAATTAAAAATTAAATTTAATGTAATTTAATTTAAATAGGTATAAAATCCTAAAATCTCACTAGTGATATATGATCATTAGAATCCTAAGTAATGAAATGAGATCCACTCTCAAAATTCACCTAAACCTAATAAAAACATAAAATAAATTTATTATAACAATTTTAATTAATTAAAAAAAATTAAAAAAACATAAATAATGAATAAAAACTCATTAGGAAACATTGCCACACCAAAACCATGACCAACCACTAATGAGAGGTCTGTGGCGTACTCCTAAAACCATCCTAGAAAAAATCTATAACACACACCAATGATTCAATCACCAATTTAATTTAATTTAGGATAAAACCTTATAAAAATTTATATAAAGATGATTTTTCACTGAAACGACAAACAACAACATGTGATCATCCTCTTAGGACAATATTTAGCTTAGCTGAGTAAAATACCATTAATATTTAGATGATTCTAACCTAATTTGGTGAAATCATCACAAAAAATCCTCCCCTAATAAGTAAGAATTCTCTATGAGGAAAGGGAAAAAGGATAAGGATTAATATAGAGTGTTAAATTTACCTCAAGAATCCTCCCAAACTAGATAATGTGTGAATACATTAATAATTAGACGAAATACCATAAGGATATTTTGAGTGGGGTGTAAGGATCTATTTTGTAGATTTCTTATCCTTTATAAGGAATGAATCACCCCTTATTAACCTTAAAAAATTATGTTTCAATAATTTTTATATATTGTTTTTTTATTTTATTTTTTTTTTTATTTTATTTAATTTTACCTTTTTTTCTTTTTTTTCTATCATTTTTCCTCCCCACATAAGGTCCAGGTCCCTGACCCAACAATATATTACCTTAATTTATTCTAAGTAAATTATAATTAATTTATTAATTTTAATTAGTCACAAATTAATTCATATTTAATTTCACAATTTATTCCACAATTATTATTATAATTAAATTATATATTATAAATAATAAATTATTCACCCTATTACAACTTAAGGAAATTTAAAATTACCTTATAATGACTTAAGAACATTTCCTATTACCCTGTAGCAAATTACCCTAAATTAATTTTCCATATATTAACTTATGTTATAGAAATTTAAACTACATAAGGGGTGGTACACTTGTGGTAGGGTGAAACGATTTTCCAAATTTTCAATTTAAAACACTAAAGTTCACAAGGCTGGCCTAAGACATAGAACCTAGGTAGAGTTTATACCTTACCTAAATAAAAACCAATTCTAAACTCAACCACAATGTCAAAATTTCAACCAGAGGCTCCATTATGGAGTTATAAATGTTAAAAAATGATGGGATATTTAATAGTTATTTAAAACACATACAAATATCCTAAAAATCAAACCTAACTCAAAATTTCTCTAAATTCCAGTCCAAGGGTGATCACCCTGTTTTGAGATCAAGAAAACACTTAGAAAACTATTCCAAGATAACCCTCTAGTGAAAATGATAGTTTACCCATTATAATCTCTGGGAACCAAATATTAAAATTTTCCCAGAAATCACAATTTAAAAATTAATGAGCCATTAAAAATGTGCTAGTTTATGATCCTTTTCCTTTTAAAATTACCTATAATGATTTTTTACTCGTGTGATATCTAATCCCATGATTATCCTATTTTATCCTTTTAGTAGGATTTTTAATCTCACCCCATCTTTTATATACGTCCCTAGGATATCCTATGCAATGATAATTATATTGTGAGATCTTGGAAAAAATTATGAAGATGAAAATAGAAGTCTAATTAATTCTTTTAATAATGTATTTGGATGTATCGAATCTCCTAAAGATAATTTACCTCTAAATTTTTGGTTTTGTTTTATGGATATATTTTTTAAAACTGATATAATATTATTTATAACAGATGTGATTAGGTATAATATTTCTTCCAATAATTTTTTTCTCACTTCTAAAACACTGGGACCATAATTTTGATTAGTATATGAATATTCAATAGATCAAGTGAAATAAAATTGATTACAATAATTGATAAAATAAGAGAAAGAAATATATCTGGATATAAAGTGTTTATAATTTCAAAAAACACTTGTTATCATGTAGTTGTGTGCATCATATTCAATAGTTTTTATATAACATCACTCATTCTTATTTTTTCATCATCAATGAATAATTGTGAAAAGTAGAAATATTTTACAAAACATATATAAGCATTGATAAAAAATATAGGTAAATATGACCCTCAATAAACACCCACAATAATTAATGATCTTATTCTATATTTCATAGGTTCTTATACTTCACAAACAATCTATGAACTATTATTCTATCAAGCACAACCTAGCTTGGGTGGCTACCTCATCTATGCATCATCCAAATTTATTTATACTATACATCAATTAACAAGAATATTACCATAGCAGTAAGACCTTATTTTTATAGAGATATTTAATATCTTTATATATTCTTTGATTCATGTAATTTTTCCTTGAATATTTGATAAACTCATCTTCTTTTATCTGTCAATTCCTCTAAACCTAGATTTATAGAATTATAGAAATAAATAAAATGTTCTCACTAAAAATAATCATATGTTTTCCAAAAATATTGGATATTAAATTCTTGATAGTGTATTTTTATAGATCAGGGTATAATCTTAGCTCAATATTAATTTAGAATCTTAGAAACATTCATCACAAATACTTCAAAAAATCCCACCTAGGTCCCAAAAATCTATACAAACACATTTTTACATAACAATTTTCATCTTCAAAAAATCATTACATTGATTAAAACCATATGTAATACCTAGGAAAATATTATGATATGGAAATAAATAACAATTATGAAATTCTAAAACATTTAATTCCAGTAGCTCAAATAAATTTTTATGGATTAAACATTATGGTGTAGTTTCATATACAATGTTTTAATGTAAAATATTACTGTTTGAACTCTTCTTTATAAAAAACATATATTCACTCAATTAAAATCCTTCAGCCTACTCAAATCATGATATATAATTATGATGTAAAGGTTATATAATATTTAATCAATCATTCAAAAATATCAATCATAAATATTAATCATGAAATAAATAGTTTATACTTTTTTTTGATTATAATTTATGTGAAAATCACTTCATTAAAAATAAATATTGACAAAACAAAAATCCATTACCCAATTATTTTCACTACCATTATATTACATTAAATATCTATTATTTCTAAGGCTCCACACCTTCCTTTTTAACCTCTGAAATCCATATTTTTTTTAATATTCAGCATAATTACATTCAATAAACTCACATTCATAATTCAATTTAAACATCGTCCTTCACTCCCTTTTCATCATCATCTACATGATATGTTACTATAATGTATTAATATTCTTGTCAATCACTATGATGACTCCTTAAGATATCCTACAAGACACTACCATAATATATATATATATATATATATATATATATATATATATATATATATATATATATATATATATATTTAATTAATGTTATCATGTCATGAAATCTTCATCATCTTTAGAATACATAGCCAAATCCATTAATAAATTCATGCCCCCGATCCATAATATAAGATATATTTTTGAGGAATATTCATCCCTCAGTGAGTAAGTAATAATTCTAAAAATGGAAACTCATTTTATCATTACAATTTTCAAAAAAATTGTCTTTATCTTTATACTCTAATTAAGTCTTCAAGAAATGATTTCTTCTTCTCTAAGATAAATAAATACATATAAAAATCTCAAAATTCTTATTTGACCTCCATATATCACCATAAAAGACTCCAAACATTATCATCTCATATATGACGCTAGATCTACTAGGATATGAATACATAACTACTCTTCTGTAATGCCCTGACCCCAGAAGCCTAGAGTCAGTGCATTATTACATATCATTGGCATGATCACAAAAGATCAAGTCTCGAAAGACCGATTAGTTTATAGCCTTCAAAGTACTAGATACATTCATAAGGATTATATTACATCATAAAATGGAAAACTACAACAACATTATTTCCATAAAAAAAACTGAGATCCCATAGAATATCCCTACAGGTCAGTCGTAATATAATTCTTCATATCCTGGGAAAAGTAAAACATAGAAAGGGATGAGCTTAGATGCTCAGTAAGGATAACAATATAGCAGACACTTTCACAAATAAGCACAAACATTTAAGGCAATGCATAAGACTAAAATAAAAGACTTTTAAACTTGAAATTTAGCATAATATGAAAAGATAAAATCAAATAATTCCATTTACTTTTTCACATGGTTTTCTTACTAGTCAAATAATCAAATTCAATATCAATAGCCACTTTCATAATGATGGAATGCATAATGTCAGACTTTCATAACCACATAGTCAAGGATTTGTGCCAAGACTACAAATAAGATTTTGTCAAGGCCTTGTGCCAAGACACTAGTTTGTCTAATGAGACCTACCGATGCATCGATGAGCTATAGAAGGCTCCACCCATCACTTACTAAGACCAATGAATTCCTCATTTGAAAATGTTTAAACGTAACATAAACATTCGTATTGAAACTATCATACGAAATGTCAACACTTTATCCATAACCCATGAATGGTGTAAAAATAAAACATCCAAAATCAAACATATCACAAAACCTTCAATATGATATGGAATTTTTGTATCATAATAAATCAACTTCAAATAAGCTTAAAATCCATCAAAGGATGTTGACATAGATGAAATCAAAACGTTTTTTATAGAAATAAATTTTCCTATTTTAAAATCATTTAAGAGTCACATAATTTTAAATAGAACATTTATTTTGAAAATATTCTTATAAGATTGTAAGGGAAGCTTCGATGATGTTATAATGGTAGAAAATAGACACACCCTCCATATAAGTTAAAAAACATTCTTACCTTAATTTTGTCGAAAAGGTCATAAAGTAACTTGTTTTGAAAACGACGAAAAGATTCATTTAAAAACATATAAGGTAAAATAAGGGTATAAATGAATTTAACCCATTGTCTATTGAATAGTAAAATCTTTTTTAAATACATTTTTAATAATCATGGATGTGGATGATAAAGAGGTCCCAGTAGATAATTACATATAAAAAACCTTGAATAATAAAGAGGTTGTAGAATTAACCCTTACCTTGTACTTTTCCTTGGTTAAGGGTAGGTTAACCTCCTGTATAATGGTAAAAAAAAATTGTTATTAAATTATTCTATAATAATATACATTAATATGATATCATATATGACCTTTTAACATTGCTTTGTTAATAATATCTTAGAATTATCATCGGTTCGGGTGTTAACTGATTCGTTTTCCTTTATATGATTTGTTACGTAAGTAATGTTTTTTATGGATAGGATTTATCTTATTCATATTCAGAATGATATTAAGTCTTTAAACATTATTTTTTATCATCTAATCAAAATTAGTATTGAATAGATTACGATGGGGAATGAATCTCATCGCGTTCGTGGAGATGGTAATCCGTACGTACGCACGAGCGACAATATCATTCTTTTGATATTAAAATAATATATAACTGGATGGTATATAATATATAAAGAATAATTATCATGTTATATTTATTATTTACATCAATTACACATCATTATTATACCTATACAAATAATAATTTATTGAATAACAATTTCACAACGACATGGAGACGGTAAGCCGTACGCACGCACGTATGGTGACATGTCATTCAAAGGATGGATAGAATAATGAATATGGTGGTAACATATTTATTATAACATCATTGTATATAGAATATACTGGAGTTGTTATTTTAGAATGGAAACAACAAATAAAGAGGAAGTGGAAGAATAAAAGAACTTGAAAGAGGTGATGAAATATTTACCTCTTCTTCGGGTTCTTCCTTTTGATTTGATCAAAATGGATCCTTAAGTTGGATTTATGACTAAATAAAGGACTATAGGATTAAGGGAGGAAAGTGGATAGGGTATTTGGGTAGATTTTGGCCGATCCAAATGGCTTTGAATGTGTAAATTAGAGATAAGGGGGAGTGACCTTTTATAAGAGGGGTGAGGGGCACCTTAGGAAAAGCTAGAAATATTATTTTATAATAAAATTATTTTCGGTTTCTGATGGATCCAAAATGAATTATTTAAGGATAAGGTGGTTATGGGGTAAAAACCACTCAACCAAAAGGTTTTATATATGTTTGGGTCACTATATTAACTTTATCTTTTAGATTTAACTCTTAGTTAAATAGTTTGACATTTACCATGTCTCTTTGTATTTTTATATTATATGGTTAATAAATTTACTATAAACTTCCTAGATAACCCCAAGTGGTTAATTAATTATACACATATCATTATATAAGTCTTTTGTCCTAACCTTTTATTTTTAGGAATATAATATCAATTAATAATATAATATTTGTTTTAAAAACTCTTGTATGTCAATTTTGACACTATTTGGTATTTTTTTTGCTAAATTCATAACAGCATTATTACTTCTAAAAAAATTAATCTAACCAACCCTAGCATGTCATATTAACCTATAAAATTAGTGTAATTTATAAAAAGTCTCAAATTACATTTATTTGTATATTTATAATATCAATTACGTTAATATTACATTAATTAGGTAATTACTGTATCATCATTGTGTCATAAATAAATTTAATTATTTAATGTCTAAAAATTATAAATAAAATACCATTATGTAGGAAATATTTTTTATCTTTCTAATGAATATTTATAGTCTAATTTATCTTATTTATAACTCTATATTAAAAATGGTTTAGTTACTAAGCTTTTATTTTAACACTTTTAACTCTTCTTTGAATTAAATAATAATAAATGTCATAATCTAATCCAAGTGGACCTAAAGGATCCTATTTTATTCCTAATGTTATTTTTGGTCAAATTACACTTATCCAATAGAATTAGGATATGTGTTAGGATAATAATAATATCATTTTTACCTTTAATTACCCTATTTACTTTTAACTTTGGTAAATAAAAGTCAAAAGTTACTATTCACCAAAAATTATTTTTATCTTATTGAACCACATTTTACTTACTGATATCAACCGTGTCTCTCGGATTTTTGAAATTCAATTCACAGAAGTAGTAAAATTATGTTTTATTCAAATTTTCAAATGCTCCTAGGAGGTGGGTAAAAGGCGATAAATAGTTCGATAAAATTTTATATATCTAAACTTATTATAAAATGACTCCAATGAATTAAGTTGAACATATATATGTATTATGTATCTATTTTTACCTAAATTAAATTAAAATAAAATAACTAATTATTTAAATAGAAAGTTGGTTTTAACCAATAACCTAGTGTTTTTCACTATTCATCAAAAATTGAAAGTTTTCAGAAACATACCAAAAATTCACCGTAAGATTTTTTTGATATTCAGAATTCAAAAATGAAGTCTATTTTAACAAATTCAAAAAAATTTAAATTGAATTTATTAATTTAAAATTAATTCCCATTTTCAAAACCCAAAAGCATATTTTTAAGAAATAATAACTACCAATTGATTGACACTTGTTTATGTGCAATTTCAAAGTGAAATTACATCCAATGACCAAAATTGGATTAAATGGTAAAAGTATATTTTAATTATACTTCCAAACCATTCAAATTTATAGTTAAACACTATAAATTATTTTCATTAAAAAAGTTGTTTTTAGTTAAATTTCATTATTTTTCACTATTCACGCTAATATGAAAGTTACCAGAAAACCCCAAAAATTTTCAAAACTAAATTTTTATATACCTATTCTAAAGAAGAAGTTTATTTTTTCAAATTTAATATATAAAAGTTTCAAATATTGAATTTAAAAATATTTTTCCATTAAAAGGTGGTAAAATTGCATTTAAAAAAATACTTCTTTTATCTAAAAAAATGAATTTGTTCTTATATTATGTCTAATAAACTTATAATATGGATTCTAAAATTATAAGCATTATATAAAATTTAAAATCCAGTTAATACTATTCATAACTACTTTTGAACGTCTAGTTTGGTAAGTTGTGGTGCGCTTGAACTCAGTGTTGCATGTATTACAAGTTATTGAATTACATTGAAGAAATAACGTACTATGAAATAATGGGGTGTTACATTCTCCCCTCCTTCAATAAATTGTGTCCTCATAATTTTAATTTTTTTTTCGAAAATAAAAGTTTAAAAATAGAAATATACCTTTGTGGAGAACCCACATCGTAAATTGGGTTAATAAAATTTAGTCTTAAGAAGAGGGAAAGCGAAATTAAAAAGTCACCACCAAATTATGATCTCGATCAGGAGAACATTGGTGGAAATTAGAGACAAATAATTAGAGGAAAAACGTAAATATTTATTGGGAGTGATTGGGGTAATCAATCCCAAACAAGTGTAAAATTGAGGGCCTCAAAGCCATCAATCTACGATGATTTAAAATATCATCAGCTCCACAAAACATAAGGTATTAGGTTAGCACATTTTTGGTTTTAAGATCCCTTAACTAAAGTTTAAGAATTAATTGCTTCATAGAATAAGAGAAAAAATATACTTTACAAGTAGAGTTCCATCCTTTAACTAATTTCTACCACAAACTCATCTTTCACTATAAAAGACAATATAACATAAAAATATTATATTTATCTTAATCATATATAATTCAAAAAAAATTAAATTTATGATTAATCTATCAGGCCTTTAAAAAAAACTACATTATACAATCTAGGACATCACATAGGCTAGTGGTAGGCGATGCACCCTTGTCGACCTTCAGTTGCGGGTTCAAGTCTCACAGCCATGCCGGACGCGACTGGTTGTCGCCCGACCTTCGGGTTTTCCTTTTATAAAAAAATCCAAAAAACAATCTTAAGAAATTATTTTACCTTAACAATAGAATCTAATGTCAAACTTAATCCATTACAACCTTTAGAATTATCCAAAATACATCTTTCCAAACTCAGAGTCCAAAATTTATAAAGATTTAAAACACAATGAAGATCTTTTTTTCCACATAATAACATGTGAATACCATCACCATGTATTCATTTAAAGGATAGTAACACTCTAAATTTCCGTAAAACCTTATTGATTACATTCATGCTCTCTTATTCCTTATACAATACTAGATATATTCCTTATATCCAAAAATTTAGAATACTACAACAATGAGGAAATAAAAAAACCATTAATCAGTTCCAAGGTAGTCAATAATATCCAAAATAATTTATCCAAATCAATCATATCTTATTCCAAAATAAATACCTCAGTATCAGGACGATATTAAAGTTTTGTATTTCCTTTAACCATGTATTTTACAATAAGTTTAAGTTGACATTGAGTCACTTTTCTTGGTTCTACTAATCTCAAGTCATTAATAAAATAGTACTGCAGTACAATCCTTATATACTCTATAATTCTTATAATATGTAAATCATTAATACAATACTCAAATGACAAAATATTTTAATAACAATATAAGAACTCTTATTCATTCCTCTTCATCTTTTGTAGTATCACAACTTGATTATTATCCAATAACATCATTTGGGGTATACTCTGATGTTTGGACATTGATTCGCGTAGTGTCCCAACTCCTTGCGGGTGAAGCATTGTACATTTGAAACATTTTTCTCACCCTTGAAATCATGTACTTAGTGTCATTTTTCTCCACACTTATAAAAAACTCCCATTCCCTTCAAGAATTTACAAAGGAGATTCTTTCCACAGTTGTCACATATGGGAAAATCCTTCTTTCCCTTATTCTCTTTGTCCATCTTTCTCTCTACCATCTTTTTCTTCTCTGGCTTCCCTTCAAAGACATATAACTCAGAAAATTCATTAATTATCTTATTAACACATGATACAATTTCTTAATATGATGATAATACATGGGATACTATTTCCTTTATAAATGTTGTCTTAACACCATGAAAGATATGATCATTATTTCTCTTTGGATCACGCTTATTTCTGAAGATCTCATTCCATCTACTGGGCACCATTTCTAAACAATGGCATAAACTAGATTAGTTTATGAATCAAAATACATAATTACAAACTTTTAAAATACTTAACATAAATTGAACAGTTTATGGATATAATCTATAAGCATAAAAATGTTTTCTTTGAGAAAGTATATACTCATAAACCCTTCATAATGGTTTTTAAAGAAAATGAGAATTATCCTAAGCATATCCCATGGGAGTTTCATAACCAAGAGTGCAACAAGGCCCGTTGTCGTGCACCAGTTCCCGTTTAAGTCTAGTTCAAAGCGGTATTTTTGGGTTTTACCCCGAGGTAGATCTGTGCTAGAGCCGCCACTACCTGCTCGTATCCATACAGGGATGTATTGCTTGAAAAACTCACAAAATATCTACAATACCAAAATTCTTGGAAGTTCTTATATACTAATCCTCAAAGTCTATCTTAGGGATATGTGCTCTAATCAGAGTTTATCTAAATCTAGTATCTATGGTTTGTAGTAAAATTTCTCTGATACCAATTTTAACACCCCGACCCCAGAAGCCTAGAGTCGGTTCATTATTACGTATCATTGGAATGATCACAAAAGATCATGTCTTGAAAGACTGATTAATTTAGTATCCTTGGAAGTACTAGATACATTTATAAGTTTTAAATTTCATCTTAAAATAGAAAAATACAACAACATTGTTTCCATAGACAACACTGAGATCCCATAGACTATCCCTGTAGGTCAGTCATAATATAATTCTTCATATCCTAGGAAAAATAAAACATAGAAAGGGGTGAGATCATATGATCAATAAGGATAACAATATAGTAGAAACTTTCATAAATAAACACAAACATTTAAGACAATGTATAAGACTAAACCAAAATTCTTCTAAACTATAACATCTGCATAATATGGAAAAGATAAAATCCAATAATTCCATTTACTTATTCACATGGATATTCTACTAGACGAATAATGACATGAAATATCAATAGCCACTTTCATAATGATGGAATGCATAATGCCAGACTTTTATAACCACATACTCAAGGAATTATTCCAAGACTGCAAATAATATTTTCTCATGTCCTTGTGCCAAGACACTAGTTTGTCTCATGAGACCTACCGAGGTGTCGAAGAGCTATAGCGGGCTCCAACCATCACTTTCTAAGTCCAATGAATTCCTCATATGAAAAGGTTTAAACATAACATAAACATTCGTATTAAAAATAACTTATAGAATGTAAATACTTTATCCATAAACCATGAATGGTGTAAAAATAATACATCCACAGTCAAACATATCACAAAACCTTAAATATGATATGGAAGTTTTGTATCATAATAAATTAACTTCAAATAAGCTTAAAATCTATCAAAGGATGTTGATATAGATGAAATCAAAACCTTTTTTAGAGAAATATCTCATTCTATTTTAAAATCATTAAAGAGTCACATAATTATTAAAAAAACATTTATTTTGAAAATATTCTTATAAGCTTGCAAGGGAAGCTTCGACGATGTTATAACTGCGGAAAATAGCCACTCCTGCCGTATAATTTAAAAAAACATTCTTACCTTAAATTTGTCGAAAAGGTCATAAATTACCTTATTTGGAAAACAATGCAAAGATTCCTTTCAAAACATATAAGTTAAAATAAGGGTATAAATGACTTTAACCCATTGTCTATTGAATATTTTTTTTTTGAAATACATTTTTAAGAATCATGGATGGGGATGATAAAGAGGTCCCCGTAGATAATTACACATAAACAACCTTAAATAATGAAGAGGTTGTAGAATTAACCCTTACCTTGTACATTTCCATGGTTGAGGGTAGTTTAACCTCCTATATAATGGTTAAATAATTGTTATTAAATTATTCTAGAATCATATACATTAATATGATATCATATATGATCTTTTAACATTTCTTTGTTAATAATATCTTAGTATTATTGTCGTTTTGGGTGTTAACTGATTCATTTTCCTTTATATGATTTGTTACGTAAGTAATGTTTGTTATGGATAGGATGTATCTTATTCATATTCAGAATGATATTAAGTCTTTAAACATTATTTTTTATCATCTAATGAAAATTAGTCTTGAATGGATTATGATGGGGAATGAATCTCATCGCGTTCGTGGAGACGGTAATCCGTACGTACGCATGAGCGACAATATCATTCTTTTGATATTAAAATAATATATAATTGGATGGTATATCATATATACAGAATAATTATCATGTTATATTTATTATTTACATCAATTACACTTCATTATTATACCCATCCAAATAATAATTTATTGAATAACAATTACACCACAACGTGGAGACGGTAAGCCGTACGTACACACGTATGGTGACATATAATTCAAAGGATGGATATAATAAAGAATATGGTTGTAACATATTTATAATTACATCACAATATATAGAAGATAATTTAGTTATTATTTTATAATGTAAACAACAAAGAAATAGGAAGTGGAAGAAGAAATGAACTTGAAAGAGGTGATGAAATATTTACCTCTTCTTTGGGTTCTTCCTTTTGATTTGATCAAAAAGGATCCAAAGGTTGGATTTATGACTAAATAAAGGCATCTAGGATGAATTTAGGACAGTTGAGAGGGTATTTGGGTAGGGGTTGGCCAAGAAAAATGGCTTTGAATTTGTTAATTAGAGAGAAGGTGAAGTTCCCTTTTATAAGAGGGGTGAGGGACACTTTAGGAAGAGCTAGAAATATTATTTTATAATAAAATCATTTTTGGTTTCTAATTGCTATAAAATAAATTATTTAAAAAATAAGGTGGGGATGAGTCTAAAAACACTCAACCAATAGATTTTATACAGGTTTTGGTCGCAATATTAACTTTATCTTTTAAATTTAACTCTTAGATAAATAGTTTGACATTTATCATGTCTCTTTGTATTTTTATATTATATGGTTAATAAACATACTATAAACTTCCAACCGAACCCCAAGTGGTTTATTAACGATACAAGTATCATTATATAAGTCGTTTGGTCAAACCTTAGATTTTTACGAATATAATATCAATTAATAATATAATATTTGTTTTAAAAACTCTTTTATGTCAATTTTGACACTATTTGGTATGTTGTTTTGATAAATTCATAACAGCATTATTACATCAAACAAAAATTCATCTAACCAAGCCTAACGTATCATATTAACCTAGAAAATTATTGGAATTCATAAAAAGTCTCAAATTACACTTATTTGGATATTTATAATATCAATTATTTTAATATTTCATTAATTAGGTAATTACTGTATCATCATAGTGTCAGAAATAAATTTAATTATTTAATGTATCAAAATTATAAATAAAATACCATTATATAGGAAATAGTTTTAGATTTCTAATGAATATTTATAGTCAAATTTATCTTATTTATAACCCTATATTAAAAATGGTTTATTTATTAAACTTTTATTTTAACACTTTTAACTCTTCTTTGAATTAAATAATAATAAAGGTCCTTATCTAATCCAAGTAGACCTAAAGGATCAAATTTTATTCCTAATGTTGTTTTTGGTCGAATTAAACTAATCCACTAGAATTAGGAAATGTTTTAGGGTAATATTATTATTATTTTTACCTTTAATTACCCTATTTACTTTTAACTGTGGTAAATAAAAGTCAAAAGTTACTATTCACCAAATATTATTTTTATCTTATTGAACCCAATTTTACTCATTGATATCAACATTGTCTCTCATATTTTTGAAATTCAATTCACAGAAGTGGTAAAATTATGTTTTATTCAAATTTGCAAACGCTCCATGGAGGTGGGTAAAATATGGTAAATAGTTAGATTAAATTTTATATATCTAAACTCATTATAAAATAACTCCAATGACTTAAATTGAAAATATATATGTATTATATATCTATTTTGACCTAAAATAAAATAAATTCAAGTAAAATAACTAATTATTTAAATAAAAAGTCAGTTTTAACCAATAACGAAGTGTTTTTCACTATTCATCAAAAATTGAAAGTTTTCAGAAACATACCAAAAATTCACCCTAAGCTTATTATGATTTTACGAATTCAAAAATGAAGTCTATTTTACCAAATTAAAAACATATAAATTTCATTTATAAATTTAAAATTAATTCTTGTTGTCAAAACCAAAAAGCGTATTTTTAAGAAATAATAACTACCAAAAGATTAACACTTGTTTATGTCCACTTTCAAAGTGAAATTACTTCCAATGACCAAAATTGGATTAAATGGTAAAAATATAATTTAATTATACTTACAATACATTCAAATTTATCTTTCAACACTATAAATTATTTTGATTAAAAAAGTTGTTTTCAGTTAAAATTTAGTATTTTTCACTATTCACCAAAATATGAAAGTTATCAAAAAGACACCAAAAATTTATCAAAACTAAATTATTATGTCCCATTTATAAAGGATAAGTTTATTTTTTAAAATTTAACAAATAAAAGTTTCAAATAATGGATTTAAAAAGGAGTTTCCATTAAAAGGTGGTAAAATTTCATTTAAAAAAAATACTTCTTTTATCTAAAGAAATAAATTTGTTCTTATATTATGTCTAAGAAATTAATAATATGGATTCTAAAATTATAATTATTATATAAAATTCAAAATTCAGTTAATAATATTCATAACCTCTTTTGAACGACTAGTTTGGTAAGTCGTGGTGTGGTTGAACTCATATTTGCGTGTAGTGCAAGTTATTGAATTACATTGAATAAATAACATACTATGAAATCTTGGGGTGTTACATCTTCAACTCATTATAACACCCTTAATATTCAATCTTTAAAAAGGATCTCTTCAATGTATCTCTTAAAAAATCTACCACATAACCAATATTTTATAGGTAGATAAATATTATCAACTTATCTATCTTGTATAGAAGTTGATAATAAATCTATCACATCATCCACACATTCAACAATTCATGAATATAATTCACCAATCTCAATCTTCATGACATGCATAGACATGTTAAATATATATTTTAAATTGTATATGGTGGAGAAAAAATATGTTCATATTTATTTATATACCAATACTATATTGTAAATGTTTTGTGATATTTTAATTTATTTTATCTCATATTTAATTCATATTGATGATATGTGATTTTTAGTGAATAATTGGGCTATGAATATAGAATTAAACATGTGATAAATAATTTATCTAATATGGAAATTGGGGAATAATGTTTTAATAATAATGATTTGGTTTAAATAACATAATTTAATTTTTATTGAGATTCCATGTATTTTTAAATAACTTACAATATAAGTAAATGTAATTTTAGAGTCTATGAAATTTTTAATAAGTTTGGGAATTTTTATATTATATTATTAATAAATAGAAAAATTATTTAAATCATGATATTGAGTTGGGGGGAAATTGTTATTTGGTTTTATCTTGTTAATAGTTTTTTATAAAATGATAATATTGATCTTAAAAGGTGTTTTGAGTTATTTTTTATACTAAAAACATCATGAAATTTTTTAATTCATGACACAATTCCTAATTAATTTTTTAAAGTGTTAATGGATTATTTTTTATATAAAATATTTTTATATAAAATATTTTAATTTATGTAGTCATGAGATGTAATTTTTCATTATATGAATTGATTGTTTAATGGTAAAAATCATGAACAATAGATTATTGAATTATATGTGATACGTTATTACTTTAAAAATTAAAATATGAATTGATATATTGAATTTTTTTTATAAGGGGAGTTACTCATGATAAATATATATGTTTTGAATGAAAAATGATTTGTTTTGGACTAAAAAATTGAAATATATTGAAAAGTAAAATGAATGACTTTTAGTTAAATAAAAATTTCATTTTGATATAAAATTACACAATAAAAATGAGAAATATTAAATAATTAATAAGAATATATTGATAAAGAATGAATTTCTTTTTAAAGATATATTTTATTGTTTTGAATTAAGTTTTTTCTTTAAATAATTACGGAATTATTTTATAAAATGGTAAATTATAAATCACAATAACATGTACTAGATTTAATTTTTTAAAGAAATAAATGATGTATTTATATTATTTATTGAATAAATAATATGCGATGTTTTTGGTTGATGCTTGATTATAAACTGAATAATGCACTACCATAAATTATTTTTTTTTCATTGAATGATATATATTTGGTTATAATTATCTTATGATATATGATATGTGTTTGTACATTTGTTGAGGTAATGACAGGATATATGATATTATTTAGGTTTCCCTTGTTTTTTATTAAACCTCACTCTTAATAAATTTTTATTGTAATGATATGTTGTGATATACTACTAAGGGACAACCATTTTCCATGCATCTTCGTGGTCCTAGTGGAATAAGGAGACTTCAGTATGTTATGGGAATGTTGTTCATGATATAATCCTATGGTCTAAAATTTAACTAGGATGTTTTGATCCATGAGTTATGATATGATTAATTTATATATATATATATATATATATATCAAATATTCACTAGTTTTTATCAAAAAATATAGAAATGTTTTAATATAAAATTGGTTAGAACCCAATTAATTATTAAGTGTGTTTTATTTATTTTCATATATGAAAAATTAATTTCATAAAAAAACACTATATACATAATAACATGTAAATATTTAGGATATAAATAAGGTCATGGTGGTTTTATTCTAATATTTTCTCACCCCCTTTACATTCATATATTTTTCATGTAAATAATTCATTCATGGTAAGGAAAGTAAGGGAAATATTCTGTTTTTAGGTGGATGATGGGAGATATATAATTCATCGATATTATTAACTAGTAATTTTTAAGTTATACTAATGATCTTTTTTAGTAATTTCTTAGATACTTCTAGAATATTACACACCCCAGACATGAATTATAACTATTTGGTTTCTTTTAATCATTACATATTTTTTTCGGTTTTTGTTAGATTTTATTAATTATATTTTTTACTTATTCCACAACATATATTTATTTCAATTGTTTATTTTTTATATATCATATGTTAAACCATTTATGGGTAAATTGTTCCCTAAGTGATATGTTTATACCTTTGGATATAGTCTCCAACATTGATTTATTTAGGAGTATAATTGATGTTGTGTGGAAATTTTTCTTAGTGTCATGGTTGTTCCATGGTAGAATGTTACAAAATCATATAATATTTCTTTTCATTTATATAATTTTAATCATGAGTAAAATTAGATAATTGAAAATAAAGGATATAAATATTATAAAAAATATGTGTGTGTACATGCAAAACACAACCATAATAGAAGTGAAGGTTACCATATAAGTGTGGGATTATATTGATTAATTTTAAGTGAGATTCAGGGATATTAAATTGACCAGAATTATGTGTGAATACTATGGTGTTAATGCATAATTTTGATACATATAGACATAAGATATGTGTAAGTGTATGTGATTATTCATTAATTATGATTATAATTGAGAAATTGATTTTAGTTAAAGGATATAATTATTAATAATCATATTAGTATTTTTGGTGTGATTATTTCAAGTCTACACAGAATGTTTTGAAATTTACATGGCATGAATCACAAATAATGGGGAGTATTTTGAGAGTTTTATGTTAATCCATTGGGAAAAGATTAATAGAGTGTAAGTTGTTATCGTAATATAACAACATCACGAAGGTATTTAAATTGAAGTTTTTGAAAAATTTAAATTTTTTACCACTCTAGGAAATATATAATTTAGAGGATTTATGTTAGAAACCATCAAAGTAAAAATAGTTTATAAATATAGAAAAAATAAATTACTCATAAGTTATGGACCATATGATGTAAAAAAATATGATAAAATGAGAAAAACTCATAATTTATAAAAACATGGTGGTTACAAATAATAATACGTATACCACTAAAAAAGATTATTAAAGGATATCACAATTACTATAGCTGAAACTATTTTCTTTTGATATAATGTAAAAGGGTATCTGTACCCAGATTCAAATGATACATGTTTTGAAACTATAGAACTTCTACGATAAAAGGATTAAATTAAACAAGTCTTATCTTGATAATTCTACAAAAAATGGATGAAAACAATAAGCTGTTACCCAAGAGACATTCTTTAATAAGAAAATCCGAATAAACCAGGTCCTTATCTCTAGGACTTCTTTGAACATATAAGCATAGAATAAAAAGTTCTCTTCCCTAAATTTTTTTAATCACACAAGATCATAATAAAGTTATTATAAAAATAAAATTATAGTATTTACAAGGAAACCTCACACAATCAAAAACTCTATGATTACATTAGACGATAAAATAGAAGCACTAAAACACTAAGGTAGTGCACAAATCTTGAATTAAAGTGTTTGGTCATATGTTACTTAAATCCTAGGATTAATATTTATAGTTATTGAGCATAAAAATATTTTAAGGGTAAAATATAATATATTTAGGTATATCTATCACATTTAACAAACTTTGATGCCTTAACATGACTATTTATTTTAACATTATGTTCAAGTGAATTCATGACATTTTAGAAGTTCATGGTTAAAAATTAGCGTATCCAAAAAATGTTTTTTTAAAATTTAAATCTACATCATAAATCTAAAATTGAAACTTCAAGTTAACTCAAGTAATTTATGAAGTGTATTATGATTTTATAAAACAAATGATTTAGAAGAAGTAATTAAATAAAATGAATCAATATTATTACAATTTATGATAATCAAAAGACACATAAGAAAATTTAATTTTAAATAAAGTAAAAAAATAAACAAACTCTTTAATCTTTTGAAAAAATACACCTGAACATATGATTCTAGAAAACAGTTATCACCCCCATATAAAAAATTTTCTATGCAACATGTATCCCATAATAATAATTTCAAAAATAAACTATAGAGTAGAAAAATATAATATGTATGTGATATAAAAAATTAATTCAAGATTTTTTGTGAATTTATTCTTTTGTTCAAGATTTTTAGACCACTCTTCAAAATTTCTCAACCTCTTCTCCTAACCATTCAATACTTGCTTTTAATTATATTTTTTATACTTGAAATCACTTGATTCCTTTTTAAGAACTTCATTCTCAGATATAAGTTTCTAAATATCAATTTCTTACTCATTTATATATATATTTATTCTCCTCATGTCTTATAATTTTGTATTATAATCATATTTTATATTGAATAGGTTGTTCTTAATCTATAATTTTTGATCTAGAATCCTCTTTTGTGTCTATGAAACTTGGTAATCAGCACTATATTCTTGAAAAGTTATTAACTTTTAATAAATTTATAGACGTATGGATACATCCTTAGAATTTTTATTCTATATGTTCCATAATCAATAAAAAATGATCTTTACAGTGATCTATCCTTGAACTCTCTTCATGTTCTGATTCTTATTTTTAAGCGTTATCTGATTTAGATCAAGACACTTTATGTTCTGACTTATCTTGAAGATTCTCCTTCTTATCTAGAGTGATATTTAAAAAAATTATTAATATTATCATATTTTACTTCATTTTCATCTTTATTCACATTATTATTCGAGTATTTACTTTATATAAACTATCCTTCCTAGATTTTGGTATCTCTTTTGAACTTGAATTTTCAGAATTTTCTTCAAAAGTTGACTTGTGAAATTTCTCTTCTTCATCAGATGTGAACTTCATATTTTGGGTTATTTATCCAATAAACTCTAATATATTATTTATTATGAAGATGAAGTATTTTATAATGATGGTGAAAAGAAACCTATGTGGATTTGACTTCTTACATGTAACTTATTTTGTAAAAATTATATTTGGTTCTGATGTACTATCACATTTTTCACAATTTGGTGGTGAAATTGATTTAGAGGATGGTTGAATATAAACTTAAATTACTTTAGTCTTCCCATTTATTATAGGAGTTTTAGAGAAAACCAAAATTTTCCTTGTTATTTGATTCTCTTCATGATTAGTTTCTTCACCTCTTATTCTTCTTATCAATATTTCATCAAAATTATTAAACATTATTTTCTTCTCAATTTAAATAATTCATAACTAATGTTTTAGATATATCATTAATAGTTTCTAAAATTATTTACTTTATATTTTTAAGGGAAAACCCAAAAGCTCCACATCTATCTATCAAGCTTTCCATTTCTCACTTTTTACAGACTTTTAACTATTCATGTTATAGCTTCTTCTCCTTTTTCAAAAATGATTTTCCTAACCCAAAATGAGATACCACTAATCTTAGATCCTAAATACTATATTTAAATGTATTTAGTGGTGTTCTAAATCCCCAGGAGCTAGAAATTAGTGTCATAGAATCAAGTAATCAACATTAGGAATAGTTTCACAAAAAAACATCAATAACATAGAACTCCCACCTAGAAGTTTGGAATGACCACTCGGTATATTGAATAATCAAATATACTAAATAATAATATTATAATATTAGGAAAAATGATAAATAATTATAAATAACATATCTTAAAAAAATTAAATAATAATCCATTAAAAAGACCAAGAAAATGAGTAGTGATACAATCGATATGGCTTGATACACACAATAAATGACATAATAAAATAAAATAATGACATCAAAAACCTATCCCCTTCGGTCAAGAAAATATAATTTTCATAGAACCTCCAACATACTCAAACTAGAAACTAATAACCACCACTATATAATGTAACCTATTAAAAACTTTTAATATATATATGTGTGAATACAAATTTCCATTAGGTAACCTCCCCAAACCCCATACACAATTTTTTTTTAAAAAAACCTTTTTTTCATAATTTTAAAAGAAAACTAAAAAATTATTTATTTATATTTTAAATTAAATATATTCACATAAAATAGTCCCTTTAATTTATTCTATCAATATAAATAATTTTATCCATTTAAATATAAAAAATCCTCATAATGTTTTTAGAAGTATTGGGAATAAAGATAGGGAAATAGTTTCAAAACTCTTCCTTTCTAAAACACTAGGATTTTAAATTAAGAGAAGATAATTCAATATCAAATACTTATTTATAAGTTCCACCAAGATATATACAATCAATAAATAATTATTATTTTGAAAAGAATAAAACTCACTAAATACTAACAGAATATTTGTAAAATAACTAGCATCGAAGAAATAAACAGGTGAGAATAGATCAATACATATAAGAAAAAAGTAATCAATTATAACAACTCTCAATGAAAAAAATAATAATTAAATTAATGTAATTGTTAGTAGTATTAGTCAAATAAAATAATGAAATAAATAATATCATGTAAAAACACCTACATGAAACTATTGTTAGGGTGAACTAGTAATATCAATCCACTAGTTGGGATAATTCCCTACCACTAGTGGGGAGAGTATTGAATTACTTCACTGGAAGTGGATCCAAGTGACATTACTTAACTAGTTTTGTTATCACACTTAACTAGTAGGGAGGTATTCTTTCCCTATATAGGATCTATTATACGAGTACCTTGGGTTTCTCAAAGAGTAATCCATATGGGATGGGGTAAAATTTATCAAATAAAAATGACATATCAATAATAAATATAACAAGGAATCTCAAATAAACTCCTCACCCCACCCCCACATATCAATTTTTAGTAATATTAAATAATCATTATACAAGGTTCTAGTTAGGCCTTTGAAAACATCTTTAAAAAAGAAACCAGAATATAAAATTATTTATGTAGAAACCAAATTATAAAAAGATACTTAAAAATATTTTTAAAAACATTAAATTTGTTTTATAATTTTTAAATGATCAAATATGAGACCAACTACCATGAATCACAACAAATAAGTATAAAAAATCATCAAATCAAAAATATTATTTAATAAAACTAATCCCACCCTTAGTTTAAAATAATTTACTCAAAAAATGTTCTTTATTTAGGAAGGGCCTCTAATTTTTTTTAACATATAATTGGTTCATTTAGGGAATGTTTTGAAAAATCATGAGCATGAAACCCCTATTTATAATCACATAGAAACCATAATGAAAACTAATATTTAGTTTTGGATAATTAATTACATATGGAATAACCCTAACGAGCTAAAAAATGTGGTTCATAAGTATGAAAGAAATAAAGGTTTTATATTTAAAAATATTTTTATGCATACAAATATTTTAATATATGACTTTCACATCAATCTCATGCTTTAAAAAACCATATCTAGTTCTACATGCACCTACATCATTGATAAACACACTTAAAATCATAAATCAGTAATTTAAAACCAAAATTCCATAATGGGGTAACCAAATCCAAACTCACCGAATGGCGTAAAGATATTTAAAAATGATAAAAAAGGTATAGTAAACTACCAACATACTCTTGGGACTAAGACATGAAAATACCTGATTATTACTCCAAATATGAAAAATAATTTTACTAAAAATCACCAAAAACCTAATTAAATTTACAGGAAGATAGATACCTCAAGATAAATGGGGATGGATTGAATATCCCCTTAAAAGGACTCCATTATACTATGATAATAAAAAAATATCCATGAAGAGGAGTGATTACACTATACCTTAGGGGGATTCGCTACTCAAATACCATTATTGAAATCCAAAAGAAAAAAAGAAACCATGGAGAAGAAAAATGAAGAGGAGATGATGAAATATTTATTAGGACCGGTTTGATGAAACCACTATAAAAGATTTAGATCTAAGGATGAACAATGGGAAGGGATGCGTGAGCCAAAGTGGGATCCTACCTCTTCCCCTACATGACTAAATTCAAAGGTATTAATGGGGTTCTAAAAAATAACTCTACAAAATGAGAAAAATCCCTTTAAAAACTACACAATAAGAGTTCCATGATGCAAACTCCTTTTTTTTATGAAAACCTCCCTCGCATCCCAGGTCAAACCTAGACCTAGGCATGCTATGACATGGTCCATAGACCATGTAAAAAGTTCCTCATATGAGGAAAATGTGTTGATATATCCTCTGGCCACCCGTATAGCATGTATCTTCTACTTCACCATAAGGAATTCAACATATGGAAGCTCTAAAATGAAACTATTATTAGTTAGATGTGCCCTTTCCCCGCCCCATACAAATATGGTGTAGTGCCCAATGAAAACACCAAGGATCCTTTCTAATAGTATTTTGTAACTTTCAACACCTCGGTTATCACTCTAGGTTTTCTTTAATTGGACTAAATCCTCTAAAAAATTCCAAAAACACATGAAAACATGGTCAGGAATCCCACTATAAATCCCAAATCAAAAAATTCAGACTGTCACACAATATCACCAACCATAGCGACCCAATTCTTTAAAATATCCCCACTATAAAAAAATCCCACCCCTAGAAAGTCCCATATAAAAAAAACACCACATGACCGATCACAAAACTATTATTGATACATCAGAAATGAGCAGGGTTCTGCCCACCATAAAGGACTTTCCCTTACTTCAAAAAGAAATATTTTCTAAATAATAGCAAAATAGATAAAATCATCAATTGAGAAGATTTAAATTATAAATTAACAAATTAAAATATCCAAACACACTTAATTATAATAAAATATAAAATAAATATAACCTTGAAATATATACCATATTTAATGTATAAATTATTTTAAAATATGAATAATAATGAAAGAACATAAAATAGAAATCACATCCATTGAAATAAAAGGGTTCAATCAATTCAAAACCAAACATAGAATAACCAATATTCACCATATCAAATGTAAAATATACAATATTTACCTCACATGACTCTAAATCAAGATTCCAAAAAATATAAACCAAAACCCATCTTAAATACTCAAAATCCATTTTTCTTCAAAAAAGTACTCTAAAGGAGAAAATTTTAATTCACATGGTTATTCATTACAAATATATCCTCAAACCATTTTCTTGATAATACAAATCCTAAAAAGGTAAAATCCATAATTGAACAAATGGTTATTCATCATTATTAAAAGAAAAAAAGAAGAAGAGGGGAAAAAATAATAGTTATTTAAAGTAAAAAAACCCTGTCCTATAAAGTGAATCACAATATTAGATTTATAAAAGAAATTAAACAACTTATCTATTTAATTTTTCAATACATAACCATCATACCAATTTAAATTTCATATTTTACCGCATTTTAATATTTCTTATTAAATTATACCATTTAAAAACTTAATTTCCTTTAAAAAATTTAAAACATAGAAACCATCCATTCAAAAAACCATGCATAATATAAAAGACCAAATTTTACTTTCATTTAAACCCCTTAATAAGGAAAGATCCTTCTCAACACTATGAAATCAAATTAATGGTCCATTAAAATTCATAAAAGATTCCAAAAAAGGTTTTGGAAATATATATATATCTTTACTTACACCATTGAAAATACTTTCAAAAAAGTTATCCTGATGATGGTAAAACTCTTAGTTAAATTGAATAACGCTTTAAAAACCTCTTTTTATTAACTAATAAAATTTCAAAAAAATTTCTATAATTTACTCCATAATGGGGTGACACTAAAAAATAAACAGAAAACAATGCCCCAAGAAAATCAATTCATTCCATCTCAAATTTCAAATAAACTAGGATGAGAATAGCTTGATATCAAATAAAAATCATCAATATAAATAAAAATCATTCAATAAAGAAAGAATAGAACATCATGTAATCATTGAAATGGGTGAAACATAGAAAACACCACCCTTATTATATGTATTGTCCATGTGCATAGTCTAAAGACCATTCACCCTATCCATTCAACTTATTGGTTCCATTTCCAACTTCTTTTAAAGATGGAATTGTAACTATAAAGTAGGATAAGTCAAACTTGAGACTATAATCACACACTCCCTACTTCCCTTGATAACATAAGTCTTTGGTATGAAAGGTGGTGATTGATCCCTTACTCATGACCTATCCACTGAGTTTTAATAGTCCTATCTCCTTTCTACCTTGAATCTCTAAATATCAAGATACAAAACTGATCACTAATAAAATTTTGTCATATACCATCCTTGGATACCCCTAATCTAGGATTCCATGTTTTCTTGTGACATGGTCTGAAGGGAATTTCTAATACCCAAAGGATGGAAAATAGTTCTTTTCCATTAAGGAAAATATATTGGGAATCACTTCACCCCAAATAACTTGAATGACATGGGACTTACACTAGGAAGTTTTACATGAATACTATATATGTTAGAATATTACACATACTAAATAATAAGTTTCCAACAATATAAACAAATAAAAAAGACATAATCATATAAAACATAACATAGAAAATTAGAAAGAATATTCATTATGTAATATTGGAAAAAATATAATCGATACAACTAACATGGTATTATATATATGATAAATTAAATACCCAAAAAAGTATTGACATCCTAGGTAAACCACCTCCTGGAAAGTGGAGACATTTTCTTGGAACCTATAACATACTCGAACTAGAAACCAAGACTAATTTATATCCAATTGAAACTACAATGAACCTATAACATATATAGGTGTGATAAAAAGTGCTTAGTAGGAAACCTCTCAATACCCTATTCATAATATTTAAAAAAAATACTTTTCAAGATAGTTTGAAAATAAAACTGATAAATATGTTATTCTATTATAAATAAAAAAGTCACATAAATTTATCTCTTTAATTTCTTTTTTCCAATGAAATAATTTTATCTATTTAACCATAAAAAATTCTCAAAATGTTTTAAGAATGGGTAGGCATAAAGAGGGGAAAACAACTTCAAAACTCCAACTTTATAAAACACCCACATATAAAACATTATAATACTTCTTTTTCTATTCCATCAAGTACAACACAAGTGAGAAATAATTTTTATTTTGAAAAGGTGAAAACGCCCAAAGTTGATAAATAATAACAAAATAAACATAGAATAACTAGAACTGAAGAAATAAATATGTGAAAACAATTCAATACGTGGAAGAAATAAGTAAACTACAATAAAAAATCTCAATGAAAGAAATAAAGTAACTAAATGTAATTGATAATAGAATAAGTCAAATAAAATAAGTAAATAATTTATATGATTGGATATCTAATAAGGTAAACTATTGTTAGGATCACTTATTAATATTACTTCCCTATTTGGGATGATTCACTACCACTATTGGGGAGGGTAACAAATTACATCACTAAATAGTAGATGGGGTGGGGTAATATTTATCACATAATAATCACATATCAATAATAAACAAATTAAGGAATATCAATTAAACTACTAAACCCACCACCACATACCAATTTTCGGTAAGGATATATAATCACTATTCAAGGTTCCAACTAGGCCTTTGAAAACATCATTAAAAAAGAAAATAGAATATAAAATCATTTATGTATAAACCAAACTATAAAAAATTATATAAAAATCATTTGAAAACATTCCAAAATTTTATAATTTCTAACTGACTACATCCAAGATCAGTTACCAAGAATCATAAAAAATAAGTATCAAAATAGTAATCAAATTTCAAAGAAACTTTAACAAAACTGAGACCATCCTTAATTGGAAACCATTTACTCAAAACTTTAGTTTTCTTTAAGAAAGGCCTCTAAAATATTTTTAATATATATTTGAATCATTTTGGAAAGGATTTTAAAACTAATGATCTTAAAACCCATTATTATAATTACATGGATACTAAAAGAGAAACTACTATATTTAGGTGAGGATAATTAATTACATATTTTATAAACCTTAATATCTCAAAATATTGTTTAAAAGTAAGTGTGAAATCAATATTTTATATTTATTGATATATACACGAAGGAAAATAACTCAAATGATGGCCTGTATATTGATACTAAGCTTGAAGTAGTATCCTCTAGGTCCCAAATCACTAAACTAAACCATAAACACCATTAAATTAACAAACTCGACATTTACAACAAAAATACCATAATGGACTAATAGTATCAAAAGTCATCAGATATCATAAAAATAATGAAATAATGACCCAAAAGGCATGGTCAAATCCAAACACACTTCCGATCCTAAGCTATATAAAATCCATAATCATTACTCCCATGTCATCAAATAATTTCACCCCAAATCACCAAAACCAAAATTAAATTCACGGAAAAACACATACCTCAAGATAAAAAAGATAAACAACTTAAAAATACTTTCCTGAGACCTCCTATATAATTTGAAAACAAAATATTTACGAATTAGAATGATTCCACTATGTTTTGGTAGAAATAGAGAACTAAAACCCTACCTAGACAAAAAAATCAGAAAAGAATCCAAGAGGAATTATAATAAGAGGAATGGGGGAAATCATACCAAGTATCAAAATGAAAAAACAACTCCATAAGACCTAGATTTGAGGATGACCAAGGGAAAAGTATATAAGATCTAGATAGGGATCCTCCCTCTTCCCTCATGTGACTGAAGCTAAAAGGCTTAAGGGGATTCTAAATAGGAACCCTATAAAAGAAAAAAAATCCCCTAAAAACTACATAATAAAGGGCCACGATATATCCACCTATTTTTCACCATGATACACCTACTCTATAGGCTAGGATTAACCCCAACACATGTGTACTATGGAATAATCTATGGACCCCGATTCAAGGACCTCCTAGGAGGAAGAGGGGCTGATCTCCCCTCTATCCACCCTTGAAGTGTGGATTTTCTACTACACTGCAAGGCTTGCACCCTACATAATCCCTATAAAACAACTACTATTAATATTACTTAGGAGAAAATATCCACATAACACCAAAATTTAGTACCCAATGCCCATGAATTAGAGTTCTACTAATATCAGATTGCAACTTCCAGCACCCCAAGGCTCGTTCCATGTAATAACTGGTCCCTATAGGCACCCCAATTTCCCTGTAGACATGTGTTGTGTCCTACCTAGGGACCAACCACATGCCTGTAAAATTCAACAGACTAATGACTATCCCCATAGTCTAACACATTTTATATCAGTGTTTTTTTCCTCACTCATGTACACTACAGGGAAACTTCCATGGATTTCACCCATCCCAATTACTACTCCATGTAAAACTTCTCTAACTATAGAGTTATAATAAAGTAGGACTCTAAAAATAAAGGTTCACCTTGTTGACATGGGTATTAAATTTTTTCATTTTAAGCCTTTAATATTACAGGGTGTTACATTGGAACCTCATTTAGGGAACAAAATCTTTATTGTGGACCCCACATATCAAGGTAGGTTGTGCCACTAAACTTCCCAATGGGTTCCTCCTATGATGGAAACATAAAAAATTGGCCTCATAGGCACCCCATATGAACCTTAGACACATTGTTTCCCTGCCTAGGGCCCACCCATGTTCCAAAATGGGTTATAATACTAATTACTATCCCCAAAGAACAACATAAGTTATTTTAGTATGTTTTTTCCTCACTCTCACACAACTTGGGAAACTTCCTAGGAGATTACCCATCTTTATCACTAGTTTTGGAAAAAACTCTTTAAATAGGAAGTTTAAATCAAGTAGGATTTCAAAAATAAAGTTTCACTTTGTTATGAATCATCCTAAAAACCCATTCAACTAGGTTCTGAATCAAACCAAAACAAGACCCAAAGTGTGTTCTTGGTCACTATGGGATGGAGGCTAGTACTCGAGCATCTAAAAACAACTAGGGGGAATTATTTTCTCAACCAAAAACAAGAGGAATGGAATATATATATATATGTATGTATGTATATTTATAAATATAACCATAAAATAAATATTCTATAACAAAATAGTGTTGACTATAATGATACAAGCCTAGGTAGCAAGATATCCAAAAAAAACCATTAAAAAAGACACAAAAAACTAAAAAAACCTAATCCATGTAATATGTATTAAACATTACACCATGCCATAACCAACTACCCATACCTAGATAAAATAAACCTTTATGCCTCTCTGTATTTCCTTTCCCTTTCCTTCATTTGATAAAACATGGTCTATACCCCAATGATAATTTAGGGTGTAAACTAAAAAGGATCAGTAGGACCCCATCCATGTTTTCCATAAAAAGTCTCTATAAAATAATCCTAATATGACCAATTTAAATAAAACATGGCATGATAAGTATTTACATAGCTTTATATCAAATTCATGGTAAATAGTTTCCCTTTTTCCAAAATTTTCACAATCCTAGTGATGTGGTTTAAAAGCATAATTTCTACAAACCATTTACATTTATCAAATGATGTAGTATTTCAAATAAAATAAAAATTATTTAAAAGAAAAAGAACAATGGTAAACACATATAGGATAAAAAATGTTGGGATAGTTAGGTATCTCATGACTTAATAAACAATCAATGAATGGTGTATATTCAAGTCCATAGAGTTAATTCATCCATAAACTAGGGATAGAAACCCCAAAAAGTGAACCCACGTACAATGTAAATCATGTTCATAGAACCAATGTATCTATGATATAAGAATAGAGGATCACCCTAGAAATAAAATCCCTTCAAATTCCTATTAACAAGCCCCGATACTAAACCCTCCACCTAGACACCTAAGGCTCCCATGTGTGACATATATAAAATTGATTTGAATGGTATTATCACATTTCAAATAAAATTATAAAAAAAAATTATTCATCAAAAACATATTTTGAAAACCAATATCACAATCAATTTCATAATTCTTTGAAAAACACTTTTATTTTACCAATACAAGGGGAAAACCATATTTTCCAAAAAACCATTTTACACACACAAATGATTCTATTAAGAATCATACCAATTAATTTATAAAAATAATTGATAAGTAAATATTATTCACAGTTCATAGAACATAGTATAGAGATGGAACCACTTACCACAAACTCAGGTTGCAGACCGACAATGATCAGATCCACAAAAGTATGAAAGAAAAGGAATTCAAGAACAATTAATAAAGGAAATAGAATCAATTATCAAATATTAGAAAAAAAATTTCATACAAAAATGGTTGGTGGAGAAGTTAGATCAACACATACCTTACTATTCACATGCCCCACACTATAACCAACAAGAAAAATGACTACCAAAAGACAAACAGAAAAGGGATATAGAAGATATTAGAGAATGATTATAATAGGATCAATAGATCTTAGAAATACAACCAATATCCACTACCAAATCTAAAGAGAAAAGTAAATAAAATAAAAAATGGAAGATATTTGTTCAAACTTACTAATATAGGAGAAACTAGACAATCAGTGATAAAAGTTCCAAATGAAGGAGTTTGAAGGTGTATGGATCACCCAAAATCACATAGAGAATACCTTGGTTTTAGAAAAGGGAGGAGGAAGGATAATGAGAAAATATTTGGGTGACCAAAACATTTAATCTAATATAATGTACACCAATCATGATCTGAATGGTATATTTATTTCATAAACTCTTGGAATGAAAAATATGCTGAAAATGTAACCCCTTAACTTAAAATCCTAAAATCCTAGTTCATAATGTGAATATCATCTCATGCCATTAATGATTTTCATGTCTTGAAACATAAATAATGTATTATTACCTAAATTTATTCATCTATTGAATATACCTTCACAACATGAACTTTCTCTTGTAGCTATTGTTTATACCAAGACCATTATAAATACCCCCGATCACCTATGACACAACTTGAACCTAAAAAAATTGGATCATAAACATTAAAATTGGGTATAACTTAATAGGGATGTTATAATTTTACCCACCATAGGAATTTATATCCCTAGAAAGTTATATATAAGTAGAATGATCTAGAAAGATGTGAGGCCAGTTCTCCACAACCAATGTTTCACACTCTTGAGTCTCTTGAGAATCTGATTTGTGCCGTCATAACACTTTAACCAAAAAAATTGACTTTCCACACAATACTTTCATATTAGAATCCATAATCTCTATTGGTTTTTCAATAATAGACACATATGGATTCAACTCAATATCCTCCCAAATATGAACATTGCAATGATTATGATAGTACTTATTGAGCTAAAATATGGGGAAAACATTAGGAATACCCATTAACCGAGATGGTAACCTATCCAACCAAGTTAGTGATCTCAAATGGTCCAACATATCTCAAAGCTAGATTCCCCTATTTCCCAAGACAACGATGACCTAACTACATAGAATGATTAAATAATACTCAACCACTAGTGAAAAACTCTAATGGATGACTTGAACGATCCATATATTATTTCTTATGACTCTGATATGTAACCAAGTATCGATGGATGTCTTGAATCCTCACCAGCATCTTCTGAATGATACTAAATCCCATAAGTGAGGCCTCTTCCACCTCTTCCCAAAAAAGAGGTGACATGGAAATACATCCATAAAAATCTTTGAATGGATCCATTCTAATTGAAAACTAGTTACTATCATTATAAGATAACTCAACCAGTCCTAGATTGATATCAAAAAATCCACCAAAATCCAAGATGCAAGCATAGAAAATATCCTTTAGAATATGTATAACATTCTATATTTTCCTTCCATCCGTGTATGGTAAACTATACTCAATCTTACTTGACTCCCCATCACCTCTTAGAGACTCTTATAAAATATGGAGGTAAATCATAGATCCCTTTAAGAGATAATTTTAATGTGTACCCCATGAAACCTCACAATATCCCACATGTACAAATTACCTAGATCTTAAACCTTGGTGATGTCCCTGGTTGGAATATAATGAGAAAATTTAATCAAACAATCAATCATAACCTATATAATATTCTTTCCATGGGTAGTCCATGGTAATCCAATAATGAAATATATGGAAATCTAGTTCCATTTCCAAACTGAAAATGGGAGTGGATGGATTATTCCAAAAGGATTTAGGTGCTCTGTATTTATCTAATGGTGGGTGTAATAGTAGGACACATAATTAGTGATTCCATGCTTCAAAATCGATCACTATAAATGTTGTCTCGTGAAACAATACATTTTCATTGTTCCAAGGTTAATGAACCACAAAAAACTATCACAATCATAAAAAATAGAGTTCCTAGTATAAAATGGGATGAAAAACTGACTTCTAATGTGTATAATTACATTATAAGGTATATACTATCTAGAAATGGTATCTCGATCATATTTGGATTCCTTGATTCCTCTAAAGTCATCATCTTATTGCTGGTCCTGAAAAATAGACTCAAAGATAAATGATGATAACTAAAAACTAATGATAAATAAACATGAATCATCCCTTTAGATGTTCAGATTCAACAATGTAAAAATCCCCACAAATTTGTACACCTTCTTTTATTCTAAGATAGCTTGAGTTGGAACTTTTCTACTAAGAGAATCAACAATGTCATTACCTATCACGAACCATCCTAGAGGGGTCCGTTTCAAGGCAACCCTAAGCCCGCCTCCAATAGGCTAGGGGCTAGTGACTAGAACCGAGTAGGCATATCCCATAAATGGGAGGAATTTTCGTAAAGTACCTTTGCACATTCAAACATCTCCAAGAAACGAGATGATGAAAAATAAAACAAATGAAAGAATGCATGCATACATCTAAGATATTACAACAGAGTCAGATAGAAAAGGTATCGAAAAGTAGACAATACCAAATAAAAGACCACTAAAAAGAGTTTGTAACAAAATTCTAACCTGAATGTAAAATTACTTGGAAAACTGCATGAATTTTGTAGGAACATTCCTTGTTCCGTCTGGTCACACTAAGAACTGTCTGGTCCTGGTCCTCCTAGGACTTTGTCAAAAGTTCAATCTTCTACACAAGACATGACACGTGTGGGAAAATCCTGTGTAAGGGTGAGTATAACAATAATCAGTAGGACACCGTGAAACCACAAATCAAAACATCAAAGGAAAGTATAGTCAGCTCTATATATGTATATGTGTACATTACATATAAGAATAATATTTAGATATACTCAAGAGAGACACCATGCCATCAGGCAGTCATAACCAGCTTCCAACCACATGATTCTACTCAAAGAATGCTTGTTTCAGGATAACTCACTCCCCATACCATGATATCATTAGAGACACTCGACTAAGAGGTCAAGCCTTTTTGGGCCTTACCAAAATATAACACATTGGTCAAGGAATAATATGATACACATAGAGAGGGTTATGCCCATAACCGACTAGGGGACACCACAGATCACACCCAGAATCACTGGTGGATACCATGTACAAATTTTGGATTAACCTGATACATAGGGGATCATACCCAGAACCACTGGGGGATACCACAAACCCTACTGATGTGTCCCGATATATAGAGGATTAACAACCTACTCTTTGAGGTTACATAAATTCCATAGACTCCACTAGGGGTGATAGATGATTAAACTATAGTTTCAGGGAGGGATACCATACTCTATCTAAGACATGACCTCTAGAGGGGATTACAATCTAGTAATGTGGATGTAATACCATACTTAACCCTCAAGTAAAGGACCAAGGTAACACTCACAACCTATACTAGTAGATAATAAAAACTAACCACTAGTCTCAAAAATACCTTCTCAAAGTTAAGGACTCAATGTTGTAGACGGCTCATCAATTGGACGCTCCTTTTAAAAGTTATGGGTGTTTGAAACTACAGGGGTCACTAGGACCATGGAACAATATCTAGAGTTAGTCTACCTACCACATTGACTAACTGCTGTGGTTGACTACCCATGGTTTGGCCACACGGTTGCTGCAACCGGTAATAGCTCAAGCTCCCGCAAATCACGGTCGACCATTGTAGTCGATCGTGCCACACGACCACTGTTCCCACTAATTCTTGAGTTGTTGTGACACCATGATCAATTTTCATGGTTAAATTCAACTAACTTCACCTGGTTTCCCCAAATCAGACCCAATTAAAACCCCGATCTGGCCCAGCCCACCGGCCAGATCGGACCTGTCGATCAAACTCGACCCACTTGGCTCGGTCCGACCCACCTCACCCGACTTAGCCTGCTTAGCCTGTCCCATTTCCTATTCCACTACCTCCATCCCATGTCCATTTCCATGGTCCACCATCTGATATGGCTCTACTTCCCATGGCACCAGCCACCTTCACCGACCCCGATATACCCCCATGCTCCACCGTATACCACCACCTATGCTGGCCACCACCACCTACGCTAGCCATCACGACCTCCACTTCTGTGAGCTTCTATGTATCCTCCGATTCCCAAAAAATGAAATAGTCATAGGTTCGAGCTCATCCAAGCCTCTCCATCATCAAAAAACATGTCCTATTTTAAGATATTCTTGCAAAATAAATCAAATCATCATTAATTGTTGTCTGCTAAAGAACACTGAATAACACAAATTCAGGAATCATCCATCGTCCAAATTGCTCCATCTCTATCATCGCACCTCCTTAATGTTGTTCCAATACGAGATCTATGATATCATATCATTATTCCAAGAATCGAGTGTGAAATGATCGATTGAGTAGGATGTGTTGAACCTAGGGCCAATGAAGAATGTCTACGGTGAAATGAATAATTGGGGAAGAAAATAGCAATAAATCAAGAGTAACAAACCTTAATCGATGTTAGTTTCAATATTAGTTGGTTTACATTAGAATAGAAAATGAATCCATCACCTAATTAATCCATTTAAACTTCTCCCAATAAAATCACCGCAAAATAAATCCCTTCCCACAACACACACAATCCATGAATCAATCCATGTATCGATTAATTCACGTTCATTATAGAAATTGAGAATTGGGAATTAAACAATTGAAACAAACATCCTAACTCAATTTGGATCAATCCCTGATGAAGAACTGGTTCCGCATATTTGTCTTTTCTTTTGGTGAGATCATCAATTTCTATTGGCACACCGATCATCAATGCTCGATTTGTTGGTGTTCGTCCATGGAATCTCATCCACCAAATCCTCTCTTAAATACCAAGGTTATGAGACCGACTCTAAAATTTGGTTATAACCAGGTTTAGAAAATATTTTATTAGTTCACTACATCATCAAATAAAAATAAATAAATAAATTTAATTTATTTATTATTTATGTCTGTGATGAATTTTCTACAAATGCCTCACGTCGATAAAGGTTATGTCGTGCCTGAGGAAAAAACACATTATAAACTCAAATATGGTCTCATATTTCTAATATGAGTCATAATTCTTGAGTTATTAGGATTTAACAATAAAATAATTTTATTTACAGTTACGTCCTTGGTGATTTTTTCTATAGATGAACTACAGTGACAAAATTTAGGTCATGCCTAAGGTAAAGTTATTGTTCTGAATTCAATGGTACCCCTAAATTAATGATCTTGGTACCTATTTGGGAGTTATTACGTTTTTTAGAAAAAACACATGCGAGTGATATTAAATATTTTAATATTTTCAAACATTTATTGTAGGCACTCTAGGACTGAAAATCACACACCATCTTAGTTCTTAGTCTTGAAATCAATCCATATAATATTGAAAAATAATACATGGAAACTCTGAGACATTACATTCCTCTTCCCCATGGCTTAGGTGATGCTAAAGTTGAATGTATAGAGGTATTCTACCCAATTACCCTAAATAAGATTCAAGTATTTATGAGAAAATATATATCTCAGAATATTATGATCTGAAAAGTCTATAAACCTCTCCCCCAAGAGATAATATCACCAACACTTAAACACATACATAAAAATGGTGAGATCCCAATCATGAGTGGGGAAATATTTCTCATGCATCCAAATTTGATAAAATCTATATGACATAATGTGATCATCCATAATAAGCATACAACCCATAATAGAAATAGAAGTATCACGATATACCACATACCCCTTACTAGGTTCCAGAAAGACAAGAATAATATAAGATGTCATAAACCATTTAAATTACTCAAAAGAAGTATGAAATTTAGTTTCCTAAGTAAATTTAATACCATTATTGTTAAGAGTAATTAAAGGTGGTTCTATAATTGAGAAATCCTTGAAATATTACCAATAATATCTTGCCAGACCTAGGAAGCTCTATATCTCAAAGATGATCTATGGTTATTCCCATGAAAAGACAACCTTCATGTTATTAGGTTTAACTAAAAGGACATGTTCCCAAATCACATTCCCCAAGAACTTACCTTATTATATTCAGAAATTAATCTTTTGAAACTTCCTATAAAGTTAGTGGCTCATAATGATTTCCAAAACCAAATTCATATCGTGATCATTCTCATGATCAAATCTCAAATAAACTAGGATATCACTAATGAATAACATGAAAAAGGTGTTAAGATTCTGATAGAATATATGGTTAATAAAATACATGTAAAATAAAGAATCATTAGTTTGGACAAAATACATTACAAGATATTAATAATGGAAATACCTACTCATGAAAAAGGTATTCATAATATCCAAATCCTAAACTATAAAAATAGTGATATCTCAACTGAAGATTGATCATCAAAAACTACTTCAGCCACTTTAATTGATCAAATAGTTCATCAAAATGGGGAAAATTGTATTTATTATTTTTAGTCACCTAGTTAAACTTTATGTAGTCTACGCAATAACACAAAGAACCATAATCCTTCTGAGAAAAGATCATGGGGTCTACCCATGGTGAAACACTATAACTAATATATCCCTTATCAAATAGATCATCGAACTAAACCTTTATCTCTTTTAGATCAGCAGGTTCCATATGATATGAGGGTATAGAAATCATCTACATACCCTACACCATATCAATTGTGAACTCTACCTTCCTCTCTAGAGGAATACAAAAGATGTTTTATAGGAAAAAAATTAGGTAAGTCATGAACAACTAATGAACGATCAACAAGGGAGTAAACATCATTTGTCTCAACTGAAAAAGTAGAAAAAAACACTTGAGCTATGGATGAAAAGGTCCTGTATGACTGGATCATGGGTTATACTCTCCCTAGAATACCAAGAGATCCCATTAACAGCAAATAATGTAACACATCAATTATAATGATCAATATCATCATGATAAGAAACTATCCAATCGATCATGATGATGATTTCAAACACATCTAGATCAAGAACTAAGAAATCCCATACTAACTCTATAGCCACTATCGATAGAGAACATGAAATAAAGTGAAATATTTTCTCCTTTATCTTTCTATGAGACATAACCATATCCATAATAAAAAACATGATCTCTGTCATATGTTTTAACTCATCAATAGAAAAATATAAAATAGTGTGAGAAACCTGTATAAAATAGATAAGTTTATATATTGGATGTATCAAATGTGGTACCTCTCACTATAGCCAGGATTTCATCATAATCCACCAGAAACCCATATACTATGTGGAGGTTCATCACTCCTAATACCTGTGTCTGGATCTTAATGGACTTTTAAGTATCTGACTTCACTGTACTGGCCTTTGGGGATGAGGACCACTGATAGTAATAATGCATTGATAAATCCTAATAGAACCTTTTAAGATGGACTCAATGACAATAGGTACTGAATATATTCACAACAATGGGATAAGATCATTGGGTGTGTCCTACCTTGACAAACTGATAATAAGTCAAGGGAAAACTACTAGATGCTATTGATGGTTCCTAGTATGATCACTACTTAGAGCTATCTCTTCCACCATTATGATTATATTTTTACTACATATTCTTTCCCTATGTGATATTGATACTTCCACTTGGAGGAAGAGTAGATCTAGATACTCACATTTTTCTCACCAAATTTATTTCTTGCATCATCACCCTATCAATAATATTATTATAGTTGGTGATATTTGGAATGTATACCAAGAATCATATTTCAACAAACTCTGTAGGTATTTATGATCTTTCAAATAATCATTCATCACCACATCTTGAGAAAACATAACTTGTTCCACAAAATGGATAGTGTACTATGACACTAAACACTCTACCTACTGTAAGGAGAGGAACTCCAAGGAATACACTATAATTAAGGATCCTGATAAAAAATTGTAAAATAAAATGGAATTGATGCCCTACCACTGAACGAATACATACTAGTTTTTATAAATCATGGAATCCCACCATCCCTCTTTAACACCCTTGGTCTTAAACATTTCATATTTTACCTTAATAAATTCATGTGTCTGTAAGAGGTCAAAAAACTGATTGATCTTGTCTATCCACTCCTCTACCCGTTAGGGAATATTCACACCATTTAAAAATGGTGGTTTTTCATATAGTTAATATCATGATCTATCCCTATCAACTCTAGTTCCTAGTTGTACCTCAAAATCTTTGTTATGAACCAAAGATACATTCCAATAACAAACATAAACCATCTATATGACATCCTATAAGAGATTCTAATCTAAATAAATGTTCCTTTGAGAATCATATCCCATTATACTCTTCTATATAACCAATAAAAGATGTCTTCAAGGTATGTTTTAAAAAACCAAAAGTAGAAATAAATTATTATAAAACAAAATAATCTCAGTTTGAACTAGAAGTATAGAAGAAGAAACTAATATCAAGGTAAAAACCAAACATAGAAGACACATATCCCAACATCCCATGGTGACTCAAGGTTCATAATGATAATATCTAACTAGGAACTCACCAAAACCTACCCCTTAATTCCTAAAAATATTATCTTAAATCCACCAAATTCCCATGACTAATAATTACCATCCTTTGATAATAAATTTTCGTACAATCACTTAGAAATTCCATCCAACTAGTCTCCAAACTAGACCAGAACAAGACCTGAAGGGAGTTCCTGATCATCACGTGATGGTGACTAGCACTTGGGCATCCAACAAAAATCATATGGAAAAATTTTACCAACCTAAAATAAGAGACATGCCATATATATAAAGAAATAATAAAAATGGTATTAATACAACCCAAGGTAGGAAGAGAAAGCCAAGGTAAATGTATTATAAAACAACCAACCAAAATGACACCCAAACTAACAATTGATACTCCATTTTACATGTGCATAGAATCCCTCCATATCACCACCAACTAACCATAACTTTTAATATAATACTCACCACCTCACCATAATTACATTCCATTTTCTAAATCATATAAAAAAATATCTACACACCTCCATGTGTGTGTCAAGGTGTGATGTAAAAAGGCTTAGTAGGATACCACCAAGGTTTTCCATAACAAGTAATTGAAAAATAATAAAAATATTCTCAATTTAAAGAAAACATGCTATGATAACAAGTTAAAATATTTTATATAAAAATAATGGTTAATAGTTCCCCCTTTTTTCTAAATCTGTCACAAACTAGGTGATACAATTTAGAATAATAATTTTTATAAAAGTTTTACATTTATTAAAGCATATAGAATATTATATCAATTCCAACATAGTACAAATATTTTATCCCAACTAGTCTAAATACCCTGAGAGGTGGGGTGTGGGGGGGGGGGGTGAATTGAGGTATTATAGTTGAAAGAAACTACCCCTTCAGATCATGTTTTGTCATTAAATAAAACACTTTTCTCTCCCTTTCCCATAATAATGTATGAAGAGAATTGAAATCATGAATGAGACAGAATTTTTTTATATTTTTCATCATCACTAGGCTATTTCCAAGGAGTATACAATGTCAATGTTCCCAATGTACCAAATCCACTAAATATCACTACCAAAATACAAGGTTCAGGCGAGATAACTTCTATGACCAGGCTCCCTACCTCTACAAGGTTTAGGGTCAGCTCTCCAATTTTCCAAGGGTCACTCCCTATGTATCTTTATCTACCTCACTATCGATGGAATGGATCACTGTATTCTTCTTCCTTTTCTCACTACTCTAGAAGGGATCCACGCAGAGTTTATGTATTTTTAGGTCCCCTAATTTTCTTAAATGAATAGATCCTAAATTGTACGTAGATTCTCTATTGAAGTCTCACTTTATTCATATTTTTAGTTTATGGAAATTACTTTCACGAACTATTTTAGTGTTTTATTGAACATCCTTGAATTCTATGAGAAATGAACTTCTTCCTTTGTGAATTTTCTTGCACCACATGGTGCAAGTTCTTTATGGACCACCTCTTCTTCTATGGACATCCTATGATTCATCCACGGATCACCTCCACTTCTTCCACAAATGGTTGATTCCCCATAGACCACCCTTTATTCATGTTCTATTTTCCTTTGTGGGATACTGAGCCCCGTAAAACACCTTAACTAAAATATCATCATAGAACTCCTATCCTCTAATGGAATCCTCCATCATGAAGCTCTTCTCCATCATGGAATTTTTTTCCTGCAAACCACATCCGACTTTGTCGAATTATTCTTATATTAATAATATTAACTTTGAATTTTTTCTCTTTATAATGTTTCAATTAGTGGTAACTATATAGGAAAATGGACCTATAAAAGCTGCTAATCCAAATTACACAAAAATTCAATGTGGTTTAGCCTTTACCACATACTGATATGGGGTCTAAAGACCATATTTTTACTTGGAAACCACTGATGTCTTTTAAAAATGAAAACCCTTTTTAGTAACTCAAATCACCACCTCTTTTCATAAATTTCAAGCCTCCCACAATCTTTAATACTCCCTTGAACTACAAGCCTTCTCATGAATTGGTTTTTCTATGAAGCCCACATACCATGCTTCGTGGTCCACATAGAGCTAAAATACAAAAATCCTCTTTTTTTGAATTTCATTCACCATTCTAAATTCCTCCTTTTTCATTCCACAAACTGTGCTTCATGGTCCACAAACTGTGAATCCCATTATAGAAAATATTTATTTTCCAAAAATAAACACCCAATTTTAAGGCCCAAAATTTTTGAAAATACTGGGAAACTACGCCAACTGAATGACTTAGTTTGGAAACAACAAACATTTTATTTCATGGTCATCCAAATTTTTCAATAAATATAAACACCCCAAAACACCAAAATAATGCTTTTAGGGATTTTTTCCAATATTTTAACCCTTTGGGTTTGTTGAAAACTCTTCACAATTTGATACATTGTTAAATTTTCTTCCATAATCAACCTAAATTCACTTATTGTGATTAAGATAGAGATAAAAGATTTACTCAACACACACTCTAAGCCTACATGATCCGTGATTGGTGTGAGAAATGAGAGTATCATTCAAAATTCATCAATAAAAAAATTTAGTTCAGAATTACTCAACTGCTTTCATCCCGAATTTCATCAGTTGTGGTATATAAAATTTCATCGATCATGTTTAGCATCATCAGATTTAAAACTCCCACTATGTCGTTTAACCCATTATCAGCTTCTCCCCTATCCTGATTAAGACATTTTCTCCCATTTTAGCTATAATTTCTCCCCCTTTTTCAATGAATCTGAATGTCACTTTGTTGTTGTTTGTAACAGGGTAAAGAAGAAAAATCATCACATTTGAAAAAAATACACCATACCTCAGTGATATGGGTCCCACATCCACACTTTTTCAAGTTTATAGAGTTTAATAAAGTCCCAGAGTACGTTGATACCTTTTAAAAACATCTTTGGGGAAATCCTTTTTTAGAATGTCTACAACCTGTAATTATATAGGCAGATACTCTGACTTCACAAGCCCTTGCTCCACCTTCTCCTTGATAAAATGATATTTTATTTCAAAATTATTTGTCCTAGAGTGGTGAAATATATTTTTTATAAGATTTATAGAGATTTAATTATTGCAATGGATTCCGATCAAAGACTTCACTTCAACTCCCTTATTGTAAAGCTGTCACTTCATCCATAATAACTACATTCCTGCTTGAGTAGCCACAATATATTCATCTTCTATGATATTAAATAAAATGAAATATTGTTTCTTACTTATAAAATAAATAAAATATCTAGAAATATAGAATGCTCCACCTAATGTTTATTTTCTATCATCTGCTGATCCAACCCAATATGTATGTGTATAGCCTAATAACCTTATTGAGATTTGGCATTGTACTTAAAACCGAAATACATTGTTACCTTGATATACTAAATTATTTTTTTCACTAAAATAAAGTGTATTTCCTTAGGATTGATTTTATATCTTACATCTCAACATGTGAAAAAATATCAGGTCTTATAGCTATCAAGTACAATAGACTTCCAATCATTTGCTTGTATTCTATGATATTAACTACCCTGCCTTCGCCATCCTGTGATAGTTTCATCTAGGAAGCCATTGGAGTTGTCATATTCATTGGAATTATCCTTTCCAAATCTTCTCAGAACCTCCATGGAATATTTGGACTGAGAAATGAATGTTCCATTCATTCCTTGTGTCACATGTAATCCAAGGAAAACATTAATTCACAGATCATCAAAATTTCAAATTCACTTTTCATGAATTCTATGAAATTCTTACACTAAGGTTAATCTGATCCACTAAAGGTTATGGAATCTACATATACTATCACGATCAACCTTTTATTACCTTCATGGTTTACATATAGATTGTAATCAACTCCACCGCACTAAAAACCATGTTTTTTCAAAAACTGATCTAATCTTGAATACCATGCTCTTGGTGATTATCTCATCCCTTATTGTGCCTTATTCAGCCAAAAAACTTGATTATCATATTCATGAATGAAAAAACCATTTTAAGGAACAATATAAACTTCTTCATCCAAAACCCCATCAAGAAATGATTAATTAACATCCATCAAGAAAACTTTGAATATTCTTTGTGATGTTAGGGACAAGAATAATATGATTGTATATATCCTTGAAACATGTTCAAAATTTTTATAAAAAATGATACGTTATATTTGCGATTAACCTTTCCACACTAGTCATGTTTTATTTAGAATCACATCACTATCTTCATTCATCTTATTACAAAAGACCCATTTAGTCCTGATGAGATTTTTCTTTGTAGGCCTCGAAACAATATCCCATGTCTAATTCTTCTCAAATTTGTTAAGCTCTTCATTCATAGCATAAACCCAATTATCATATGCACCTGCTTCATCAAAAAATTTGGGCTTTACCTGTGGGAAGTAAGATTCTTGATTTATATGCTTCATCATCCTGGTTTTCTTTGGTGTTGTCTAATAATCGATTATGTTTTTTCTATCAATTATGACTATTCTCTTTGATCTTTGTATAGATACTAGATTGTTCTCATCTTTTCATTATTTGAATCTTATTTTTAATCTACCTTTAAAACCAGAACATCCCCTGATCTACTTATCTATTCATCACTATCCTCCAGAGATTAATCATTTATTTTCAAAATATTATTCTCATTCTCTACTATAGTCACATCATTACTTTCAACTATATTTCCAAGCTTCTTATTCAAAAGTTTTTATGTTTTTATTTTCTTTGAGTAGCCAAGAAATACCCTTTCATCTCAATGGGATTGAAACTTCCTATGTTTCTCTTTATTTATAATGAAACACTTAATTATAAAGTCTAGAAAGTACTTCAACATTGGATTCATTCCATACTATAGATCATATAGAGTCCTCTCTTCTTTTATGAAAAGTAACTCTCTATTTGATGTTTATACTAATGTCATCACTACTTCTTTCCTAAACTTATATAGAAGGTATTTCTCAATGAACATTGTTCTAGAAATGTTGTTGATAATTCAATTTCTTCTCTCAACTACTACATTTTATTGTGGAGTTCTTACTGATGAATCTTGGTGCTTTATCCCATGTTTCTCAAGATAATCCTCCACTATGATATATATTTTTTACTTTTTTCCATTATCTGTTTAGATTTTCTAGATTTTTTTACCCAACATATTCTCAACTTCATTTTGATATGTTTTTATGCAACTTAACACCTCATATTTGTGAGTGATAACTGAAACCCATGCCATTCTTCTGAAATCATAAAAGAAGAGAACATGATATATCCTCCCATCAATATGTCTTAGTGAAATTGGTCTGCGCACATCAATATGCACTAACTCAAGCAATTTTTTTGACCTTTTTTCTTTTTTCCTTATATACCTTTTGAATGATTCTCCCCTATTAAAAATCATCACATATATGGGTATGATCATGTGATAATCTTGGGAGGTCTTGAGCAGCATCATATTTCACCAGATATTCTAATGAAATTTGGCTCAAATGACTATGATGTTTATTTCAAAACATGTTTTCTTATTCCATGGACAAAAATCACATGTCTTCTTCTCCACTTAAAAGGTTGATATTCCCTTTTGTAAACTTTCCCAACAAAACCACTCAACCATATTTTTCCTTGATGGAAAAAATTTTCTTGGAAAATCTTATGGCCTGTCTTGAGTAGCATAACTGAATGAAACTAAGAAAGTTTTCACTCAGACCTTCAACAACTAAGAAAACATTACGTCCCATGTCTCTTCCCCTAAACATGGATTTTCATGAGCCAAAAATATTTAGGACTTCATCATTTCAAAATCTTACAATACCTTCCTTATCGTACCTAATTACGGTCACTAGATACTTATTTCATATCATATAAAAGGTTCACCCACTATCAATGATCCATATTCCAATGTAATATGATTCTTTAAAATAAATCTCTACCACTACTACCTTTTCATCTCTTTTCTTTTTCTCCCTCACTTTTGACTTCATATCGAGTATGGATTGATAATATTTATCTTCCTTAGTGCATGATGGACCATATTAATCTTTTAATAATTCAAATTTATTTTAAATTTTTATCTCCTTTGATGATACATGGAATTTATTCTTATGATATCATTCATTATACTTTGGAAAATTTCTCTGTATTGTCAATAGAAATCATCTTTCCTTGTTCTTGAATCCTCCATAACTGAAACAATGACCATAAAATGATGTTCTAGAATAGTGAGTTCTATACGGTCACCTAGTTTAGTCTTGTGTCCTTCAGCATCTCTTGGATATAGAACACACTTTTTTTGAGTTTCCCATCTTTCCACAACAATAATGCCTAATGTAGGGTACATTTCTACGTGTCACTTAAAAAACATTGGTTTTCCCATGGGTTATCTAAGTATTTTGGTTATAATTTATAACCAAATAAATCTTAAATCTTCAAGTGTGTTCTTGTGGTCTAATATTAATTTTCAAAACTTTTTTATTTCAATCAATCCCTATATTGTTTGTATTATTTGAACATGATTGTTGCTTATTTTCTACTTGACCTCTATTCAGCAATTATATATTTTATATCACCTAAATGATTAACTTTCTTAATAACATATCGAGTTTCATGAGTTTTTCTAGATCCTTAAAATTTCAACACATGCTGATGAATTCATCTTCAAGTTTTTCAATGAATTTGATTTGTTCTTTTGATGTGTTATTAAAACCATCAATCACCGATTTCTATTCTTCAACATTAAGTTTATGATCACCAACCATTTATAAGTCCTCTGACAATGAAGACTTGAGATTATAAATATATTATATTAGCTCTAATTTCTCTTATTTTTGCTACTAAATATAGAGTTTAGAATCTTGATCCAATTTATTGGAATTTTATGTTTTGGATCTCCAAACATCTATCTCTTTAAGAGTGGATTCCAATTAAACCTATAGATCAACTATTACTTCAACCTATTATTCATCACTTCCACTTTCTTCCCTTATTTATAAATTTAAACCAATCTCCATCATAAAATTCACTTCATGATCCTTGCAGTCATCCAACTCTTCTGCCTTATATTCTTATGAACTCTCATTTTCTTTTGAAAGAAGACTCTTCTTTATAAAGAATTTTTTATTAAAAATTTTCATTCTTTTCATGTAAGATTAAGACCTATTCATGGGAATTTCAACTTCATCCTCTTAATCTTCTTTAAACTTCTTGGGGCACCTTACTGCATGATGTCTAACCTTTTCACATCAAAAGCATGCAAGTGGTTGTTTCCCTTTGAACTTTATTTTTACTCTTTGAAGAATTGAGGAAAGTAATGACGTCAACCCATCCATTTATTTATCTTCCTAACCATCTACAATGGGGAGCTTATTCATGGCCATAAATAACACTTACTTGGATTTTAATTTCTCTATAGACTCATTATCACCATTTATCATCTCATATGAAATAAGATTACTATGGAAGCTATCCAATGTCATCTCCTTCAAATCTGTATTTTATAATAAAAAAACTTTTGTATTAAATTGATGTTTTATTTTTCTCAGGACACATTTATCAATATTTATAACTTCAATAATTTCATCGAGACAACAAATGTATTCCACAACAATATTTTCCCATTCAAAAAAATGTATATATTGATTCATTAGGGTGCATTCTCAGATCCTCATACTTATTCCATAGAACCCAAAAAAGTTTTCACTAAATTTTGAATCACCCTTATAAATATTCAAAAAATATTCCCATATAACATGTGATGACTTACATGACCGCATATTTTTATATATTTAATTAGATAAGGATCTCCCTAAATCATTGATTCCTTTAGCGTCAAAATCCAATTCCCTTTGGTCATATTTTGATAAACCTCCACTGTTGATATTGGCTAAAATTACATGAATTTATGTTATAAAGACATCCATTACTAATGATCAGAAGTAGCACTACATCCGGTTATTCCATAGTTGAAATTTGTTTCCATCGAAGGTAAAAATACCTTTATGATTGAAGACCTCCATTTTTTACTAAGAGATAACCAATGTAATTCAACCTTTCCCTCGGATACCAATTTTTTTCCCAATTAGGTTAAATACCATGAGGGGGTGGTGGTGAATCACAGTATGAAAGATTAAAACAACTACCCCTTTAGATCTTGATTAGTCATTAAACAAAACACTATTCTCTCCCTTTCATATAGAAATGTATGAAGAAAAATAGAAATCATGCATGAGACACATGAATTTTACATGGTTCACCTCCACTAGGATATGTCCATGAAGAATACAATGATGAAGTGATGATGTACTAAATCCACTAAAGCTTACTGCCAAATTACAAGGTTCAGGAAAGATAAATTATGTGACCAGGATCAATGAATTTACAAGGTATAGGGTCATCTCACTGCTTCCACAAGGGTCACTCCCTATGTCTCTTTCTCTGGATCACTATTAGTGTTAAGGATCATCACCTTCCTCTTCCTTTTATCACTAATATATAATGGATCTATACACATTTATGGACTTGTAGGTATATTAATTTTCATGAATGAACACATCCTAAATTGGTGGTATATTTTCTATTGATGTACCACTTTTCTGCATATTGTTAGTTTGTGGAAATTACTTTTGAAAACTATTTTAATGTCTTTGAACTTCCTTGAATTCTCCACGAACTACACTGCTTCCTCCATTAACTATCTTGCACCACATGGCGTGAGTTCTTCACGGACCACCTCTTATTTCATAGACTACCTTCTCTTTTTCCATTGATCAAATACAATTATTCCATAGATGGATGATACCCCACAGACCATCCCTACATCATGACCCCTTTTCCTTTGCAGGATATCGATCCCCACACAACCCCTTCCACGAAATATCTTCACGTAACTTTCCTCCTCTCATGGAATCCCCCATCGCAAACCTCTTCTACTTCATGGAATTGTTTTCATGTAAACCACTTTATACATCAATGAATTCTTCCCACATTAATAATATTCTCTTTTAATTTTCTCTATTTATAATGTTTTGATTAGTAGTCATTATATAGGAAAATATATTAGGAAAACCCGCTAATCTGAATTACTCAAAAACTTATATGTGGTACAACATTTACCACATACTACTATGCAGTCTACATAGTGTATTTTTCATTTGTGGTAGCTGATGTATTCCATGAATGAAAAACCATTTTGGCTCCTAAAATCACTACATATTTTCATAAATTTCAAGTCTCTCAAAAACTTCAAGCCTCCCATGAACTACAAGCCTTAACTAAAAATGATTTTATATGTGGTCAGTGTAGAATGCTTCTTTCATCATATAGCACTATTATGAAGAAATATACCTTTTCTGGATTTCCTTCATTGTTCTACATAACTTTTTTTTCCATGAACTGTGCTTCACAGTCCACAATCTCTGAACCCCTTTATGGAAAAACTTTTTTTCCAATAAAAACTCTTAATTTTAAGGCCCAAAAATTTAGAAAAAATCGGGAAAATATTTCACCTTAAAAACCTTCTTTCATAACACCAACCATTATGTTTCCTAGTTTTTTGGATTTTTCAACAAAAACAAACACCCTAAAATCATATAAATAATACTTTATGGTATTGTTTCCCAAAAAAATCCAAATCACACTGGTAAAAACATTAATGATAACAATATCTAAGATAACCAGGTCACTCATACTCCAATAACCCATCAATGACTAGGGTATACTCAAGTATCTAGAGTCAATGCATCCATAAAATAGTTATAGAGGAACACCCTAGAAAGTGAACCCCCTCATAATGTTAATCATATTCCTATATCCAATGTATCTATGATCTTGGAACAAAGGATCACCCCATAATGTGAACTGACTTACAAGTCCAATAGGAAAGACCCAATACTAAACCCTACACCTAGGTATCCAAGGCTCCCATGTGTGACATATATCAAATATAATGGATTATCAAATTTTATAAAAAATTCCAAAAAACAATTTATTCATCAAACAATGCTTTTAAATCCAATTTCAAAATCCATTTCATAATGAATTAAAAAAAATTATTTTACCAAAATAAAGGGAATAATATATTTTCTCAAAAACCCTTTTACACACCCAAATAAGTAAATAAATAATCATTCAAATTTATTTAGAAAATGATTTAATAAATCAAGAGAATTCATGATTTATAAAACACATGATATAAATGGAACCACCTACCTCAAACTTAGGTTGTACACCAATCGTGGTGGGACCCACACACACTAGAAGGATAGGAACATAAGAACAATGAATGGAGGTTGTGGCATTGGTTTTCACATCATAGAATCAAGTTTTCATAAAAAAAGTTTTTGTGGAGAATGTAGATCAACACATAACTCAACAGTCACATACACCACACCACAACCAACAAGAGAACTATCATTTAAAAGAAAATCACATAAGGTATATAGAAGATATTTTTGAAGGATGATAAGATGATTAATATATCTGGGATATTTAGTTGAGATCTAGTACCAAATCCATTGAGAATATAAAATGGAATCAAGAGTGGAATAGATTTGGTGAAAGTAATCAAAAGATAAAAAACCAACAAACCTAGAAAAAAAAGTTTCAAATCAAGGAGGTTAGAGGGGTATAGTTCACCCAAAATTACATAGATAAGGAATAGGGTTTGGGGAAGGGAGGAGTAAGGAAAATTAGAAAAGACATGGGTGACCAAAAAACATAATCTTTTGGAATGTACAACATTCAATGTGTGAATTATGGATTCATATCATGAACATTAAAAAAGGATAATAAACCAAAAAATTCATCACCTAATATTAAAATTAAAAAATACTAGTTCGTAGTGTGAATATCACCTCACATTGGTAATATTTTTTACATCCGGAAAACAAAATCATAGTTTCTTCCTATAATCCATTAAATTCATGAATATCCCTTCATGGTATGAACTGACTCTTATGACCAGTGTTCAACCAAGTCCTTTAGAAAACCCTCATATCACCCCTAACACCAATTGAACCTAAAAAAACTCTTAAAAATAAAAATAGAGTGTACCTTAACAGGGATGTTACACTTTAGGTGCTCTTCCATTGGAATAACACCCCTGTGACATTCCAAAAACCAATAGAAACATGGTCAAGACTCTCAATCCAAGACCCAAATTTATAAATTCATATTTTCCTATAATTTCACTAACCTTAATGATCTGGTTCATTAAAAAACTATTCTCTATAGAATCATATACTAAATTCATTATTATAATAGTTTCATTATTTAATGGATTTTCTTTCAACCTCTATTGAGTTTCAACATAATTCATACCCAATTTTTATGTAGTCTTTATCAAAATAAGATAAAAAAATCATTAAATATAGAATTATATTAAAATTAATTATAAATTTATAGATAAATTAAATATAGTTCCATATAAAATTGATAATGTTGAAATTTGTCACCCCATAAAGAAAATATTTAACATAAATTTCTTAGATCATTACTATGTCATTATCTCCATTCCATATAAGTATGAAACCTTGGATCCCCTAAAAATTTATTTATTATAGATCTAGGTGTAACATCCTGTGAAATTTCTATTTCACCAAGAATAAGTTGTCTTAATATTAATTCTTAATAACGGTTCATAAAATTTTAAATCATATACAATACAAACAATTATTCTCCTTTAAGTGATATACCAATTTCTTATGAAATTTATTTCAAATTAATGATAACCTCACATAATTGGATGATATAATTAATTTTATTCTATCCATCATTTTTCTTTCAAAATATGTAGTAATATAAAATTTCTAAAATATAAATGTATAAAAAAATAAATTTCTTACTCAGTAACATGATTGACTCCCAAAATTAGAATTGAACAACTCTCTTTAGAAATGACACATTCTTATTATAAAAACATACATAATCACACTTATATGTAAAATATCTCCTAAATATTTATTTCTAGAATATTCTATAGTGAATAATAAATAAAAATATGGTTTAGAGGTTTATAAAAAAATTTAATCCTGAATTTAAATTAAAAGTCCTTCATAATGAATAGAGATAGAGAGAGTGATGGGGTCTATAATTATTTATATAGATGAACAAGGTGATACTCATCCATTGATATATGTTTTATGTATTATATAATTTAAGTTATAAAATTATTTTTATGTCAAATATAAAATAAAGAATAAATCTTGAATTCCATAAAAAATAATGTTTATTTCCACTAATGATTGAAAAAATAAATGTCATACATAATGAGAAATAAAAATATGTTACCAGATTTTTAGCATATTAAGATATATTCATTAGTGAAATTAACTTTTAGAAGTTATCTTCTGAAATATATTAAATGATATTATTTTGAATAGTATGGTTATAAAATATATATTTAAAATAGATTATCTTATGTATAAATTTTTATGGTATATATGAATTTCCTTCATAAATGTTAGAAAAAATTATCCCTGATTGTCAAAGGAGAAAATAAAGTATAATGATAATATTATTTATTATAAAAGAAAATAACAAATATAATATCATGATTAACCTTCATTATATAATTTAATCTTACACAATAATTCATAGACAGTCATACCTATCCATGTACTGATTATTTTATCTATTAATTCTCAACCTATCATCCTAAAAGGAAACTAAGAGTCTAGTTCCCAAAACTTCTTGGGTATAGATGTTTTATAAAACAATATTTTTAGGAACCAAATATTCTTAATTTATAGATATTGAATATTTAATAGTTTCATGGAAATAAAATACTTAGAAGTTTTTAAATATTTAACCTTATTAATGAAATAATGATTCTTCTAGAGAACTCACCTCTAATATTTAGTTCAAAAGTGTACAATCTTCAAAAAAAAATATTTTAGAAAAAAACATGAATTATGAGAATAAGAATAACCAATTCTATATTTAACTTTAGGTGGTTTAATTAAGTAGAGATTCTTATCAAATTTTTTCCTTCTAGAGTAAAATGAGATATTATTCTCTTAAGACTTCAAATTTCAGACATAAGTGTAATGAACTTATTTTCATCTTATCTTAATGAAAGTAGAATAGGTTTAAATTTTAATTTGGAATTAGTATTTGATATTTCACCCCTATATTTAGCAATATTTTCTGTTTCCTCATTATATTTCCTAAATGTTTTTGGCTATGTATTCTTTAATTTAGTCACATATTCTTTAATCTCTTCATATTATAGAGAAGAATCATCATGTTCATCTGTATAATTTGGATATAAATAATAAAAAGATATATTTTTTAAGTGTTCAAGAGTTACCTTATGCATAAAAAATGATTCTAGTCGAGGAATTATTACACTAAAAGTAGTGATCTTTTAGCTTTAATCTCTATTCAAAGAACTTTTAGAAGATAGATTTTTAATCACACTCTAGGTATCCACCACTTTCAAAAAATTATTTTATTTTCTCTTAGTGACAAATATAGACTCATTATTTAATTTAAATCTAAAAAAATATGTCTTTATTTGTTTAGGATTTTTACACTCATAAAAAATAAAATTTATGGAATCCTTTATGACATACCTTTTACTAGAAATAAAATTTCTATTACTTATACCATTATGGTTGTTGTTGTTTTGAAATATTTTATTCTAAATCATCCAACAATATAGTTGTAAAAATTAAAATCCATTAAGATAATTCTCACTAAAATATAATTAATCCTTATATTTATGTTTTTAAGTATATAGATTTGATTTATTAATATTAGTTTTAAAAGAAACTCTACACTAATTATTTTCCTTTTTTCGCGTTTTATTTCATTTCATTATTATATTTCGTTAAACTTTTGATGATATAATCAATAGTAAACTTCATAATAAGCTTCATTACATCAATAAATATCCTCTTTGATTCCAATTCCTTTATAATTTTATCAATCATATTCTCAGTGAACAGATCATCATTAATCTCTTACTCCCTAAGTGATTGAAAACTATCCATGATTATCATAAATATCCAATTAATTTGTGAAACTAAATCTAAAATAATGAAATAAAATTCTTGATAATAAACTCATATAATAACTCTCCTGGTTTAAAAAATATTCAATGTTCTTAAATGTGTAAATTCTTGTTTTTTCAAAATTTCATTAGCAATTTTACAAGAAGAAACTTGAATATAGATATTATATTGTAAATAACCTAAGAGTGTGTTCCATACTTTCTAATTAAATTAAAATTCATCTCTCTACTCCCATGTGAAGATCAAAATAAAATTATCTAGAATATTGTAATCACCTATAAACATGATATAGTTATCAACATTGGTATTAATAACATACATTTCCATCTTGTCTCTTTGATATTTATAATAAACACCTTCAAAGGCTTATGGCCATATAGGATTAAAATTCATAAAAAATATGACTTTTAGTGTGCCTAACCCAAAAAATATTGTTTATATTTATATATTAGTATAAGGAAATAATTTTTAGGACAACTCTGATGAAAAATTATTTCCTTGTATGGAATATTCAACCGGGGTGGGGGGTGAATTGCTTTTTTTATAAACACAATTTTTTCACCACTATAAAAAACATATGTTTTAGAAGATTTATTTTCTGAACTATATAAGTAAAAAAAATTAATAAATAAAGTATAAATAAAAAAATTAGAAGTTACAAACTATCTAAAGTAAAATAGTTAAAAAAAATAGGAATAACTCCAAATATATCAAAATTATGAGGTTTCAGATAATAATAATATATTCCTAAATAGTATTATTAAAGTATATCATATTTCCTATAACTATAACTCTTCACTTTTTATACAAATTGGAAGGAGGATTAGTACCATGATCCAAAGGACTCAATTTATGAAACCATGAAATAAATTCGATCAAACGATCAGAAGAAAAAAGTCCTCTACCCATACTTCTTTGATACATATGGGTAGAAAAAACCTATTACCCTAGATAACTTATTTGATTAGAATATCCGAATAAATGAATTCTTTATCCACAATAATTATTCAATAAAATATTTTTTAAATAATTATTTCTTATCCATAAAACTATTTGATCATACAAGATTGGAATAAAGCGATTTTAATGAGAATCTTAGAGCTTTTATAATGAAACCTAATAAAATTTGAAACTTTCAAATATCATTAGAAAAATAAAAAAATAGAATAACACATATTATAAGGTAGATTAAAACTATCAAATAATGTTGTTTTATCATTCATTCCTAGACTCCTCATACTATTATTTATAAATGTTGAGTGTGATAAACTTACAATAGTAAACATTGATATCTTCTAGTACGTATGTATCTTTTAAAAAAACGTGAATTTTCATCATGATATTCTATTTATACATTAATTTCAAGTGACTTCATGATGTTCTAGAATTTTATTATTGGGAATCAGTGTATCCATTATAAGGTTATTTAAAAGTTAAATATACTCAAAAAGGATTATAAAAACCTTCATGTTAAATCAAGTAAATTATAATGTTTATTTTGATCTTAAAAACAAAACATTTTAAAAAAGTAATTTCATAAAATGAATCTACATAAGTATGTGAATAATTTAAATGATAAAAATAGATTTTCAATGTTGATTATATGAATTATAGCATCAAAATTTTAGAGAGTTTTAGAAGAATACTTAGAGAAAAGAGATGTTGAGGATTTGGATTCAAACTAATGCTATAATTATCTAGGTTTTTGAACTATGTTTTTTTATATTAGGAAATTATAAATTGTATGTATGTAAATAGACCAAATGGGTTTGATTCATGCTTTAGAAAAGATTTCCAACCACCTAAACTATGATTTTCATCATTTATTAGGCACTGAAATTTAAAATTATTAAGAATGGGATTGATAAATTACAAAATCAAAAAATTAATTTTTTTAAAATTAAACAAATATAAATCCTCAATAAAACTTGGATAAAATATATTTATTAAAGATATCAATTATTTATCAACCATATAAAATTAATCCATTGAGTTTTATCCGATCCTCAAAACTATAAGGCTTATCCATCCATTGATGTTTCTAGGATCAAGGACATAAAAGAAAAAAATAAAAAAGATATCCTTAATAACTGATTTTGATCCTCCCTATTAAAACCCCCATTATTTATTAGTCTTACACACTCCATTTGGTCATTCACACAAAATTAGTTCCAATATTTTTCTTTTTATCATAACCCTTTAAAATGGTATATTTAATTATGTTTTAATTATATTTTTATAGTGGAAATCCAATGTTGAACCAACCTTTTCCAAATTTAATAAAATTTACTTAAAATACTCATATAATTAATCCTTAATTAGTGAAATGTTCATGCAAATTAACACATCAGGTAAAAATGTGTCATGATCCTTATGTAACTTTCAACCATTTTCATGTACTATCCTCCTTTAGCTGAGTAGGGTTATAAGATTACACCCTGAACCTATACAACTTTTATAAATTAATTACATCATACATTTTCACTCCTACAATGTTTCTTTAGGAAAAAAACTAACAATAAAATGTAAAAAATCACCATTTTTATAAAAAAACTAAAATAAACTAATAATATGTATAAAATTAATAAAAATACACCTGTATCAGTTTTCCTAAAATGGTGGACCTTTTTCCTTCTACATCCATTATTAATTCCTTGAAAATTATCAATAAAATTTTCTAAATTCACTAGTTTAGGATTTATTATTTATATTATCCTTATTGATACCAATTTGAACTCTAGAACATTAATGAGTACTTGTTATTATAATTTTACAACAAAAAGTATCCCATGAACTATATAATAAATTAAAATATAAAAAAGAAAATTAATTACTTATCTACTTTTGAAGAATAAATTTTGATACTTGGGTATGTAAATAATGACCCACTATAATGGTTCAAAAAATATGTTGTATTGAAATAAGATAACATCAAATGTTTTGAAATTTATAATCCTTAGATCTTAAATATTAGGTGGTATCATTGGAATTTATGACCAAAACATAGATAACGAGTTTACATAGTGAGAGTATGTGTAACAACCTCAACTTTACTAACCCAGAGCTGATGTCTGAATTATTACATTGGAATAATATAAAAGGAATCAAATCCTGAATAATCAAATAATTTATTAGTATTGGTAAACTCGATATAGACTAGAGTCTTAGATTAATTTTTTTAAAAAAAAAATCAAAACATATTTTTTTTCAAGCATATCATTATTAACTCTAGGATATCCTTGCATATCATTCGTAGTACACTTCTTGGATTCTTGAGAAATGGAACAAATAGGGGTGAGAACTAATTATTAGTAAGGATAAAAAAAATATATACAATTTAATATCTTCAATGAGCACAAGAAGTGCATAAGGGTATGATCACATAATCAAAGTGCTTGAGTAAATCATAAAATAACTCATACCCATCAATAAACGAATCATAAATCATAAAACATAGCATATATATTCAAAAAATTAAAGATTCATAATAATAAATAATCATGCGCCATGTTATATCAATATTGATCAAAGGAAACATTATAATCCCTTGTAAAGAATTGATAAAATGTGTTAGTATCTTGGGATATCATATTCATAGAACACTTAAAGAACCCTTAAAATATAATAACCATATGATCTACTTAAAATATAATTATACAAAGAATATAATCATTATCCAACGCATTGAAGCGCTATCTGAGTGCACCCATCATTTAATCTATATCGGTCTCACTAAACACTATCTGGGTGCACCCATCATATAATTAATCTCTAAGAAATACAACATGAATAAAGTACATTGAGCTTTCATTTCATCATAAAACTCATAAAACAATTATTATTATCTTTTTAAAATGATTAAACCATAGAAAAGAGATGGGTTTCAAAATAAACTCTTTGAAAATTTATTTACCCATGGAAATGAAATGAGTTCCATTAAAATATATTTGAAACATGATTAACGCATGGAAAAGAAATGGGTTACAAAACAATATCTTTGTAAAATTCTAATCAATCTTGAGAAATAATAAAAATAGTATCATTATAAAATATAACCATCGAATCATACATGAAAATAAGGGCTGTTAACATTTATGAATAGGAATACCATTAAAAATTAATGAAGGATGTTTGGAGAAAAATAAACTTTTCATTTTGAAAAATCATTTTTAAAAAGTAAAAATTCATAAAATATTTTGAAAATTATTTTCTTTAAAAACAAACTTAGAAACATATAATGTAATCTTTAAAAATTATTTAAAACATTTATTGAGGAAATTATTTTTTCAATTAAAAATAAATTCTTTAAACACTTTAAAAACCATTCTATTTGAAATTAACATGAAAATTTATAAATGAATCTTCAAAGAAAATAATGGTCATTACTGTGGAAGAACTTTATTATTCCACACACGTTAAAATAAGGATTTGTTTCACATTTTTGGTAAAATCCAAACATGAATTTTTTAGAAAATTCAATAAAAATTACTTTAATTTTTGTTGGTAAAAATTCAAAAATGGATAAAAATTTATTTAATAAATAATTTGTAAAAGGTTAAATCATTTTTGAAAGAGTTTAAAAAAATATGGGTTTGGAAGAATTGTTTTTGACCAAAGAGAGAAATGAAGTAAGATTTTTGTAAAAACATTTTTCTCAATTATTTTAATTACAAAAGAGTTAAAAAATTATACTACCACTTGAATATTTGATCAATTAATAGAGTAGAATAAAATTTAATTGTTCTATTATAAAATGGTTAAATAATTTACTTCAATTGAAATTAAAGAATACAAAATTTCAATTATAATGTTATTGTGAAGAATCTTTAAATTGATCATAAAGGTGAAGTGAGCATTAATAAATTAATAGAATATGTGTATCAATTTTGAATACAAATAGAAAATTGGATATTCAATATAAGATAATCAAAATTAATTACACACATAATTGTTGAATTATAAATAAGAAGAAGTAATATAACCTAACGAAAACAAATAGAGTTCTAAAATTATTTACCACTTGGTAACTTTTATGTAAAATTATCTTATATGAATTAATTAAAATTGAAATTAAATATAACATAATTTATGATGTATTCAGGATATTACATGTAAAATGCTATGTTTTTACACACTAAAAAATAAATTGGTTCATAACATACAAATGTGCCTCAATGAAAGGAAATTGAGACAAAATCCTCTACAAAGATCATATCATTAAAGTAGGGATTAATCAATTAAATTATTCTATGTATCAAATATAAATTCATATAAAACATGTTTAAATACTATCAAAAATAATTTAAATCCATTTCATGAATATTCTAATTATCACATAATCAATGTAGTATAAGTTTAACCCAATGAATGAAAATTGAGTTAAGAAATCCCTTACCTCATGCTTCCTTTTGGTTGAATATGATTTATCTTTATTTATATTGTTTTAAACATGTTATTAACTTATTATAAAACCATATTAATATTTATGATATCTTTTGTTATCCTTTTATAAAATATCATCACCCATTTTTAATAATTTTTCATTATTTTTATTATTTCTGGTGTTAATTGTTATGGTTCCTTATTCGTACATTATCATGAAATTTATGGTTATTGTGCATATTATATAGTTACATAATCTACATAATAATAGTCCTGAAATTAGTATAATATCTACACATTTATTATGAATTTTATAACCCATCATGAAATATTTTTATGAAAAACTAAGTACGTTATAATCATGGAGTTTGTAGGTCGTACATACCCATGAGTAACAATTATATTTTTCAATGACCATTATAGAAAGTACGTCAGAAATATTTTTTCTTTATGTAATTATAATAAAATCATAAATAAAATATTATTTCATTAAATATACATATATATATATATATATCATCCATGTGGCGAGGTCATGAAAATAGAGAGTTACATCGCTTTGTGAAGGTAGTAGTCCACACATACACGAACGACGTTATCATCTTTTAGTGAGTGAAAAGGTAAGACAAAAAATGATATAATATTTTTTTATAATGATAAATATTTCATTTATATCACATAAATTTATTGAATCTATCCTCATTATTTTATATGTAAAGTGTTAGTGAAAATTAATCATATCATTTCGTGAGGCGATAGTCCACCGTACACACAAGTGATGTTATCATATCCCTTAAAAAATGGAAAGTAAAAAAGTTATATAAAATTTAATTAATATAGAAGTATAATTACTTTATAAATATCATATATATACTTTATATCCATCATCATACCCAACTGTGAGAGGTGGTAATGAAAAAAAGAATGACATCGGTTCGCAAGGCCATAGTTTACTGTACACATGAATAAAGATTTCATAACCCATTTGATGAAAGATGAGAAGTATATATATATATATTATTAAAATAAAATAATAAAATCTATGTATATATATAATATTTTTAGTTTATTATATAATCATGATTAAATAATAATCTAAGGGGTTGTAAGAAGAAATAAAATAAAATCGCTTGTTGAAGAATGTTACCTCTTCTTTGGGTAAATTCTTTTGATTTGCACAAACAACCTTCCATGAATTGAATTATTCCAAAACTAAGGCTTATAAGATGAAATAATGTAGTTTTTTAAGTAAATAGGGAATTGATTTTCTCAAACAAAAGGTTTTTAAGGTGTGAATAATAGAGGATAGGGTGTGACCTATTATATGTGAGGTGAGTGACACACTTGTAATTTTTGAAAAAAATTAATTACAATGATGTTTTTTTCATGTCACAAGGATAAAATAATGGACTATTATATATAATCTTAGAGATAATGTTTGGAAAAAATCCCTCAAGGTATCATTGAAGCATTTTTGAGGTGATTGTGTTTGTTGACAAAGTGGACATTTGAGTGGTGATTGTTGACAAAGCAAAACAATGACATACAAATTTGTTGAAAAATAGGATTTCATGATGAAATGTCAAGTTCAAGAGATGAGGTCAACGATCCATCTTTGTTTCAAGAATGTTGACAAATGGAATGGATGATCTGGAGGCGGTACAAAAAGAACAGATACAAGGTGGCACCATTTTCCAGTGTTTGCCAAATTTTTGGGCCTAAAAATCGTCAAATGAAGAAAAGTGGGTTTTGGAAAAGGGACTTGCGCGCCATGTACATGAAGGCTTGGAAACTTGAGCTCCATATGTTTTTCATGATCAGATCACCAAAATATGGAAAAGGGATAAGTGTCGCACAAGTATTGGTGGTGTCGTGCAGATGACTTGCACGTCATGAAGAGACTTGCGCACCGATGCCTTGGAAGCTTGAGAACTTACGAGCCTGTGGTTTTTCAAGATAAGAAGATAAAAATAAGGAAAAGTAAAGAGTTTTGAGCAAGTTTGGAATTAAGTCGCGCAAGTGACTTGTAGGAGAAGATACCTACGCGCCGAGACTTGTGCGCCGAAGGGAGACCTACGCGCAGTCGTGCAGGGTGGTCAATTTTCCTATAAATACTGGACCACCCATCTTCATTCATCACCGGAGTTCAACAATTTGAAGATTCAGAGCTCCCGTCACGCAGGTGTGGTGGTTGCGCAAGTGGTGGTGTGTCGCGCAAGTGGGACTTGCGCGCCAGAGAAGGAGGTTGCGCGCCAAGTGTTAGTTGCATGCCTAAGGTGGTTTAGGCGAGGAAGGAAGTGAGTCGTGCAAATTTGGAGTTGAAGAAGCTTGTGTCACGCAGGTGTCTGAGGAGGACTTGCACGCCAGTTGTGACTTGTGCGCCGATACTTCCGCACCGAGGTATACTTGCACACCAAGTAAGGTTGATTTCCCAGTCATACTTTCGAGCTGCGTGGAAGCTGGAATATTTCCTGATACCTTCGGTGAAAAGAAAGATTCATCTACGGGTGAAAGTTGGACTTCAACAGAGAATCCATATACAATAGAGGATGCATTACTTCATGCAAATGAAGAGACCTATAGGTCTATAAACTGTGAGTGGATCATTTCCAGAGCAGTGAGCGAAGGAAGAGGAAGAAGGTGATCCTCTCCACCAGTAGTGAGCCAGAGAGAGAGAAACAGGGAGTGACCCTTGGGAAAGTAGTGAGCTGACCCTAAACTTTGTAAAGGCAGTGAGCCTAGGAATAGAAGTGATCTATCATGAAATTTGTATCCACATCTAGTGAAGAATAGTGGAATTTGGTACGACCGGCAACTTGTCGACATATGCTTCTTGGACGTAGCCCAGTGAGGGTGAACAAAGTAAAAATCACTGTGTCTACCTGCATACTTCCCTGCATTGCATTTAAAGCATCATAATCAGATAAAGAAGAGAATAAGTGATCATAATATACACACAAGTGCAAACAAAGTGACCCTTGTAATAAAGAGGTCAAGATCCAGTGGGGCAGAAAGAACTTTGAAAAATAATATCCATACCCTGATTCACCCCCCCTCTCAGGGAATATAGGCCTCTATTGGTCCTAACAGATAAGGTCTAAATAAAGATATAAAACAGATTTTACAAAATTTATTTGGTCATTTTAAGCTTTATTTGTTTAGTTTAACCCCTGGAAAATCCAATTTTACCTTAATTGTTGTAATTAAATTTTACTATACTCACTATTCATTTGGGTCAAAAATTAATTTGAACATATTATAAAATATAAATAATTTGGATTACAAATATTTAATCCATTTTACCAAATTAAAATCACATATTTAGAAAATTTTTACTTAAAATTATCCCCACAGATGTGATGAGAAAGTGAGTTTTCAAAGTTAAAATGTTCAAAAGGTTACATTATTTTTATATAAAAATTAAATATTGAAAAGTATTAAATAAAATAAATCGAATTAATAGATATATAATTAAACTAATTTTACTTTAAAACCAATTAAAATTATAATTTATATTTATAAATAATTTAAATAAAAAGGAATTTTTCAATTAAAATTCTATTTTTTTCATAATTCATCAAAAAATGAAATATATTAGAAAAAACCCAAAAAGTAACCATAATATGACAAAGATATTATGATTTTAAAAAATAAGTACATTTTATCAATTTTTTTTTCTAAAATTGGTAAAAAGTAATTTCAAATTATGTGTTCAGAGAGAACTAAACCTTCTTTTTGGAAGAAATACTTTTTTTTCAGAAATCATTTATTTTTATTTTATTTGATTCTTATTTAATTTATAATTATTTGATAACCATAATTTTCATAATTTTTTAATTAATATTCATAAATTAAAATTTAAATATTAGGTTATTAGGGTACACTATATTATAGTTCATTTCAACTATGGGTTGCGTATTCTACAATCCAACGAAGAGGCAAAAATTATTTAAAAACAAATATATCATAAAGTCTCAGGTTATTACATTCTCATATAAGATCATTATTTCATGTTGTTTATACTATCAAAAATAATTTTATTATTTTAAAATATCATGGTGTTATATCCTCCCCCCTTTAATAAATTGTGACCTTGTAATTTGTTGGTTATCTTAGTAATCAAAGGACAGACATTTGAATTTTTTTTGGTAAACCCAAATCATAAAAAGTGTTAATAAATCACCCTCTTGATAAAAGTGAATGGAATTTACAAGGGTTATATGTAAAAGCACATACTGGGTTTTAAAATAGGATAACCTTATTTTAAAGTGGAGATTTAGACATGGAATAAAATCATAGATAATATGGATAGTGATTGAGGTAATTGACCACAAACAAGTGAATGATCAATGGAAAGATAAGGGACTTAAAACAAAAAAACTATGATTATTTATAATACCATTTATTAATTGGATATGAATGTAATAAGATATTTTTTTAATATTATTTTTGTAATTTTGAGGATTTATTTCAATATCTATATTGAAAACAAAGTAAAATATACTTACTTTACAAGTATAATTTTATCCTTTATCCAATTTAAACTATAATAACATCTTATTCTCTAAACAATGAGTATTGAAGATGATTTTCTCATGAAAAAATCACTAAAAATTAACCTTTAAAGGATAATATAACTTTAAAATGGATAAAAATATATTCCACATATCTTTTGACATTAACCAAAACCAAAATGGTTATCACATGGTAATATAATTATGAAATTTAGAAAAACTTCATATGATCTATTAATCTTCAAAAGTGAAATGTAATTACCAATTCTCAACTAAATCATTTAAAAATAAAATCAAAATAAAAGGGTATTTTAACCTCAAAATTTATCTCATACCTTTAATCTTTCAAGCCAAAAAATATGGTGACATCTTTTTTTTGAAATAACCTTAATCACATAGTTACCAAATAACTTTTCAATATTATGGTTATCTATATGATAAGTTTTTTTACTACAATTACCATAGAATCCAAGATCATATAAAACTTATAGGGTATCAATAAGTTAAATCTTATTTCCACAATATGTAAATGTATACATAAAGTTAAACCAAAGATTTACATATTATTAAACCTAATAAGGCGTATGCTTAAATGTCATTAATCACTTTAAGATATCATGAATTAGAAACTCAAAGAGGTGTCTAATACTTTGAATTTATGATCATCCTTAATATTATATACCTATAATGGTATCCATATCTCTTAAGACAACCTCACATGATCACATCATAATATCAAGGGTATCTAAGACCTCCTCTGATACAAAATATAACAACCTATAAATATTATAAATTTATATTACATCTAATTAGATTAATATTCAATACATTACACAGAAAAGTGACTAAGGACCATAATAGTTTAGTGCCTTTGGAAACATGGAAAATAATATTATTAATTTAGGAAATATCTTCAATTTCCCCCATAATGATCTTCTACTTTTTTACTCATACTTAAAAACCTTTCTTCAGAACCAAGGGAAAATGAAACCTAAGAAGGGAGACCTCAAATGACTAGTAAGGATAAACATAAAAATTAAAAATTGAATGTTATAAATGAGAATAAGAAGTTGATAAGAATATAATGACATAATTAGAGTGCATGAGTGAATTATAAGATAAATCATACCCATAAATTCTCAAATCATCAATCATAAAACATATAATAATGATTTAATAGAGGAAAAAGTGATAAGAATAAATAATCATGAGCCATGTGATATCAATCAGGATAAAAATAAATATTATAAACTCATGGAAATAATAGATAAAATGTGTTGGTATCATGGGAAATCATCTTCATATAACACTTATAAAAACGTTATAAATGGAATAAACATACAGTGGACTTACAATATAATTTTGTAAAGAACATAATCATACCAACTGCATTAGAGAACTATCTTGGCATGCCCATAATTTAAGATATATTGGGCTCACCTAGATCTTTCTAGTCACACAAATGGTATAAGTAATTTCCAAGAACCGTAACATTAATAATGTACATAGAAGTTTTATTTCATCATAAAACACATAAAATAATAATTACCCCTATTAACATGATTAAACTATGAATAAGATATGAGTTTCATAAAAATAAATTTAAAGCATGAATAACCCATAGAAAGGAAATGCATTCCATTACAATCTCTTTGAAACATGATTTACCCATGTAAAAGAAACAGGTTCCATAAAAATCTATTTGAAACAATCTTAATCCATGTAGAGAATGAATGATGATGGTATCATTAAAAAATATCATTGTTATATAATAATTAAAATTCAGGGTTTTTAGCATTGATGAATGTGAATACCATTAAAAAATCATCAAATTTGTTTGAATGAAAAAAAATGTCCATTTTGAAAAATCTTTTTTCAAAAAGTAAAAGGTCAAAAAATATTGTGAAATTCCTTTACTTTTAAAATAATTTTGGAAACATATAAAGTAATCATTAAAAATCATTTATAAAATTTCTTAAAAAAACATCCTTTCCATTAAAATAGTTTTTTAAAATTTTTTAAAATAATTTTCTTTGAAAATAAACTTGACAATTTATAAAGAAATATTCATATAAAATAATTTTGATAATGCTGGTAAATTCTATTTATTCCATACACGTTAAAACAAAGATTACTTTAACATTTTCAACAAAATCCATATAGGAATTTTTTAGAAAATGACATGAATATTGGTTTAATTTTTTAAAAAACTAAATCATGTATAAAAATTACTTTAATAAATAATTTCTACATGGTTGAATTTTTTTGGAAAAATTTAAAACAACATGGTTTTGGAATAAAATTATTTCTGATCGAAGAGAGAAATGAAGTCATATTTTACTAAATAAAATTTCTTAATCATTTTAAGTTAAAAAGAGTGTAAAAATTGTTTTATTACTTAAAAATATCATGAATAACCAATATATAATAAAAATAAAAGGGGTTTATTTAGAAATGGTTAAATAATTTCCTTCTACTGAAATTCAAGAATAAGAAAATCGTGATTGAAATGAGATTGTGAAACAAACCCTTACAATGGTCATAGTTTTAAAGTGAGGATTAATAAATGAATATATTATGTGTATGAAAAATATATACACACAAGAAAAGTGTACATACAATATAAGATAATAAAAATTCAATATACCTATAATCTTGGAATATCAAAGATGATAAAGAAGTAATATAACCCAATGTTATCAAATTGAGTTATGAAATTATTTAAATCTTGATAAATTTTAAGTAAAATAAAATTGGATGAATTAAGTCAAATTAAAAATTTAAATAACATGAAGTATTAAGTATTTATGTATATACACTATATAAAATAAATTAGTGCATAAAATACAAATGTGCCTCTATGAAAATAAATTGAGACAAAATCCCTTACAAAGATCATATCATTGAGGTGGGGATTAATCAATGAAATAATTATTTTTAACAAATGTAAATCCTAATAAAACAATTGGAAATAATTATCTGTACCAATCATGAATTATTTTTATGAAAAATGAAGTACGTTACAATCATGAAGACAATATATGGTACATACACATGAATAATGTTTCCATTTTTCAATGACCATTATGGAAAGGAGGTAAGTGATATTTTATGTTTACATAATGATAATAATATAATAAATAAAGTATTTTTATAAATATACACACATACATCCTTGATGTGGTTTAGTGATGAAATGAAATATTAAAATTACTTCATTAATGCGGTAGTCCACACATACATAAATGATGTTATTATCTTTCAGTCAGTGAAAAGGTAGGAAATAAAATGATATATTGTCTTTTAATAATGATAAATATGTCCTAAATATCATAATTATATCATTTATAACATATATATTTAATAAATTTATCCTTATTATTGTCTAAGTCAAGCATTATTGAAAATGAATCACATCACTTTGCGTGGTAGTAGTCTGCCATACACATGAGTGACATTATCATATCCTCTACAGAATAAAAAGTAAAAAAGTTTTATATTATATAATAACTCCAGAGGTATAATTATGTTATATATATCATATATATACTTTATATTCATCATCTTACCGAACCAATAGAGGTGGAAATGGAAAAATGAATGACATCAGTTCGTGAGGTGGTAGCCCATTGTAGACACTAATGATGATTTCACAACCCATTTGATGAAAGAGGAAAAACAATTAGGTTATGAAATTAAAATAATAATATATTATTATATTTAATATATTCATTTTATTATATAATCATGGTTTAATTATAGTTTATATTGGTGGAGTAATAAATAACATAAAAACAATTGTTGAAGAATGTTACCTCTTCTTTGAGTAACATCTTTTGGTTTGAAACAAATGCCTTACTTGATCAAATTTATAACCGAAATAAGTATTTTAAGATGAAAATATATAATAATGGAAATTTTTTGGATAGTTATTTTCTAGAAAAAGGTTTTGAAGGTTTGAAAAAGAGAGGATAGTGGTGAACTTTTATAAGTGAGGTGAGTGACACACTTGTAATTTTTGAAAAGAATGAATTCCACTCACATGTTTATACTTCCAGAAGGATCAAATAAAATCCCATTATAGATTATATAATGTATAAGGTCTAAATATCTCTATTAAATATATTTTATATATGTTTTTAGTTCATTTTAAAAGTTATCATTTTAGTTTAATCCCTAAGTAAATCCATATTTACTTTAACCGCAATAATTAATTTTTACTATATATTCATTATTCATTTTGGTAAAAAATTATGATGACCTTATTATAAAATATAAATTATATTTATACCTAATTTTTAATCCATTTTTCAGAATTCATTTCATATAATTGGCAAAATGTAACTTAAAATTAGTCCCGCAAACGTGATGATAAAGCTGGTTTAAAAGAGAAAATGTTCAGAAGTTTACAATGTTTTTATATGAAAATTGAATATGAAATTTTTTTCAATGACCTAAATTGCATAAATATATATATAATTGAAATAATTTTACTGTAAAACTAATTAAAAATAAAAATAAAATTATAAATAATTTAAATGAAAAGGTAGTTTTCAATTAAAAATTAGTATGTTTCATTATTCACCAAAAAAAGAAATATTTCAAAAAAATTCAAAAAATTAACCCTAATCTAACTTTGATAATATAATTTTAAAAAAAAATTAATTTTTTCAAATAAAAATTCTAAAAGTGTTAAAAAATAAATTTAAATTATGTGGAGGAAGCGAGACAAAACCATCTTTTATAAAAAAAATACAGTTTTTTAGAAAACATTTATTTTACTTTTAATTGATTATTATTTTATTTATAATCAATAGATAACATTTATTTTCATAAGTTAGATATTAATATTCATACATTCCAATTTAATGTTTAGGTTATAATGGTACACTATATTATGGTTCATTTCATCTCGGTGTTCAATGTTTTATAACCTGTCAAAGAGATTAAATTTATTTAAAATGAAATATATCGTTAAGTATCAGGGTGTTACATTCTAGTATAAACTTATTGTTACATGTCATTTATGCTATTTATCATAATTTGATTCTTTTCAAATCTTAGGGTGTTACATTATTGTGGAATTTATTTTAACTAACACTAATTTTGAATATTGATTTTAAGAATAAGATAATCAAAAAATGAATGATTTCAAGAAAACAAGGGTGAAATATTTGTTGAGGATTCATATTCCACCCATTTTTATAATTAAATAGGTCGTGTTCATTTTTATTTTTATATTAAAATTATAAATTATATGTATTTAAATATATTTATGGGGTTTATTTTAACGTAACTAAATAATCATGATCATGAAAACTCAATTTCTTAGTATTATATAGGTATATATGTTCAGAATTATGAACAATGGAACATTTTAGGAAAATATTAAATTTATCCATTTGATGGAAATGAAACCATAAGAAATTAAATCCCTCTTTGATAAAATCAATTCAATAACAAACCTCCATTATTCATCTACCATAGAAAATTAACCCATTGAGTATCATCATAGACTCAACACCCAAGGGCTTAATTGACTATTATTGTTTCATAGTGAAAAGTGATACAAGAGAAAATAAAAGACATAGATTTAGTATTTTTGATGAACAAAACATCCTAAAATAATCCTTACCACCTGGTTTTTAGTTCTCATATTGGTATAAAATCCCCCCCAAATGAGTGCACTCTACTTCCTTTTGTCATAATACTTCAAAATTATGGAATTAATTATGTTTTTTTGGAATGAAAACATGCCAATGCATCATAAACCACACTAAATTTCATTAATCCTCCTCAAAATTATATTCTCATTAATCCTTAATCAGTTGAATATTTTTTAAAAATTACCATTTCCTATGAAATATTTTCTTGAACACCATATAAAATTATACAATTTTCAAGAAATATCTTAATTTCATAGCGTTGGTTTGTAAAATTATACCCGAAACCATTAACTTGCTTCAAAATTTATTAATTCATTTACTTTAACTCCTCTAAATTATTTTCATGAAAAATAATACAATAAAGTAAAAATAAACAAGTGATTCTAATAAAAGTAAATCAAAATTCAAACTATTTATAATAATTTTTAGATCCATATGTGTCAAATTAACCCACACATAAACCACTACATTCATTAAAAAAATAAAAAAACATAAAAAACACCCATGGTTAGATAAAAAACTATAAAACTACAAGCTAAATAAATATTTAGTTATTTAAAAAAATAATATAATTCCTAATCTAAAATAAAATATTTCAAAATAATTTTTTTTTTATATTTTAGTTATTTCTAAATGATAATATACTCTTGCATGAATCATTGTGACCTAGCTCACCATCACTCTGTTCTAAAAATATATATTTTTAAAGTTTTGATCAATTAAGATAAATAAGGATACTCCTAGTCCCACCAAGTAATTTAGTGTGAAATTCCTAGGGGTTAGGGGAGAATCAAGGTATGAAACTAATTTTTGATTCCCTTTTAAACTCTCACTATCCAAACTGATCTTGAACTCACTTGTTAGTAAATTCAATCTTTTGTTTGACTATTATATTATGATATAATTAAATAGTTTTATTATATTATCATTATTCAAATAAGATCAATGATCTCCCACTCTACATGAACTGATTATAATCCTATTTAATATAAGAAAAAGAATAAATATAAGTGTAATGACCCAAATTTTTATAAATGTAGGAATAACTTTTTATTCAATTTAGTTCATTGGTTTTGACATAATATGAATGAATAGTACGAGTATAGAGAAAGAGAGGATGTTTGGGGATTATTCAGAGCCTGGAACCCCAAATAGTGGATGGAACAATTATCTTGCAAAGATAGTAGAAACTGTGCGGTTTAGTCTACATAATTTCTCTGAACTGTGTGGGGTGTTTCTGTGAGCCAAAGTAGGCTGTATGGTTTTACCAAACTATGTAAACCATGCCTCATGACCATAAAATCATGCTGAATTTTTTAATAGATACATGTTACATAGTATTCACAAGGTTTCCCAAACCATGTTCATGAACTTTGCATGTCCCCTCCTTGGATGGTAGGCCATACATGATTGGACCATGGTTTGGCCAACCGTCTTCTCAAACCGTGTGACCTAGTTTTAAATGGGTAAAATTATTATTTTTTCCTTTAATTAATTAAAACCCCTAACCCCTTATTCCTTTATTATTTATAGCAACAGATGGATGCCTTATTCCTCCATTCAGATATCCTTCCATTGAAATCACCTAGACATTGCTCCCATTTCTCCATCTGACATCCAATTAAAATTATTAAAATCATGTTGGACTCTTCTCATTAAGATCTTTAATACTTAGGTTCATTTCATTATTCTTCTTCCCATAGATGACACTATTTTGGTGTGATATCATATTCCATATTTCTAGGGAGTTTGTTTATTTTTAATATTTCTTTCTGATTTGGACCAAACCGGAGGTTGATACAGGATGAGTATTCCTCCACATGCTTAAGGTAGGTGTTCTAGTAATTATACCTCAATGTCGTGGTTCTTTATATTATAATAAATTGTTCCACACATGGGTTTCAATGACTGGTTCCCCTAAAATTAACCTTTATTCAATTAGTTTTCCTATTTTGGAACCTAATGATTATATTTGATCCCAAAAGATGTTAGAGGTCATCAACCTCAATTTGAGCAACCTCTTTAGGTGTACACTTTATATGACTATTTGAATTTCATGGTTATATAACAAGAACACCCATTAGTGTGTTTTTACCAACTTCTAAAATATGATATCATATGTGATAATGGATAATTGTAGTGGTGTATCATGACTAATATACTTACTAGACTACGATGCATTAAATGTAAAGTGAGTGGCATGACCATGTCACATGTTTAAAAAGTAAAATGGTTATTCTCTTATTGAAGATAAATTTTAATGAACTATGAAATTTGAAATGATTCTTAATAAAGTTATTAATGGTTTATTAATGTTATAATGGTGTGGAATGGAGACCCACATTGTTTATGATACCGGTCATGAAATCCATTATATTATTATGATATTGAGCCTAGAGTTCCTTATACTGTTATGATACTAGGAATAATGTCCCTTATACTATTAAGGTAAATGGAAATAGAGACCCATCTAAATTATGATAAATGGGAATGGAGAACCTCTTGAATGATGATAATTGGGAATGGTATCCCTACTGTTATGAGACTCAAGAATGGAATCCCTACTGAAATGAACTTCGAGCATGGAGTCTCATACACCCTTATGATATATTGGCATGGAATTTATATTGATATGATACTTGAGCATAGAATCCCATACAACTGTGATTCTTGGGCATAGAGTCCCTTAATTCTTTAAGAGATATTAGGGATTAGACATGGATTTTTGAGTTATTCCTTAGGTCCTACCTTGAACTATGTGTGTATATATTTGAATATAAATATCTTTACGTATATAATAAATATATATACATACAAACATATATTATTATACATATATTTACATTATAAAATTTATTCAGAGATAATCTTCATGAATTAAAGTAGGTAGTGTCAGCCTAGAATCTTTTAGGAACAAGAGCCTACCCCTTTACAATTTTTATTATTTATTACTATTATTATATGGGCACATTGCTCATATTTTTTTCGCACTGACTGGGTATTTATTGGCACTATTGGTGGTGGTCTAATGAGTTTACCACACACCCTATCTGAGCTAGTGATGGTATCTGGGAAGATTATGTGGATGTAGGTAGGGGTTGGGGAAAGTACCCAGTTGTTGATGCTTGAGTGATTATAGCTTGGGTGAGGGGAAGCATTCTACCGAGCTATAACTCCTGATGATATTAGAGATAGAATTTTTGGCCTTTGTTTTCTTTTGGTACATGTATTGTACTTGATAACTGCTTCCATGTTTGGATATTTTATTTTTATAGATACATGACTTTGCAACATTTTTTATATGATACAGGGTATTGTTATTGATTGTTATTTATTACATTTTTAAGATTTAACTTCATCTTTAAGATGATAATATTATTCTTATATAAACTATTTATTCCACCACTATGCTACTCTAATCTAGAGGTTTTAGTCCCCCTAGTGTACCACCTTGGACCCTAAATGATTGTTAGTAACTTATGGAAAATGGAAAGGCGTGATTGAGGCCATGTGAACCACTGACTCAGAGCACTATTTAGTGTCTCCTAGGACAGTACATTACAAAGTGGTATTATATCCTTATTTTCTTTTACATACTATTTTGGGGTCGTAGAAATGTGACTAGGACGAGTCAAAATTTGGTTATGAACTTGTGACTATGAGTAGATAATCCATGTAATTGGAAAAATCCAAATTTACTGGGATGAGATGTCTTATTCTACTAATACCTATTATAGTTGATTTGATTCCATCATTAGGTGATACACATGATATGTGATGTTATTATTATTATCATGTTGGATTAAATTTTATCCCTAGATAATGTAGTGAGGAAGCACTGATATTTCATTATTTTATGAACCTTATAGGAATAATATGTCATTCATTATGCCATGCGATGTAGGATGAATTTCCTGACTGCATGATACATGTTGTATGTACCTTGAAAGATATATCTGTTATGAAACTAATGTTTCTACAGGAAAAAATAGATTAGGTAATGGGTTATTAAAGTGTTTGAATCAACCTAAATGGTGTTTTCCTCTAAAAATTGATGATTTAACCTTAATTAACCTAATACCATATGTTTGAGTTATGTAACTGAGGTTATATGGACTAAAACATTAGCTGATTTGAGATACATGAATTCTGATTGTAATCTAAAGAGTGCATGTACCTCTATATACTGGGAATGATGATTCACATAGTCAAATAATCTAATATTACCTGCTACATTCTACTATTTATTGTAATAGTTTGGACACAATTAAATGAAATACCAAGTTTAATTTATAAAGTATATACCTTTATAAATTGGGAATTCCACTTCAGGTAACTGGTCTATTATGTAAATTCATGCATTGACAAATCTTTAATTTAAATATAGTCTTGATTAAATCTGGATTCCAATTAAAAATTAATGTTTGGATTCATATATAAATTTCAATTAAAATTACATATAATGGGACATTTACAGTGAAACAAAAAGCTTGACACAGACATGACCTTATTAGTGGACATTAGGTAGTGTCTCTTGTGTTCTATATGATTGTACCTATCAGCCAGACCAAGATTTTGGAGCTATCAGAGGGGTCTAAATTTTATATGGGAAGGATTTTAACTATCCTACTCATGTATCTATGATATTTATCATTATTTATTCCCATATAAGGAGTGAACTTGGTAATTGTAGAAGGATTCCACCACAACGTCCTCTAGTCATTTTCCAAGAGGGTGGAGACGTCCATGCTCTGAAGGTGGTGGGCCCTGAGCCACCAGTGATACCTCAAGTAGTGTCACCAGTAGAAACCCCTATTATACTAAATTCGAGTGATGATTTTTGTTTTAGAGGATAGTTTCTGTGGATTATGAAGAATATATAGGGATCTTTGCAAACTTCCCCTTCTATGGGAGAGTTGACGCGAGAGTTTCAACAGAAACATCCACCTATATTTTTAGGGGATATTGGCCCCTAGGCTATAGAGTGATTGATTGAGAGAGTCTTATATATCATTGAGAACCTAGAGACACCTAATAAGAGGAGATTGAATCTCACTACATGTATTATTTTAGGATATTCGAAACATTGGTGGGATATTTTGAACCAGGAAGGTCTGTAGAGAGAAGTATTTTACAGGGATTTCCAATATAGATTTCATGGATATTTCTTCCCTGAGACCACAATAATTTTTTTTTCTATAGGGAGTTCATGAACTTGAATTAGTTTCAGATGTCCTTTATGGACTACTTGACTCATATTATAGTGATTCAGTTCTTTGGAACTATATATAACACTGATAAGACAATGATAGTGAGGTGATTAAAGGATTAGATTAGGAATCCCATTAGATATCAGGGGAAAATTTTATAGTTTAATACCATGTATAATATAATAAAATAGGATATAATCACTGAAATAAACCTAAGAGTAACTGACGGTGTGTGATAGGGAGGTTTAGAATTGAGATAATGTAGTTGTTCGACTTGCAGCTAGAAGCAGTGTTTTGAGACCTCATAATAGAGCATCAATAGCTAGAGGAAACCCACTGATAGTTACATGGGTTTTCATCATTATGGGAATCTAGGGTATAAGAAACCCCAATGTTATAGAGGCCTTGTTGATTGATGATGACATACTAGGTTGGGGAATCTTTAGAGTTTTTACAATACCATCCCAATTGTCTGTAGTCATAGAGGATCCATATATGCTCTACCTTAAGAAGCGGGATTAGGAGAACCTTAAATTGCAGGCATCTAGGGTAATACAGGCCATACAGACCAAGGAATAGGTTATAGATGGTGTATCAAGGCTTTATATACACATTTCCAGTAGGTCAGACCCACTCAGGGTAGTTAGGTTGTAGCATAGAGTCGTGGATCAGGTTGGATTTATTTAGTGAAACCAATACCAGAGAAGCAGGGTGCCCAACCATCTATAGTTTGAGGTACTATTCTAAAATCCTCTACTATTGAGTATCCATTATTAGATATAGTTAATTTAAGTTAATTTATCTCTATGGATATTGTAGAAATAATTAGGTTTGACATTGAGTACTTTGGTGGTGTAATGACGTTAGATACTCTGTTGGGAATTCGATCAGAGAGTGTAAGCTAGTGTAACAACACCCTACCTCAAAAGATGACCCTCATGAGATGGAAATAAAAGAAGAGAGATAATTACCCCCCAAGTACTATCTCTAGTAGTCCCTAGGGTGGTGGCCAGCACCAATGGTATATAATTCTCACAAACACATGAGGCATTACCATTTTTATAGTATTCAAGATCAGGAGATAAGATGTACCAACCTAAAAAACTCCAATATGGACATATATTGATAAAATAAAATCCAAACCATCCCACATACCTGTTTAAAAATGAATAATGATACAAAAACAAAAGTATCCAAAGAAAGTACCAAAAGTAAAGCTATGAAGCGACAGAACAACTGTTACAATCCGAGCTATTATGGTTCAACAAGGTCCAAATAATCCCCATGGAAAGATGCATTTTTTTATATATGTAGGGTGATAATACAATTATATTAATTAGGAAAAACCAAATACTCATATGAACAAGTGGGGGAGACCTACTAATGCTCCCATGAGAAAACAATAGAAAAAAACAACCTTACAAGGCACACTAAACACCCAACCTCACCAATGGAACTATCACCAAATAATGAAAGTAAAAGTAATATAGAGAACATAGATGATATGTTACCCCTAACCAATTTTCCACTGATTAGCTACTCTCACACTGTATTGTCAGACATCCTAGAGCTCCCACATTTTCCAAGCATACCACACCACATCCTGCCCGCAGACACCTGGGCATCAAAACCACATCTCATCCTGCCTATAGAAATCTGGGCCACAAACCACATCACATATGAAAGATACCTGGTAACCACAAAAAATATCATCTTGAAGACACCTGGGAATTAAAACTCACCTGCACACACTTGGGTCACAAACCACCCCACATCCCGAAGGCACCTGGGAAGCACAACTTGCTCACACACACATGGGCCTCACAAAACACAACCTACCTGATGTGTCTTGGGTTATCACCTCCTAGAAGAGGGAGTGGGGAAGAGCAGGTGGCTATCCATCCATCCTCCCACTAGGTTGTTTGGGAAATACACCCTCTCCCATCAGAATGGGAGTGTTCGACACGCATTTCCCAACTAGGGTGGGGTGCATATAGAATTCAAAAATAAATACATGTATATATATATAGGTAGAAAACACTCACCCCAAGCTATGGGGTTCCAGAAAACAACTATCATACAAAACTACCTTTTCTACTACCTCTAAAATGAATGTGTCAGGACAAATGATGGTCATTTCTGAAGTTGATAAAAGAAAGCCTCTAAACACCCAATCATTTTGACGTTATTAAGTATTTACCAGTTATTCCATCCCTACCCATGAAACTAAAAACCACATCACACAACCAGGATCACAAAAAATAAAAAAGGAAGAAAAATATGATAAAACACCCCACTTCACACTTACTCCCTACTTAGCACCCAAGACAACCACATATATTATCATTCATCAAATTCATGCCACCCTTTAATTTCCCTTAAAAACAAAAGTCCCAACTTACAGCCAAACCCTGAAACACACCTCATCACTACCAACCTAACGACCCAACTATATAACAACAACACACCTAGTAAGATAAACATAGTATAATCCAAACATATAAGCCCACTTCTCAAAATCTTCCCATTCATTCCAAAATCAATCAATCTCTCATATTGAGATTCCACTACACCATCTGGACTTCCCCAAGTACATCCGTACCCTCAACAACATCATCACACAACCATACAAGTCACAAAATAGAATGAAACCAAACAAAACACACAACCACACCAAACAAGTAAAAGTGTATTCAAATTTAGCAAACACTCATTCTTTAATTCCACTTTGATAAAATAGGGGTCATCACAAAACAAGTTCAATCCTAGGGCATAAATTTATTTAATCAAATATACATGGTTAATAAATTTCATACATACATTCATTCAACATGAAATAAAAAACAAGTATTCATAATCCATATAGGTTCTCAAATAGATACCACTGATATGCATGATTTTCAAAAGGCATATAACTAATACCAATCACAACATGGATCAAGGATAACATATAAAATAGTATAATCATAATTATCATCTTCCCTACCCCCTTATTTATCATTATTAAAAATAAATTGGTTTCGGTCATACCCACAAGAAGACATGAGTACACCCACACCTGATGATACACAAAATAAGAGAGATGAAGGGACCCCTACTTGGAACAACGGACGGTCGACAACTCCTTATAGCACCAAAACAGGGGGTACAAAAATAGTAGGAGGAACCTCTAGGGAGACACAATCTTATGGGGCCCACAAAAAATGCACGATCACTTGGGGAAGAAGTTTTATAGGCTCCTGATTATCATGAGAAAGAGAAACACACATGAATAGAAGGGTCTCGGCTTTAGAAGTGGCAAATCCTAAATCTACAAGGGAAATGATTTTAAAGGCCATTAAAGTCAAATCACAATCAAGGCCATGCAGTTAAGGAGTCAAAAGAAGATTTAGATTTTTAGGATATAAATACTATTTGAAATTTCAAAAAAACTCATTAAATATAGTTTTAACTCTTTTTATGTCAAATAAAAATTCAAAGGGGAAAACTGGAAAAACTAAGGAAAATTGGAATTTTAAAAAACTATTGGAAATGACAGACCATTAGGTGAGTCATCGATGGAGAGTCACCGATGCTGAGTCACTGATGCGGCCAACCAATGACTGAATCACTAAATCCACTCACTGATGACACCTACCGATGCCTGACTCACTGATGCCACTCATCAATAATGATTCACTGACACGACCTATCAACACAACCTACCAACACCACTCACTGATTCCACTCACCGACAACGAGTCTCTAAAGAGACCAACCGATGACAACTACCAATTCTACTCACTAATGCCACTTACTGACAGTGAGTCAACGAAAATGATCCACCAATGTGACCGGCTGACATGACATATTGATGACACTCACTGACACCACTCACTGAAAATGAGTCACCGACGCGACCCACCGACGCGAGTCACCATTGGAAAAACTGGAAAACTAGAAAACTCTTGAAATGAGTCACCATGACCTCTCATAATAGATCAAACACTTGATTTTCACAAATTAATGGACCCGAGAGTTTAGTTCCATTAGATCAGAGAACTCTCAAACTATTCTCACCCTCAAAAATTCAAAACCAAACCCAGAAGAAAGATGGATCCTAACAACCACCCTATGAGATACCTCTCAAGGATAAAGCACCCTATACTATTCATAAGCTGCAGTGAAATCTTGATATCCAATAACACTTCCTCCAACATCTACTACCCCAAACGACCACCAGACACACCACACATGAACCAAAAGCTATAATACCCGAACACATGAATCAAGTAATTTCTTCCTCCATGTCAAGATACTATCTGCTTTTTGTGGCACTGACTCACCCACATGGGTTTAATCACATCCTCATTAGTGCATCTTGATTAGGGATCAGGTCCTACCCTCTTAATATATCAGGACTTTATCAATGATTACAGAAAAATGAAATAACACATCTCATATAAAATAAGTTCCAAGCATTAAAAATAAAAATAGGATAATGAAAAACTCAAAACAACTCCAGGTACTGGGTACGCATCTGTGCTTCTCGCTCCCATGTACTCTCCTCCAGGACACCATGCCTCTTTAAAACATGAACCAAAATAATGATTCATCCTTATATCATCCTCTCCCGATGATCCTAGATCTCCACTATCCTCTCCATGAATGTTGCGTCATCCTTGATACCCAACTCTCCCCATTCAATGAAATGAGAGTCATCATAAAGATTCTGATGAAAATGAGAGACGTGAAAGATGTTCTTGACCTTCTCCAACTACGCTGGTAGTGACAACTAATTTTCCACATCGCCAACTCTCCCAAAAACCATGAAGGATATGAAAAAACTCATAGAAAGATTACTCCCTCTTCCAAACCCTTGATTCCCTCATCTTGGGGAAACCTTCAAGAACACAAGGTCCCCAATGTCGAACTCCAAGGGCCTCATCCTACGATCAACATACAATATATGCTGGTCCTGCACTGCCTTCATCCTCTCATAAACAAGATAAAACTTCTCTATCATACTCTACACTTACTTAAAGCCAAGAATAGCTATCTCCCCAAGCTATTTCCTGTAAAAAGGTGAATGACACAACCTTTTTTACAAAGATTCAAATAGATCCATGCCAATAGAATAATGATAGATATTATTGTAAGTTAACTCTACCAAGGGAAAGTGTCATACCAAAGAACCTCCAAAGTCCAAGATGCATTCTCACAGCATGTACTCTAATGCATGGATTTTCCGTTTTTCATGCCAATCTTTCTAATGGTGGAATATAGTGCTGAGGTGTAAATGAGTGAAAAATCATGTTGCAATCCACTCTAGAATCACAAGGTAAAATGTATATCCAAATACGAGACAATGGATAATAGGACTCCATTCATCTTTACCACCTTATCCATATACAATTATGCTACGACATCCATCATGCCTGACTCCTTAATTACCAAGAAGGGAGCCGATTTGGTTAGATGATCCACTAATACCCAGATTACATCACAACCTCTCTGAGCCCTAGGTATCTCTATGATGAATGCCATTGAAAATTCCTCCCACTTCTACTCGGGGACATTTAAGTGCTGTAACAAACCAATCAAAACATGGTACTCAACCTTCACTTGCTGAAACACCAAGCATTTTCCTACAAACTCCACCACTTCCTATTTCATCCTTGACCACCAAAACTACTCCCTCAAGATATGGTACATATTAGAAACTCTTAGATGTACCACTAAGGGTGATATGTGAATATCATGGAGGACTACCTCATGCATTTCCATTAGAACAAAAAACCTCCCATAGAACAACATCTGATTCTAGCCATCCTCTAACCATCCTTATGAAGCATCACCATGGTCATCACGATCACACATCATCTCTACCTCCGATTATCCCTACTGAGACTCCTCCACCTTTTGCATCAGAGAAGATTGTATTTTTATCCAAAATAGACATCCTATGACATCATCCATTATTGTATCTAGGTGTAGTGGTGTAAAATCTTCCATCGTTATCCAAGAGACCGTAGATTCCCAAACTACCTGCTTCTATGACTTACTACTAAAGGCATCGTCTATGACATTCCACTTTACTGAGGTGTCAGAGATCTCAAAATCAATGTCATAAAGAAACTCTATACAAATCTGAAGTCTTAGTTTAGATCTTACTAGGAAAAGATATAACTCAAGTTATTGTGATCTTTGAAAACCACAAAGTTCTTCCCAATGAGGTAATGCAGCCAAAACATCAGTATGAACACGACCGCTGCTAGATCCAAATCATGGGAGTAATAGTTACATTCATGAGGATGTAACTACCTAGACCCATAAGAGATCACTCCCCATTGATGCATTAACACACATACCAAGAAAAGATGAGAAGCATCACAAAACTTCATGAACATACCCCTTCCTCTAGAAATCAGATCACTGGAGCACTGAACAACTTCCCCTTTAGATTGCTGAAAGCTGCCTGACACTGCTCACTCCAGAAAAAGTCATGGCCCTTCCTAGTCAGATTCGTCAACAGAGCTGAAACTAAAGGTAAATGATGTAAAAATATCTGGTAATGGTCTTCTAGACCAAGGAAAATGAGAACCTCCACCATGTTCTTGTGTTCTTCCTAATAAAAAACTACATAGACCTTCTACGGGTCCACTGTTATGCCGTGTCGAGACACCACATGTCCAACTAAGTGGACCAATCATGTCCAAAACTTGCACTTGGACCAATTTCTGTAGATTTAGTGTCATCGAAGGCCTCCAAGATAGTCCTGAGATGCTCAGTATTCTCCTCTTATGACTTTTATTAGATCATAATTTCATCAATGAATACAATGATGAACTAGTATAGGAAATCACAAAATATGGAGTTCATAAGTCCCATGAACACGACCAATGAGTTCGTAACACCGAATGGAATAACCATGAACTAAAAGTTCCCATACTTGCACCTGAAAGTAGTCTTCAAGATGTCACCCTACTTCACCCTCAACAGGTGATACCCAGACTATAGATCAATATTAGAAATACAACTTTCTCCAAACAATTGTCCTAAAAGACAATCTATCATCGGAAGAGGGTAACAGTTCTTGGTCATCACCTAATTCAACCTCTGGTAGTCTATACATAGCCTCATACCACCATCTTCCTTCATTTCAAACATGAATTAATCACCCCATGATGACACACTAGGCTGGATAAATCCATTCTTCATTAAGTCGTCTATCTGAATTCATAGCTCCTGCAGCTCAGAAGGTTCCATCTGATAAGGATCTATCAAAATTGGGGAGGCACTGGATTGTAGTTATATCCCAAAATTGACATCACATTGAGGGGGTAGAGTCACAAACTCCTTGGGAAGACATATGAGAACCCCAAAAAAACTATCGGATCCCCCACCATATCATCATCCACCAATTCCATTGACATCTTGACCAATAAGGGAAGAAGAGGCTCCACATGTCAACTTTCCACCTGATATATCCACTCTTTGATGAAAGCTACATGACATCCATACACATCTAAAAGAAAAAATATTATCTAGAATAAGTTGATAACATCATGTATGGAATAAAATGATTTTATTTCGAGACTGACATTGTATGGCTACATCTGTTGCAAGAAAATTTCACCATGGGACTAATGCAGCCCCGTCACTAGTCTTCATCCCCGAAAAACATCAAAAAAGCCCGTTCAGCCTCCGACTGGGGTACTCAACACTAAGGGAATGGAATTACTATAGATTTATATTCCCAAATCATGGGATAGATTGTGTATAATAAATGAGTGCAAATATCTCAAGTCGAACAAAGAACAATAAAGTGTATTGAACAAGCTAATTATACCTCAAACGATCTCTGGTCCTACTAGAACTACTACCTCTGCATTGCATAACTAACCCTACCCATATCCTCTTCCCCTATGATGAAAACCTCCTCCTTGACTACACTCGGGTCGAGGTACTTGAGGAACACCCTAATGTCAGCCTACACCTACCTTGTCTCCCCTTAGTGGAGCTGGAGCCTGATATCCCTACTACTGAAATGTCTTGGCTGACAACTACTATTGAGGTGAGTGTTAATACTTCCCACCTCCACTATACTGATCTTGAATGGCCATCAAGATCTGACTCAAAATGTGACCACAAACTCTATAGAAAAAACACACCGACCCTAGGCTTGTAGGGTAGGAATGAGGACTAGAAGTTTGAAATGGAAACTGTTGAGGTTAAATCCATGAAGACAAAAATCTTAAAGGCCCCGACACCTGAGACATTATGCAAATGCCTTTCCCTTTGAATAACCCTTATGAAACCCCTTTAATGGTAGAAATACTTATGATTTCATTCTCTCAACCACCTCTGCCTTCTTCTGGAACTCTAGGTATGCCAACAAGGTGAAAACAGTAACTACATACTAGAGAGAAGGATGAAGAACCTCCTCTAAGTGTCTCATTTTTGACTCATAATCTGGAAAGAGATCCAGAGAAAAATTAAGGAGATACTTAAATTTGATCCCCAACTTCTGTATTGATATAATCCTCTGCTAGAGGGAGAGTAGATCATGTCACTGATCGACCTTCATGGTTAAAGAAAATAATTTTTCTTGTAAATCCTTCTCAAATTCAACCCACAAAAAATCATCCTCCTTTGTCTCCCATGGGTATATCATACTATAATGATGTTAAATTCCCCTCATCTGAATAATCTCCAATAAAACCCAAAACTCCATCAGATCCCAGATTAGGATGAAGGTGATCTCAAGCTCCTCAATCTAGATCTCCTTCTCCATGTTTGAGACACTACCCTAATAATTTCCCAAGGTATGCCACTGGAAATCATATAACATTATCTGCCACTATTTTTCCTCCTCCTCTGGATCAACCCTCAACTAAGAAGCCATATTTTCCTACTGATCTTCCACTTTCTGAGCCACTTGTGGACAACAATCAGGTGCCATAACTAGAAAGTAAACAAGGAACTCCTAAGCCTAAGTAGTATGGAAGTTTATTTAATATTAATTTTAACTTTTTATTATTTAAATTCCCCTAAATTTCCAATTCATACTAGAAAATAAGTAATTATGATGAATGTACCTTTCCTAGGGTCTCTACACTGCAAACAGTGTAGCCTCACTTAATTATTCGGTAAGTTCAGAGTCCCCACATAGGATCATCGGGGGACCTAAAATCTCATGTCTTAACCAGTATTCACTTGCCTATGTCACGCACTGAGATCACCTAACACTATTTCCCTACCAACCCATAAAATCCTCATTGTGCCTAACTCAAAAATCCATCCTATCTATTAACCAACTGCTCTGATACCATTCTGTCATGACCCCCTCCCTCCAAAGATGACCCTCTTGAGCTGGTAATGAAGGAAGAGATATTATGATCTCTGATTCCCACCTACAGTAGGCCTTGGGGAAGATACTGAAACCAATGGTATATAAATAAAACAAAATGTGAGGCATTATCCTTTTTATATTAAACAAGATCCTGAAATATGATTTATCGTCCTCATACAAATCCAAGACCGATATATTTAGATAAAAGAAAATCCAAACCATATCACATGAATGTTCAAAAATTAATACTGATAAAAATAAAAAAGTCTCCAAAGAAAGTACCAAAAGTAAAGCTAAGTAGGGACATAAAAACTGTTATGATCTGAGATAGTACGGTCTAGAATGGTCCATGTAATCCCCTTGGAAATATGAAAACAATTTTATATTCATATGGTGAGTATAAAAGTTTACTCTTTAGAAAAAACAGAAGTCTCTCATGAACAAGTGGGGGAGACATACTAATGCCCCCATTATAAAACAATAGAAACCAAAAGAACCTAACAAGGTACACTAACCACCACAACCTCACTAATGGATTGCTAACCAAATAATTCAATTCAAGTAAATTAATATAGATTACATCGATGATAGGGTACATCACACCAATTTCCCATTGATTATATCCTCTCACACCCTAACAGAAGATGTTATCACACCCCCACATCTTCCAAACACACCACACCACATCCCACCCACAAACACATGGGACTCACAATACCACTCACAGAAACTTGGGCCAAAAACCACACCACGTCCCCAAGACACATCAGAAGCACAACTTGCCTGCCCACACCTGGGCCTCACAAAACACAACCTGCCTGAAGAGTCTTGGTCTATCAATGCCTAGAAAGCAGGGAAGCATAGGTGTCTAACCATCCATCCTCCCACCAGAATTTTTGGTAAAGGTATCCTCCCCCATGGAAATGGGAGTGTTCATCACATAGTGCTCAACTAGGGTGGGGTGCATATATAATTAATATATATATATATATATATGTAGAAAACACTAAAACCAACCATAGGAGTTATAAACAACAACCATCCCACAAAACTACCTTTACTGCTACATCTAAAATGTACGTATCTGGATGAACGATGGTCACTTTCGATATTGATAAAAGAAAGACTCTTAACACCCAATAATTTTGATGATATTAATAATTTACCAGTTACTCCATACCTACCCAATAAACTAACAACCACAACACACAACCAGCCTCACAACCAAGCTAAACAGAGGAAGTGAACTGTGATTAAACTCCCACTTCACACTTCTTCTCCACTTAGCAACCATGTCATGCACTGCCATCATCATTCTCCAAATTCATTCCACCATGTCCTTTAACTCAATAGGAAAACCCCCAAAATTGTAGCCAAATCTTGAAAAACACCTAAACACAACCAATATAATAGCCATGCTATATAATAGAACTACACCCAGTAAGATAAACATAGCACAACCCAACCTGCAACCCTGCTTCTCAAGCTCTACCCATTCATTCAACAATCAATGAATCACTCAACATGAGATTCCACTACACCATCCAGACCACCCCAACTATATCCATACCCTCAAAAACATCACCACATATCTTTACAAGGCACAAAATAGAAGGGAACCACACACAACACACAACCACACCAAATAAGGCAAAGTTTATTCAAATTTATCAAACACTCATTTTTAATTCCACTTTTATAAAACAAGGGTTTCGATAGAAGATATTAAATCTTGGGGCATCCATTTACTTAACCGAATATAAATGGTTAATTAATTGCATATATATAACCATTAAACATGAAATAAAGAGAATGTATTCATAATCCATAAAGGTGTCAAAACAGAGACCACCAATAAACATGATTTTTAGAAGGAATAAAACCAAAATCAATCACTACATGGATCAAGGATAACATATAAAATAGAATGATCCTCATTATCATCTTCCCAAACCCTCTTCTATATTTGTTAATAAGAAATTAGTTTCATCCATATCCACAAGAAGGAATGAGTAAACCCACCCCACATGATACAAAAAATAAGAGAGATGAAGGGATCCTTACTTAGAATGATTGATGATCGAAAACTCCTCCTGGAACCAAAATAGGGGGCATTCTGATAGAAGGAGGAAACTTCATGGAGACACGATCCAAGGTGGATCACCACAAACACATGATCACTTTGGGATGAAGGGTTCTGTATGCCTTGGTATCAAGGTAAAGGGAAACACATAAGAAATTATGGGTCTCGACTTTAGAAAAGATAGATCCTAAATCTATAGGGGAAATAGTTTAAAAGGCCATTAAAGTAAGATCAAGATCAAGACCATGAATTTTAGGAGTCAAAGGAAGCTTCAATTTTTTAGGATATAGGTAACATTTGAAACTTCCTAAAAAATCATTAAATATGGTTTTAACTCATTTTTCATCAAATAAAACATCAAAGGGGTGAATTTGAAAAAACTATGGAAAACTGGAATTTTGACAACCCGTTGGAAATGGTTCACCATTGGGTGAGTCTTCGATGGAGAGTCATCGATGGAGAGTCACTAATGCGAGTCACTAATGTTGAGTCACTGAGGTGACCTACCAATTCCTGACTCACCGACACCACTCACCAACACCACTCACCAACACCATTTATCGATACCACTCACTGAAAGTGAATCACTGACTCCACATACCAATTACAATCACTGATGACACTCACTGACAATGAGACACCTAAATGACCCACCGATGTGAGTCACCATTGAAAAAACTAAAAAATTGGAAAACTCCTGAAATGAGTCACTCCGACCTCCCATAACACCTCAAACATTGTAGGGTGTCTTTCACATCACCATAGGGAAATATTTATATTTATAAGGGTGAAGGAGATGTCTAGGAATTTAAAGATTAATGATAGAATATTGTGCTAGGTGGGGTGAATTCCTAGATTTCTAGTCTTTATAAGAATGCAGAGGGGTTACATCAAGCTGATTTCCTTTATGTAGTTGAAAATTTATAGGATTTAATCCTTGGAGACTTCAAAAGACTTCCTCCAAAGAGGTTGAAGGGTTTGATATCAATCTAGTGTCTGTATATGAACCTATATCCATTAATCATTATAGTATAGATACTACTGAGTTACAAAATCTCAATAGGTAGCTAGATGATTTTGAATCCAAGGGTTTTATACATCCCAGTACTTCTCCATGGGGTTCATCATTCCTTTTTGCAAATAAGGTGGAAAAACCCTTAATCTATATGTGGATTACTAGAAGTTTAATTATCTTACAATGAAGAACTAATATCCTTTTCTATAGATTGATGACCTCTTTGATCAGATCAATGGAGTGAGAGATTTATCAAAGATCAATTTGAGGTCAAGCTATATTAGGTGTGTGTTAGACCTGAAGACATACGAAAAATGAATTTATGATGTCAGTACATTTTATATGAGTATCTAGTTATGTATTTTGGTCTTATGAACACACCTGTTATTTTCACAGATTTGATGAATATGGGTTTCCACCCATATTTGGATTCATTTTTCATGGTTTTTATAAATTACACATTAATGTATTATCATACTTAAAGTGACTATTCCAAGCATATTGAGATCATTTTGAATACACTGAGAGAGTTCCATCTGTATTCTAATCTCACAAATTTCCTCTTTTTTATGGAGAAAATTCACTTCTTGGGTCATATTATATCATAGATAGGACTATTAGTTAACCTAGAGAAGTTGAGAGATGTAGTTTCCTAGAAGTATCCCAGGAACATGTTTGATAAAAAAATTCATAGGGTTATCCAGTTATTAAAGGTACTTAATTCATGAATTCCCACACCTAGAATCACATCCTATTGGATTTACTAAGAATAATGTGAATTTCTCATGGTTTTAATCCTACAATACAAACTTTCAAGAGCTAAAAGAGAGACAAGCATTAGTGTTGATCCCAATTATTCTAAACCTAGGAAGAATATATATAGTACAATATGATTCATTTGGTATCAAGATAGAAGAATTTATAATGTAGGAGGAGAAATTTGTGATGAAGGGGTCTTGTCAATTGAGACCGCATGAGAGGAACTACCCAACACATGATCTTGAGTTAGCTATTTTTTCCATGAATTGTATAGTTGGAGGAATTATTTAATGTGAGAGAATTTTTTGGTGTATATGGACCAAAAAAATCGTCAAGTATATCTTTAAAAAGTGTGAATTGAAACTTCGTAAATGAAAGTGGGTTGAATATCTACCATCCTACAACTTCAAATATGCCTATATTACAAGGAAAGGTAATGCAGTTTCCAATTCTCTGTGTAGAAGGGATCCGAAACATGTGGTTTAGGAGGCCAATAGCGAGTGGCAACTTATGTCCTCATATTTTGAGATTCACTTGAAGGTGATGGATAATTACAAAGATAATTTTATATAATATTTATAAGTTACTTACACACTTTTATAAAATGCGAGGATAAAAAATCTATTAAACCCAGAAGGCTTAGTCTGGAGGGTGGGAGTTTTATATGAGGACACATCCCTAGGTTGGACTATGGATGATGATGAGACCTTACACATACAAGGGCGTGTCTGGGTTCCAGTAGGAATCTGAGATGACATAATAAGGTAATTTTATGAATCTATTCTGGAATTAAATCCTATAATCACTAAGATGTATCGAATCTTATGTCTCTAGTATTAGTGGCCAAGTATGAAATAGGAGATAACCAACTTTATTACTTGGTGCTCCACTTATTTGCATGTGAAGGCATAACATTAGTGACTAGAAAGATTCCTGCAACCATTTTCCCTTCATGAGTGAAAATTGGATTATGTCACAAGGGATTACATGAAAGTATATCCTAGATCACCTCATAGAAATGATGCAGTTTGGGTAGTTTTTGTCCAGATGAAATAGGTCACCCAGTCATTACCTATTAAAAACACCTTATTAGTTTACAATCTAGGAAGTTTATACATCTGGTAGATCACACAAATTCAGAGATATACACGTTCTATCTTATTTGATAGGGATTATCATTTCACAATTCAATTCTAGAAGGGATTGAAAAAATACCTAGGCACACAGGTGCATATAAGAATGACCTATCACAGTCAGACCAATGGTCAGATAGAACATACTATTTAAGTGTTATAGGATAGGCTCTATGCATGTGTCCTTGGGTTTTTCAGTTCTTGGAAGAAGTATATACAAATAGTTAATTTCTATTACAATAACAGTTTTTAGGTGACCATCTAGATGGATCCTTATGAGGCCTTATATGGTAGGATATGCTTATCACCTCTGTGCTAGTTAGAGTTAGGGGAGGTATCCCTACTTTGACAACATCTAGTTTAGAAGACTATAGATAAGGTATAGTTAATTAATACGTTCATGATGACTAATCATTCTAGGAAGTAGTGATATGATAACGACCATTGATTGCCTCTTGAGTTTGAGATTATGGATTGAGTTTTCTTATGCCATTCACTTAGGAAGGTCCATCGACAGATCCAAATACATGGTACTCTATTACTGTGATTTGATGGACTCTTTGAGGTGGGAGAGTAAATCAGACAAGTAGATTAATGAAAAACACATCCTTATATATATCAATATATTCCTGAAATTTTTCATGTGTTGTAGCTCTACTAGTATTATCTAGACCCGAAACATGTTTTTCATTTGGAGGAGGTTAAGTTTGATGTTGATTCTTCTTTTGAGGAGTACCCAATGAATATTGTGGATTGGAGAATGATAACTCTCTGAGGTGGGTTAGTTCATATAGAACAAGTGCTATGGTAGTATGGATAATTACCAAAAGAGACTTGGGAGTGAGAAGCTGACGTACATGCCCAGTGGATAGAGATTTTCTCAAATGATTCCTTAATACCCATATAAGGATAAATTTATGATGAGTTACATTAACAAAGGGTGGTTGTAATGACTCAAATTTTTGTAAAGGTACATATCATTTGTTTTTTTGTTTAGTTCCTTATTTTTGAACTAATATGAATAGATAATATAGATATGGAAGAAAAAAGGGTGTCTCAGGCTTGTTAGGAACCTGGAACCCAAGCTGGTGGATGAAAAAATATGGCCATAGGCTTAGTATAAACTATGAGACCCTATCTGCCTAGTTTCTCCTAACTGTGAAGGGTGTTTCATTGAGTAGAAGAGGGCCACATAGTTTTACCTATCCTTGAGACCCGGTCTTCATGCCTGAGTGATCATGCTAATTTTTTTAAAAAATACAATTATCATGGTTTATGCATGGTTTCCCAAACAGTTCACATAAACCATACAAGTCGCCTCCATGGAAAGAAGGCCCACACTATTAGTGCATGATTTGTCCAATTGTGCAGCCAGAATGCATGAATCTGTTTTAAAGGGGTAAAACTATTCATTTTTGTATTTCACTTCATTAATACCTATCACACCTTCTTCCATTATTATTACCAGTGAAATAAGGCTCTATTCACCCCCCATTGAGAGATCCATCCATGAAACTTTCCTAGAATTTTCTATAATTTCTCTATCTGACCCCCGATTTGACTTTGGATCATCTGTTTGGATTCCTCTTTCTAAAATCTATACTCCTTAGGCTCATTTATTTTTTCTTTTTATTATTGATGATTCTATTTTATAATGTTATCAAATGTCCTATTTCCAGGGTGTTCATCCATTTTTATATTTTATTCTAATCTAGACCAAACCAAAGGTCGATACAAGATGAGTGTTACTCTATAGGATTAAGTTATTTGTTATATTAATTATCACTCAAATTAATTATGATTTATATTACATGTCATTGTTCCACATGACAATTTCACTGATCATTTACCCTAAAACAAATATCATTTCAATTGGTTTCCCTACTATAGAACCTAATGAGTCTATTAGATCCCAAAAGACATTGGAGGTTTTTAACCTAAACATGATCCACCCCTCCTGGTGCACCATTTATATTCATATTTTACTTTCCTGGTTATATAACCAAAACACCTTTCAATGTTTTTGGATCTACTTATAAAATGAGATATCATAAGTGATAATAGATAACTGTAGTTGTATAGTATAGATAACAAACTTATTATACTATAATGAATTAAATGGAAAGTGAGTGGCAAGAACACGTGAAATTCTATAATAGAACAATGTTTATGCCATTTTTAAAGATAAATTCCAATGAACTATGAGCTGTAGAATAGATCTTACTAAAATTGTTAAGTGCTTATTACTTTTATAATGGTTGGTAATGAAGAACCCTATGGGTTATGATACTTAAAATGGTGTCCCTTATATTGTTATGATATCCATCATGGATTCCATTATACTATTATGATAAAAGGAATAATGTCTATTATACTATTATGATAAATAGGCATGGATACCCTTATTAATTATGATAAATGGGCATGGAAACCCTGTGAATGATGATAAATAGGAATAGAGTGCCTTCTGTTATGAGACTTGAGCATGGGGTTCCCATTGAAATGAAATTTAGGCATAACATCCAGTAAATTGTTATGATAAATAGGCATAGAATACCTACAAATATGAGACCAAGTCATGGAATCTGATACAACACTAATTCTCTGGAATAGTGTCCTTTAATTCATTATGAGATATTAGTGACTAGACATGGGTGACTGAGTTACACCTCAGGTCCTGAATAGAACTATGTATGTAGATATATGGATATAAACATCCTCACATAAATAGTGAATATATATAAATACAAACATGTACTCTTATAAGTATATGTCTAGGATGAAATTTTTTCAGAGACTATCTGACATGGGATGAAGCCAGTAGTGCCAACCTAGTATCCTTCAGGAATTAGATCCCAACCCTTTAAAAATTTTATTATTCCTTAACATTACTATACATTCATATTTTTCACATTATATTCACTAACTGGGTATTTTTAGGCACCATTGGTAGTGACCTACTGAGTTTATCTCACACCCTATCTGAGCCACCAAGGTTACCCAAGAAGATTATGTGGACACATGTAGGGATAAGGAAAAGTGCCATTTTTATGATTCATTGATTATTTCATGATATTAGGGATGAAAAGTAATGAGATATGGCTTGTGAGGCTATTAGAGAAAAACTTTTTTTTCTTTTTATTCTTTTGATACATGTATTTAACTGGATGCCTGCTACCATCTCTTCCAATTTTTGTTTAATAGATACATGAAATTGCAGATTTTATATATAATACTAGGTATTACTGTGTACGGTTAGTTATTATATTTGGATACTTTACCTTCCACCATTATGTGATAAGATAATTCTACTATTTATCTATTTATTCCACCATTGTTCTACTCTACGCATGAGGGTATATTCTATCCAATATACCACCTAAGAACCCAACTGATAGTTGGAAGACTATACTATACTGGGAGGCACAATTTAGACAATGTAAACCAATGGATTAGGGCACCTTTTAGTGGCTCCTATGTTAGGACATTACAATAAGACACAAAAATTTCACTTGGTTCACCCACATTGGGAAACATCCAAGGAGTACACACTGATGTTGTGGTGATGCTTTTAGATCCAGTAATATTCATTATAATTTAGATATAATGTTTTGGATATGTAAAAACAATAATAGGATGACAACCCTAATGAGAATTAGGTTTTGGTTCACTGCCACCCAAGGGTCACTCCATTTGTCCTCTCCCTTTACTCATTGCTTCAAGAGGGAAAACATTATGGCTAACAAGACAATGCATGATTTCACTATCTTGTTTACATATTGTATAGTTCCCATTTCAATTCACATTACTCTTACATAAAATGGTCATGAATGTCACCATCGTAGTGGATTTACTTTTCATATTGAACTAGTCTTCAAGGAATACTGAATTACTTTAGAAATGTATGTAATGAGTTCCAATCACTTTATATTCTATTCACTTAATGGGAATTCTCAAAACTCACTTTCTCATAAATCATCACTTTTTCATGAAACTCTTTCAATATTCACCCAACATTAACAATCCATGAAAATTTCTATATGTTTTGAAACTCTAAACTTTCACACAACTTTCACTGTGTTACAAAACTTCATATTTTGGAAGACTTTCAATATTTTAGGAATCTCCCCTGGTCTTATAGACATAAGATCTTTCTTCATGAAACTGATGTTAACATTAATTCTTCATATAAGAAGTTTTTTTCACATTAATAATTTCCATGTGAATGAATTCACAAAACTAAATTGGTCAAAATGACACAAGTCCTTTCTTTACATAACTCTTGTTTACATGAATGATTTTTAAAAATAATACATTTAAGAAACTGTTTTATGAATTTAGAGCCTCCAAATATTCATTGATTGTTATCTTTGAATGAGGTGGTAGCCACATATTTACTTCACAAAACTACATTGAGTACCACTGAACTTATAAATAAATTTATATTTTGTTGAAATTATATGATTTTATGTAACCTTTAAGAAGTAACTCCATCTGTATTTCCATAGATCACACAAATCTATATACATCATGCAACTATAGATTCATAAAATATCAACACTTTAATGAAAACCATTAATTTGACCAATATAAACAAGGTAACTTTAGAAAACTATATTTTTGAAACATTGACTCTCCATGAAACACTTTCGCGAACATCATGCCTTTTATATTTTTTGATGAGGCCATATTGAAACTTTAATTTCACAAAACAACATGAAACTCATTTTTTTCCTTTAATGAAACTTTTTCAAATGTAAAAAATACTTCCTTTTTCCATTTTTTTGTGAGACAAATCGAAAACACCATGTTTTCACAAATTCTGATCTACATGAGCCTTCTTCCCTTGCACTGTTTTTATTAGGAAAATCAAAAACACCATGTTCCACATATTTATTTATGTAATCAACCACTTCACCACTACCAGGAACACCATCATCTCTTGAAACTATTGACATGGTGGATAACAAATCCAACATTCTCCTTCACACCATGTTAATGGAATCCCTCAACCAATAATCCTACACACTATAGTTAAAAATGATGTGGTGAAAAAAATACACAACATAAGGAAACACAAATTATTATTGGTGTCCAAAAATACACCCTCTTCATTTTTTGGAAACACTTTCATTAATCCTTTTCCAATATCTTTATTCCACCAAATAAACCATTATCGATACAAAATTTTCATGAATACAAACACCAATAATTGATTTTTATTGGTGATAAATATTAATTGTTTCATAATATGTGGCACATGAGAAGACCACTTCTTCAACCCCACTGGAATAAATTATTTCCTCAAAAACACCTTCTATGATTTATCTTCATCGAAAAGACATCTTCAGCAACGTTAGATTTAAAATCATCACTTCCTACTCCCCCTGTAATAGTATTGGTAATAAAACACAAAAATTCAAGATCCTTTATAATCCATGTATAAACCACACATAGATTGATGATAATTTATTCTCCCATTTCACATCATATATAAATTATACATTGTTCTATAAGAACTAGATATAGAATCCCAAGAAAAATCTTACGTTGGGAAATAAGGATAAATTTTTTAGAATCATATCATTCTCCCCCTATTTTCTTGATATGAGAAAATATAATCTTTTATCTTTTATATATCATTGAAACCATATATTACATCATTGAAATATTTATCATTTATCAACAATGTACATATGGGTATTTCTACTTCCCCTTTTACAACATAGTTCTTGCATCTCATAAAGAGTGATAGTACCCCCCTATGATATGAAACTCCTCCTATTATTATGCCTAATTATTAGATCGAAAAACTCACTTATTATAATACATAATTTCTTCACATATGACTAAATTTTTATAAATCTATCCATCTCAAAAAAATAATTTCATGTAGATGATTTCAATAATATTTTTAGCGGGTGAACTTACCACTCAACATGGAGCCATGAAAAAACCTTCAATCCTACTGAGTCGAGACTGAATATAAGAAACAAGAGATAAAATTAATAACAATATTGGTTTCCATTTCACTTAATTACATCCATACATATCAAGAATCCATAGAACTTCATCTTATTTCAGGGAATTCTACTAGATTTCATCTTCAGCTATACAAACCAACCTAATACCAATTGTTGAAATAGATACTGAATATCACATATACTAGTATGATGAATAATACCATTCATTGAATATTTCATGATACCAAATATTAAAATGATGACTTGTTTTTTCTTTTAAGATCACTTCTAGAATGGTAATTGATAACTAATTTATTCTATCATCCACAAAGTGTCTTTCTTTGTTTGTTAAGGAAAATATATTTCAAATGTTCATTTCAAAAATAGCCCTAATTTTTTTTCTTTTTATAGGAATATAAAACTAAAATAAAATGTGAGAGTTACCCATCCATATAAGCATCTAATATCCTAATAATATTTAGATGATATCACATGTTAGATAAAATACACAAGAGATCATTTTTTGATGCTTACCCATTTTTATATCTTTATGATTTGAATTTATAGATATCTGGTTCTCTAGAAATAAATAATTCATGGATATTCATACCACTTGGCATAAATTGAAATATCATATTTAAACTTTTGAGGCCAATCACTACAACAACTAATTACCAATTTGAATATTCTTATGTTCTCATTCATTATGATTCCAGATACATCAAAATTTACACTTATACTCATTTGAATCAGTTGGAAATCTAGAGCATGTCAGAAAATTACTTTTTATATGTTTTTTCAAATTACACATAGATGATATCTCCCTTAAAAGCTTAAACACTTAAGAAACTATTAATATCATTTAGACACAAAGAGAAAGGGGATGTTTCACTTCTTAATGTTGAGAAATGAGGATGTCCTTGATAAACCAACACTTTAGTATCTCAATTTTGTTTTTTTTCTTTTCATATTAAATGAAAGGAATTCCATCAACTCATCAACCAATTATTCCTCAAAATCATTCTTCGTGGTAAACTTATTCCATGCATTGCAAGTAGATCTCCTTTCAGTGATTGCAAATATAAAAAATTTATTTCAAATGTTTTCTTTAAACTTAACCTTTAATGGATTTGGAATTTCATTTTCTTCATAGCCTAACCCACAAAGTCTTCTTCCCTAGGTACTATTACTAATAACTACCTCCTCACAAGTTACTGATTAGATCATTCTTCTCCAAATATTCTTGCATCTCTGGTTATCACTACTTGATTTTATAAACATTCACTACACATGTATTGTTTTGAGATGGTTTTTTACATGAGAAGCTTTTAGAGTCTTAAAATTTTAAAATCTTATTATGGTTTTCCAAGAACCCTTCTATTCAACTCTTTATTTGGAAATTCTATTTATATCACGGTTTTCATTTTCTTGTGAACTCATATAGTTATCTTCATCTCTTATCTTGTGGTATATTTTGTAAAACCACTTAGTCATGCCTTATATCAATTCTATTTTATAGCTAATAGATCCACCTTAGGTTTTTTATTCCCTGGTGGATTCTTATTTAAATAATCCTCCATCATCAACAATGTTGGATAAGATTCATTATTTCTCCTCAATATTTTTTATCTTTATTTCTAGGAGGTATTCCTTGAGTAAAATAATGTTGTTTATTTATATACCTTTTTCCGAGATAAATCATTTTCTCCCATAACTGTAAATATGTTTTACATCACAACAAAATTTATTTCAATGAACACTTTCTTTCCATTAGTCATAGAAATTGAGTAATTCCTTGAAACAATTTTAGTTCCACTCTTATCGTGTTTTCTTTCCATATATCCATGGTTAACACATAGAAATAATCTTCCATTAAAACCATACATTGTATAATTTTTCTTTGGTTGAGATGTTTTTGAAACATATTTATTTCTACCATTGATCCCTTATGATTCTAGGAAAACACTCATTGAATGTACCATGATTCCATAATAGTATCAATTAGTGGATACCTTCCTCTGAGAGTCATCTATTTTAGGTTTGGAAATATTCATATGCTTAATTTATAACTCCATATTTCCACATTTGTGGGATCTACTTATTGATAATCCCATGGGAGGGATCATTAATTTATCATTTAAGGGTTTCAGTATAACAACCCGGGCTCTTCATACATAGAAATAACATCATGTTTTGTAGAATATTTATTTTATCAGATAACTACACACCAGAGAATGGTAAATTTTTAGTGCCTTTGGAAAATTAGAAACATAAACACTGGTCCATAATAGCGCTACATTATCTCCCACTACATTATTCATAATTATCACCCTTCTTATACATATCATACATAATAGTTATCTTCATAACCCAAAGAAATGAAACATAATAAAGGGTGATATTAGATACTTATCAAGGGAAAACAAGGGAGATAAAAAATCATAACATGAACATAGGGTTATGAGAACATGAGAATAACTTTTTAAAACCATACCCTATATATCAATGATCATAATCATAATTCATGGAGTAAAGATTGGTAGTTCATTGGACATCAATAATAATGGAATAAAAGAACATTTTAAATCATATCATAAGGCACAAAATTTGTGGAATAAACATAATCATAGAAAATAATTTCTATATTAGTAAAGGATCACCACTAAGACCATAATAGCAGATACATTCCTTTACTAAACTGGGTTCACTCTTTGTTTTAGCCATGTATTACTAACCAAAGTTCACTTTTTATTCCAGCCCTGTATTACAGAACTGAGTTCACTCCCCTTTATTATCCTATCTATATCATGAGATATAAATATTTACCCACTGAATTGGATAGAGATATAGGTCCCACCTATAACATAATAAAATCCATATTTATTTGTTCTACAAGATAATAGACATTCATCATATTATAACCCATGAAAAGAAATGGGTAGCATAAAAATTTCACCATATCAAAACATGTATAAAGGTGGAAGGATTAATAATCATTTAATAATTTAATAACCCATGAAAATAATTGAGTTTCATAATCATTTTATCATGGTATAACCTGGGGAAGAGAAACATGTTTCATAAACATCACTCCATCAAAATATAAACCATTTAAAAAAAAATATGATTCGTATTCTTGGATATTATCCCTAGTAAAAAATAGGTTACACCAATAGATGTCATATTAGATGGGAAATAGTTTTTAGAGATTATAAAAAAAAAATTCTTGAGGAAAATATCCCCACCTCTTTGAACAACACATTTTTGAAACATTAAACACATTGAAAACATTTTTCTTTGAAAATAACCTTGAGAACTTATAAGGAAATATTTAAAAATAATTTCATTTTTGAAAAATAAAACAATTTAAAAATTATTTTTCACTAAAATGAGATTAAAATATCATTTAAAAACATTATTGAAAACATTTTTAGAAAACATGATTTTGAAAGAAAACCTATTTCTAACTGAAAAGCAAACCAAAGTCATATTTTATTAAAAATTTTCTTAATTATATTTAGTACCAAAGATTGAAATAAGTACACCATTACATAGGGATTTAATAAATAACCATATTATAATAAAATACATGAGAATTATTTAGAGTTAGATCATAAGGTTTCATCAATGGAATCATAGTCACAAAGTGTCCTGATAAATGATTAGATTATAATAATAAACTCTTACCACATTGTTAACATTGAATCATAATCCCTATAAAATAATAAAATCAAATGAATATTAAAATATCCTAAAAAATATAGATACTCATGATATAAAATTTAAAAGGGTAATTATATACACCTTGTAAAATAGTATTGGTGCATAACATAACATGCGTCTCAAAAAAGGAAAATTGAGACCAAATTACCTTATCGATTTGGTATCTTTTGAACCATAAACACCATCAAAGAGAAAAAACAAAATGGATAAATAAAACCCAATAATTTTTAGCATAATAATTATAATATACATTCATAGGTATTAAACACACCACATAAAAGAAATAGTTGGGGATTATGGCATATGTCTCATGAAAGTAAAAAAGTGATATTGAATTCCCTTACCTTAAGTGTTGACTTCCACTATACTTGTTAAAACCTCCTATATAATAAATATAAGTTAATTATACATCTATAAAAAATATTCTTATATACATATCATACCACATATTATTTTATTGTGACTTTATATTACCCTTTTAATAACAATTACATGTTAAAGTAATGTTTCAGGTTATAATAACTTTGATTCTCGTAATTATTTTGAATTTTTTTTCTTGGGTGTCTTACTTAGATAATGATTTCATCATATAGAAAATGATAAATAGGATATAAATATCATATATATTCATTATATATGAATTTATAATAATATATAAGATTTAGTGACAAGAAATGAAATGCAACATTCATGGAGATAGTAGATTGTATATATGCATGGACACTGCTTTTATTTATCTTCGTATTGAATGAATGAAAATAAAATGGTATATATAAATATATTATCATCAAATTATCATTTTTATTAAATATATATCAAATATATATATTAAATCCATCCTTAATACATTCCATGTCAAGCATGAATGAATCACATCACTTCGTGAGGCAGTAGTCCGCCATTCACATGAAAAACATTCTTGTATTAAAAAAAATTAAAAGCATGAATGTATGTGTTATTTATCAATTAAAGTGTAATATATTATATCTGAGTGCCACTCAAAGGTTCCCCAAACCCAGTTGGTCACATGAACTCAAGAACATTTCCCCAAACACCAGAGATTGCTGACTATCAGTGAGGGTGAAGGTGTGATATTGGGGAAACTATGCCCTAATTGGCATAATATACATAATAGAATCTAAGTAGTAAAAAATAGCAGAAGCAATAGCACAAAGAAAAAATAAACAGTGGAAGAGTGAAAGTAAATACAACAGAAGCCACAATATATATATATATATATATATATGATGCATGCTATATGTATATAAGAAAATATCCAAACAAGTTATAATGATGGAAATAAATATAGAAACCAAAGTACAAAAGAAACAAATAAACTCCAGAAGCATCGTAAGCCTCAGCTTGGTCCTATTCTCTCCAGCTTCAACAATAATAAAGTACCTGATGAAGTAGAGTTCTTTACCTTATCTATACCTACAATAATAAAATCTATTTGGGTCCAAAATCATGACCCAAATGGGATATGAGATGAATCCCAATAGGCAACCACCAAAAGATATGTGCTTTCCCTTGGGTCAAACAATCACAATGCATATCACATGCATTTTATATAATCAACAACTCCATCCTAACAAAACAAGGCATGGAAAACAAGGAAATACTAGTAGATATCCAAGACCAATCACCCATAAACAATCAAATAAGGGATAAATACCCACGGGGTGTCCCCTGAACAAGGTATCTAACCTTACACACAAGAAAAAACCCTTTATCATTCAATAAAATCATAGTAGGTAATAAAAAAGGTTAAATTATAAATCATACAATACCCAAAACATGGATATGTGACACTTTCAGCATATATAATCCAAATAAAAACAACTAAAGGCACAAACCACTTACATCTATGTCGTACAATCGATATACTTGAACGTCGGCCCCTGAATCGACCTAGATCAACATAGATCTATAAATAGGTAAAAAATTACCATCCTTTAATAACTCATGAGGGAGGATGAATCAAGAAGAAAGGATCTAGGGGATTTGAGAAATTACCGGTGGGATCCCAACCCACCTGATAGTGTCTCAATCAGAGCTCAAACGGAGAATCAAGAGAGTTTTAGAGTTTTTTCATCCATTCTGTAATGCTCCTATATAAAATACGGGAAGCAGGAGATAGATCTGAACACGAGACATGACCCCATCCAATATATAAAATAAAAAGAAATCTACACTACATGTTCTTTAAAACTACATGATGGGTATTAGCCTTAACCATCCCTCGACTTAAGTGGGTCTGCCAAGTCACCACATGACCATGTATTTGCCCATTACATAGTCAAGATGCGACTATATAAAACATGTTAGGTACACGACATGTACACAGAAGTACATGTTGTGTAATTAGAAAATCTTATTTCCTTTCCTTTTCATAAAAAACAACCTGAAATCAATATCCATACCTATAATGATGATCTGGGTTCTTAAAAACTTCCCCTTAAAGAAATTTTTCCCTGAATTTCCCTTCCAAGGTTGGTGAAGAAGAATCTATGAACAACTCCAGCAACTATGATTGCATATCAACCTCCCTCTTCCATGTCTCATCCTGTACTCACCCATGCTGTCATAGCACCCATACCAGTGGAATAGACCATCCATATAGAACCTTCGTGTTGTGATCCACAATCTGAATAGGGTGCTCCTCAAAGGATGTATCCACCCCCAACTCGACCTCTTCATATTGAAAAACATGAGATAGGTTTGAAAATTAATGTCATAGATAAGAAACATGAAAGACGTTGTGCATAGCCCGATACCTCTGAGGAAACTGCAACTGATCGGTAAATGGACTAACGCATCTCGGTGAATGCTTCCCCTATCTCTTAATCCGTCTGTGTCTAACCTTAGTATGACATGTAGGAAAACTTGATCCCTGACCTTGAATTCTAAAGGTCGCATCCATCGATCATCATAAGATTTATGGTGAGACTATGTAGTATCAATCCGCCTCTGAATCAACTCCATAAGATCAATGGTCTCTTGGACAAGATGAGGTCCCAACATAGCTAAATCTCTTGCCTCCAGCCAACATAGAGGTGATCAGTATAGCCTACTATACAAATCCTCATAAGGTGACATAATAATCATCACCTAAAAACTATTTTTGTAGGAAAAATCTTCAAGGGTTATGTGTCTCTCCCAAGAGCCCCTGAATTTCAGGACGCATGCTCAAATCATTTCCTAAAAAACCTGAATTATAAACTCATACAAGCCATTTTTCTGAGGATGGTAACCTATACTCAGAAGTACCTATGTACCCAAATCCATTTATATCCCCTTCCAGACATGAGAAGTAAACTGGGCATCCCTGTTTGAAACTTTAGAGTGCGGAATACCATGCAAATGTACTATCGATCATATTTAAAACATCCCAAGTTCATAAAAAATAAATGCTTCCTTGATTGGGAGGAAATGTGAAACCTTTGTGAGTATTTCATTAAAAACCCATACAACATCATTTCTTCGAGGCAACCTTGGTAAACCCATCATGAAATCCATTGCAACATCATCCAACTTCCACTCAGGAACGAGTAACTACTGTAATAGCACTGCCAGTCACTAATGATCCACCTTCAACTAATGAAATAAGAAATATATCATAAAAAATACTATCTACATCCCTCTTCATTCTTTTACACCAATACTGACAATGTAGATCTCGAGACATCATGGTGACACCAGAACAAACTACCCATACAAGGGCATAAAAATCTAGCAACAGATCTTCGCATATGTCTTCTGACACCCATACATGCCCATGAAAATAGAAAACCTCATCCTCTAATATGGTCCACCTAGGAATATGGTCCTCACTTGACACACTCTCCCATAGGACTAGGCCTTCAGAATCTGATAGCTACCTCATTCACACTCGATCTAGTAGAGTATAGGTAAAATATATAAAAGAAAGAAATAGCTACACTTGTTTGTCGTGAACCTCAAAATTAATCTAAGAGAATAGATACATAAGTTTCCACTCACTTATAGCCTCCTTAACTACCTATATATGAGTCATCCTAGTCAAAGAATTAGCTACTATGTTGCCTTTTCTAGGTGTGTAGGCAAGACCAAAGACAAAGGATTAAAGGTACTTAACCCACATTCACTCCCTTGAGGATTTTTTGATTAGTTTATACCAAAAAATTCTCTAGCAAAATATAATGGATCCTACAACATAAAGCATGCACAACTATTTCTAACTCAAGATTGTGTGTTGGGTAATTCGTCTCATGTGGCCTCAACTGCTAAGACCTATACACAATGATTCATTCACCTGCATAAGCACTAATCCCAACCCGATAACTGATGCATCACAGTAAATGGTCAAAATCATTCCCGGATTCGGAAAAAACAGTATTGGTGCTCATGTCAATCTCCCTTTCATCTCCTGAAAGGATGTGTCCCAGAAATCTATCCATAAGTACTTCAAACCTTTCTTAGTCAGTCCCATCAGCGGTGCTGCTAAGAATGAAATGTCCTGAATAAATTTCATGTAGTAACCATCCAGCCCCAGAAAAATCCACACCTCAAAGAAATTCTTCTGTTTCTCCCAGGAAACTACTGTACTCACCTTATTTGGGTCTACTGATACTCTTGTATTTGATATGAAATGACCCAAAAAATTAATTTGGTCCATCCAAAAGTGTCACTTTGAGAGCTTAGCATATAACTGATGCTCTCTTAGTGTACTCAATATAATCTCAAGATGGATGGCATGTTAATTTTGAGTGTGAGAGTACACCATGATATCGTCCACGAAGACTACCACAAAAGAATCCACGTAAGGATGGAACACTTGGTTCATCAGTTCCATGAAAACTGTTGGCACGTTCATGAGACCAAATAGCATAACAAAATACTCGTATAGACCATACCTACTCTAAAATGTTGTATGAGGTATATCTGATGGTCTAACATAAAAATGATGATAATAGGTTCTCAAGTCAATTTTTGAGAACACATGGTCTCCTCTAAGCTGATCAAAGAGAGCATCAATCCTTGGAAAATTATATCTATTCATGACCGTAAACTATTTTATCTTTCATTAATCCAAATACATACTGAGGGTACCATCTACCTTCTTCACAAAAAGGGATAGGCGAACCCCACGGAGAAGTACTAGGTCATATGAACACTTTTCTTGAAACTCCTCTAACTACTTGATCTCTTGTAACTTTGGTGTAGCCATCCTATATAGAAGAATGGACACTGGTGTCACTCCTAGAACAAGATCAATAGAGAAATCCACCTCTCACTTTGGAGGGAAACCTAAAAAGTCATCCAGATGAACATCTCTGAAATGATCCACCATTGGAGGAATGTTTATCTGGGAAGTCCCACTATCTGGAATATAATTCATCCCATCCCATGATGCTTGAGTCAAGCTCTACTCGCCTAGAAATCACATTCACCCTTATGTAGAAAATATCCACCCTCTAGTGAGGTGAAACTCACCTTGGGGAGATATCTGTCAACAAAGGCCTAAATGTAGACAACCAATATATTCCAAGAATGAAATTAAAGCCTTTAATCTCTAAGATATTGGGGTACCATAAGAAGTGACACCCACCAAACTCAATAGGGAACTCCATGCACTGACATACACAAGCCATTCTAATCCCAAACGGAGTGTCTAGAATCATAACATCATCTGAACTAAAGACATAGAGCCCAAGGCTCTCTACAATGATAAAAAATATAAAACTAATGTAATCCCCTATATCCGAAAGAATATAAGCTAAAACCAGAGAAACTAGAATCATACCTCTAACCGTAGAGGGTCTGAGATCCTACTAATGTGGGGTCTTATCCATCAGAAAGGTCTGACTTATAACAAAACCATACAAATTTACCTGGCTACCCTAAGCCAATCCACCCTACTGTCACTGAAAACCAATCATATGGATTTCACAACCACGACCACCACCTCGGACTGAACGGATTGATGAACTCCAGTTCTTTAACTGATGAGAAAATGGTGTCCCCACTCCTCCATGTGGAGTCATAAAAGGTCCACTCTCACTCACTAAAGGTGATAACATCCTTTAAAAATGATGAAGATGATCCATATTTCCATAAGATTGTCACTCAACTGGGTCTCTGAGACCCTATGGTCTCATGTTCCCTATCTTTCTACACCAGTAGCACACCAATCGGCTGCCTGAGGAAACATCATATGAAATCCCCCTAAGAAACTTCCTTATATCAGTCGAAGGAGTACCAACCATGGATACTAAACTTCCCTATCTCAATGCTCCAAACTCCCTCAGACTGCACTCGCTAGTCAGTGCCTGGTTTACTATAATAGTCACAAAAGTCAACTAGAAAACATTCACCTATGATCAGATGTCATACCTAAGGCCATCCTCAAATCACGTAGCCAGTGATAACTCATCACATCCCAAAATAGGTGCAAAGTGATAAAGCTCTATAAATCCAGAAGAATAATCCATCCCTGAAAGAGTGCCCTGCTCCAATTGCATGAAATCATAGGCTTGGTCGGCCCTCAACATCTTGGGGTAGATGTAATCCTAGAAATTACTCTGACACTCTTCCCAAGACATATCCAAATGACTTCTCTCCTGTGATATAACATCCCACCATATCTTGGTAGAATCACATTGCATATAAGTTGTGAGATTCACCCTCCTATTAGTAGTCATCTCCAGATACTTGAGAATAGAAAATATGTCCTCCAACCATAAATTCATACCTGTGGTCCTCTATCCTCTAAAAAGTGGGAAGTTTCTATAGCTGAAACACTCGTGTCACCTATTCCATATTCGGGGAAAGATGTGGTTCTCTCTGAAAGGTCCACATCATCCCTATAAGGGCTTCATAGAACAGTGCATCTGCACCTGCATCTGGTATAACAGCTGGTGCCAAGATGGGCATGACGAGAGGACATGCTGGTAGTCCCCAATCTACCATTTTCGGTCTCTCATCATTTCTCTATACCTTGTGTACAACAGGAGGACATTTGTGTGGAATGAATATACAAGGTCAATCACGCACCTCGGTACAAGATTAATGGAATTTCATATGATAAGTTCAAGTACATAATAGGTTAATGAAAGCATTCAAGTTTTCCAAAATAGGGTTAGACAACATGTAGAAACACTACATGGAGTGTTCCATTAAGCATTAACATGGGTGTGTGCCTCTACCAGCTTGTTCGTGTAACACACCGTACACATGGCACGTTCCTCATGAGACCCAACGTATAATTGAATATTCCCTCCTACCCAATTACTTCTACAAAACTAGAACTAATGGTTCTGCTATTGTAACACTACAAGGTGTGTTCACCCTAGACACGATGTGTACTCATAATTTATATCCACCTATTTTATTAGTCACACGGCTAGATACACAGTCGACTATAGCACAACATGTACTCCTAGTACACAACATGTTCAACCAAAATTTTACCAACCTTATGTCTCTAATCACACAGTTGGTAACCCGATCAACCACTACATGATGTGTATTTACAGTACATGTCATTTACTTAAGAAAATAAATTTCTTCTAGAACAGAAGAACATATAGCATGTGTTCATAACATCACATGCTATGTTTTTGGTCATCCAGATGGTAAGCGTCTAAAACATCTCCAAAATCCCCAAAATTTCAAAATTTGGCCAAGGTATGCCAAGTTCCAATATATTAGAGCCCATACACCCCACAGATCAAAGTTTGTCATCATTTTTCATGACATATATTAATATAATTCAATTAAAGTTCAAACATGATCCCCAAAATTCGGATCCATATGGCCCATAACTCCTAAGGGACCAAATCTTGGCATCCATCCAAATGAAAATTTACATGTAGCAATAACCCATCAAAATAGTAGGTATTTCTATCACGGTATCTGTCATGGAAACATGCATATCTAGGAAAAATTATATCACAACAACATGTAATCAGTAATGCACCCTAAATGGAATGACAAGAATTCTTGACATGTGATCTCTAGAAAGTTCTTATATGATGAATGAGATGAAATACACTCATCTCATAAGGTTAAAAAATAGAACCACAATGATATCAATCATAATAGAACAAAACAAGTGAATCACCCAATGGTGAAATGAAATCGACTGTAACAATTTCTAAACCAGAAAATTATAATATTTTAGGTAACTTAGATTTTCCATTTACACAGGTTAGCTACTCTAGAACAAAACTTATTAACAACAACCTCTTCCTTACTATCCCAATATATTGGCTCAAAATAGTAAGGAAAAGAAGAAAAGAAATCCTCTAATACCACTTTGTAACATCTAATATTTGGGTGCCTCCCAAAGGTTCCCCATACCTAGTTAGTCACATGACCTAAAGAGCATTTCCCCAAATGCTAGAGGCTGCTAACAAGTAGAAAGGGACATGGAGTGATATTGGGGAAACTATTTGCTCATTAGAAGAGTATAAATAGAAGAATCTAAATAGTAAACTATAGCAGAAGCAATAACACTAAACAAAAATAAACAGGAGAAGACTGAATGTAAATCCAACAAAAGACACTATATATATATATGATGCAAGGAATATTTGTCTAATAAAATAGCAAAAAAATTCACAATGTAGGAACACAATATAGAAACCAACGTACCAAAGAAACAAATAAACTCTAGTATAATTGCAAGCCTCAGCTTGGTCCCATGCTCTCCAACTTTAACAACAATCATCTACCTACTGAAGTAGGGAACTTTCCCTTATCTATACCGAAAATTATATAATCTGTTTGGGTCCCAAAGCATGACCCAAACAGGGTGTGATATGAATCCCATTAGGAAACCACCAATAGATATTTTCCTAACCTTTAGTGAATATATATAGAAGGTAATATGAAAATATGAAGAAATAAAATAGGAAGTACTCAAAAGTAAACAATCTTATAGTTTTCAACTACATTCATTTAACATTTATTATTTATCCTTTGAATCATGTAACCCCAGGATCTAGCCTAACCTCTATATCCCCTATGTAAGGTAACCAAACAGATGTCTCATAAGACTATATAACAATCAAGTAAGACCGAATCCAAGCCTGTGCTTTGGCTTGGAATACTCATCCCAATCATTCCATTATCCACAAATGACCCTCTGGGAAGCTCTCATGGTCTATCCCCTTCAATCCAACATATCATCAATTAATTATAAATAACCACCTAGGAAATATCTTAGAGTATAAACCCTTGGGTCAAACATTCATTTAATCAAATATTAATGACCACCTGGGTATCTCTCATAGTAAATACCCCTAGGTCAAACATTATAGTAAAACATGCATAGATGACCCCTTTTAGAATATCTCACAATCCAATCCCCCTTGGTAAAATATTCCTTAAATTAATTATAAATGGCCACCTCGTTAGCTCTCACACTATAACCCTTTGGTAAAACATTCACAATTCATATAAGATGCATTTCATATAATCAAAACCACCATCCTAACAAAATAAGGCATGGAAAACAAGGCATGCCTAGCAGGAATCCTAGACCAATCATCCATAAACAATCAAACAAGGGAAATGTACCATTAGGTTATTCCTTAGAAAATGTATCTAACCTTATGTAAAAGCAAAAACACATTATCAATCAATCAAACCATAAAAGGTTATAAATAGGGTTTAATTCCAAAGAACACAATACCCATAATGTGGGTATGCGACATTTTTATCATATATAATATAAATAAAAACAATGAAAGGCATAAAACACCCACCTCAATGTAGTATGAACAATTTAATTGAACCTAGGACCTTGAATCATACAAGATTAGTTTAGATCAATAAAAATGAGAAAAACAATCAACCTTTAATAACCCATGGGAGAGGATGAATTAAGAAGAAAGGACCTAGAGGATTTGAGAACTCCCAAATGGGATTCCAATGCACCTGATAGTGTCTTAATCAGAGCTTATACAGAGAATCATGAGGGGTTCAGAGTTCTTTAGTTATTCCATAGCACACCTGTATAAAATAAAGAAATAAAGAGACATTTATGGACAAGAGATTTAACCCCCTTCTGATATATCAATTAAAAAGAAAACTACACAGTGTGATATTTAAAACTACAGGCCGTGTATTAGCCTAAATTGGCCCCCAACTTATGTAGGTATTTTAGGTCACCACACATCCATGTATTCATCCATTACACAGTCATGAAATGAATGCGCACGACAAGCTAGGTACATGGAATGTACACATAAGTACAAAATGTGTACTTAGAAAAACCCTTTTCCTTCCTTTCTCCTGAAAAAAAACTCAAAATCAATATCCATACCTGAAATGAACATTTTAGTTCTTACATACCACTTTGTAACATCCTGGATCTAGGTGTTTCCCATGATGCCCTGAACCGAGTTGGTCACATGACCTCAAGCATATTTCCCCAAATACCAGAGGCTTCTGACTATCAGTAAGGGACAAGGTGTGATATTGGGGAGACTATGTCCTCATTGGAAGAGTATACATATAAGAATATAAATAGTAAACAATAGAAAAATAAATAAGACCAAATAGAAATAAACAACAGAATACTGAAAGTAAATACAACAGAATCCAATATATATATATGATGCATGGAATATATATCTAATAAAATAGACAAATAAGTCATAATATTGGATATAAATATAGAAAAAAAGTACAAAAAACAAACAAACTCCAGCTGCATCGCAAGCCTCATCTTGGTCCCATGCTCTCCAACTTAAATAGAAATCAAGTACTAGATGAAGTAGGGCTCTTTCCCTTATATATACCTAAATAATATAAACTATTTGGGTCCAGGAGCATGACCCAAATGGGGTGTTAGATGAATCCTAGTAGGAAACCACAAAAATATATATGCCTAACTATTAGTTAATATATATATATCTATTAATATGAAAATATTAATCAATAAAGTAGGAAGTACTCAAAATTAAACAATCCTACAGTTTTCAATTACATTCATTTAACATTTATTTTTCATCCTTTGAATCATGTTACCCTAGGATCTAACCTAAGATCTATATCCTTCATGTAAGGTAACCAAAAGAGAGGTATCATAAGACCATCTAACAATCATGTAAGATAGAACACAAGGTTGTTCATTGGCTTGGAAATCTCTTCGTAATCATTCCATTATTCACAAACAACCCTATGGGAAGCTCTCACGGTCTAACCCCTTCAGTCCAACATAACATTAATTAATTATAAATGTCCACCTAGGAAATCTCTCACGGTCTAAAACCTTGGGTAAAATATTCGTTTAATCAATATTAATGACCACCTGGGTAGCTCTCATGGTCAATACCCCTGGGTCAAACATTAAAATAAAATATACATAGATGACCCCTTTGGGATGCTCTTAGAGTCTAGTCCCCCTTTTTCAAATATTCTTTAAATTAATAATAAATGACCACCTGGGAAGCTATCAAAGTCTAACAATTGGGTCAAACATTCATAATGAATATCACATTAATTTTATATAATCAGAAACTCCATCCTAACAAAACAAGGCGTGGAAAAATAGGCAAGCCTAGCAGGCATCATAGAACAATCGGCCATAAAAAATAAGGGAAACATACCCATGGGTCATCCCATAGACATGGTATCTGACCTTATCCAGAATAAACAACCATTTATCAATCAATAAAACCACAACAGGTAATAATAGGGTTTAATTATAAATCACACAATACCTAAAACGTTGGTATGAGGCACTTTTAACATATATAATCCAAATAAAAACAACGAAAGCCACAAAACAGCTACCTTGATTTCGTATTATTGATATACTTTAATGTAGTCCATTGAATCATCCTAAATCAGCATAGATATATAAAAAGGTGAAAATTCCCAACCTTGAATAACTCACAAGAGAGGATGAATCATGAAGAAAGGCACTAGAGGCTCGTATTATTGATATACTTTAATGTAGTCCATTGAATCATCCTAAATCAGCATAGATATATAAAAAGGTGAAAATTCCCAACCTTGAATAACTCACAAGAGAGGATGAATCATGAAGAAAGGCACTAGAGGATTTGAGAACTCACTGGTGGGATTCCAATGCACCCGACGATGTCTCAATCAGAGCTTAGACATAGAATCAGGAGGGGTTCAGCATTATTAGGCTATTACTCAGGGATCCTATACAAAATAATTGTAGAAGGAGATAGTTTTAGACATGGGATAAAACCCCATTCCAATATATAAAATAAAAAGCAAACTGCACAACATGTTATTTAAAATTACATGTCATGTAGTAGCCTTAACTAAACCCTGAAATAAGCAGGGCTACCAGGTCACCATAGTGCCATGTATTCAGCTATTAAATGTTCAAGGTGAAACTATATGCAGCAAGCTAGTTACATGGCGTGTACAGATAAGTACATGGTGTGTACTTAGAAAAACCTCTTTCCTTCATTTTTCCTAAAAAAACCAGAAATCAAGATCCATACATGAAATAAAGATCTGGGTTCTTAAATAGAGAATCACAAAGACATTATAAATATAATATATATTATATATAAAAAGTAACTAAATCATTATTACTAATATTGATAGGTGTTAATGAAAAAACAAATGACATCGGTTCATGAGGCGATATTCCGCTATTCACACAAATGATGATTTCATAACCCATTTGATGAATGTGTGTGTGGTTTTAGGTTATAAACTTAATATTGAAAAATATATTTATATTTAATATACTTTTGTCATTATATAATAATTATATAAAAATAATTTAATGTGTTTGAGGAAGAAATAAAACAAAAACATTCATTGATGAATGTTACCTCTTCTTCGAGTATCTCTATTTGGTTTACACCAAAGGGCTTCCTTGGTCAGATTTATGACCAAATTAAGTTTTATAGGATGAGATTATGGATGTTTAGAATTTATTTGGTTATTTATTGGTAGAAATAATTGGGTTTGAAGGTGTTAGTAGAGAGGGATAGAGGGTGTCCTTTTATAATGGAGTTGAGTGGCACTTTTGTTATTTTTTTTAAAAGAGTGAATTCTACCCATGTTGTTTCCATTTAAATTGGCTCCAATAGGAAATAATTCTGATAATAGAAAATATGAAGTCAAAAAATGGCCATAAAATGGATTTTGGACTAGTTTTTGGTAATTTTTACACCTTATATTCTAAGTTTAACCACTAAACAATCTTGTTTTTACCTTAATCACAATAATTAATTATAATTACTTTCACTAATTACATTGATAAAAAATTAATTTGAACTTATTAGAAATTAAAATTTATGATTACTAAAAACATTGAATCCATTTTTCTAAATAATATCCACATAATTGGTTGAAATTAATTTACAATTAATCCCACAAATGTGTCGAGAAAGAAGGTTTTTAAAGAAAAAAGATCAGAGGTTTACATAGTTTTTATATTGAATTTCAATATGAAATTTATTTTAATGAACTAAATTGAAATATTAGATTTATAATTTACATAAATATATTTTAAAACCAAAATAGGATATAATTTAACAATATAAATAAATAAAATGAAAAGGATGTTTTCAATTAAAATTAAATATTTTTCACTATTCCTAAAAATTGAAACTTTTTAGAAAAATCCTGAATATTCACCATAATATAATTTTAAAATTATGAATTAAAAAATTATTTTTATTCTATAAAATTTATTTTGAAAAAATTTCTAAAATTTTAGTTTATTATTGTTCACGAAAAAGACATAAAAAGAAGTTTTTCAGAAAATATTATTTTGATATCATATAATGACTTTAGCAAAAATTATTATTATTTATTATCAATATGTTTTATTTATATAAAGCAATTACATTTTAAAATTCTTTATTACTATTCATATTACTAATTGCACCATATTGGTTATAACGATTTGTTTTAAATAAAAATATTAATAATATATCATTATTTTGTTAAAACTCAGTGTCATGTGTAATTAAATATAAGATGACATTGTTTTTAGAACAAACATAACACGATATTTCTTATAACATAATCTTAACTTAGGGTAGCATGATATTCAAGCCATAAAATGAATTATAATTTATTTGATTTTTTTAGAAAAACTCGAGGTGTTATTTTTTACCCCTTTTAAAATGAATTGTTCCCTTGAAATTCATCACTTTGATACAAAAATGAGGACACCTTTTCCTTATAATATACTAAGGGTCCCATATATCTTTATATAATAATTGTTTTATATAAAAATAATTAATGATGTGATTATTATTTATTCATAGAACATTCTATGTATGATCCTGAATATCCACCGGTTGTTCCTCATAAGAAAGATCTTTCTCCAGTGGTATTCCCTTTGAGTTTAGTACATGTTAAGGGTCATGTATATACTTAATCAAGAGAGATACATGGAACACATCATGGAATTTAGAGAGGTTTTCTAGAAGCACCATGAAATAGGCTACTATACCTATATGATCAAGAATTTTAAAGGGAACTATATACCTAGGTATTAGTTATCATTTCTTCTCTAATCTCATAACCTTATTCCATAGATAAATTCATAGAAATACATTGTCACCAACATGAAATTATATATCACATTGATGATTATCAAAATAAATTTTATGTGGAATATGAGCTTCCTTGATATGTTGTTTAATGGTTATAATCTTCAGTACCATTTCTTCTACAATCTCAGGTCCTAATAGCTTTCTTTATCCAACTTCTTTATATCTCATTGGAACATTACATTTCATTACATGGAGTTATTCATAATGATCCATATGAATATTTGATTGAAATGACTTATTGTAAGAAACCTTAACTACAGGAAGGTGTTGATCCCAACTACCTTTGAAATCCAAAGAACGAGATCTTAACATACCCTATAGGGTTTGAATTATTATTTCAGACTATCCATCTGTTTGAGGATGATACAAAATTATGAAACTCAATTCTCAATCAAGAGCTTCTTGAAGACTTCTTAAAAAATTTGAGGTAATCCTTGAATCACAACCGAATACAATATAATGTTGTACTCCAAGAAACCTTACCACTTTCTAAATGTATATCATGGAAAGATTATAAACAAATAATTATTCTTTAATAGCAATGAAGTGTGATGACTTAGTAAAGAAATAAACTACCAGAAATATAAAATTGTGACCTTTATAGGTTTTGGGTATTCCAATGACAAAATACATAGTGATGTTCTCCCATTTACATTATGATATAGGTTATGGATGTGACATCCACTTAGAATTTTGTTTTCTAGGCTTAACTTGGCAACATAACAAGAACTGAGATAAAAACTCTATGATATATATCTTCATTCCATCCCAATAGTAGTATTATTTCAAATATCTATACGTATTCATTATTTTAGGATTAATATATAATAAATAAATATTAGATTCCTATAACAATAATTTCTTCAATTCTGCTATGGACGGAACACATACTTGGTTCTTGAACCTTATCATTCGATCATGATCAAGGATAAAAATAGGAAAATTTATAACCTTCTTTAAAATATTTACATATTTCTTTTACACATCTTTAATCTTTACTTAGATATATTGTTTAACATTCAATTGATCAAGACAATATTTTACCCTTCCTTCAGGATTTATAAATCCATAATTTAAAAATCTAGAAATATTGGATCTTTTTTTATCCTCATAATGGATAAGCTAACACGATCCTTTCATATCAAAACATCATCCAACTTTTTCACTTTCCAAGGGTGGTAATGTATTGAGTAATCCTAATCCTTAATTAGTTATAACCATATTCTCTAATGCATTTAAAAATCCTTCTATGTGAATACATACTTCTAAATTTTGTGATTGGTATATATATATTACAAATTTCTCCATAAAGATAAAGCCTATATATCTTTAATGTAAAAATTACCACAACTAATATAAAATCCTGATTTGGGTAAATTTTCTCATGAATTGCCAATTTTCATGAGGTAGAAGCTATAACCATGTTATTATGTATAAGAAAACATCCCAATCCATTCTTGGATTCATCACTATATATTACAAACCCTTATCCACTTTAGGTTAATGTAAGTACAAGTGTGCTGAATAACATTCTCTTCAGTTCCTTGAATATTTACTCACATTCATATTCCTATATTAACTTTTCCCCCTTATGAGTTAACTTATCCCGAGGATTATATATTCATAATAAATTTACCAAAACCATCGATAATATCCAGCTATACCAAGAAAACTATGGATCTCAATCACCATGGTTGGTCTAGGCCAACACTTAATGGCCTCTATCTTTGATGAATTTACTAATATAACTTCTCTTGATATTATTTGACCAAAAAATTAAACCTTTTATAGAAAAAATTATGCTTTGTAAATTTTTCATATAGTTTATCCTTCCTTAGGGTCTTTAGTACAATTCTGAAGTGGTCTTCCTGCTCTTCCTTTCTCTTTGAATAGATAAGAGTATCATCTATATAGACTACCACAAACGGATCAAGGTAATCTCTAAAGAATCTATTCATTATATCCATGAAGATATAAAGTGAATTAGTAAGACAAAAAGGCATCACTATATATTCATAGTGTCCATACCTTTTACAGAATGCTATCTTTGCTATCTCCCCCTCATTGACCATGAATTGATTATATTTAGAATGAAGGTCAATAATGGAAAAGTATTGAGATCCATGTAGTTGATCAAAAAAGTCATCAATACGGGGAAGATGATAGTTATTATTAATTTTGATATTGTCAATATCCTAACAATCAATGTAGAGTCACATTGATCCATATTTACTTTTCACAAAAAAAAACATTTGCACCCCAACTGTCACACTTGTCCGAATGAATCCCTTATCAAGGTTTTCCTAGAATTTATTCTTCAATTACTACAACTCAATTTGAGACATTCTATATGGAGTTATTGAAATTGGTTTGGCACTAGGTATGAGTTCTATTGATAACTCTACAAACATTTTGGTGTAAGTCTATGGTACTCTACTAAAAAGACATAAAAAAATTCCTGAATAAAAATCTTGTTATCAATGTCAAGTTTCTTGGTAGAAATTTGAGATAAACAACCCTTATAAATGAGAATTATGACCCATATAATAGATGTAATCTCAATCAAAAGTTTATACTTATCATCTCATTGATAGACAATCATATGTTGGTTTTGAATATAAGACAAAACTTCCCTTCCTCAACAATTGATATGGGATTTATGTATAGATATCCAATCTATTCATAATATGACATCAAATTCAACAAATGTAAGAATGAAAATATTTGTAGGAAGCACATTCGCACCAACATCAATTATAGAGGAATTAGAGACTTGACATGTGATCATCATACCATTAAAGGGTTTTACTAGTAATTACAAATATAATCATTTGGGTGAAATCTTTATAACCTTATAAAATTCATTATATATGAAAAATGGGTAGATACATAGTCAAATAATACATTAGATCTTCTAGAATAGATGGTAAGTTCACCTTTCACCATGCTGTTATCACATCCTTCATCTGAAATAGTGATCACATGAGATTTCTTATTTTCCCTTGAATTAATAGGTTGCTTAAATCAATCACGATCATTAATCCATGAGTTTGGGAATTTGTTATCATAATTCCCATTCCCCTTACACTTGAATCACTGATGTGTGGGAGGTTCATTCTATGCAGCTTTCTCTCTATTCACATCATTATATAACAAATTCCAATCACGTTGGAAATCAATTTTCTGATAACCTTCTCTTACAAACATAAAAAAATTACTAGCCCAATTAAGGAAATTTCCTGCATTATTCTTCTTACACATAGATCATAGAGTAAAGTTCATCTTTTTCTCTCCATGGTTCTTATATTTTACTTTAGAAACCATCTTCTATTTTCATGTAAAAACATGGAGATTGATATGAAACTCTAACCTCAATTTCCAAATTGATAGCACATTGAACAATATCTTCATAGGTAATGAAGTATCTTATGTATAACACCAATCAAAGACATGTATTTAAGCCACTAAAGAATCGACCAACCTTACTTTTAGGTTGGATAATAATAATATAAGTGTATCTTGCAAGTCTTGTAAAATTTGCCTCATAGGTACCAATAGATCCATCATCCTTTTTCCTTATCAGGAAGAACTATTTCTCCAACTTTGTATTGAGAATATGAGTAATTTAATTATTGGAAAATAAGTTCAGGAACTCGTCGAAATTGATGAATTCAATTTCTTCCCATTTCCTTGTATTATTAATGAGATTCCACCATTGATATGCTTCAACTTCTAAACAATAGACATCTAAAATGAATTTTTCATGTTCCTTACATTGGATAATAAAAAATATATTTTTAGTGGTACTGATCCATTATTTAGAAACTATTGGATCAGAATACCCAATAAAAATGGTGTATGTTACCTCATGAATGACTAAAAATAATGTTGTTCCCTTCTTTATTCATTTGAAATCCTAACATGATTCATAGCTTGAGAAATTTTTATGAGCATGGAAAAGTGTTTTATTATTCTAGATCCCATATCATTTGGATTCTTACGGGGGCAATCATTTCATTTTCCATTGAGATCATCATTAATGTGGTTCATTTGGATTCTATCCATTGAATAAAACCAAAAATTATAAATTAAAAAAACAATATTCATATTGGGAAAACACATAATCATGAAAATAACTTATAGGATGTCTAAATTAAGACACCCTTTTTAATACATGACACCTTAAGTTTATCCTAGTTCATTCATGGTTATCTTATATTTAAATACTTCAAGTTGGTTTTTAATGATTTTGTGTGTTTCAAAAGAATATCCCTCAATAGTTTCAAACTATGAGTGCAACAAGGCCTGTTTTCTTGCACTAGTTCTCAATAGAGTCTATCTCATTATGGTGCTTTTCAGGTTTTTCCCCTAGGTACATTTGTGTCAGAGACACATCTATATGTAGTATCCAGATAGTGATGTATTGCTAAAAACCAAAAGCTCTTTCCTTTATAAAAATTCCCGGACATATTCTTATAATTTCACTCATCCTTAGACTTATCCTTAGACATGTCCTTAGGGATGTCACTAAGGTTTTCTATCCAATGTTCTAAAGGTTAACTAATCCTTTAATATGATACCAACTATAAAGACCCAAGATTTTCATACATATACATTACATATTTTTTTGTGGAATATTTATTTCATTACATTACTACATGCCTGAGAACCACAATAGTTTTGTACCATTGGAAATAAGTAAAAATAAACACAGGTCCATAAGTGAGCTACGCCATCTCCTACTAAATTCTTAATAACTAGAACCCTTATAAGATATATCATAGATAATATATATTGTAACACCCCAATATTTCAGAGTACGTTATCTTATTATAGTAATTCAATAGCTTGCGCTACACACAACACCTAGTTTGAGCGCACCACAACTTACCAAACTAGCCATTCAAAAAGTGGTTATGAATAGTATTAACTGCATTTTGAATATTTTATACTCTATATAATTTTAACATAAATATTATGTGTTTCTTAAAATAATATAATAACAAATTCATTTTTTTAGATAAAAGAAGTATTTTTCAAAAAATGCAATTTTACTGCCTTTTAATGGAGAACCCTTTTTAAAACCAATATTTTACACTTTTATATATTCAATTTAATGAAATTAAATTCTTATTTAGAATAGGGACATAAAAATTTTGTTTGGATAAATTTTTGGTACTTTTCTGATAAAATTCATATTTTGATGAATAGTGAAAAATACTATGTTTTAATTGAAAACAACTAATTTAATCAAAATAATTTATAGTGTTAAATTATGAATTTTAATTGTTTTGAAGTATAATTATATTATATTCTTATCTTTTAATACAATATAGTTTATTATAAGTAATTTCACAATTAAATTTGACATAAACACATGTCAATCTTTTGATAGTTTTTACTTTTTAAAAGCTCGCTTTTTGGTTTTGACAGTGGGAATTAATTTTAAATTAATAAATAAAACATCAATGTTTTGAATTTGTTAAAATAGACTTTATTTTTGAATTTGGAATATCAAAATTATATTTGGGTGAAGTTTTTGTATTTTTTTGAAAACTTTCAATTTTTGATGAATAATGAAAAACGCTACGTTATTATTTAAAACCAAATTTTTATTTAAATAATTTTTTATTTTATTTAAATATATTTTAAGTAAAACTAGATATATAATACCTATATAAGTTCAATGTAACTCATTGGTGTTATTTTACAATAAAATTAGATGTATAAAATTTTATTGAACTTTTTAAAACTCTTTTACCAACCTCCTAAGAGCATTTGCAAATTTGCATAAATACTTAATTTTACCACTTCTTTGAGTTGAATTTCAAAAATCTAGGAGACACAGTTCATATCATTAAGAAAAATTTGGTTCAATAAGATGAAAATATTTTTTGGCGAATAGTAACTTTTGACTTTTATTGACCATAGTTAAAAATAAATAGGGTAATCAAAGGTAAAAATGATATTATAATTACCCTAACAAATGTTCTAATTATTTTGGATAAGTTTATTTCGACCAAAAAATACCTTAGGAATAAAATATTATCCTATTTGGTCTACTTGGATTAGATTAGGTCATTTATTATTATTTTATTTAAAGAAGAGTTAAAAGCATTAAATTCAATGTTTTATAAATAAACCATTTTTTATATAGCTTTAAACACAATAAAAATTTGACTATAAATATTAATTAGAAAGCTAAAATGATTTCCTACCTAATGGTATTTTAATTATAATTTTTATACATTAAATAATTTAATTTATTTATGACACAATGTTGATGCAATAATTACTTTATTAATTAAATAATAAAATAATTGATATTATAAATATCCAAATAAATCTAAATTGAGACTTTTTATGAATTAAACTAATTTTATAGGTTAGTATGAACTTTTAGGGTTTATTAGATAATTTTTTTGATGTATTAAGGTTTTTATGACTTCCACAAAAACAAAATACCAAATTGTGTCAAAATTGACATAAATTAATTTTTAAAACAAATACTATATTATTGGTTGATATAATATTCCTAAAAATATAAGGTTTGGTAAAAGTGCTTAAATAATATTATATATTTCATTAATAAACCACTTGAGGTTCTCTTGTAATTTTAGAGTAAATTTATTAACCATATAGTGTAATAATACAAGAAGACATGGTAAAAGTTAAACTATTTAATTAAGAGTTAAATCTAAAAGATAAGGTTAAAATGCTAACCTAAACTTGTATAAAACCTATTGGTTGAAATTATTTTGAACCATAACCACCTAAGTCTCCAAATAAATTCATTTTTAGCCATTATAAACCGAATATGATAGTATAATAAATTAATAGTTTAATCTTTTCCTAAAGTGACCCTCACCCCTCTTATAAAAGGGCACTTCCCCATATCTCAAAATCACACCTCCAAAGCAATTTAGCTCGGCCAAATTCTGCCCAAATATCATCCCAACTTCCCTCAAATAATCCTAGAGTCATTAATTTGATCATAAAGACATTTTATGGAGCCCTTTTGATCAACTCAAAAGGAAACATCCGAAGAAGAGGTAATAATTTCACCAACCTCTTTCAAGTTCTTTTCTTCTTCAACTTCAGATTTATTTGTTGTTTTCACAACAAAATAATAACTCCAATACCTAATACATACTGGGAAGTTATTATAAATATGTTACATCCATATTTATTATTATATCCATCCTATAAATGACCAAGTCACCATACCTGCGTACGTATGGCTTACCATCTCCGCATCATGGTGCAGTTTTTTATTCAAACACTTCATTATTTGGATGGGTATAATAATGATTATATATAATTTAAATAATATATATAACACATTAATGATTCTTTATATATGATATAACATACAATTACATACTATTTCACCATCAATATAATGATATTGTCCCTCATGTGTACCTACGAATTATCGTCTCCACCACGTGATGAGATTCATTCCCACGTTCACCATTCAACAATGATTATTAAAATATATATTACTAATAAGTATGAAATATATGAAATAATAATTCTACTGGAGAGATATATATTTATTTATATAATGACATATATCTTATTCACTTACTTCTGTTCAATGCGATGTGAAAAAAGAAACATCATTTATGCGTACGTACGACCTACCATATCCATAAACGGTTCCATCCATTCCATATATCTATATATTGTAAATATTTAAATTCTAAATATATATGATATATAAATCAAATTTTATATTTTGTATGTATTTAAATCATGATCTAAATTATACAATCAATAATAACAAGTTAAAACATGTACGATAAAGAAAGCGATTATTACCCAAAATGTTAATCTAACATGGAAATCATTATTAAATGGATATTATAAAGTCATAAATAAATCATGTATGATATAATAAATATTAATATGGTTTTGGTATAATTTAATAACATACTATGATCATTGTACATGAGTTTAAATGTACCCTCAACCCAAGGAAAGTGCAAGGAAAGGTTTAATTTCATAATCTCTTTATTATCCGAGGTTGTTTTTACGTAAGTATCTACTGGGAAATATTTATTATCTATGTATATGTTTCATAAAAGTGTTTTCAAAGGTATTATTTTTATGTTACCTTTTACTAAAACATCATTTTAAATGTTTTAAAGATTCATTATTCTAAACCTTTCTCATTAATGTCCATGTTTTCAAAATGGTTTTAAGGATTTATTTATATGGACATGAATGTTTTAAAATGTTAATTCCTTTCAAAAGTTTCAAAGTTGTATTGGAAAATTTGATTCAAAACTATCTTTTAAATGACATCATTTATATAAATTTTTAATGAATTTATGAAAAAGGGATATTTCTCTCAAATATTTCTACTAATCGTTTCCAACTATGTCAACATCCATTATAGGATATTATTCTTGATCGAGGTTGATTTATTATGATAAAAATTATCCATATTGTATTGATGGTTTTGTGATATGTTTGACTATGGATGTGTTATTTTTATACCATTCATAGTTTATGGATAAATTATTGAAATTTCATTTTCTAGTTTTAATACGAATGTTTTTGTTATGTTTAAACCTTTTCATATGAGGAATTCATTAGACTTAGTAAGTGACGGGTGGAGCCTGCTATAGCTCCTCGGTGCATCGGTAGGTCTCATGAGACAATTAGATGTGGAATTGGATGAGGCCTTTACCAATTTGATATATAGTTTTGACTGAGGCTTTAATCATTTTTAGACATCTTGGATGAGGCCTTGAGAAAATGTTTCGGAATGTCCGACATTATACAATCCCTCATTATGAAAATATTATTAATGGTTCATGTGGTTATTCAAATATTAGAATAACCATGGCTATGTTTTATTATGGAATTATTTACTAATCTCATATTCCTACCATAAAGTGTTCATTTTTATTATTTCTAAAGGCACGTGTTTTTAATTATTCACCATGCGTAATGCTTATGTTATCTTCCCCTGTATTGATTACCCTTACTGAGAGTTTGACCTCACCCCTTTCTTATGTTTTATTTTTCTAAGATTCCAAGATGTGTATTATGTTTGATAACTAGGGTTAATAAAAGGGGATTAATGGCGTTCTAAAAGGACCATTTAGGTTGTGTTTTATTTTATAATGTGTAGTGTAACATTCATATATGTAATCTATTTTCCAAGACTGCTAAACTATCGGTCTTTTGGGACTTTATTACTTGTAATCTTGCCAATGTATTAAAAAAATGCACCGAATCTAGGCTTCTGGGGTCGGGTAATTATAGTTGGTATCATAGGATGTTTAGTAACAACCTTGGAAATAGATTTAGATAAACTCTAATTAGAGAACATTACCCTAAGATAGACTTTGAGGATTAGTATAGAAGAACTTCCTAGAATTTTGGTAATATAGATAATTTGTGTATTTTCCAAGAAATACATCCCTGTTTAGATACGAGCAGGTATAGGCAGCTCTAGCAAAGATGTACCTAGGAGTGAAAACTATGACAAGGAGTTTCAAGATTGACCCGAGGTATCCTGGTACACGACAACAAACCTTGCTGCCCTCTTAGTTACGACACTCCCAGGGGATATTTTTTGGATAATTCACATTTTAATTAAAATCAATTATTAAGGATTGAGGAGTAAATACTTCTTCAAATAAAGCATTTTATGATTATATATTATATGGATAATATTTTCAATTTACATTAGGTATTTTACATGTTTGGAATTATACATTGTGATTCATAAACTAACAAAGTGTATTCCATTGTTTAGAAATGGAACCTAGTAGAAGTAATGATAATTACAGCAATATGCATGATCAAATGATTAAGAAGGATCATATATTTCATGGTATTAAGACAACATTTAGAAGGGAAATAGTCTCCCATGTATTTTCATCATATGAAGAAATAGTATCATGTATTAACAAGATAAGTAAAGAATTCTCTGAGTATTATGGCTTTGAAGGGAAGAAATAGAAGAAAAGGATGGAAGAGAGAAAGATGGATAAAGGGAAGAGGAGAAAGAAGGATTTTCCCATACGTGATAACTATGGAAAGAATCACCTTGGTAAATGCTTGAAGGGAATGAGAGTTTGTTATATGTGTAGAGTAAAAGGACACCAAGTACGTGGTTTCAAGGGTAAGAAAAAGGTTTCAAATGTACAATGCTTCATCGGAAAGAAGTTGGGACACTACGCGAATCAATATCCAAATCATCAGAGTATACCCCCAATGATGCTATTGAATAATAATCAAGATATGATACTACCAAAGATGAAGTAGAATGATTAGATTTATTATTTTGTTATTAAAGTGTTGTGTCATTTGAGTATTTTATTAATGATGTACATGTTATAATAATTATAGAGTATAAAAGGATTGTACTACAGTACTATTTCATTAAGGACTTGAGATTGTGTGGTACCAAGAGAAGTTTCTCAATAACAGGTTACTTTTTTGTAAAATATATGGTTGATTTAAAGATAAACCATATATGGTTATGATAATGAGTTAGTGATTTTGGAGTAATATATTACTGAATTAGATAAATTATATTTGATAATCTTGACTACCTTGAAACTGATAAATGATTTGTATATTTCATCATTGTAGGAGTTTACATCATTTTTGGATAGAAGGAGTATATCTAGTATTCTATATAAAATAAGGGAGAATGAATGTAATTAATAACGTTTTATGGTAATTCAGGGTATTATAGTGTTTTAAAAGAATACATGATGAAGGTATTCACATATTATTACGTGGTAAAAAGGATATTCATTGTGTTTATATTCCTTATAAATTTTGGACTGTGAGTTTGGACATAAGTATTTTGGTTAAGTCTAAATGTTAGAATCGATTAAGTTTGACATGGGATACTATTGTTAAGGTTAAATAATTTCTTTATATTATTTTTGGATTGTCATAAAAAGGACAACCCAGAGGTCGGACAACAACCCATCGTGTCCCGAAAGGCCGTTAGACCTGAACCCACAATCGAAAGGCAACAAGGGTGCATCACCTACCACTAGCCTACGTGATATCCTAGTTTGTATAATGTAATTTTTTAAATATTCTAAAAAATGAATTATAAATTCACTATTTTTGGAACCCTATACGATTAGGATAAATAGAATATTTTTGAATTCTATTATCTTTTGGAGTGAAAGATGAGTTTGTGGTAGCAATTAGTTGAAGGATGAAACACTACTTGTCAAGTATATTTTTTCCTCCTATTCTATGAATAAATTAATTATTAACCTTTATGGAATGGATCTTAAAATCAAAAATGTGTTATCTTAGTACCTTATATTTTATTGAACTAACAATATTTTAAATTATCCTAGATTGATGGCTTTGAGGCCCTCAATTTCACACTTGTTTTTGATTGATGACCTCAATAACTCCCTATAAATATTTAAATTTTTCCTCTAATTATGTGTCTCTAATTTCTAGCGATGTTCTCTTAATCGAGATCATAATTTGGTGGTAGCTTTTTCATTCCATTTCCCTCTTATTAAGACTAAATTTTATTAACCCAATTTCCGATGTGGGTTTTCCACAAAGGTATTTTCCTATTTTTAACATTTTATTTTCTAAGAACAATTTCAAATAGTGAGGATGAAATTTATTGAAGTAGGTAAGAATGTAACACCCCAAGATTTCAGAGTACATTATCTCATTAAAGTAATTCAATAGCTTGCGCTACACGCAACACCGAGTTTGAGCTCACCACAACTTACCAAACTAGCCGTTTGAAAAATGGTTATATATATTATTAACTACATTTTTAATCTTATATACTCTATATAATTTTAACATACTTATTATGTGTTTATTAGACATAATATAAGAATAAATTCATTTTTTTAGATAAAAGAAGTATTTTTCAAAAAATGCAATTTTACCATCTTTTAATGGCAAACCCTTTTTAAAACCAATGTTTGAAACTCTTATATATTAAATTTAATGAAATTAAATTATTCTTTAGAATAGGGACATAAAAATTTAGTTTTTATAAATTTTTGGTACTTTTTTGATAACATTCATATTTTGATGAATAGTGAAAAATTCTATGTTTTAATTAGAAACAACTTTTTAATAGAAATAATATATAGTGTTAAATTATGAATATGAATTGTTTTTAAGTATAATTATATTATGTTTTTATAATTTAATACAATGTAGTTAAATATATGTAATTTCACATTAAAATTTAACATAAACACATGTCAATCTTTTGATAGTTCTAACTTTAAAAAAACCCACTTTTTTGTTTTGACAATGGGTATTAATTTTAAAATAATAAATGAAAATTCTATGTTTTGAATTTGGTAAAATAGGCTTAATTTTTAAATTTGGAATATCAAAATTAACTTTGGCTGATTTTTTGGTATTTTTCTGAAAACTTTCAATTTTTGATGAATAGTGAAAAACACTACGTTATTATTTAAAACAAACTTTTTATTTAAATAATTATTTATTTTATTTAAATTTATTTTAAGCAAAAAAAGATATATAGTACCTATATAAGTTCAATATAATTCATTAGAATCATTTTATAATAAAATTAGATGTATAAAATTTTATTGATCTTTTTAAACATCTTTTACCCACCTTCTAGGAGAATTTGAAAATTTGCATAAAAAAATAATTTTACCACTTCTGTGAGTTGAATTTAAATAATAAAATAGGAAAGGTTGATATCATTGAGTAAAATTTGGTTCAATAAGATTAATATAAATTTTGGTAAATAGTAACTTTTGACTTTTATTGACCACATTTAAAAGTAAATATGATAATTAAAGGTAAAAATGATATTATAATTACCCTAACACATGTCCTAATTCTATTGGATAAGTGTATTTAAAAAAAACAACCTTATGAAAAAAATACGATCCGCTTTGGTCCACTTGGATTAGATTAGGACCGTTATGATTATTTTATTTAAAGAAGAGTTAAAAGTGTCAAATTCAAAGTTTAATAACTAAACAATTTTTAATATAGGGTTACACACAATATAAGTTCGACTATAAATATTCATTAGAAAGCAAAAAATATTTTTCCTACATAATAGTATTTTATTTATAATTTTTATACATGAAATAATCTAATTTATTTATGACACAATGATGATGCATTGATTACCTTATTAATGAAATATTTAAATAATTGATATTATAAAGATATAAATAAATGTAAATTGAGACTTATGATAAATTACACTAGTTTTATAGGTTAATATGATATTTTAGGGCTGATTATATAATTTTTTTTCGAAGTGATAAGGTTGTTATGACTTTCACAAAAACAAAATATCAAATAGTGTCCAAATTGACATAAGTTAATTTTTAAAACAAATACTATATTATTGGTTGATATAATATTCCTAAAAATCTAAGGTTCGGAAAAAGGGATTAAATAATATTATATATGTCATTAATTAACCAATTGAGGTTAACTTGGAAGTTTAGAGTAAGTTTATTAACCATATAGTGTAACAATAAAAGAAGACACGGTAAAAGTTAAACTAGTTAACTAAGAGTGAAATCTAAAATACAAGGTTAAAATGGAAACCTAAATTTGAATAAAACCTATTGGTTGATATTATGTCTAACCATAACCACCTAAGTCTATTAATAAATTCTTTTAGAGCCATTATAAACCTAATATGATTGTATAATAAATTAATATTTTAGTCTTTTCCAAAAGTGACCCTTACCCCTCTTATAAAAGGGCACTTCCCCTTCTCTCAAAATAACACCTCCAAAGCCATTTGGATCGGCCAAACTATACCAAAATATCCTCCAAACTTCCCTCACATTAATCTAGATTCCTTACTTTGATCAGAAGGCCAACCTATGGAGCCATTTTGATCAACTCAAAAGGAAACACCCGAAGAAGAGGTAATAATTTCACCACCCTCTTTCAAGTTATTTTGTTCTTAAACTTCCTCTTTCTTTATTGTTTCCATACCAAAATATTAACTCCAGTGACTAATACATACTTTTATGTTATTATAAATATGGTACATTAATATTTTTTATTCTATCCATCCTATAAATGACAAAGTTACCATATGTGCGTACGTACGGATTACCATCTCCACATCGTGGTGTAGTTTGTTATTCAAAAACGTAATTATTTGGATGTGTATATTAATGAGAATAACTAATTTAAACAATAAAAATAACATTTATGTACTTACATATATCTTATTCACTTACTTCCGTTCAATATTATATGAAAACAGAAACAAAGTTTATGTGTATATATAACCTACTGTCTCCATAAACATGGATTTTTATTTCATATATCTATCTATTTTAAATATTTATATTATAAATATATATGATATATAAATAAAGGTTTATATTCTGGAAGTATTTAAATCATGATCTATATGATACGATCAAGAATAACAAGTTAGAACACGTACGATAAAGAAAGTGATTATTTCCCAAAATGTTAATTTAACATGGAAATCATTATTAAATGGGTAGTATAAATTCATAAATTAATAATGTATGATATAATAAATATGACTATTGTTATGGTATAATTTAATAACATACTATGGTCATTATAAATGAGGTTAAACATACCCTCAACCAAAAGAACGTGCAAGGTAAGGTTTAATTTCACAATCTCTTTATTATCCGAGGTTGTTTCTATGTAAGTATGTTCTGGGAAATATTTATTATCCATGTCCATGTATCATACAAGTGTTTTTAAAGAGATTCATTTTAATGGAATTTTTACTGAAACATTATTTTCAATGTTTTAAAGATTCATTCTTCTAAACCTTTCTCATTAATGTCCATGTTTTCAAAATGGTTTTAAGGATTTATTTATATAGACATGAATATTTTGAAATGTTAATTACTTTGACAAGTTTCAAAGTGGTATGGGAAACTTTGATTCAAAACTATATTTTAAATGACTTCCATTATATGACTTTTAAATTATTTCATGAAAAAGTGATATTTCTCTCAATGATTTTTACTGATCATTTTCAACTATGTCAATATCCTTTACGGGATAGTATTCTTGATCGAGGTTGATTTATTATGATACAAATATTCCATATTGTATTGAAGGTTTTGTGATATTTTTTACTATGGATGTGTTATTTTTATACCATTCATGTTATATGGATAAATTATTGACATTTTTTATGCTAGTATTGATATGAATGTTTATGTTATGTTTAAACCTTTTCATATGAGGAATGTGTTGGATTTATTAAGTGACGGGTGGAGCCTGCTATAGCTCCTCGATGCATTGGTAAGTATCATGATAAAATTAGTTTTGGAATTAGCTGAGGCCTTTCCCAATTTTACATATGGTTTTGGCTAAGGACTTAATCATTTTTAGACGTCTTGGCCAAGGCTTTGACAAAATGTTTTAGAATGTCAGGAATTAAACATTCCCTCATTATAAAAAATATTATTGATGGTTTATGTGGTTATTTGACTAGTAGAATACCCATGGATATGTTTTATTATGGAATTATTTACTCATCTCATATTCCAACCATAAAGTGTTCATTTTTATTATTTTAAATGACTTGTGTTTTAAATTATTCACCTTGCCTAATGTTTATGTTATCTTTCGTTGTATTGCTTACCCTTACTGAGCATTTGAGATCACCCCTTTCTTATGATATATTTTTCAAGGATTATAAGAAGTGTATTATGTTTCATAAGAAGGGTTAAGAAAGGGGATTAATGACATTCTTAAAGGATCATTTATGTTGTGTTTTATTTTCTAAGGTGTAATGAAACGTTCATATATATAATCAATTTTCTAAGACTGCTAAACTATCGGTCTTTCGAGACTTGATTCCTTGTAATAATGCCAATTTATTAAAATAATGCACTGACTCTAGGCTTCTGGGGTTGAGGCGTTACATATATCTTTATAACACGGGGAAATGAAATATAAGATAGGGTGAGTTCAGATGTCGAGTAATAGAAAAAATGGATATACGTAAGTATCACATGAACATAAGGGTATGATAACATGTGAATAAAATTTTAAAACAATACCCTTCAAATCAAAGATCATAATCATGAGTCAGGGAATAATAATTGGAATTTTTTGAGTCATGAATCATAAGAGAATCAAATAAAAGGATCTAAGAGGGCATAAGTCATAGAATTAATTTGCATACACATAATCATATAAAATCACTTCTATAGTAGTCAATGATCACTACCAATAACATCACAATGAAAATATTCCTTTAATGAACTGAGTTTACTCTCTATTCTAGACATATATTATTGAATCAGGTTCACATTCCATTCCACCCCTAAATTATTGAACCATGTTCACTCTTAATTCTAGTCTTATCTATCTCATGTGATATAAATATTTACCTAATGTTTTTAAGGGAGATATAGATCCCACTATTCACATAATGAAAACCATATTTATATGTTCCACTAGATCATACACATTCATCATATCATAACCCATGAAATGAAATGGGTATAAAAAATATTTCACCATATCATAACTTATCGAAAAGAAAAATGTTTTAAAATAATTTCTTCACAGTATAACCCATGAAAATAAGAAGGTTCCATAATTATTTTATCATGGTATAACCTAGGGAAGATAACTAGGTTTCATAAATTTCATACAATAAAAACATATACCATTTAGAGAAATAATATTAAGTCCTTTAATGAACTGAGTTCACTCCATTTCTAGACCTATATTACTGAATCAGATTCACATCCCATTCTACCCCTAAATTATTGAACCATGTTCACTCCCAATTCTAGTCTTATATATCTCATATAATATAAATATTTACCTAATGTTTTTAAGGGAGATATATATCCCACCATTCACATAATGAAAACCATATTTATATGTTCCACCATATCATACATATTCATTATATCATAACCCATGAAATGAAATCAGCATCAAAAACAGTTCACCATATCATAACTTATGGAAAAGAAAAATGTTTTAAAATAATTTCTTTACAGTATAACCCATGAAAATAAGAAGGTTTCATAAGTATTTTATCATGGTATAACCTATGTAAGGTAAATAGGTTTCATAAATTTCATACAATAAAAACATAAAACATTTAGAGAAATAATTTGAATGATATTATTAGATCTTATCCATTATAAATAATATATAACACCAATCGATGTCATATTAGATGGAAAATAATTTTGAAATATCATTTAAATCACTTCTTGAGTAAAATATATTTACCTTTTTGAAGAAATCATTTTAAATTTCAGAACATTTTGAAAACCTTTTTCTTTGAAAATACCTTGAAAACATATAAATAATGATTTGGAATTAATTTAAAATAACTTTTAAACATAAAAAAGTTTAAAATAATTTTCTATGAAAATAACATTAAAAATTCATTTAAAATAATTTGAAAAAATCTCCATAAAACATGGTTTTTAAGGAAAATAGATTTCCGACCAAAAAGAAAAAAAATTCGGATTATCTAAAAAATATTTTCTTAATTATATTAATTAATAAAGAGTGTAAAATGGAACTATTATATAAGTATTTCATGAATAAAATGATCAAAATAAAATTCATGATAATTCTTGAGAGATTGATCATAAGGTTTCATCAATGGAAGCATAATCATATACAATCCCTATAAATGATAAGATTGTAAAATAAACACATACCAATTTGGAAAATTTGAATCATAAGTCCCATGAAATAATAGAATCACATTAACCTTAAAATATAATGAAAATAAGGATATTAATGATAAAAAGTAAAATGAGTAGTATAAACACATCATAAAGAGTAAAGGCACATAACATAACATGTGTATCAAAGAAGGAAAATTGAGACAAAATTCCCTTAGCAATTTGGTATCTTTTGAACCGTAAACCACTGTAAAAAGAAATACTCAAATGAATAATTAAAAACTAATAGTTTTCAAGATAATAATAATAACATAAATTCATGGGTAGTGAATACACCACATAAAAAAAATAGGTAGTGATTATGGCATATGTCTCAAGAAAGTAAAAAGTGAGACAAAATTCTCATTCCTTACGTATTGAATTCCACCATACTCATTGAAAAATATTTTATAATCAATATAATTTTATTATACATATATAAAAGAACCATATTCTTATATATCATACCATATATTATTTTCTTAAGAATTTATATTAATCTTTTATTAACAATTCCATGTTAAAGTTTTGTTTCGGGTAATAACCACTTTTTCGTACATGTTTTGACTTATTATTCTTTGTCCAATTACTTGTATAATGATTTAATAATATCAATAATAATTAAAAATTATATAAATTTAATATATATTCAGTATATATGTATTTATAATAATCCATTAAATTTACTTATAGGAAATAAAATACAGTGTTCATAGAGACGGTTGGCTATACGTACCCATGGACACTCTTTCCATTTCTTATCATATTGAAAGAAAGAAACATAAGAGATATATGTTGGATAAAAATGGATACGATATGGCACAAATACAATAGGGGGAGTGAATTGTATGTTTAAAGAATTATATTAAAACTTTTAAGGAATGTTCACAGTTTAATACAACATAAACTAAAATAATTCACAAAGCCTCTTATAAAAGAAAGAAAATAATCAGACTGACTCTTAGTCCAATGATATAATACTACAAGTTTTTAAACAATTTTATTTGAATTTAATAAAAATATTAGTGTAATAAAAAGTGTAAATGATTCTACCATATAGCATATAGAATCAATAATAAAAAGTATAAACTATAACTGAAACAATTACAATATAAAAGAATACAAATAGAAAGAAGAAATAAAAGGAATCTATTTCTATTACAATAAACAGCGGAAATGTAAAAGGTATTACACTTATTTTATCCCAAAGAGAAGGTTATCCTTTCACTTAGGATAATAGTTTTGTCTTACCAAAACCGGTAATCCCTCGATATGGTGATTGGAACGTCTGTCTTACTATCCCTGCAAGCCTGCAATTTTATAGTTAATCAAAACATCTTTCTTTCAAACACTTTAAATCCCACGATATAATGATCGGTCACACCATTTGCCTATCCCCAATAGACCTTAATAATTATCACCCAATCAGATGAATAAATAAAAACAAAAAACTTATTGAAATACAAAAACTAAGAATGAACTCTTCAAATTTTGTAATTTTAAGGGTTTCATATGAAGAAATATAGAATTCACACAATATCTCTTTAAAACTTGGAAGTATCTAATGTTATTGTCTCTACATCAAATGAACTCCTTTTTATAGGCCTCTGGTTCCAATGGCCATGTTTTCTACAATGATCATATTTCTCAGGAAAACTCGTAGGGACTTGGACACCTGAGATTATAACAGTCATATTGAAACAGAAAACACAAAATCATTTTGATTAGTTTATAACTAAATCCATGACATAATTCTTGTTAAAACAATAGGTATATAAAAATTACAACATGTGTATTATTGGTATAAAACATGAGTATTGAAAAATGAATAAAAGCATGCATGTGATAAAAGTATAACATGAGTACGATTAATATTACTTAGTGAAAAATAATGATATGATGAAAAGTGGGTATAATGAAAAATTTGAGTATGATGACCACTGTCAGTATGATTAAAAAATTAAGTATGATGGCTAGATTCATTATGATAAACAGAGTGGGTATGAAGGCCAGAGTCAGTACGATAAATAGATTGGGTACGATGGCCAGAGTTTGTATAATAAATAGAAAAACATATTCAAAATAGATCCTTTATTTTAGAATTGAGTATAAAGAGATTTTTTATTTCCAAAAAAATCATAAAATTCAAAAGAAGACTTTTGATTTTACAATCTCCCCCTTTTTGGAAAGCACAAAACATAATGTAAAATTAGAAATAAATACTTATCTCCCCCTGAGTTATGAAAAATCTTTTGAATAAATTAATGAATACAACTAAATACCCCTTATGTACAGACATTCCTAAGTATTTTATTCAAAAAAAATTCTTTGATTTAGATGTACTACATTTGAGTAAACCAATTAAGAATTATCCCCCTTTGTAAATCATACTCTCATTTTATAAAACATTCTCTCCATTTGTGATTTAAAAAAATAATAGGGTAATCTTGACATTCCTAAAAATTTTAGAGAAAAATGTAATACAAAACAATGTAAATGTAAAAATCGGTCTGATTAAATTGTCAAGAGTTTATTTAATTTCAAAAAATAATCAAGAAATAAAGCTACAAAAAAATTTCATTTGTTTTCTATTTCTTTCTCTTTCTTGATCAACTCATAGAGAATAAAATTCATTTTCATTATCTCTATCTTATATTCTTAGATATAAATTCTCTGAGATTTGAGATGATCTTGTTGGTCTGAAAAATGTTTATCCTTGTTTTTGATCGTGTCTTCTGGAATCCTAATTACTTCTTCGAGAGTATCAATTTTATCTTGAATGTTCTTAAATTATTCAGTCGATAAAGTGTTTTGTTTCTTTAACAAAACAATTTCATCTTTAAAAGATGAAACCATCGAAAACTCTGACTAGAAAGCATTGATCCTTTCCTTCAACTCTTTCACTAAAAGAGTACAACCACCATGGATTTTTGGGATTTGATTCAACTTCTCAATTTTTTTCCTTATCGAGCTTATTAAAATCAATAGCAAGATCATTTGAAAGCATCCTTAAGTTCTCAATTGATTCATAATGTTCATTTACTGAACTCTTTGTCTTGTATGACCACTTAGTCATCTTATTAAAATCTTTTTATGAGCAATAGAGTTATCACTCAAAACCTTTAGATCAACCTCTACTTTTGTCACTTTCTTTCTGAGTTCTCTTACTGAACTGAATTTCATCCTTTGATTCTCTATAATAAAATCAATCTTTCCTTATATTTTGGGAAAATAATGAATATTATTATCAATCCTTATTAAAACACGAACAATGTAATCACTTTTATTGAGAGAAATAGTTACTAAGAATTTATGTCTTCATCGTATGATTTAAGTTCATTTGATCGGATTAAGTATTCACTAGGTTGTTTTCCTTTTCCTTTCTCAAATATGAATTATTGTTTTTTTTAACTCCTTCTTCTTCAACTCTATCACTTATGATAATGGTTCTCTTAGCATGAAAACTTTGAGACATTTTCTTGACTGTAAAAGAAACTCTTTCTGATTGAGTTTTCATAGATTTTACTGGTGCTTGATTGACATGAAGATCATATTGTTGAACCCCTTCACTTTGTTTTTGAAGAGAATATTATTCTCTACTTTTATTATAACTCTGAAGATATTCTATAAGAAAGTCATCTTACTCTTCTTGTTCACCTTCTTGTTGTGAAGCCGATTGAATTACTTTTAGCACTTTTTCTTTTGCTTTCTCTAAAATAGTCTGTAAGATTGGTTCTTGCTGTATTTATTCTATCAATTGAGAACTTGATAAATCCCCACCTTTTAGTATTTTGGAAGCAACAAAATAGTGAGCTTTTATTTTCAAAATATTATTCTTCTTTTTATGAACTTGTGGAGTATCTTCTATTCTCATATTCTCATCTAGGGCTTCAGCTGGATCAATACCAAACCGAGGATCAACACCTTTTCTTTTTTTCTTTCTCATTTCTACACATAACTACAACCTATTTACTATATTTAGTTTTTTAGAATTTTCATTGGTTTGAGGATATAATTTTTGAGAAACTAAAACTGTTGGAGTAGATTCTATTAAAAGTGCTGCCGATTGATTTGGTGTTGATTCTTCCAAATATTTGACAAACAGTTTTGAATCTTCATAAAAAACATTCAGTTTAATTATTATATTCTTTCTTATCCATGAACCCTTCAACTATTTTAATTATCCATTCACTGGAATATTGAAAAACTTCAAACATTCAAGAATAAACTTTGTAATAATGGTTGGATATATGATAAGATGAAACTAAATTGCTCCAGACTTCACATTCTTGATAGTTTCAAAAATATAACCCATGATATTTACCTTTCTCATATTCACAAGATAATCTTACATAAAGATATTATAAAACGTAATAGTTTCTCAATCCACATTCCTTGGTATAAGAAACCCTTGCATATAAAGTACAATAAACTGGTTGTCTGCAGAGAGATGGGCTACTTTTATTTTATTCTCATTGATAAGAAGTTGATAATTTTCATCTCTTTCCTTATTAAATGTACTAGCTTCCTCATGTAGCTTACAATAAGGACAAAAGGATTCGCCTTTAGTAGAGACATTTAGAAAGTTTTTTACTTGTTTGAATCAGATAGAAAACTTTTTATCATACACAGAAAAATTAATCATATCTTTATAAATGACACAATATTATAGAATTGTCTGACCTCTTCAAGAAGAATTTGATCCTCAGATATGGGTTTCTTAACACAAAGATGTTCCCAGCCTTGGACCAAGATAATTAATTTGATTGTTGAGTTAAAACAATGAATGAAATCTTGAGTTACTAACCTTTCTATTAAGTAATAATTTTCTAAAAATGTCTTTGAATACATATTGGTAGGAGTATTGGAAGAATACAGATACATAAAGTTGATTAAAAAAAGAAATGATCAAACCGAGTCCTAAATAGAGAAGCAAAGATTCACTGAGAAATATGATGAACTGGTGTGGGTTTGAGGAACAGGGTCCTCTATTTATAGGAAAATTTGGGTGACAATTGGAATTCTATGATTGAGATTAGAATATAAGAAATCCAATGGTAGAGAATAAAAGGATATACAGTATTTTTTGATTTTTTTTAAAATAAAAACAATAAACAATAACATAAAACAAAATTGATACAAAAGAAAAAGAGAATTTACCTGTCGAATATTTAAAGTGATTTGTTGGTTTCATACTATTATGAAAGTAAAAACACAATACAATACAAAAAAATAAATAGTTGAAACAAAGATAGTTAATACAATCAATATATCAAACTGATGAGAAAAAAAGTAAATACATTCAAAATATCAAACTTTTGAGAAATAAAGTGAATATGTTCAAAATTTCAAACCAATGAGAAAGAAAGTGAATATGTTCAAAATATCAAACTGATAGAAAATAAATTCAATACCATAGGTTGTCAAGATGATGGAAATAAATTCAATACCATAGGTTTTCAAGCCGATGGTAAAAAATTCATTACCTTAGTTTGTGAAGCCTATGGAAAACAAATTCATTACCAAAGGTTATAATGTTTATGGAAAACAAAGTAATTTCCATAGGTTGTCAAGCCAATAGAAGACAAAGTCATTCACATATGTTGTCAAACTAATGGGCAGAATGTCAAGTTGATAGGCAGAAACTTCAATCCAAAAAAAATGATGCCTATAGTCATAAAAATGTAAATATGACAAATAATGAAAGAAACAAAATAAATTAAAATATAAACTTAAATAATTATGATAAGTTAAAAACATAAGATAAATAATAAAGAATATGAAATAGATAAAACATAGAACTAAATAATAATTTTCTCCCCCTATGAATAGGAGTGTTTTAATGTTAGGAGATTGTAAAAATAGTAAGTGGATCTGAATGATTATTTTATTGTAATCATTCCTAGATTCTGTTTAATATATTCTAATTTATCAAAAGATAATGGTTTTGTAAAAATATCAGCAAGTTGTTTTTGCATTCTGATGAATTGTAAAATGATATCTCTTTTTTGTGTGTGATCTCTAAGAAAGTGATGATTAATATTTATGTATTTTGCATGAGAGTGATGTTCAAGGTTTTTACTTAAAGCAATTTCACATGTGTTTTCACACAATATTGGAGTTTTAGTAAAACTCATGTCATATTCTATAAGTGTGCACAATGACTTCGGACTACTATATATTCAACTTTAGCAGTGGAGAGTAGAACTGCATGTTGTTTTTTGCATGACCAAGAAACTAAATAATCTCCTAGGATATGAAAATGCTCAGAAGTACTCTTTATATTCATTCTAAAACCACAAAATTCATCATCAAAAAAAATTTCAATTCAAAATAATTTCCAGAAGAATAGAGAAGTACAAAATCCAAAGTTCCTTTTAAATATTGGAAAATTCATTTGAAAAATTTTAAATGTGATTGTTTGGATTTGTTAGATATCTAGCACATAAAAATACGGAAAAAATTAAGTCTGGATGACTAGATGTTAAGTATATTAGACTTCTAATCATACCTCTAAATGTTGTTTGGTCAACTAGTTATCAAACTTCATCAAGATCAAGAGTTTTTGAGGTTCCAATGGGAGTAATAATACTTTTAGGGTTGTCATATCTATACTTTCTGAGTAAGTCTTTGATATAATTATGTTGAGATATATATGCACCTTCTATTTTTTGGGAAATTTGAAAACCAATAAAGAATGTTAATTCACTCATCATACTCATTTCAAAATCAGAATGCATTAGATTTTCAAATGATTCTGTTAAAGACTTTTGAGTTGATTCGAAAATGATATCATCAACATATATTTTAACAATCATAATATTTTTGTTTTCTTTCCTTATAAAAAGAGTTGGGTTAGCTGTTCCCTTAATGAATATTTTTTTGTAACAAAAAACATGTTAACCTATCATACCAAGCTCTAGAGGATTTTTTAAGTCCATAAAGGGGATTGGTAAATTTTTAAACATATTCAAGATGTTTTTCATAGTCAAACCTAGGGGATTGGTCTACATAGACTTCCTCATGTACATAACCATTAAGGAAATCAAACTTGACATCCATGTGAAATTTTTTGAAATTAAATAATACTACAAAGGATAATAGAATTCTAATAGATTCGAGTCTTTATAATGGGGCATAGGTTTCTTCATAGTTTTGACTTATTATTTATTATAGAATTTAGCAATAATAGAAGATTTATTTCTTAAAATGAGACCATTTTCATCGCATTTGTGTCTAAAAACCCATTTTACTCCAATAAAAAAATATATCCTTAGGTTTTTCAACCAAGTTCCAAACATTATTCCTTTCAAATTCATTAAGTTTAGCCTACATTGCCTTTATCCAATCCCCATCACTTATGTCATCACTTGGAGTTTTATCTTCAAATTTCTATAAAAAAAGCAAGATGTTCTATTTCATTTCTTAAGGAGTTTCTAGTCCTTACTGGTTGATTTACATTACCAATGATGTTATCAAAAGGATGATTCCTAAGTAACAATTGATTTTTATTTTTTAATACTTGATCCTCAATAGAAGGTAGAAAGTATTTATGTGTCAATTTCTCAGAAAAAATTTCTTGAGTATTTGCTATATTTTAAGAATCTTCTATCAATGTTTGATAATCAGTTTTGAAAAACACTTAAGAAGCAACATTTTGAGAATTTTTGAAAACCAAAGGACTTGTTTCATTAAACTTAACATGTATTGTTTATTTAAAAAAGTGTTTTTATTAAATACTCTATAGGCCTTAGAGGTGGTGGAATAACCTAAAAAAATTCCTTCATCATATTTAGGTGCAAACATATGTAAGTTATCTTTTTTATTTAAAATAAATACATTGCAACTAAATAATTTGAAGTACGAAACTTTTGGTTTTTGGCCTATCCAAAACTCAGAAGGAGTTATATTAATAGAGGGTTGAATTAAAACTCAATTTATAGTATAAAAAGATGTTCTAATAGCTTCTACCCAATTTTTTTTCAATTTAGTATTCACTCAACACGGTTCTTATTGTATCTTAAAGAATTCTATTTATTCTTTCAACAAAACTATTTGTTTGAGGAGTTCTTGGTGTCGAAATGTTGTGAGTAATACCTTTTTTATTACAAAAAGTTTCAAAATAATAATTTTCCAATTCTCTACCATGATCACTTTAGATAGTTATTAATGGTAGTTTTTATCATTTTTAACTTTAGTAAAAAAAAATTAAGGAAACAAAAATCTTCTAATTTTTTGGTAAGAAAATATACCAATGTAAATCTAGTGTAATAATTTACTAGAAATAATACACAGTACTTGCCTCCAAAACATCCAATTTGAGCATGAACAAAAAGATCCATGTGTACTAACTGTAATTTATCAGTTGTTGTGACCTCACTGATTGAATTAAATCTTGAGTTTTGTTGTTTTCCATAGTGACAAGGGTTACACAGTTATGATGTATAAAACCTAAGATTAGGTAGATCTTTAACATGTCTTTTCATTGAGAGTTTATATAAGTTTATAATATTACAGTGTCCTAGTATTTTATCACATAACCAATATTGGTCTTCCATTTCACTATGAAAAGGAAAGTCTTAGCTCCTCTGGTCTTCTAAGTTCAAAGTTTAAACATTATCATGCATTCGGGAAGATAGAATGGGTTCATCCTTACAATTTTGAACTATATATTTATCATTTATAAAATTCATAAGGTAAAATTCATCACATAATTGAATTATGCTAATGAGATTGTGCTTAAGACCGTGAACAAATAATGCATTATAAATCAACATTTTACCACGGAAAACAACATTACCTATACCAAAAAATATTCCCTTGTTAATTATCTCTAAAGGTAACCTTTCCACCTTTTATCTTGATTAGTTTTTCAAAGAAATTTCTATTTCTCGTCATGTCCCTGGAATATACACTATCTATATACCATATATTGTTATTGTTTATTTTTTTGTTTTCTTGAAACAAAAACCATTAAACTTTTAGAATCAAAACCTATTTGGATCTGAAAATATTAGAATGATTTTTTTTCAAATTCATATTTTCTTTGAAAATAAATCTTTTTGGAGACCCAAAGATTGAGTTTTATTTAAAGAAAATTTTTTCTCCCAATGTCCGCCGCATTAACACTTGGTGAAAAAAGGATCACTTTGAGGATCAAAATAATTATTACTAAAAATAGTTTTTTAATGAGTATAACCAAATCCAGAACTATTCCTAAGAGGATGAAGTTGAGAGTACATTTTATCAATATCTTTCCTTCCAGAAATGAAATTTGATAAAATATTTTTTAAGGAAAAACTTTCTGAGTTTAGTATGATGACTATATTTTTGTCCTTAATTTCATAAGTTTTAGAATTTATTTTTTCATATAAAATATTTTTCAAAGAAATTATTTTATCAAAATCATTAGAAAGTTAGTTTATTTCAGAAATCAGTTTCTCAAGGTTTTCAAATAAATTTCTGATATCAAGAGTTTTAGAATAAAGATCCTTAGTGAGATTTGATATTTATCTTATTAAAATATCAATCCTAGTATTTTCCTTTTCTTGTTTTCTAGAAACATTACAATTTTTATTTTCAAAAAGTTTAGAAAATCTAGAAACTTCTTCATAAGAGATTAAAGAATTATCATTCTCTGATGAGGATGTTTCTTTATCAAAAGAATAATCTCTATCAGAATAATTGTTACTCAAAGACATATTACTAATAGATTCAGAACTATGTACCTTGTCTATTAAGAAATGATAAGGAGTTTTGGAGAAGAGACCAACATTATTGTGATTTGAGATATCACTATCAGAAGAGTCTTCAAAAGAATCACCTCCACTAGAATTCTGGGAGTCATTTAATTTCAAGACTTTATTTCCCTTGGAATTTTTGTATTTCTTCTTATCTTTCTCTGAATTTATTTTCTTTTTATCATTTATTTTTTATCATAGGATAATCAGGTTGATTGTTTCCTTCTCTTTTACATTCATAGTACGTGACTTTAGAATCATTCTTATCCTTGTTACCATTGAAATTATTTTTATATATGTATTAGAAATAGTTATTTCCAAGGATTTTATTCATTCTTCTAGAAAGATTTGAAAAATGATTCTCTAACTTCTCAGTATCACTATAATCTTATAAGACTTCAACCTTTATCTTCCTTGACTTAGTTTTTACTGGTGATTGAGATTTGGTTAGATTTTATGAAGTAGTAAATGCTACTCCACCATTCTTATTTTTCACTTAATCTACATCTCTATTAAATCTTCCTTCATATTGAAATAGAGATCCAAAGAGATCATCAATAGTATGATTAGTAACTCTTCTAAACTCATCAACTGCGGCCTCTTGGATTTACATTCATTATACATAATGTCTATGATCTTCTCATATAAGAATTCATCTTATAAATTTTTTTCTCCCATAGCTTGAAGGATATTAAAAAGTGTCATAAATATATTTTGAACCTTATCTATAGGTTCACCATAAGAAAATTCAAATGCTTGATAGTCAGCTCTTAGCATAGTTCTTCTTGTTTCAACAACTTTGGAAGTACCAAAGTGTGTAATACCTAATTTATTCCATAAGCTAGTTGAAGGTTCACATGAAGATATTTGAATATAAATTTTCCTATTTATAGATTACAATAAAGTATTATGTTACTTGTAGTTTAACTGATATTCAAATTTTTCTTGGGCTATAAAAGTTCTGAATTATTTCCTGGGAATCTTATAGTCACCAATTAGAATAAAAATGTAATCTAAACCAGTATTTATGATAAAAATATTCAATAGATCTCTTCAATATTAAAAATCATTACCATCAAAGATAGGTGGTCTTGTAGGATTATGATTTTTAATTTATTAGATATTCATAATGCCTTCCTTCATAAAGAAACAAAATCATTTTCCCACAAATATAGGTTAGTGTATCGGAAATAAATCAATGTAACTTGTAAAAATATACAAAGTAGTGGAAAACCATCTCTGATACCAACTTTTAGATCGAAATGGATATGAGATGGAACAAATAAATGGGGGGGTGAATTGTATGTTTAAAAAATTCTGTTAAAACCTTTACGAAAGGTTCTTAGTTTAATATAACATAAACTAAAACAATTCACAAAGCCTCTTATAAAAGAAAACAAATAATTGGACTAAACCTCAGTCTGATGATATAATACCACATGTTTTTAAAAAAATGTATTTGGATTGAATAAAAATATCAGAGTAATACAATGTGTAAATGATTCTACCATATAGCATATAGAATAAATAATAAACTGTATAAACTATAACTAAAACAATTACAAAATAAAAGAATAAAAATAGAAAGAAGAAATAAAAGGACTCTCTTTATATTACAATAAACAAAAAAGTGTAAAAGGTGTTACAATTCTTTTATCCCAGAGAGGAGGGTATCCTTTCACCTAGGATAATATGTTTGTCTTACCAACACTAGTAATCACTCAATAGGATTATTGTCACGTACATCTTTTTATCCCCATAATCCCTCGATTTTATAGGTAATCGACACCTCTGTCTTTCAAACACTTTAAATACCTCAAAATAATGATCAATCATACTATCTTCCAATCACCAAAATCCCTCAATCATTATCACTTGATTGGATGAACAAAGAAAAAAAATAACATATTTAAATAAAAAAACATAGAATGATCCGTTCTTGTTTTTTTAATATCAAGGATTTCACACGAAGCAAGAGATAAGGCACACAATCTCTCTCTATAACATGGAAGTAACTAAAGTTATTTTTCTCCTTCAAATGACCTAATATTTTTGAGTCTCAGGTTCCAACGATAACATTTTCTCCAATGGTCAAATTTCTCTAGAAAACTTGGAAGGACTTGGACGCATGGCATTGTAATGGTCGTATTGAAACAGAAAACACGAGATCGTTTTGATTAGTTTATAAATAAATCCATGAAATTGTTTTGGATAAAAAATAGGTATATGAAAATGATAACACGAGTACGATTGGTATAAATCATGTTTTTTGAAAAATGAATAAAATCACGCACTTGATAAAATTATAACACGAGTACAGTTAATATTACTTAGTAAAAAAATACTGATATTATGAAAAGTGGGTACGATGCACAATGTGAGTATGATGAGCATAGTTAGTATGAAAAAAATTATGTACGATGGCCAGAGTCAGTATGATAAATAGAGTGGGTATGATGGCCAGAGTCAGTACGATAAATAGAGTGGGTACAATGGCTAGAGTCAGTATGATAAACAGAAAAATGTATTAAATTTAAATACTTTATTTGAGAATTGAGTATAAAGAGATTTGTGATTTCCAAAACAGAAATCATAAAAGTCAAAATAAGAATTTTGACATAACAATATATATACATATATTATTATTAAAACATATTTTTATGTCATATATATTATATTTTTCTATTAAAATCATCTTTAATACATTCCATGTAAAGCGTGAATGAATAATATCTCTTTACAAGGTGGTAGGCCACCATACACATGAATGACGTTATCATATTCCCAAAAAATGGAAAACATGAAGGAATATGTTATATAATAATTAAATAAGAGTAAATACACCACAAATATCATATAAATTATATATAAATAGTTTTTAAATCATTGTCACAAAACTTGAGAGGTTGTATTGGATAGATGAATGGCATTCGTTCGCGAGGCGATAGTCATCCGTACACATGAATGATGATTTCATAACCCATTTTATGGAAGTGTGTGATGTTTTAGGTCATACCATTAATAGAACAACATTTAATTATATATAAGATTCTTATTTTATTATATAGTTTGATATAAAAATAATTTAATGGGTTTGAGGAAGAAATAAAATAAAAAATGTTCCTTGATGAATGCTTCATCTTTTTTGGGTATGTCCTTTTGGTTTCAATTAAAGGAGAAAAATAGTTGGATATTTTCAACATAAAGGTTTCTATGATGATATTATGGAATGGAGAAGTGACTTGGTTAGATCTTGGCCTAACCAATTTGTTTTTGTGGTGTAATGAGAGGGGGTGGCTTTTATAAGGGAGGTGAGTGGCACTTTTGTATTTTTTTGGAAGAGTGAATCTCACCCACATTTTTTACATGTAAATTGGATTCAATAATAAAAAAAATTAAAAAATATATATTATAATGTCTAAATATGGACATTAAATGGTTTTTGGATAATTTTTGGGTCATTTTTACACCTTTTATTCTAAGTTTAACCACTAAGTAATCTAGTTTTTACCTCGATCTCTGAAATTAATTTTAATTTTTGTCACTAGTTACATGGGTAAAAAATAAAATTAGACTTATTAGAAATTAAAATTAATGAAAATTAAAAATATTTAATACATTTTTACATATTAAATTCACATAATTGGTAGAAATTGATATAAAATTAATCACGTAGATGTGTCGAGAAAGTAGGGTTTTACAGAACAAAAAGATCTAAAGTTTACCTAGATTTAATATTCTATTTCAGAATTCAATTGATTAAAATGAAATAAATTGGATTAATATATATATAATTTAACTAAATATAATTTTTAAAAAATTAAAATATAATTTAACTATATAATTAAATTAAAAAAAAGGAAACTTTCAATTACAATTCAGTGTTTTTTACTATTCATCAAAAAAATGAAACTTTTTAGAAAAATAAAAAAATCACTATAAGTTAATTTTGAAATTATGAATTAAAATATTTTTTTATATTTTCAAAATAATTTTATACAAGTTTCAAAAATTAAATTTATTTTTATTTACAAATAGACATAAAATGATGTTTTGAGAAAATAGTATTTTCAAAACATGTAAAGGCTTTACTAAAAATTATGCATTTCATTGTCAATATTATTTATTTATATAAAACCATTATATTTAAAAATTCATTATTAATATTAATATTACTATATTTAAAAATTATTTTATAGCATTCAGGTTTGAATAACTATATTAATAATATATCATTATTTTGTTAAAACTCAGTATTGCGTGTAATGTAAGCTAAGTAGGTATCACATGTAGCATAAGTTTATGGAATTTCATATAACACAATATTAAATTGGTTTATCTTGAAACATAGTCCACCAAAGAAATTTTAATTTCTTTTGAAAAAGGTTTATAAAATCATGGGGTGTTACATTCAACCCTAATTAGAGATCCTTGATCTTCCCATTATTCTTCATTAATTGGATAGTCTTATCATTCAGACGTGATATTTCTTTATTTTAGTATTTTAACAACTATTATCATTTATTTATAATTGGGTTAAAAAAATAATTCAACTCCTTCTCCATGAACATTTTCTTTTCCACTTCATGGGTATGCTTTTTAATTAAGTCACTTTAACTCTTAATTTATGAACCTATCATCATGATGAAATCATTATAGGACAAATTCACTTGCCTAATCCTTGGGTTATCCCCATCCAAATATACCATTCATGAAACTAATTCATCCTTCTTAGACATCAAATTTTGAACCTCATTTGAGTTAAGGCTCCTATCTTTTGAACCGTTTTTACACAACCTCACTTTAGAATACATATCCTCCAGCTCATTATCCCTAGTATAAATTATCTCCCTCAGATATATAGTTACTTAAATAAGTTGTTGATTAAGTATTTTTAGTTTGTCGACATAAATTTTTATCATTTTAACATGGGTCTTTTGAGACTCATTCTTACTTATCAGCTTCATATTTTCTTCTCTTAGACCCTTATCAAGATTCATGGATATGTAGATAGATTTCAACTTTAAATATCTTGATCTATCATCGTCATCTGTATTTTCAAAATCAATTGAAATATTAGGCTCTTTATATAGACCTGTAATAAGAAGAAACACAATTATATTCACCCATACTTTCTATTTATAAGATAATGGTATCCTTTAGTTAGACCACAGACTTCTCAAAAACTATTCTACTATATGGAATTATTTTGGAGTTCTTCTTATTCTTATTATTATTCTATATATTCTCACTCATTCCCATGTTATATGGGAATAATATATTTCACCTCCAAAGACCAATCATATCATTTTAAATTAAAACATGTCCAATAAGATAAAAATTACATTTGATACTAGTTATTGTACCCACAATAGAATTTAGTGAGAGATTCTTTGAAAGTTTGGAAAACTATGGTATGAAACTCATTCAAGTTTATAAGGAACCGACCATAGTTTCCCAAATTCAGAGCCTTATTTGATTACAATGGAATATAAATAATGAATATGAATCCTGAAGGACTGAGTAGTTTATAATTATTTGAAACAAGATACATACATATGTTCAACATTAAAACATGAAAATAAATACAACATATAAACTCCTTAGACAACATCCATAAATCCTATGTTAATTAACCATGTCATTCATAATAAAATTCTTCATGTACTGATAAAATGAAACATATGAAATGGGTGATCTCAAACTCTTAGTAAGGGTGGGAAATACATTATAAAATATATAAACATTATGCAAGTTGAATAAATAAAAACATGTGCCTTTAACAAAAACTTGAACACATTATGATATGAATAAGAGCTGGGTAAGTAAGTCCATAATAAAACATTATCATTGGTATTATACTAGTCGAATAACCACATGAACCATCAATACTATTTTTATAATGATTGAATTCATAATGCAGGACATCATCACCATACATTCAAGGCCTCGTTCCAAGACCATAAATAATCATTTTGTTAAGGCCATGTGCCTAAACTGTAGTTTGTCTCATGAGACCTACCGATGAAACGAGGGGATATAGAAGGTGTCACCAAAAAATTTCTATGTCTAATGAATTTTTCATATGAATGGGGATAAATATAAACAATATATACATTTATATTAAAACTAATATATGAAATGTAAATAACATTCCTCAAACATTAAGCATAATGAAAAACAATTTGAAGTAAATTGGTGGATGGATTTAAGATAGAACATCCACAAAAAAATCATAAACCGCTAAATTAAATATGGAAGATGATAAAATGAAATATTAATCCTAATAATACATAATAATCAACAAGAGTGTTGAAATAGATAAAGACACTATTATAAACTTTTCAAGTAATTATTGAGATAAACATCCTTTTACTTTTAAAAGAAGAGATATTTTGGAAACATATTTGTATAAAACTAGAAGTAAAGTAAGATAATATTTTCATAATAAAATTAGTAATTTTATAAAGAAAATGATTTCCAAAAATATATTATAAGCTTCCTTTGAAAATATGTGAGAATTTGAGAAATTCCCCTGAATTGGGATTGTATTTCCGGAACAATTTTGAAAGTTCCTTTTAAAATGTGTAACTATCCATAAAATAAAGATGAATTATAGTTGGTGAACATATATAGAATAAAAAAAGAGAATTTATGAAAAGTAAATAATAATACATAATATTTTCATTGAGGTAAATAGATAATAAAAATAACACGAATAAAAATGGAGGTTCTGGTGAAAAAACCCTTACCTTAAGTATGAATGTTTTCCGATCCTGAACTTAAGGTCCTGGAATATGAAATTATACTTATTAATAACTTATTTCAGAAAAAAATATAAATTTATTTATTTTAACCTAATTCTATTCAGTTTATTTATGTCTTTATTGATAATATTAAATTCCGTCGTTCTAGAGTGTTTGTTTTCTTGATTTTCATAATCAGTTCACTTGTTTTTAAGTAATGGAGCTCAGGTGGAATAGATGTAAATATCCAAGATTAAAATTAAATATTATTTATGATCATACAGAATTAGTAATGGTATTTTCTATTATTTTATTACATGGAAATAGTTTGAATCATTAGATTAATTATTCATTAATTCACACAGATTATTTAAGCAGTATTTTGATTATTAGGAATTAGTTTGGTCATATGATTTAATAATATGTACATTTACTAGTTCATGAATATTAAATAGGTTATAATTCATATATTATAGTATGGTGAAACCATAAAAATTGTATCATGACCAGTAATGAAGGATAAATTGAAGAATGAAACTTCGTTGTCCTTGAAAGTTATAAATTGGAACCTCATGGATGTTGATTTCGTTTATAAAATAAAAAAGGGAGAGAGTAAGAATATTGATGATGGTTATTCCAATAACATGACTTAATTACAGTATATATATGATAATGGAGTTATTATGGTCATTTTAAAATAGGAGATGAGGAGAGTATAACAAAATAAGGTAAATTTTAATGAAACTAAATGAAAAATTAGGGTGCTTTACCTCTTGAAATAACCTCCATGAGAACCTTTATAAAAGGAGGTGTTTTGGTATTTTGGAAATAAAAAGAGCTTATTGGGAATGAGAAGTGAATAGGGAAGTGTAATTGGGAAGATCTTTGAATATATTCAAGTGTTAAAGGAGTTAATATAAGAGGGACTGGGGGGGGTTATAGTGGAGGAGAGGTGGAATGTTGAATATTTTATTCATTATTTTATTATTTCCACCAAGGAAAACAATAATATTGTTTAATGTGACTCTAAATAGTAATAAGTTCATGTGAGTTCGAAACAAGTGTCCTTAAATCAATTATGATGTCATAAATAGTGCATTTAACTGATAATTTGAATATACGGTATTTTACCGTATTTCACTATTCATAAAAAATTTAATATTTTCAAAAAAATCCCAAAATTTAAGCCATACCATTTTTTGATGTGTAGAATTCAAAAATTATCTCCAATTTTTAAAAATAATTTTCTAAATATTATTAATTTATTTTTGAAATAAAATTATAGTTAATTTGGAAAATATTAATTTTAATGGTATAATTAGTTTTATATCACATTAAAAAATTAATTAATATCTTAATATATTATTGAATTAATAAAATAAAATAATATCATTATTTACTATTTATACAGGTTATATTACTTTTCATATTACTATTCGTTGGGGTATGTTACTATTCACCAAACATCAAGTTTGTTCTATCAGACTCCAAATGACTTACTAATCACAACACTAGATGACCATTTTTTGAAATTCAAAACACAGTAGAGGAAAATTTGTGTTTAACAGATAAATTATTAAATGTGTTGTATTTTAGGGAATTTTTTTTTCATTCATTCAATATTTATTTCCAAAACTTTGGGGTGTTACATTCTCCCCTCCTTAAAAAAATTTTGTTCTCAAAATTCACAAAATGTTACCTAAAAAGATTCGGGTATGAATTCAACATATGCTCCTCAGGATCCCATGTGGCTTCCTCCATCTTATGGTTCCTCCAAAGAACCTTTAATAGATGAGTCATCCAATTTCTCAATACTTGTTCTCTGGTATCAATAATCTTGATAGGCTCTTCACAATAGGATAGATTGGGCTCATGTTCTATTTCTTCATAGGTGAGTACAAGTGTTGGGTCTAGAATGTATTTACTTAACTTTGATGTGTGGAACACATTGTGAACTTTGTAGAGAGTTGGTAGAATTACCAAATGGTAAGATACAGCTCTAATTTGATCCCAAATTTCAAAAGGATCAATGTTCCTGGGACTTACATTTCCCTTCTTACTGAATCATATAATACCATTACATGGAGATACCTTTAATAAAACAAGATCACTTCCTTGAAATTCTAAATACTTACTTCGGTTATCAACATAGATCATTTTTCTACTTTGATCTGTTTTGATATGGGTTTGAATAATATTCACCTTTTCCATTTTTTCCTCAACAAGTTTTGGGACTACAAGATTTCTTTCACTAACATCATCCCAGAAAGTTGGTGTACAACATCTGTTTCTATATAACACTTCATATGGTCCCATATGAATAAATGAATGGTTGATATTGTTATATAAAAATTCTACAAGAGGTAAATAATGATCCCACATACCCTGAAATTCATGTGAACAAGGCCTAAACATGTCTTCCAAAGTTTGAATAGTCTGTTCTCATTGTACTATAGTTTTTGGGTGGTAGGTAGTGCTCAAACGAAAATTAGTATCTAGGGACTTCTGAAGACTTTTTCTAGAATTGTGATGTAAAACAGGGATAATGATCAGAAATAATTGTTAAGGGTACACAATAAAGTCTTACAACATCATTAATATATAGTCTATCTAAATGTTCAAGTGGTAAATATTCTATTCTAGTAAGAAAATGTGATGATTTTGTAAAAAAATCAACAATGACCCATATCACATCATTTTTTCTTGGAGTCATTGGTAGCCCTATGAAAAATTCCATCGTAATATCATCCCATTTACACATAGGAATGGGAAGGGGTTGCATGAATCCTCCAAGATGTTTTCTTCCAACCTTCTCCTTTTGACAAACCAAACATCTCGAAACATAATCAACAATGTCCCTCTTCATGTTTCCTACAAAAACTATTCCTTTAGATATCTATACATTTCTATGCTACCAGGGGTGTATAGATAAATTAGAGGTATGATCACCATCCAATTGTTCCCTCTTTAGCTATGTAATAGTGGTAACACACATCCTCTTTCCTAATTTCAAAATAACACCTTTATCGATGATGTTAATCAACTTCCCATTATTTAATGCTTTAATTTTCTTTTGAAACTCCTCATTATTAGCCTGGGAACCATTTATCCTTTCCACTAAAGAAGGTTTGGGAACCATTTGAAAAAGTTGTGATGTGTTATATTCCATGATATTTCCCATATTTATCTTTACTAGATCCATGAAAATGGGATCCATTTCAACTCTCATCTTGTTTTGAATTCCAAGGTTCTTTTTAATCAAAGTGTCTTCCACCTTATTTTCCTTCCCCGAGTGGTAGTGTATTTTGAAATCATAATCCTTGAGTAGATAAATCTATCTCCTTCACCTCATGTTGAGTTCTTTATATGAGAAGATATATTTAAAACTCTTATGATTTGTATATATAACACCTTTTTTCCATATAGGTAATATATCTAAATCTTCAGAGCAAAGATTACTGTTTCTAACTCAAGATCATGAGTTAGCTATTTTTGTTCATTATTTTTTAGCTACCTATATACATAGGCTATCAGTCAATAATTATTCATAAGGACACAACCTATTCCTTTCTTTGATGCATCACTATAGATCAAAAATCCATCATTCACTAATAGTAGAGTCAATATTAGAGAATTCACTTATCTTATCTTTAATTATTTAAAACATTCATTACATTCCTTTTTTCCATACGAACTTAACCCCTTTTCATGTGATCTTTGTCATTGGGTTGGATAAATGGGTGAAATTATTAACGAAACACCAATAATAACCCACTAAACCAATAAAACTACGTAGCTTAGTTATATTCGTTAGAGTAGGACATTATTGAATAGCCTTCATCTTCACAGGATAAAAAAATATTATATACTTAGAGACAATGTGTCCAAGGAAGGAAACTTATTAAAGCCAAAATTCACACTTTCTGAACTTCCCATATAATTCATTTTCACTAAGAGTCTATAGAATTGTGTGCAATTGATTTTCATGATCTTTACAGATTTTAGAGTATACCAAGATATCATCAATAAACTCCACCACAAAATCATCAAGATATTCATTGAAAAATCTATTCATTATATCCATTAAAATAGATGGTGAATTAGTTATTCCAAAAGGCATTACTGTAAACTCGTAATGCCCATACCTGATTCAGAATGCTATTTTTGGAATATCTTCCTTCCTTATAAGCAACTGATGATATCCAGATCAAATATCGATCTTAAAAAAATATTGGGCTCCATGAATTTGATAAAAAAATCATCAATACAAGGAAGGGGATACTTTTTCTTTATTTTTATAGCTTTGATCTCCCTGTAGTCAATGCACAACCTCATAGTCCCATATTTCTTCTTAAGGAAAAGAACAGGGGATTTCCATGGAGAAACACTAGGGTGAATAAATAATTTATTACTCAATTTCTCAAGTTGTTATTTTAGTTACAGTAACTCTATAGTGTCTATTATATAAGGGGTCATTGATATGAGCATTGAACCAAGAATTAAGTTAATGGAAAACTCAGTTTCCCACTCTGGAGAATGTCTAGGTAAATCCTCTAGAAAGGTGTCAACATATTCATGAACAATAGGTACATTCTCCATTTGAATATTATTCTCCTCACCCATTGTTATTACATTCCCTTCCTCACCAATAATAGAATTAAGTAGATCTATTGGGCACGGATCTATATGATAATAAAATTGTGATGTTTCTTCCCTAAAGATAGGGGATTCCACATCATCCTCAAAAATTATAACCTCCTTACTCTTGCAATAAAATTTTGCATCATGGTTCAAAATCCAATACATAAAAAATATTATATCAATTACAATCCTAGTTATGAAAATAAATTTAGTTGATAACACATGTTTATATTCAATAATGGGGACTGTCGTACACAACTTTGTTGCAATAATACTACACCTAGGAGTTTTGAATCATAACTCCTTTACTAAATCAAATTGGAAATATCTTATTTTCTTAGAAAATTGGGAAGATAGGAAAGAATGAGTTGAGCCAGAATCAAATAAATCATTGGATAAGTTATATGAAATGATTAATGTACATGGCACCACTTCGTTAGGAACTTCAACCTCTACAATTGTGACTGCATAAGCTTGGCCTTGCTCCATTGGACTTCTTCACTGAACATTTCCCTAATGCTTAGGAAATTTATGTGCATAATGTCCCATCTCCATGAAATTTTATCATTAAACATTGGTAACTTATTTCTTCCCCTTACAATCCAAAGATAGGTGGGATTTTTCTCCACCCTTGTAATAGATTCCCATTCCCTTCAATAAAGTGCCATGGTGGTTCTTCCCACAATTACTGTAGGATGGAATTTAAACTCTTCCCTTCTTCTCCATTTCATTATTTCCTTTTATAATGTTTTTGGCATCCCTCTTCTTCTCTTTTTTTCCTATAAAGTCATAATACATAAAAAATTCCTTTTCTGTCTTGATAGCACTTGAGACTATATCTTCATGTGATAAGAAAATTTGGGAGACTAGATCCCTTCTGAGTAATGGTTTTAAAACATAGAAGAATTAATAAATTTTTCTTCTTGTTTTACGTATGCAGTCTACAACATGCCATTCTAGCCTTTTAAATATGGATTCATACTTGGAAACATTTTCATCCTCCTTCTGCCTCAGATTCAAGAATTTCATCTTCATATCTCTCGCTGTTCACGAGGGAAATATTTTTCTAGGAATATTTCCTTAAAATCCATCTATTACATATTTTCTATTTCTTAATACTCCATTGTGTTTTGGATTAACTACCACCACTAATCCACATCTATTGATAGATGAAAAACTGTAATGACAACCTTCTCTCTTTCATTACATCCCAAAGAGAGAAATATCTTCTCTTAGGATCATATCCACTGCTATGCTAAAAACGAGTTTGTAGTCTCATTGAACAACGAATGCTATTATCATATAAAGTGATCTAACATAGCTCCTCCACATGGTGGATCCATATGCTCCATATAGTTAAGGTTATTACTCATAACCTGAGTAAGTTTTCCCAATACAGTTATAAGTTCTCAACACCAGTCACAATACCAGAGCCAACATCATTATCTTGCATCAGAGGGAAATCCATATAAGGGTAAGACATGTTCATTCAGTTTCCATTACTTCCACTAGGTGAAATTTGAAAATAATGGAACACACTATATTAGGGTATAAGTCATAATGTATAATATCAATTTAGAAAAAAAATACTTAACATAAATCAAAATTCTATACATAGCTAATCTCTTAATCATAAATAAGGTATATTTATGAAAAAATTAACATTTAAATCCTTCATAATGTTTTAAAAAGAAAATTTAAATTATCGAAAGAATATCTCTTGGGAGTGTCAATTCCAAGAGTTTAGAAAGGCCCGTTTTCAAGTACCAGGACACCCTGGGTCAATCCTGAAACTCCTTTTCGGAGTTTTCACTCCTAGGTATATATGTGCCAGAGCCACCTCTACCTATTTGTATTTAGATAGGGATATATTTTCTAGAAAGATCCAAAAAATATATTGCTTACCAAGATTATAGTAAATCTTTGTATGTATTTCCTCAAATACTACTTTAGATATTTGTTTCCTAATCTACATTTTCTAATCTAGTTTCCACGTTCGCTACTAAACTTCCTTTGATACCAACTGTAAGGACCTGACCGCAGTTGCCCGAAGTCAGTGCCTTATTTAATTAAATTATAATATAAACAAGGGTATGCATCCTGAAGGACCAAGTAGTCTAGTATTATTGTAAATAAGATACATACATAAGTTCAACAATACAACTTTAAAAGAAATACAACATAGAAACTCCCTAGACGACATCCATAAAACCTAGGTTAATTTCCCATGTCATTCATAATAAAATACTTCAGGTCTGGAGGAAATGAAACATAATAAAGGGGTGATCTCAAATTCTTAGTAAGGGTAGGAAATATAGTGGAAAATATATAAACATTAGGAAATCTGAATAACTAAAAACATGTGCCTTTAACAAAAACATGAACATATTATGGCAGGAATAAGAGCTGAGTAAGTAATGCCATAATAAAACATAATCATGGGTATTAAACTTGTATAATAACCACATGAATCATAAATACTATTTTACTAATGAGGGAATGAATAATGAGGCACATAATCACCATACCGTCAAGGCCTCGTGCCAAGACCATAAATAATCATTTTGTCAAGGCCTTTTGCCAAGATAGTAGTTTGTATCATGAGACATACCAATGAACCGACAGGCTATAACGGACCCAAACTAACAATTTATATGACCAATTCATTCTTCATATGAATGGGGATAAATATTAACAACATATAAATTCATATTGAAACTAATATACGAAATGTAAATAACTTTCCACGAACATTAAGCATAAATGCTATCCTTTTGAAGTAAATTGGTGAATGGATTTATGATAGAACATCCATAGGAAAAGTAATCATAAACCATTAAATTAATTATGGTAGATTATAAAAAGAAATATTAATCCCAATAATACATAATAATTAACAATAGTGTTGAAATAGGTTAAGTTACTCTTAAAAAATCTTCAAGTAATTCTTGAGATAAACACCCTTTCTCTTTAAAAAGAAGAGTTCTTTTGGAAAAATAATTTTATAAAACCCAAAGTGAAGTAAGATAATATTTTCATAATAAAATGAGTTATTTTATAAATATAATTTTTTCTAAAAACATAATATAGGGTTCCCTTGAAAATAGGTGATAATTATGAGAAATTCCCTTGAATCAAGCTTGTATTTCGTGAACAATTTTGAAAGTTCCTTTTAAAATGTGTAACTATCCATAAAATAAGGAAGGATTATGGTTGGTGAACAAATTTAGAAAACACAAACAGAATTTATGAGGATTAAATAATAACACATAATAATTTCATTGAGGTAATTAGACAATAAAACTAACCCAAATGAAAATGGAGGTTCGGGTGGAAACACCATTACCTTAAGTCCAAATGTGTTCCGCTCATGTACTTAAGGTACTTGAATGTGAAATTAGACTTATTAATAAATTATTTAAGAACCTATTATACATTTATTTACTTTAACATAAATTTTTTTAGATTATTTATGTCCTCATTGATAATATTGAATTACGTCATTATAGAGTGTTCATTTTCTTGATTTTCATAATCAGTTCACTTGTTTCAAGTAATGAAGTTCTTGTGAAATGGATTTAAATCTACATAATTGAAATTTAATATTATTTTTGAACATATAGATGTGTTAATGGTCATTTATATCATTTTTTATAGGAAAATAGGATGAATCATTATATGAATTATTAATGACATTCACTTAGATTATTTAAGCGGTATTTTGATTATTAAGAACTTGTTTGGTCATATGATTTAGTAATATGTACATATAACAGTTAATGAATATTAAAAAGGTTATAATAAATATATTATAGTCTATTTCAACCATAAAAATGGTTTCATGAATAGTAATTTAGGATAAATTGGAGAAAAAACCTCGTCATCCACAAAGGTTATAAATTGGAACCTTATGGAGGTTGATTTTGTTTATGAAATAAAAAGGTAGAGAGTAAGAATAATGATGATGGTTCTTCCATTAACATGATAAAATTTCAGTATATAGATGATAATGGAGTTATCATGGTCATTTGGACAGAGGAGGTGAGGATAGGATAACAAAAGAAGATAAATTGAAATGAAACTAAATGAAAAAGAAGGGTGATTTACATCTTGAAATAACCTCCTTGAGAACCTCCGTAACAGAAGGGGTTTTGGTATTTTGGAAAGGAAAAGAGCTTCTTGGAATTAGGGAGTGACTAGGGAAGGGTAGTTGGGCCAATCTTTGAGGAGCTTCAAGGCATATATGAGTGAAGAGAAGTGGGAGTGAGGGAGTTTTAAGTGGAGGAGAGGGGTAAATTTTGAATATTTTATTCATTATTTTATTATTTCCATAAAAAACAACTAATAGTGTTGTTTGATGTGAAACTTAAAATTAATAAGTTCATATGAGTTTGAAACAAGTGGAATTACATAACTTATGATGTCATAAATAGTTTATTTGACTGATAATTTGAATATACAGTATTTTACCATATTTCACTATTCATCAAAAATTCAAGAATTTCGGAAAAATACTAAAAATTTACCCCAACCATTTTATGACATGTAGAATTAAAAAAATAATCCATTTTTAGAAAATAATTTTTTAAATATTATTAATTTCATTTTTGAATAAAATCATAGTTACTTCTAAAAATAATAATTTTAACGGTATAATTAGTTTTATATCAAATTGAAAAATTATTTAAGATCTCATTATCTTATTACCTTAAGAATGTAAAATAATATCATTTTTTACTATTCATAAGGATCATATTACTATTTATATTACTATTAATAGGGGTATGTTACTATTCACGAAAAATCAAGTTCGTTCTATCAGACTCCAAATGACTTACTTATGACAACATCAGATGACTATTTTTCAAAATTCGAAACATAGTAGTGGAAAATTTGTTATTAATGACTATATTATAAAATGTGTTGTTTTGTAGGTAAAAAATGTTTGATGCATTAAATATTTATTTCCAAAACCTTGGGGTGTTACAATGTTTACGTATGTACTAGTTAAACTCTCAATGTACTAACTGATCTTGAACTCACTTGTTAGTGGGATAAATCTTGTGTTTACCTTATAAGTTATGATATGATTAACTGGTTCACTTATCTTTGAATTATTTATATAATATCAACTATTTACCAATCCAAATACTCTAAATATCATCCTATGAATATAAGAAAAAGAAATAAAACAAGGAACAATAATTTAACTTGGTTCACCAACATAGGGCTACATCTATGGAGAACATAGAAACATTATGTTGATGTTCCAAAATACAATAATATTTAGTAGTCTTGTGGATACTATGTTTCTACTACAATTTCCCCAGGCCATGCTCACTACCACCACAAGATTTAGTGTTTACCTCACTTCCACCCAAGGGTATCTCCATTTATCCTCTACCTTTTATCACTAATTCAGTTGGGAAACCTTTATATATCATAGGGTAATTTCTATTATTTTTTCATTCCAAATAATATGACATGAGTCTTATTTTTATAAATTAATTATTTTTTCAAATTCAATTTTTTTATATTAATCAAAATGAAATATTGATTTTTAAAAAAAAGTATACATGTCTTTACAAATCAATTGAACTAAAAATATATAGTTAAAACTACTTAAGAGTTATCTTCTTCTCAAACAACATGATCTACCTTCTTAAAAGATGGTTCTAGATAAATTATAACATTGAATTTACAAAATATCGTGAAATTTAAAATAATTTTTTTTTAAAGATCTACCAAAAATAGAAAAAAAAACTCCCCTAAATAGAAGGAGCTATTGTTATATATAAATAAAAACATAAAATATCAAAACTACTTTGAAACATATTAAAAGTGTAGTTATTGTAAATATGAAAATAAATACTAGGAACTATAAAGAAGTATTTAGCTACTGGTGAACATCACATCAATTCCTCAGATTAAATCTTTAAAAAATAGACATTCTTAGGCCAATTCCTATTTTTGAAAAGAATATTTAGTAACAATATCTTCTTAGACTCCAGATTCTCATATGTAACTAGTTCATTAGAGATAAAATATTGGGATCATATGAAATATTGGACTTTATTGAGTGAATGGTTCTTCTTCAAATGTCACCCTCTTTGAAACATAGAACAAAATATAAATTTATATATTGAAAAATAATTTCTCTGATATATTGAAATTCAACTGTTTTTTACCCAAATTAGATTTAGTTCTATTCAATTTTATCTATCAAAACATTTTCTTAAACTCCATTATACCATTATTATTGTAAATAAATTTTTCAATATCTCAATTTTAGACCCAATTTAATTACCACATTGTTATCTTTAGAAAACATAACACTCTTTGAATTATTACTAGAATTATTATTTTGATCATTTTAGTTAAGATAATATTTTAGTGCTTTACCTTTTCGTTTTTTTCTTTCAAATTAGTAGTTAAATTTTTAATTTTTTCCATTGACTTTTCCATATCAGAAGGAATATTTATGTTCTAATTTCTAAAATCTATAAGAATATCTATAACATTCATAAAAAAATGTTTTTTTCATCATTTTCATCATTATGATATATTTTCATGACCCACTCTATAAGTAATTCTCATTGGACAATAATCAAGAGAAGATGTGACCCCTAAATCCAGCCTCCAACCTACGATGGTTTGGAGACTAACACCAATACTATTTAAGTTGAACAAATGGGAGACATTAACCTATATAATATTTAATAAATAAGAGATAATAAGTGATCTAATGACCAACACCATAACATATAAATAACCTATATACCATAGACACAACATTTCACTTCATGTAATACATAATAAAAATAGAAAATAATTATATGTAACTAATACTAAGTATACTATTTAAACAAAAACTACAACCCCAAGTTATCTAAGCCTATATCAGTTACCAAAACCCTATTAAACACCTAAAAATTGTTTATATATATACTTAGGGTGAGTATAAAATGTACAATCAATGAGATCATTCTCAAGGCCTCTTTAATAAAAATGGGAAAATAATACGAACTCTTTATTAAAAAAAGAGTAGAACCAACATGCACCTAACATGTCAGTTACCCAATCCTAGCCTCAGAAGGTTTCACTCACCAAGTATCACATCCAAGGAATAGTAAAATAGAATTTGAAAAATATAATCAGAGATTACATACAATAACTTGTCCATTAGTTTTATGATCTCACACCCTAACATCAAATTTATTGTGTTCTCATATCTTCTTGACCAATATAGGTTGGGTCATAAACCTACAAACCCCAATGCTCACAATTTCTAATATCTCATGACGACATTAGAGAAAATACACATATCACTTCATCATATCATAAAAAAACCTCCATATCCATCACATCAGAACTAGAGTAGTATGGTATCATGAACATGTAAGAAATAAAACACATTTCATCATCCTACTATGTACGATTCTGACAATATAATCATCATCCCATCATCACCACTTCATCATGTACAAAACATTACACTTTCACTCTTTTCATAATCATAACAAGCTCAATCCATCACAACTACTCTACTGCTAAATGAAGAGTGACGAGAGGGGGGTAGTCATCCATCTTCTATCCCCAACCCAGATGTTAGGAAAACACAGTGTCAACAAAAACATTTGGAATTATTATGAAATTATATAATTAGGTGGTGGTATGTTTATAAATCACAAGAAAATACTTGAATAGATAACCCCACAAAGTTCCCAGCCCAGGGGTGTACCAAACCAGTCTTAAAAAAACTCATCTTTTACACCATTACATCACCACAACCCATTCACCACCACACCTACCCCTATAACCCAAAACAATGAATAACTATATAAAAATAGCCCTATAAATAGCCACAAATTCTTATTTATGATTTCATTTATAAAATTTTAGACTTACTATTTATAGTAAAAATTAGATTTAATAGGCCATATTATATATATATTTAAAGGTAAATAACTCTTAACCATAATAAAAAATTATTACTATAATTATTAATTATTATCATGTTTTTATATTGTAAATTCAACTAGTATCTATTTATTTACATTCATGCCACTTTTACTAATCTAATTAATATCCAACAATATCTCATTCCAACTGTAACCTTGTGTTTAGATTTATTAATTCCATATCATAACATAATACAAGGAATAAATAACACACCACATATCTTATACCAACCAACACTCATTTCATATACCCTAAAATAGTAAGAAACCATTTTATTTCTAAGAGTAAACAATAAATTGTCTAAGTCATACATCTTTCATGTAATTGCCCAATATTTTAAAAGAATAACATTATGATCGATAGAATATATGACAAAAAAAATGAATAGAAAGTAATTTAATATCCTGATTATTTATGATATATATTAATTTTAAATAAATTTAGTATATTCAATAGCTTGTGATTCATGTAACAACATGTTTGAATGAAATGTGATATTCTATTAAAATAATAATATTTAAACATGACCATTATAACCTCACCGTTATGTTGGAGTGTATGAATAGAACCAACTAAATTATTAAAAATATATAGTTTAAAAATTTATAATATAAATTAAATGGTTATCTTTTAGTTATACATATAATAAGAACTATTTCAAATAAAAAGAAATGCTTTATGAGAAACTGTATTTTTTTAAAAGGTAGTCCAGTCACGCTTTGAAAACAAAATTTAAACATAAAATTTAACACTTATATATAATTTATTTACAATAATTAATTATTTTTTAAAATATAAAATATAAAATTATCTTTGGGGGTTTTTAATAATTTTCTGAAAATATTAATACTTTGATGAATAGTGAGCAATACTATTTTTATTGAGAATTTCATTTTAATAAATTTATTTAAAAAGATAAATTATATTTTAAATTTGTTTTAAAGAACTATTATTTCTAATATATTATAATTTAACTAATTTATGTTAGTAGAATAAATTTTATGTTGAATTCCAACATAAATACTTTTAGAACTTTTAAATGTTTTCCTTTGGGAAAACCATTTTCTCGACACATCTTTAGATTTAATTTTAAATTAAATCATGTCAATTAAGTTATTTTGAATTTGAAAAATTGGATTAAATATTTGGAATTAGAATAATTTATATTATATAATAAGTTAAATTTAGATTTTTACCATAATTTATATTGAAAATAGTAAAAATTATCTTCTATGGTTAAGTTAAAAATAGGTTTATTGGGGGTTAATCTAAAAATATTGGGTTTAAAAATGACCCAATGATTTTCAAATTAATTTTTATGGTTATTTTTAGACATTATATCTTATAAGGTTCTATAATGGTTTATTTTTAGCCTTTTTCCATGAGAAAAATATGGGTGGAATTATATCTTTAAAAAAATTCTAATTATGTCCTCTCCCCAATTTATAAATTGCCACCCATATACTATCCATTAAACACTTACAAAACCCATTGTTTTATAAAATATGGAAAAAAATAACATCTTCAATTCTTTACCCCTTCCTATAATTCTCTGTTGGGGTCAAAAGTCCATCTTGGGATGACTTTTGGGGTAAAATAAAAGATATTTTCTGAAGAAGATGTAACACCCATAACTGGGAATTTTATTTTAATTATTCCTCCACCTACTCCAATTATTGTTAAACCAATACAGTAAAATTAGTAAATTACATATAATTATATGTTTTTATGTTAATTTCATGACCTAAATATATATTCCTCTCCCTCAAATGGGAAACAAAACTGTTGATCATGTGTACTGTGAACTATCATCTCGTGAACTAATGTAATTATTTTTCCATAACCACTTATCATAACTATATTTAATGATGTATAAAGTGTTTATATATTATATTTATGATATAATTATACATATTTAATTATAATATAATATATATCTTCATAATTTCCATTCTCTAGATAATACAATAACATTGTTCCTATGTACAAAAACTGCTTCCTCATGATGCAATGTGATTCATTTTCACACATGATTTATCTAGAAAGTAATAACGATTAATTTTATTTTTATATATGATATTAATTAAATATTAATTATTCTTTAAAATTAATATACTATATTTTTTTCTTACCTTATCATCTATTGAATAAACGATAACATCATTCATGTGTATAGAGGACTACCGCCTCACGAAGCAATGTGATTCATTCTTATTAGCTCATCACATAGATGTTATGTATAAGGGTAATTAATGAAATAATATAAAATTTATGATATATTTATAATTATAAAAATAAAAAATAATACTTACCTTTTTCCATCTTTATCGTTGAAAAATGGAAACGTTACACAAGTATATGTATGACCAACCGTCTATATGGTTTTAACGTAATTCATTTTTCATAACCATAATCAAAAAATGTATTTAAAATTATAATTTATATATAAAAATTATATCTATTTAATTATTAAAATTATTTATGTGATTAAATAAAAATCTGTTTGACCTTAGTGTACTTACCAAAGTTATTTTGGACATATGATTTGTTTATTGTTAAAACATCGGATGTGAAATTAATTGGTTAATTAATTGAATATGAATTGGTAATAAATAAAATAAAAGGAATTATAATTTTTTAAAATGTTATATAAAAATTAAATAATTAACATAGTTCTATTAATCTAGAATATATGGATCACACTTGATGATTCGGGCTCGAGGTAATGGGTTTCAAAACGTTATTTTTATTTATTGGGTTATACAACTAATTCATTGATTATATTATGGAAATATTATGTATGAAATTAATTTTTATTACTTTATGTTTTATCTAAAATTTTATTAGAGTGGATATACATTTTTAACCAATAATCACTCCATGTATTAACTCTCACCTTAATTATGCGAACATTGTAAGGGTTTCAATCTCAAAATATCATTCTTTGAGACACAAGTTCTTATATGCACTGAATTTCATTTATATGGTGCATATACTAACCACTAAAATATTATATCAAGAATTATTCCTACTTAATGATATTATAAATTATTATTAATTTAATTCATTCATGGGAGTTATGATTCAAAAGTTAAAAAAGTGGTAGTGGTTTATTTTTTAATCTCATTTTAATAGGCATTTCTTATGAATAAATTTCCATTGATGGAAATTATTTGATAATTATCTAATAAAACACTTCAGTTTTATTTTCCTTTGGTTATTCATGATGTTTTAAAGTAATATTAAAATTTTACTCTCTTTTGTACTTAAAATTATTTGAGAAAATTATTTTAAGAAAATATGACTTCCTTTCTCTCTTCAGTCGAAAATCTATTTTCTTCCAAATCCATGTTATCTATAAATGTTTGAAAATCGATTTACTATGAGTTTTAAAGTAATTTGTACCAAATATATCAATTTTATATTTTTTAAAAAGCAATATTTCTATCATTTTCCAAGAAAGTTACTTTTTGACTTATTTTTTTACAAAAATGTGAATGAAATTATTGTTTTTTAACATACTTGGCATGAACATAACCTTATACCATCATTGACACTCATTTATTTGAAGATTAATTTAAAATTTTAAAAGTTTATTTTTAAATTAAACTGGTTTCATAATATTATAAAAAAAATTGTTTTTAAAAGTGATTATGAAAGTTAAAAGATTATTTTTCTCAAGAAATACTAATTTAAAAAAAAATTATGGTATTTTTATTCATCAATACAAATAGAATTTTATATTATTTATTTCTTAATATATATATATTTCTCACATATATAGCTTTCTTATTATCCTATTCTTTTACAAGGAAATACATTCCTTATGATTATTTCTAAAATGAATTAATTATAAATTTTTCTTTTATTTTGATATGAAGAAAAATTGTAAAATCCATTTTCTTTATAGGGGTATTATTATGTTATGATGCTCAATTTATATTCTTTTCTCAAAACACATAGATCATGAACATGTTATGATGGGTGCACCTAGGTAGTGTTCCAATGCATTGGGTAATGTTATAGTCTCATGAGACGTCATGTTTGGGATTATAGAGTAAACCCAATATATTATGGGACGTTGTCCACCATGTGATATTTTATAGGGAGTTAGACTCCAATAATGTTTACGCCATGTTATATGTTCCATATTTACACGATCTTATGATACCATGTTAGTTATGTTATAATTACATGTCATTAAGATTCTGCCTCCTATTTTATGATAACATGTTATATTTTTTACTCAAAAATTTTGTTTCTTTATCATGTTTATTACCCTATTACACTTTCATAGTCACCCATTTCGTTGATGTATTCCCTAGGTTATGCTTAATAGTTTTTGGATATTAAATGGATTGAAGATCTTGCTATGGAAAATAAAAAAATAGAAACGTCATGTTTTAGTTTCCTTTGATATATTATAATCACAGTCTACCAAATATGAAAGGCCTCATGATATTTAGGTTATAATTAATATATTTTTATGGTTAAAATCATGTAATGATACATGTAAATGGAATGAGTCACCATAGTTGGAATCAGAGAAAATATATAGTTATACTTTGGAATTAGGATTAGAAAACATTATTGAGAACCCTGGGGATAATTATAAGTATAATAATATGTATATAAAAATATCCTAGAATATTTATGAAGTATAAGGAGAGTGAATTTTTAGAAATTATAGACCTTCTACGATACTACAAGTGGATGTGGTTCTCATATATATTTACCTAGGGATAATAACTTCAAAAAATTAGTATTAGGATTGACATGATAATTACCTGGTACACAACAGTGGGAATTGATGTGCACCTGGTTTGACACTCCTAGGGGAAATTCTTTAGAAATTTAAAAATTCATTATGAATAATCATGAATGATTTAATTAGATAATGATCATTTATGACATAGGTTAAACCTACGGTGTATTTGATTGAAATGAAGGTGTAATGATTTAGAAATATTTTAAATATTTTTTTGTGACAATATTTTTTCTCCCAATGAATATTATTTCTCAAACTATAATTTATGGTTTTATTCAATAGCAGTAACTAGAAGGAATTAGGTTGATATTGAATGTGAAAGAAAATGTGTCGATGAGAAACCAAATTGTATGATGACTAGGGTGAATGACATTATGATAATTCCAAATCAGTTATCATGATATATGATTAACAACTTGAACATTAAACAACTCTCATACTCACCAAATAAGAGGAGTATAGAGTTCACTCAGAGTTCATGTGGTGGAGAGCATGGAATAAATAATATTTAGTTTCTTATATGTTGAGATTGTGAGAAGAAGTAGAAAATTTAATGTCTCAATGGAATGAGAACATGTTTTATGTGTTGAGAATAAGGACATATATTTAGTAATTTCCAAGGAAAAATGAAAATATTATTATAACACCCCAAGATATTGTGGTATACATCCTTTTAAATAAATTTATTCAATATCTTAAGTTTCATACAACAACGAGCTTAAACAAACCTCCATATACCATTAAATATTAACATGACCATTAGAATAGTAATATGACCATTAGAAATATTAATATGTCTATTATAATGACAAACTCAAACATGAAAGTATAAATATAATTTAGGTACTTCATAAATGAAAATATGATATATTCATATCACGTAATAAGTAAATAATGGTTTTAAAAAATATAAATTAAGTGATGGGTTTTCTGTGAAACCTAAATGTTTATTTAAAATTTTATAATTAATACATGTATTTAAAATAAAATTTATTTTCATAAAATAGATTCATAAATTAATATAGTTTTATTATAATTATAACATAATTTTATGAGACCATAATTACTTTTTCAAAGTGTCGTAAAAATGGTAATAATATGAAAATATATAATTTTTTCGAATAAATTATGTCTTTAATTAGAAATTAAAGTTCACCTATTTTGATTTTTTTTTGTAAAATGGATTCCATTTTTTAAATATACACACTGAAAAATGGTTACGGTAAATTTGTTGGATTTTTCTAAAATAGTAGAATTTTTTTTGACTAGTGAAATACGATAATTTCCAGTATTTAACATTATAAGTAAAAAAATGAATTATTGTGTAATGAATGATGTATGGATGAGGTAATAATTAATTATTTCTTATTCACCTTATTTATTTACTTTATTTAGTCGTGTAAATTAAGACTATTGATAGTCTTGATCCAAAATAATAGTTTTGTTGTGGTTTTATTCTTAGGGAGGCACATGCGTGCTTATAGATGGTTGTAATGTTGGTTTTTATGGGAAGGTTTGATAATGCAACTGACCTGATGGTGTGGATGAATTTTAATGAAATAATTGATGATTATTTGGGGTGAAAAAGGAAAGGGTTGCTGAAGTGTGGATGTATGATTTTTTTATGGATGACACCCAACAGTGAGGGTTGTCATGTGGTTGTTCTTGGTAATATTAATGGTATGGTTTTGGGGTGAGATGTTGAGAAATACTTGAGTCCAAAGTGGCTGGTATATTATGAGCATGGTCAGATGTGTAAGAGGGAATTTGGGCCTAGCTTTTGTAAAGTATATCTCATGTGATCTAGAGTTGGGTTTTGTGTGTGGTTATAGGAAAGTGTGATACCTTATGGTTTTTAAGGATGTTTAGTTGTGGAAATGTGTTATTAAGGCATCATTCATTTTGAGATGCGTAAACATGTGGACCGGGATAATCACCTGTGAAAATTATTTGTGATCATAGTTGTATGTTCTTATTATGTGAGAGACTAATAATTTTTTGATTATTATGATGAATCATTTAATTTTTGTTATGATCTACTAGGGTCATGTAAGAAGAACTAAAGATGTATGGAGGTTGAAATTCCACCTAAAGCATTGGTTCAAGATATATTGTTAATGGATCACAATGTTGTGGTGATTTTAGTTGGAAGTCCCACTTTTGTTGTGGTGTTCAGGTTTCAATGAGGTATTGGCCGGTAGAGAAGCATGATGATTTTATAAGGTTACAGTTTCCCCATGTTGGGAGATGACAATAGTGATGGATATTAGTGGTGGTGTTCATCAATTACTTCTTAGAATACTTTTAGCAAGTGAATATCATGTCCAACATCTTGTCATTATCAGAGGTATACCTAGAGAGCATTGGAATTACACCTTGACGCATAATTGGTATTTGGATGGAAATGAAGTGTCCTATAGGATATTCTCATGGATAAATATGGGTGAAGATGGATGGTGTTAATACACCATCAACCTATTAGGGGAAAGGTCCTTGAGATGGACTGGATGTCGACGAATTCCATGATTTTCTTCATCAGAAGCTGGGAATGGGTAGTGGTTGAAGTTTTATTTATTCCAATGGATTTTGGATAGCCATTTCCCTGTTTTTAGGTATATCTTGATATCAAAGCATGACATGTGGGTCCATAATTTTTTAAGAAATGTAGTGACAAATACACTCCTAAGTTGGAGAGCATTATTTTAGTTATATACGTATAGGTTAGGTAGTATAGTGGATGTGGTGAAATTAGTATTCCAATAAGAAACCTATGGGGTTCACATTTGAGTTCCGTTGTGAAGTACAGGTGGGACTTGGATGTTATGGTCTACTGAGCCAAGTGGGGGCACCGATCTTGGGCTGATACTAAGACGAAATATGTGTGGTTGCATCAGAGATGTATTGGTGGGTGTTATAGACCCTGACAATAGTTTATGGACTAGAGGATTCTATAATGGTGATGTTCCACTAGAGTTTGGGGATGGACTATTTAAGGTGTGTATAGATGAGAGACATATGCCTTATGTGAGAAAGTGTCATTTATAGGTAGAGGTATGATATGCCAACAGTGGAAGTTCCACACCAACAGAGTGAGTTAGTAGGAATAGACCAAATCTGATGGGTAGAAGGGAACATAAGTGGTGGGATGTAAGCCTCCTCTAATTAATTTTTTCATGATAAGTGCATACTGTTAATGGTAATGGGTTTCGAGGAAGAACCAATTATTCCTTAATTAATATATGGATGGAAAAAGTGTAAAAAAATAAGTAGTTTTGTAAGTAAGGATGAATTCTAGAGTTAGGTGTAGTTCTCATAAACATTTGGGCACTTTGAATAGGAAAATAGTTTGTGTATGCTTTAAAGGTTGGGTTAAGGTTTTTTTGGTCTCCTTTTGGATGATATAAGTACTAAACACTAGGAAATAGTGGTTATGAACCATGGTATAATGTGTGGAGCACCATAGCAAGAAGTAATAAGTTAATTGTATGGCCGATGTTTTGAGATGAACAGTCTTGGGTAGGATCCATCTTGATGTATCAGTTTTAGTGATGATCATTGGCTTGGGTTTTGACTGGTTGAGTATGTTGAGATGAATGTTACTCTTGGGTTGTGATTTGGATGTTTAAAAATGTGGTGATTCTATAGGGATCCAATTTGTGGACTGATGTTGGTTGAGAAATGTGGTTGGAATATGTGTGACCCTTCGATGAAACCATTATTTTGTCAACATTAGAACTTTAAAAACTGGGTGAGATTGTACCAATGGATTTGGGCCCTATATTGGGGGGAGTACCAGACTAAAGGTGTTCTGTATGGATCTTCCAGGGTAGTTTAATGCCTTTTCGGTATAATATTGTGTGTCGGTTCAGCGGTGTTACTCAAACATTTCTATTGTGACCATGTTTATGATTATGAGGTTGAGGTTGATGTTTCCTTTGAGGTGCATCATATTCTTGATCGTGGATCATGAAGAGAAATTTTCTTCAGGGTAGGATTGGTTCTTGGTCATAGTATTATGATGACATGATCTTATTCAGGAGGAATCTTGGAAGATTGAAGTTGATAAGTAAGAAAATGTCCCAGCATATGGCCTTGGAGGCTTAGTGATTCTTGGAATGTGCATCTCATGGAGGATCTATTATAAGGTGGGGAGGTTGTAAAATATTAGGTTTCTTATAGATACATTTTAGATTATGTTTTTTCTTAATTCTCTTTATTCAAGTTAAATAATGGATTACTAGGTGTATAAGGAGGATTTTGGGTGTTCTAGGGGTATGGTATATGAAATAAGGGGGAATGGGGTCATCCAATGCATGTTTCATGGTTGGAGCATAGTTAGTAGTAAAAGTGAACCCAAACTATGCATTATTAGGGGAGGGGTGCACAATATGAAAAAATCTTTCTATTGGGAAATGGGAAACCATGCGGTCTTGGACATAACCATACCACACGGTCATCGAACGGTATGTTTAATCGTGTGAGCTTCCTAGGGAACCATGTAACATGGCCCCCTATTTGATTGACGGTGGAACATGGTTGGTGAATGGTTTGGAAAACCATGTGGCCAACCCAAATTCTCTATTAAAAATATGGTATTTTACCTCCCCCCCCTAATTATTTATGAAACCTCACTCAAGTTTCTTTCTCATTTCTCCTACAAAATCCAAGGGTGATGATAGTTTCCTCCTAAACTTATCAATGGATGATCTCATTTATATCTAGGTTATTCAGAGCACCATTTAGTGTGGTCGAATCTTAGTGTGAGTCTAACACTCCTATTTTATTTATTTTATTAATTAGGGATTGTAGAATCTCTAATAATACTCTGAATCCCCGAAACCCTCTTTTTCTAGTGGTTTATAGGTTGGGGATTTAAATGTGGGTTGATTCTAAATCAATGGAAATCGTCGAGTGTGTGATTGCCTTCAAAATAGATGAAGGTGGTTTCAAAGATCTTTCCCATAGTCTTTATGTTTTATATGTGTATGTAGATGTTCTAATGTATTTATTTGCTGTGTTTTAATGTTTTTTATTAGGGAAATAAATTTGATGAATAGGTGTGAAACCCTTCAAAGACCCCATTGGGCCTGTTGGTTAAGTGACACCAATTCTAGGGATACCCATGGGGTATTTCAAACTCTTTTAAGTGGTGAATAAATTGGTAAAAATTCAGATAAGGGAATAATTAGTGATAAAATGTTGTTAAAGTGTAATTTAGTAATTGGTCATGGTAAATGATTAATAGTAAATGATTATAAGTTTGTTTTTTTGAAATTCCTAAGAGGTTTTAAAATGGTATAAATGGTTTGTTTTGGGGATTTCATATGGATATAGAATTATTGAAATAAAATGATTTTTGAAAGTGGGTAATTCTTTTAAAGGAGTAGTTGACATCAATGTGAATTAAAAAGGGATTTTCATAAGATATTTCAAATGATGACTGAATTTAGGAAGTGAAATCCTTAAAAAAAATGGTTTAATAGTTATTTTTAATGTTGGAAATGGAAATTAAATCATTGGGGGAATGTTTTAGTTTTTCAAAGAGGAATACTCATGTTTAAAGGGTGTTTCAAGATGAGTTTAAATGAGTATTTTAGATTTTAGTGTCATTTCATAAATTGAATTTAAATGTCCTTTGGAACCATATTAAGTAAAATGATTTGGTGGTTGTTTAATTAATGTCACGATATTTGTGTTAGCATGTTAACATAACTAATTAGATGAAATGATTCACAGGGTGTTCGATGTTAACATTTCATAAGGGGGATTTTGGTCTATTGTGAATATATAAAATGTGATATGGTTGGTTAATGGTAAATGTTAAATTCTTAAAGAATCATCTGAACATGTCTTGATGGTATTATTGGGTATTGGGCATATATATTTATTCCTACTAGTCGGGTTAGACTGGGGATTTAAACCCCACCCCTATAATTCATGGTTTAGGGAGTTAGAGAGAGGATTTGTACCCCTAACTATTGAATAAGATGAAACTAATAGGACTGAGGTTTCATTGTTATTGTTACGTATTGTTGAGTTATCATGTCAGACTGAGGCTTTATGATTTACAATGTATAGTCATGGAATGGGTTGGGATGTCATACTAAGGCTCTATGCATCCCTAAAATATGTACATGGCATGATTAGTTGACTAAGGCTTCTGGGTAAGTTGATAAATTTTTACTAGTGAATGCCCCTTATGAATTAGAATTGTTTAACCCCTTATGCTATGGATTAGTATTTTGGTGAGACTAGAGATAGTTTAATTGGATGGTTGCCTCTAGGAAATTAAATAGTTACATTGTTTATTTGATATTTTCTCAACTATGATATATATAGATATTTACATTTATTTTTTCCATGTTTATTTATTTCACTAGGGATATTTTTATACATTATAATATAGATGAGTTATTTATGTAAAAATCATTTTGGTGGACTAATGAGTTTTACTCACACCCTACTTAGATCACCATGGAAATTATGTACCCAAGAATATGATACTTGTTTTATGATACAAGTTCTGGATAGGGATTGGGTGTTCTACTGGGCATGGGGTGAGAGGGTAGAGCATGTGAGTTCAAGATTGGGTTAGTACTTGGGTCAGTGACTAGGGTTTATGGTAGTTTCAGTTTTGAAATTTTTTGTATGAATGCCTAACATGTAGTCTATAAATATCATTTTTGTATCAGGTCTCCCTTTCTTATAGCTGAAATCGATTACCTACAATTATTTGATTTGTTTCATACTGGTTATAATATTTGTTGATATTATTTTGATGTGGTATTACTCTATAAATAAGGTATATTATCACCAACATTTCTCTATAAACTCACACTACTAGTGAGTAGCCTCTAGCATACATGGAGCGTTCCTAAGTTCATGTGATTAATTGGCTTGGAAAACCAAATATAGTGGCCTCCGAGTTAAGGATGTTATAATATATACATTAATAAATTAGATTACTTACCATATATCATCAATGTATAAAAGATTTATTACTTCTAGACCTATGTGTGACCTCCTTCCTCCCCTATATCTAACGTCCAGATAAAGAACTCCTCCTAAAAGTCTCTCTTAGGTAGTAGGAGTATAATCTATCCAATAATTGAGCTAATATATAGTAAGGTATATAGGAGATGCATGGTTATATGAAGACTGTGTCCGAAGATCTATCCATAGCTCACTTTCTAAGGATGTGTAAAAAATGATGACAACTCTCACATATATAAATTTTTCATGCTTTTGAGACAGGAGTTCTTAGTTTGTTGAAAATCAGAAACCATAATATGTGAAATAAAATTAAAACAACATGTCAAAAATTTAAATTTTTTTAAAATAAATATATTATTTAATAACATACAATAAAGTGGTAGAACATATACTGATGAATGAAAATGTGAACCTAAACCCATGATACCCATGGATTTGAAAAATAATTTCATTGAATCTCACTAGCCTTCCCAAAAACTAAATGTGAAAAAATGAAAATAAAAACAATTAATGTGCGTATTATTTCCATAACTAATATAAAAAATAATATAAAATAATTATCATAAAAAATAAAAAATTCCATTATAAATAATGATAAAAATCAAGAGATGGACATATCTCTAGAAGAGGTTTTGTAATTATCAGTCAAGAAAGATCATTCCCCCCTTTTAATAGGCATAACATCAAATAAATAAAAATAATTAAGATCATAAGTACTACTTTTGACATCAATGACAGAACAGAATCGATCATTGGGAGAATATCTATCTATTTGAAACAAACAGTCTTATATTTAAGAAGTTATTAATAATGATATAAAATATAAAATACTAATAAATACGAAAATATAATAATTTTATATGTAAATAATTTTTAATACATATATAAAATATAAAAAACTAATAAAAACCAGAATATAATAATTACAAGAACATAATAATTTGACCTATAAATATTTTTTAATACATATAAAAAATATAAAAACGTAATTAATACCATATAGAGTATAATATTCTTACCTATTAATAATTGTTAGTATATATATCAAATATAAAAAATAATTAATTTCTGGAATTAGTGAAGAAACAAAATAGATCATTGGGTCTAACCATCTAAAATAAAAAAATTTAATTTTAATTAATTATTAACAAAAATAAAATATATATAAAAAACTAATAAATTATTGAATATAATATATCAATTTTAATCTTCTTGATCATTTTAATCGAGGAAAATTTCTTAATCCTCAACTTAGCATCATCAACGTCCATAAGACTTTCAATTTAATCTTCCCTTATTACTTCATCAACATTATCAATATCATCAGCCCTAAACTGTGGGGTTTCATCAATAATATATATATACCTTTGGGTATGAGATATATTTTGGGGTGTTTCTTGAAAAATAAAAATATGTTACACTTCTACAAGACCATTTTTAATTTCAATAAATTAATTTTCTTGAGATTTCATTTTTATTACACTTCATGCATCTTTCAAATCTCTTGAAACATCATAAAATTTTCATAATAAAGTTTATTTTCTTGATGTGACAACATGAATGGTTTATTTGATGCATGGAGATTATTATATTCAGATTCCAAAACTACACAATGTGGATGAACTCACAACCCTTGATCATTATCAAACCAATGAAATTATACCATTATTATATAATTTGTTCGTAAATAACATTAGCCAATTAATTCATCTATCATACCATAAAAGAAAACTTCACTTTCTTTTTGATAACATCCATTAAAAAAACCCCACTAATAATTTATATCTTTGATTCTCCATATATGTGTGTTTGGAATTGAAATAAATTAACCACATACCCATTATATGATTTTACCAATTTTGATAGAGGTTTATTGAGTAGAAAAAATCAACCATAAATTTTATTTTCATATTGTTTTTCCTGCAAATAAAAAAAATTATTAATAATAGATATCATAAAAAAAATTAATTTACTGTTCCATGGAAATCAACATAACCTAATTGTATTTGAAACAAATATGAAAAATTATGATGACTATATTCTTAAAAGTAATTAGATGTAATTTGAATAATTTTTTTATCTGGTCATCATATATTCTACAAAAAAATAAATTCAATAAAGGTATATAATATAAAAAATTAAAATAATAATAAAAAGTATAACTTATTTCCCAAATCATGACATTTACATTAAATATAGTAGAACATATGCTTGGACTCTGTTAAGTTCTTCATCTAAAAACTATCATTGATGATAACCACTAAAACAAATTTCATTATGATTAAAAATAGAAAACTAATGATATATGAAATCCTAAACATTCATCTCATTGAAACCCATCCAGATATGTTTTCATGGATATTCTGATTTAAATTAAAACGAGTAGAAATATAAAATTTCCACATATAAGCATGCCTCTGTAATTTACCCATCAACTGATGATTTATTTTTCACTTTCTTCTTTAAAATTTTCATTTATCTATCAAATGGGTATATCCATCATGAATTTTTCTATCTCTCTGAATTTATATTTATATGAAAAATGTGATACCAAATGTTCTATTGAGTCAAAGGAGGAATAAAAGAACATTTTTTCCAATTAATATAAAATTAAAAACCACATTTTCCAACATACTAGATGCATCATAATATGTTGTTTCCATCCAAATATTTTAGATGAAATGTGATATTTCAGTCAACATATACCATATTTAAGAATTCAATAGGAATATAATACCATCAGGTATTAATAATTCCATTAGGACATGACTATCATGAGGTTTTTACCAAGTAATATTTCCATTTATGATGAAACAAGACAAATTAGAAGCACAACCATCTGTTAACCTCATATATATAATGCATTGATAGAAAAAAAACAAATTCCTTTATAAATTTCATAATGTACATTTAGATTGATTAATTTGTGTGATCTATCATCTTCAAATAGTTCATGTTTAGGATGTTTACAAATCTTAGAAATATATAACTGTGCCTTTACATTATCTTTGGTTTTATCATGTGCATGGAGCATGGTATAAAATATGTTATTAAAAAAATTATTGTCAATATGAATAAAATCTAACATTTAATAAACCACAAAATAGACAAATGTTGATGATCCTAAGGAATACTCTTCTTTATCCAATTATGATCAATCCCAAACCCATTTCTTTTGTATTTGTTTATGGTTTGTCTAATAGTAAAGAGAGGTAATGGAGAGACAAATTCATAATTTTTCCTTCGAAAAAAAATCTGAATTCGATGATGAAAATGACATAGATAATTCATCACCCTCAATGTATAAATGATTTATACTATATTTTTTGGTATTTTTTCACCGATTTATACAATAATGATAGTGTAATAGAAATTTATATCTACTCCATGAGTCTATATTTATATAAAAAAAATATAAATAAGAATAATATTGACTCATTGTAAAAAAATTTGAATTATTACTATATTTTAACATATTGTAATATTTTAAATAATATAATCAGAGTGAGGTGTTGAGTTAGCATTAGATTCCAGTAACCATAGGGGCTCAGAAAAAATAGTATAAATATATTTAATATATTATAACACATGCATTTTGATTTACCAAAATAATGGAATATATCATTAACAATATCTCATTTGGAAAACTTGGGAGCATCGTTAGGTATTGGATACGGGGTTTACCCGAGGCATGAAAAAAATATTTGTGCATGCTAGGTGTTTGGTAAAATTGGACATAAGGATAATTCATTTAATATATTTATTATAATTGATTATAAAAAAATGAATTATATCCATAATTTTTCATCATATAAGAAATTAGAGACTACTTTTATGTCTCGGATGTAGTTTTTACACTATGAGCGACATAACATTTGGTTGTTTTAGGTTTCTGGTTACATCACACGTAATGGTAATTAATTTAATATTATTATTAATGTATTTAGAAAAAAATGGTGTATCTCACGAATAGTGTATCATATGAGAAATTGGAGACTACTTTTAGGTCCAAGATGTCTTGTATACTCAAAATACAAGATAACATTTTTTGAGCGTTGGGTGTTTAGTAACATCACACGTCATGGAAATTGATTCAAAAATTTAAATATAATTTTTTACTAATACATGAATTATCTCAATAATGGTGTATCATATCAGAAATATAAGACCACCATTAGGTTGGGCGGATAGGGGTTTACCCTAGGCATGATGTACAATTTGTGCATGTTGAGTGTTTGGTAACATCGCATGTGAGGATAAACTTTGTAATAACTTATTAATATTATATATATATATGTTATACAAGTTATCATAATTTACCAATATTTAGTAATATTTTAAATTATTTATTAATTATTAAATTAATTTAATAATTTAGAATTTTTTTTAAATTATTACTACATATTTATTAATTATTGGGAATTTTTTAAAATTATTTATATTTTTTCATTTTTTTAAAGTTATTATCTAATACTAATTAAATATTAATTACCAATAAAATTTATCAAAACATATTTATTAATTATATTACATTTTAAATATTTCTTAAAAACATTCATTTATTATTCTTCTCATACTATATATATATTTCAATATTTCATAATAAAATACATATTTAAATGTTTTTTAAACTAATATACATATCAAAACTATATATATAGACATATATACATATATAAACACAGAAAAACACACATATAAAAAAAACACACACACACACAGACACACACACACACACATATATATATATATATATCAAAAACCTTACATGTTATTTTTAAAATATTTATATATGTATATTTTCATGTTAATATATATGTATATATATATATATTCAAATGTTTAAAAACTAAATTTACACATTTTAAATAAATTAAAAACAATCCTAATATAACAAAAAATGGTTTAATATCAATCTCACAATCCAAGAATTATCCAAATTCATCAAAAAGTATATCACCATAACCATGCTATACAATTAACCAATTAAAAATATTTATATATTATATGTTAGTATCAGATAACCCTATTAATAATTTCCACCATCATCATATTTCAAATGATAATATTAAATAACAAACTTGCAGTGGTTATCAATAACAAAAAAATATAATGGTTAAATAAGGAGAAAAATATCTCAAATAAATTAAAATCAATTCATGCGGAGCTAGTGTGAAACCAAATAGAGAATAATAAACATATATTAACCTTAAATATCAAATAAACCATAAAAATTGGGTAAATTTATTACCCTTGGATTTGACCAAAACAATTTTTTCAAGATTTAATGGAAAACTAAAAAAATAATAATGGAGGATAGATATAGATTTCGTACCTGAGGGATCTGAGCATAAATATGAAATGAATCAACTACGATGGGAATTTTCATGTGATTTAGGGGCATGGTCACAATAATGGGTATGTTTGAGTGAGTTTAGGTTTTGAGAATGAAGTTTGTGGGGAGAGGTTCCCATCATAGGAATTTATTAATTTTGATGATGTGATAATAGATATGAAATTTATCCCATTTCAAATGGGTTCTATGAGAACATTTTTTGACGAACTACATTATACATCGCCAAAAATTAATGTGGATTTATATTTTTGAGGGAAAAAATTTTCTATAAAAAACCATATCTTATTATAATTCGGCGGAATGGAATATATACACACCAAAATATTTTTCAAGAGGACTAGAAATCTCATAAAAAATAAATATTATTTGTTATTGAGTCATATATTAGTCAAAAATAACTCCTTCCACCAGACTATTTGCGATGAGTTTGTCATCCCTCACAAATTTCCCATCACAAGTAGTCATTGTTATAGTAGTGTTCCCAGAAAATCTATTGTTTGGGAAGTAGTGAGTGGACAATGATTGGGGGATATTATAAAAATTAACTAGTGGATGTTCAAAGATCTCCAAATATATCACATGAATCATCTAGGGTTTGGAGGAATTTAGGTAAATGATCATGAATTTAAGGAAAGGTACAACTATTTTGATAAATCTACAAAATAAGGAATCATAGTAAAAAAGTGGTCACCACGCCTCAATGAAATATAGATATGGAAACCCAGAAATGATATCTGATGAATCTCATAGGTTAAAAAAAATTATAACTAAAATTAATAACAAGGAATACAGCTCAATATAAGGGTTGTGATATACTACTAAAGCCCCAAGGATCATAGTGAGATTCATGGAATTCACTATCCAAACTCAACACACCCAAACTAATACATGGTGAAATAAAATGCACTATGGAAAAAACAAGAAATGGATAGAGCCAAGAAATCAACCCCTACTACTCTATGTCATACTAGGTAGAGTTATAATGGAATTACTTTGATGTAAGACTAAAACAATTCTATCACAAGAAAAATCTTAAGTATTTCACACATAAATAAGAATATGTTTGATAAACTTGCAACACTCTAATACCACCACGCAACTATACTTCCCCATACAGAGAAAAATATCATATAAGATTAATTAAGAAGGATTCTCATTAGATTAATCCATATAATATTACATGTAAAAGTAACCTACATACCCTTTGACACAATTTAAACAAATCAAACCATAACCAAAATTTTACTTGAAAACTAAAAGACATAAAAAAATATCATGGATACCCCCACTATACTAGAACTACTAAATCATGATGTGAATTAAATCTTCAAGGAGTGACTCATTATATTATTAAACAACCTTCCCTTCCTATCAACTCTTCAATGTGTAGTGAATACGGACACACCATAATGATATATTATATCTAAAATTCCACATCTAACTCTATTTCCTTCTTCAAACCTCCTCTTGACCTATCAAATACCCAAGAAATTCTCAGAAGTGGTTTGAGAATGCCAAAGTCATTACAATATTAGATACCCACATGCATCTTGTGTGAATTAAAGAATCTCTAGTCTCTCATATCAACCACAACATTACCTTTCACTATGTACCTAGGACCCATTGGGTGGCTCGTTGACCTTTATAGTTTACCCTATATGTGATGGTTTTTTAATTATAATTGTAAATCATACTTTTAATATTGATATATTTACCCTATTACTATATTCATTTTTTATTCTATAATTTTACACCTATGGAATATCTCTCCAATAGGTTCTCTTCCTTCCCTATCACTTATAAATGTATTCGTTTATCATGTTTGTCCTAGACCATTACCGTGTTGTTCTACTACCACATTAGTTGGTCCAAGGTATGCACTTCATATTTTTATTTATTTCTATTCAATAAAAATTAAGGAAGACAAATGACAATATTTTCATTATTCTAGGTTTCTGAATCTATTTTATAATTTCAAAATTATTTCTTGAGATTCCATATTATTTCAGTGTACTATATATTTGTGTAATGGGTATATTAAATAAAATATAAAATTATTTTACCCTAAATATTTTTTTACTTAGTTACAACATGTCTTGGATTTGGTTGAGAGTTTTCTTCCCATGCTGCTAGTTATTATTTATTTATCTTGCAATTCACAATTTATATATTATATTGGTTGATATATTAAAATACAACATGAAGGTTGTATTATATTAATATTTGAAACATGCCATTTCAAGGTTAATTTCAACTTTTTCATTTTGGTCAGTGGGAAAACAATTTTATTGATATTTAGAACACAATTTCAGGATTTTGATTGACCTAGAGCCGTATTTTTATATGGGTATTGGGGAACAAAATGTTAATTTGGGTTATAGGTGCGGTTCAGGTGTGGTGGGCCCAAAAAAATGATTTTCTAAATGCATGTATAGGGGTGAAAGGCTTGGAAAAACCATACGGTCCCACATTACTAAACATGAAACCCTCTTGATTTACTAATAACTCTTTGGAAACCCATGCCTAAGGGGGAGAATGACCATGGATAGTCTTCTTCATTTCTTAGTAGAGGGATTCACATGGCCTATGAGCTATTTTGAAAAAAGGTGTGCATGGACACACACTTAGTGCAACTTAGGTAGTAAGTTCGTATGGTTTTTCCAAACCATGTGGGACAACTATGTGAGCTGTGGTGCTTAAGAAGTGGGAATCACATGGTTGGTGCATGATTAGACAAATCATTTGGCCAAACCATGTTAGTCATTAATGTGTATGAAATTATTTTTTCCCTCCTTCCTTATATCCTTATTTTCCCCATTTTCTCCTCCATTCTATGTGCAACATAATAGGGGATTTAATTTTATGTTCCTCCTCTTGGATTTGAGGATCCTTTGTTATCTAATAATGTATTCAAGAACCATTGGCATATGTGAATTCATTTTAGTAAAGACTTCGATCCACTAGCCACTTTTATTACTTGGTCTCGATACATAGTGTTATATATCTATGTGATCTGTTTTACCATATTTTTAGGGACTTCATCTAAAATAATGATTTATTCCAATTTAACTAGATTTATAGGCTGATATAAAATGAGTGAGCACATACTAGTATGAGGAATGTGGTTCTTATATTTATCATTGATTTTTTGGTGTCTTTGGGGGTGCGTTTTAGAGTGAATCACTAGGTTGACTAACATTGATCCTATATAATTAATTCATGTATTTATATTAATTAATTGGTGATTCGAGAGACCATGGTAATTGTATTGCTTCATGTAGAAAAGATGAGCCTAGTTAGAGGATTTTGACTTTGCGGAATTGTAGGTTGGTCTGTTCAATTAAACATAATTAAATTGTTTTATTGATAGTGATGATTCCATTGAAAAAAATGGGTCTTGGCTAGAGGATTGAGGTGATGATGATAACTTGGATTGAGGTGATGTGTTTTTTCAGGTTGGGAATGGGCTTGGATACTTGGGTGATGTTGACCACATGTAAGGAGATGATGTCATCATATTGAGGTGATGTGGGAATCAGGAAATGGGCATGGCTCTGCGACATTGGATGGTGCTGAGCAGAAGAATGATTGACATGGTTGTAGGTGCATAATGTGTCGGGATAATTTGACATCGGTATGTTTGGGTTATTTCAACTCATTGTGATTGGAAGGTGAACTGTTTGAGTTGTTTTCAAATAGATAGTACACAAATCGAGGTGTTGTTGACCACTCTTGCAGGTAAAGCCCTATATAAGTTTTTTAGCTTTGGATGGTCCTAACCATTTTTCAGGTTGGTGGTGTCTTCCATAGAAATTCATGTGGATGATGATGGACCATCATTTGACGATGATGAGACCATTAGTTGGGTGATGAGAATCATTGTATTATTTGAGAACATTGGTCTAGGTTATTGGGGGTAAAAAAATTGTTGTTATTTGGGATGTTGGGACTCAATCTAACAGTAGTTATTTATTAGAGGACATACATCGTTGTGCCATGAGACATTGGGATTCAATAAATTGGGTACTTTTGAGATGGGGTCTAAGGGAATATGTACTTGTTGATTGGGTGTACCATTTGAACACTAGGTTCCATTATTGATGGCATCAGTTTTTAGGTTATAAATTAGAGCGGGAACCCGAGGGTTCACCAAGGATTCTTTTCATCGGGGTATGCCTTAGGATTTATTCAAAGGATAATAGCCACTAAAAGTATCCATATTCCAACACATGTTGTATGCCATTTTTATAAGTGGGGTTGCATGGTATTCCAGGATTGGCCAAAGTAGGTGATTGCTTCTTTGTGGCTATTGAGCACATGAGAATTGGGTATTTATTTACTTTGAAGGTACTACATTTTTATTTTATTTTGGTAACACCTAAATTACCATGGATGTATGATATAAACACATTTTTAGTGGATTACCAAGATTTTTTCTCACACACTACATGAGTATTTAGGGACACGTGCATACTTTATATATTTATGATCAGGTAAGGGATTAGGATCAGGAGTTGTACACTAATAATAAAGTGGCACTTTTTACATGGGATGGATGGAAAGGGACCTTAGAGGTTCTTTCATCATTCAGAGTTTAATTTTGAGTTACCTTATTTCCTTGATTTATTATATATCTATGTATATATGGTTGGCCATGGGTAACCCTTTTGGTTATTGTATTGTACGAACTAATATGATATGTTTTTGATAATGGTATTATGATTTGAGGCATATCTATTATTATTGTTGTTGTCTATTTATGCTTACATGATTTCTTGTTATTTTTTTGATGTGTTATGGTGTTTATTTTGTTGTTTCATATAAATATATAATTATTATTCTCATCATTTGAGGGTATAGTCACCCAACTACCACCTCCTTAAACTATAACTTCTGGTTAGTATACTTTGGCATATATGGAGGAGATCCTAATTCATTGTGGTACTCTGGACCAGGGCATGGTTTTAAAGTGGATCCTTGGTCGGGGTGATACAAATGGTATTAGAGGGGGTTTTTTTCTCCTGCATTGGGTATAAGTGGTCGACTAGCTATTAATGGTATCAAATTCATTTCTTTTTAGTTGGTCTTAGTATTTGGGTTGTTTTAGACAAGATATTAGGATGTAGTAGGAACTGGGTATAAAGCTTGTGTTTAGGTGCCTAAATCCCCATGCATGGTAGAAAAACCAAGTTGCAGGGGTAGGAAATTGTCGTTATTATTTTCTCTTTTGATAGTAGATTTGATTTCCCCATAGAGTGGCACACTTTGGTGTGATGTTTATTATTATATGGATTTTCCCTTTTGCAGATATACAATGGGGGTGATGTTTATGCATAAGAGTCAGCACATAGGGTGTTTTGATATATGTATATCCCTATAATTGATTTTCATAGAGAACCTATATTGTTATATGATTGGATGGGTTGTATAAAGTGTCAAAAAAGGAAGCTAAACAATGTTTTCCTTCTTGGCCTCTCTTTGGTGGCATTATACTTTATAGCCCATGAATATTCCTCCCAAAAAATTTATGTGTCATACGTATGCATGTGATATATGGTCATGACTTTACTACGAGTAGATTGAGAAGATGGTAGCAGATGAGTTCTTAAAAGTTCCAAAAAAGATGCCAAATAACATTTTCCTATATATCCACTTTTGTGGGATTCTATTAATCTACCCTGGAAAGATATGTGATTTTTGAATCTGATGTGGGATGTAACTGGGCCATGAGGCCATCCTAATTTGACACATTACCCTGATATAGGTAGGTAAGGGTCCTTGCGGTCGGATGTCTTATGACATGGTGCAGTATGAGAGTGTGAGGAAGGTGAAATGAACTACCTATTTTAACTTTTTAAATATACAATATTAGGTATATATACTAGTTTGTATGTCTGAATGTGGTATTGGTATTTAGTGGAATTCCACCTAGAAGGATTTCAGTAAAGCATCTAGAGGGTGGTGATACGGTGCTAGATGAGCGTCCAAAGGATGTGGCTTATGAGGGTCAAGATGAGTCTCTATAGGGTTAGGTAGACCATGAGCCACATGTACAAGATCAGGTATGTGAGGGACATCCAAATAATATGGAAGCTTTTGGGACATGGTTTGACTATCCTCTCAGGGCTTGTCTGGTTCATGTTTTCTAGGGAATTGATTGGGAAGCTCAGGTAGCTGAGCCAGCGATGGAATATCCTACTGAAAGGTTTTAGTCACAACACCCACCCCTATTTCAAGACAAGTGTGGACCACAAGTGTTAGAGAATGAGATCGAGTTAGTATAGACCATCTTTGACCAGCTCTAGACACCCCTATGACAGTGGGTGAAGCTGATGATGTATATTCTTAGAGGACTGAAAAATCAATGGTGGGATGTATAGGTATGGGCATGCAAAACTGAGGGACTGACCTAGAAGTAATTTGAGGCCACGTTCAATGATCATATATTTCCAAAGACGTTGAGGGAGGAAAAATACCACAAGATCATTAATCTCAAGTATGGGGATACATTAGTCTAGGACTACGTAGTGAGATTCCGTGACTTGTCATGATTTTCATCTTCTATGGTGAGTGACGACATCTCTAGGGTGTGCTGATTTGAGTATGACTTACAACATGTCATCAAAGTGCAGGTCAATGTCTTTAAGTTGTCTTACTTTTCAGAGGTGATCAAAAATGAGATAATAGTTGTGGAGAATATGATGTACTGATCATATTTGAGCTGGGTAATAACATCATGTGATTTTAGAGGTGATGATTTAGGTATCAGGAAGTGGGGTCTTGTGGAATATTAATAGGGCAGTTAGGCTAGGGATTCTTGAATACCACAGAGGATTGGGCTTTCAGTGTTGTTCTTTAATTATGGGTAGGCATGACATGTCTAGACTCAGTGCGAGTGACCTCTAAAAGTGTTGAGAATGTAGATAGATCACTATTGGAAAACGACCTTTTGTTAAGGGTCATTTGTAATGGGCCCTACACCCATCACAAATAGTTCATCTGAAGAAACTATTTCCAACAAGATTCTAATCCGATCAAAAATATAATTTAATAAACAAGTATTTGTGATGGGTAAATAATCCCATCACAAATATCGTCGATCATGTAAAGGTAATTGCGGTAAGTGAACGATCTCATCACAAATACTTTGCCACCAGTTAATTATTTTCGACAGGTCCCATCAAAATTAGATTTTAACTCATGCATAAATTGTAGGTGCTATTTGTAATGGGACCCATCAAAAATAATACTAATTGCGACGAGATCATTCACTCGTCGTAATTATGTCGGCAGGTGAGCACTAGCAACGGGTCCCGTCACAATTGGCTTTTTGACGACCACCTCAAGCATTTATTAGGGGTATTATTTGCGATGGGAACCTAGTCGTAAATAGTCTACACTCTACTAATCTAACCTATATATACCCCCTCGAATTTTGTCTTTCCACTCACCATTTTATCTCTCCTTTATTTAGTTTTCCCTACTTCTTTAGGTCAAAGTATAAAATTTTATGAGGAAGAAAATTTTGACCCTTACAGCGCACTAAAGTTTAATTTTTGAGGTATTTATGTAATGTTTTAAAATTTAATTTAATTTATTATATTTTTTATTAGATTTTAATATTAATAATTTGTTTTAATTAGATAAAATTTGATGTAATTTTTTATAAGTATAATAAATTATTTACAATTAGAAGTAATTAAAAATATTTAGGAGTTTTTATTTTAAATTAGTAATATTTTGTTTAAATTTGTAGTAATGTTTGTAATTAAAAATTAAATAGTTTTAATTTATAGTGATTAGTTTTAATAAGCGGTAAATTTCTATAATTATCAGTAATTAGTAATAATTAATGGTAATGAGTAAAAAATGATAATTAGTTTTAATTAGGGGTAATTAGTAAAAATTAGCAATAAATCAAAATAATTATTTAAATTAGCATTTATTAGTATAAAAATGTTATAAGTTAATAAACATTAATAATAGTATGTTGTAATTAGTAATAATTAGCAGTAATTAGTAAAAATTAGGGATAATTAGTAAAAACTAGCAATAATTAATGAAAAATAGCAATAAATAGTATTAATTAGTTTTATTTGATAAAAAATAGCGATAAATCAATATAATTATTAAAAATTAGTAGTAATTAGAAAAAATTAGAAGTAATTTGTAAAAATTAGCAGTAATTAGTAGAAATTAGCTGTAATTAGTAAAAATTAGCTGTAATTAGTAAAAAACATAAAAACTAATAAAAATTAGTAATAATAATTGATAATTAGTAGTAATTAGTAATAATTTTTCGTAATTTTTAAAAATTAGCGGGAATTAGTAAAAATTAGAGGTAATTAGAAAAAATTAGTGGCAATTAGTAAAAATAGAAGTAATTAGTAAATATTAGTTGTAATTAGTAAATAATAGCGGTAATTAGTGAAAATTAGCTGTAATTAGATAGAGTTAGCGATAATTAGTTACAAACTATTGGCAATTTGTAAATCTTAATGGTAAATAGTGAAAATCATTGATAATTTGTAATAATTAGTACTAATTAGATGTAATCATTAATAATTAGTAAAAATGAGTAAAACATTGCAATAATTAGTAATATTTAGAGGTAATTAGTCATAATAAGTAATAATTAGTAATAATTAGTAATAATTAGAGGGAATTAGTAATGATTAGTAATAATTAGTAATAGATAGTCATAATTAGTAATAGTTAGTAATAATTAGTAAAAATTATCCATAATTATAAAAATTATTAAAAACTAGAGGTAATTAGTAATAATTAGTGGTAATTAGTGATAATTAGTAATAAATAGAGGTAATAAGTCATATTTAGTAATAATTAGAGGTAATTATTAATAATATGAAATAATTAGAGGTAATTAGTAATAATTAAAGGCAATTCATAGTAATTAGAGTTAATTTTTAATGATTAGAACTAATTAGTGGTAATTAGTTATAATTAATTTTAATTAATAATAATTAGTAATAATTACAGGTAATTATTAGTAATTAGTAATAATTAAAGGTAATTAGTAAAAATTTGTAATAATTAGAGGTAATTAGTAATAATTAGTGACAATTAGTAATAATTAGAGGTAATTAGTAATAATTAGTAAAAATTAGTAATAATTAGAAAAAATTAGAACCAATTATTTTAATTAGTGGTAATTAGTGGTTAGTAGTGGTAATGGGTCATAATTAGTAATAATTATTAATAATTAAAGGTAATTAGTAATAATTAGTAATAATTAGTAATAATTTGTATTAATTAGTAATAATTAGTAATAATTAATATTAATTATTAATAATTAGTAACAATTAGACATAATTAGAAAAAATTATTCATAATTAGAAAAAATTAGTAAAAATTAGTCATAATTACTAAAAAATAGTAATAATTAGAGGTAATTAGAAATAATTAGGGGTAATTAGAATCAATTATAACAATTAGTGGTAATCAGTAATAATTAGAGGTAATTAGTAATAGTTAATTATAATTAGAGGTAATTAGTATTAATTAGAGGTAACTAGTAAAAATTAGAGGTAATTATTAATAACTAGTAATAATTTATAATAATTAGAAATAATTAGTAGTAATTAGTAAATGTTAGTAAAAATAGAAATAATTGGTAATATTTAGTATTCCTTAGTAATTTTTAGTAATAGTTAGAATTAATTAGTCAAACATAGTAATAATTAGTAAAAATTAGTCATAATTAGTGAAAAATAGTGATAATTAATGGTAAATAGTAATATTTATAGGTAATTAGTATAATTATAGGTAATTAGTAATAATTTGAGGTAATTAGTAAAAATTTGTAATCATTAGTAAATAATTAGTAGTAATCAATAATTATCAGTAATAATTAGTAATAATTAGTAATAATTAGTGTTAATTACAAGGAAATAATAATTTTTTAATTTTCTTATCTTTTTTGGATCATGTTTTTTCTTATATAAAATTAATCATAAAAAATTTATTTATTTTATATTTTTAAGAGAAATATAGAATAAGGAATTTGAATACAGTCTTTATTACATGATCATGATTGGATAAATCATCTAGGAATCCAAATGTTTCTGGTATAATTTCTATATATATTGAGGGTGTTGAAGATTTTTTTATCATTTTCCTCATCAAAACTAGAATTTTTTTCATAAGGGATAATTATGTGTCCATTTAGGAAAAGTGATCTAAGGATATTTTAAACAATTTACAATATTGTGGTAATCTATTACATTTTGGTTTTTGAAAAGATTGTATTTTTTGGTCTTTATAGTTGTCAATATTCTTGTCGTATTGTCTTTATTTTTTTGTACAATTTACCTCCTTGAATATTGATGAATAAGACATATATATTTTTGACCCTATTAATTTCAGGACATCCAAAGAAAAATATCAAGGTTTATTTGAAGCTTTTTATTGTTGTGTTAAATTTATTATAGAGAAATGATGTTAGTACTTACAATGTTGTTGCTAACCAACATTTACTAATGAAAGATGCATTGATGTGGACAATTAGTGACTTCCCAGTATATGACATATTATATGGTTAGAGTACACATGGTCTATAATCATGTCCATACTGTATGAGATATAGTAAAGAGTTTATGATATTAAATGGAAGAAAACCCTATTTTTTCAATTATCATGACTGATTTATTCCAACCGATCATCCTTTTCAGAGGAATAGAAATCATTTCAGAGAAGGTACACTTAAATGAGATGGACCTCAAACAATGATCTCATGTATTGAGTTAAAATAAACTAGCTCTTGATTACCTCCCATTACCATTGGAATAACTATAATCCAACAAAAAAATCATGGCTTTGGGGATGAACACAATTGGATAAAAAGGATTATTTTTTAGGACATTCCTTATTCATTAGATTTTTTGGTCCATCACATATTGGATATCATGGATATTGAGATGAATTTTTTTGATAATATATTTTATATAATTTTTGACACACCTCATAAGACCAAATATACTATAAAATAATGATTAGATCTCGTCCAAATTTTTAGGCAACCATAACATAAACTATTTGAAAATGCCATCTGACAGAAGTTAATGAATCCAAAAGTGGTTTACACCTTTTTAAGAGAAAATCATTTTTAATTTAGTCAATGTATTACAATAGTGAGTTTTCAGAATGGTTATGTTTCCAATTTGGATAGATGTTTCATAAATGTCCATATTACCCGATTAAAAAATCATGATTGTCATGTTATAATGGAAAGAATTTAGCGATGGAATATAGTGGTCTGTTCAATTTTTTGATTTGGGATTCACTAAAAGAAATATCAAAAAAATTGAGACATTTGTATGGATACAATAGACAACAATGCATTAAGTAGACTATACGAAGATGTTTCGTTGATTTTATGTAAATTGGAAAAAAAAATTCCCACCGAAATTCTTTGATTTAATGGAACATTTGATATTACATTTTCCATAAGAAGAAAAATGTGGAGGTCTAGTAAAGTTCTGATGAATATACTCATTCTAGAGAAATATACATTAATTGAAGAAAATTGTATATAACAAAGCATTAGATAAAGGGTCAATTTTATGAGGAAATCAGTTTCTTCTTCTCTCATTATTTTCAATATGAATATCCCTCAAAACATAATTACATGGCCCATAATGGGATAAATTTTGATGATGAAATGAGAAATAAGTTATCAGTTTTTAATCATCCAAGACTTGTATTTGGTCGAGTTCATGAAAGATGGCTTTCAGATGATGAAAATCATAGGGTTTATACATATGATCTACTCAACTATGAAGAAATGACACCTTTTTTAATTTGATTTCCCATATCATTTATTTTATATATATTTTAGGTCTATTAATATTATTTTATTTATGGATTATATAATAACCATATTAAAAAATAGTTTCCATAAATTATAGTAGCTGCTCTTGAAGAACATTGGACGAATAAGAATTCCTACTTTTTTCAAAATTAGGTAATATAATTTTTTAATAGTTTAACATATAAAATGAATTTATTATTATTTATATTGATAACTGTTTAAAAAATTTTAAGGTATCTCAATATACTGATAAAATTGATAATTGATTGTGTGTATTGGGTAACCCCATCCAAAATTGTTAAATTTTATAATTCATATTTGGGGAATGGTTTTTCATTTCATTGACATGCATATGGAGAACAAAATAATAATAATGAATAGTGGTGTTTTCATAGAGGAAATCATTATAGAGAATGTGAAGTTGACATTTATGGCATTTGGATGAAATAATTGAATTGTGTTATCTAGTATTGAATTATGTAAATATTTTTAAATGTCATTGGTTTCGTACTGGTAGTGGATTGTATGTTCATCCATTCCATCAAATCATTGATATTAAATATAAAAACCTTCTTACAGAAAGTGAACAATTTTTATTGTCTCATCATGCACATATAATTTATTATGAAAATTGTTGGGATTATTCATGAGAGTTGAGTGATTGGTGGAGCATAATAAAAATGAAATCTCATAGAAATAAATTTATTAAAACTGAATTTCATTCAGCTAAAGTGTAAGGAATTGAAATATTTCAAGAGACGATGAAAAAAATATCCTTTCCATGAAGAGACCCAAATATTGATAATGACACCCTACAATTATGGGTTGATGGAGGAGGTGATGTTGTTTATGTAAAAAGTGTATTTGAAATTGTAATAAATTATGAAGATGAAACACCCATGAAAATTGATAATACTAAGGAGGAATGTGAAGATATTTAAACAATCATATATAAAGATAAGGATGAAAATTGACACAATTAAAAATTGGTTATATTAATAATTGATATATATCCATATATAATACTTGTTTTTATTCATTTGTTTGTAACCTTCATTTCATGTTACAGATGGATGACACACAGTTCCATGATATCATTCATGAGTTGGATAATGATGTGCTACCTAATAGTGAGCCTGGGGGTACATCATTTGGCCCTCATACTACTAGAGGTTTAGTGATGACCCAAAGGGCTTTTTGTCTTGCATGATTGATGATTCCTGACCATATCCCAGAGTGATTTCCCTGTCTTCAGTTCGATCCATGCATGTGGAGGTATGTTAAGTTGTGTATTTTTGTTAGTTTTCATTAATTTTCATTAATTTATTTATATAGTATTTTTTTAGATTATTTTTTATCTTTTTCCCAACTTTTTTATTAATGAATTTGGATATGGAAGTTCTATATTGTGTAATTATTTTTATAGAGCATGGGTTTCATGGGATCATATTCCTACTGATGTTCAGCATCACATGTTTGATCATTGGATGGTATGTGAATAAATAATATTTATTTTGATTTTTTTAGTTAATAACTACATAATATTAATTATTTGTAGGTTCTATAGTATCCTGTCGATTATAAAATGCATGAATCTATCTGGGAGAAATGGTAGGGTTGTATGTGTGACTATTTATATCAATTTTTCAACAATATGAGGTCGAAAATAATGAAAAATGTGGGATTCTTAGATTTTTATCAGTCTTACTACACCCACTGGCCATATTAAATCTCATATTAGTTTTTAATGGATTATGTTCATATTGGATGAGATCTACTTTTCATATGATAGAATCATTAGGTTAAAAGAACATTGGTAGATAGGAGATGATTCCTTGAACTGGTAGTTTTACATTATGTACGCATCACCAACATTTGGTATGTATTTTTTTAATTATTTATATAACTTTATATGTAAAATGTTTATTTTATACTCATAAATTTAGTGTAATAACATGATATTATAGAGTTTTACATTTATAGGGTATGTACAATGATCATATCCCTGGAGATATTAGAGGTGATCACCAAAACTATATTTTGGTCAGTACATTTTTTTGAGTTTTAAAATTAACTACAAATAATAATATAACAATTATAATTTTAAATTGAACTTATAGGAGTTATATGAGGTTCTGAAATCTTAGAAACAGACTGAGATTTTGGCCAAGACCGATGATCATACCTCTTGTGTATTGGGATTTAATGATGCATCTTGGATACAAGTGACTCGGTATGCCTTTGAGAAAGGCTGAGTTTTTTGTATCAAATCTCGATTGACTCTTGTGAGTTATTAAAGTACCATTGTGATGTCATTGTGCAGGTTGATAAGATCTTATAGAGAGTCATAATCATATACTGCACAGTATGAGGAGCAGCTATGAGCTCATGGTGAGCATATAGAGACCATGCATAGGGAGTATGAAGAGCTCCATCAACAGTAGCAACAACAACATGAGCAGACGATGGAGTATATGTGACATCTAACTTGTGGTTTGGGGATGATGTTCCCTCCACCAGCTCTTATCACCCCACCAGGCGACCCTCCCCCTCATTGATTTATATACATTTTTTGATAAACATTTGAATGCAATTTTTTTTAATATTTTTATTATTCAATATATTTACATTTCTATAGAGTGCATTTTTTATATTGTTGTGAATATTGTGTTTTTAATTATTTTATTATTTTATTATTATTTTATTATTTTTTATAATTTTGATAATTTAATAATTATTTTATTATTGTATTATTTATTTATTATTTTATTATTATTTTTATTTAATACTATTTGAAATATTATTTTCTTAATAATTTTAATTATATTTTTATTAATTTTATTAGTTTTTATTAGTTTTTAATAGTTTTTATTTTTTTATTATATTATTTTTTTATTATTAAAATTAATATTATTTTATTAAATTTTATTAATACTAGTATTTTTAATTTTTTAATTTTTTTTGCGGCATGCCTATCATAAATGGGTGTTTTAAAAAAACTATGATAAACTTTTTGGGGCAGTATGGACTCGAGTGGCAATTTTTTTTACGGGGCTGTTTTCTATAATGGGTCATTTGTGACAGGACCCCATCATAAATAACCCATCGTAAATGCTCCAATTTCTAGTAGTGGATGATCCATTTCGATAGGTTCTATAGAATATCTTCTCAAACATCTAAGAGGTAAGTATTATAGCAAACTCACTGATATGAGGTCAGATGAGGATTAGAGATAGAAGCTGGTATCCACGAGTTAACTACATGAGGAGATCATAGTGGATACTATGAGACTTAACTATGGGCTTAGTGGAAGGTAGCTGGTGTAATTCCACTGGGAGGCCAGACCCTGGATAGTCAGGCATTAAGATAGGTTCATACTTTTGAGCTACCAGGGTTAGAGAAGGATATAGAGCCTAATAAATTGAGAGGTACACAATGTGAATGAGTAAGATAATTTTTAATTTGAAATGGTTGGTTTTAGAACATGAGGTACAAGATATTCATTTAGACTAACAAGGTATCAGTTAGTATGTTCACATTGAATCAGATGCATGATATATGAGGTGCGTGGAATTGTGATTGATTATGGGAATCAATGTGGAGAAAGTTCTATTTGAGGTGCATAGGCATATTGGCATTGATGCAATGTGGGTTATGTTTTAGGTGCATGGAACTGAGATTTATAATGGGAATCTGATGAGTTGAAAGACCTCATATGTGTTGTGTGGGACACGAGAATAATCTAGGAATCTGATGAGATATAGGACATGGTTGTTTCCAGATATGTCACAACAATGATATGAGCACTTTATGAGGTGTAAGAATGATGCTTCCTCATGGGAGGACTTTTGAGTCTAGGGATTGTCAGGGGAACCATCAAATTCTTGTTTTGGGTTGGGATTTTCTTCAGTAGGTAAATCCTATTTTAGGGATTTCCTTAAGTGGATTTTACCTATGGTTGATAATTGTGGTAGACTGAGTTGATTTTAAATGATATGGGTATGTACAATACCAAATTTGGGTAATGTTTGATTCCTCAGGGATAATCTACGTTAAGATGGAGAGATAGTAACATCCTAGGTTTTTGAATAGGCATTGTTTCTCAGAATATTTGAATATTTTCAGTTTGGTGATGAGTCTAACTCTTATCTTGATCTTCCGAACATACTTATAGAATTTATATTGACATATGGCCTTATTTTTTGATAGGGTTTTGGGCCTAGAATGTTTCTTAGGGTTTTGGGTGTGGCGGTTCCCAAAAACTCTATTTTGGGAATGCACTAAGGTGGGGGAGGGTGGGGGGTGGATTTTTACAAATCATGTGGACTCCCATGACTAATCGTTTGAAACTCAAAATATATTGAGAATGGTTTGGAAAATCATGTAGGATGGGTGCACAGTCATGTTGGGTCTTCTAAATTTTTTAGAATAGGGTTTAGTATGACATATACATGGTTTGGGAAAACTATCTACATGGCCACACACTTAGTTCCACTTAGTTAGTAAGTGTGCATGGTTGGTTCTTGTTTTGTCCAGACCATGTGCAACAAAAATATGAGGTGTGGTGGTGAAACATAGGTACCTATATGGTTTATACATAGTTAGTTAAACAATGTGGCATAGCCATATGGGTAATTAAAGGGTGTGAAGTTACTTTTGTTCCCCTACCCTATTTCCTTTATTCCTCCTTCTTCCTCCTCCATTCCATGAGAATAACAAAATTAGAATTTCTTTTACCTTCCTCCTTTAAGATATTTGGGTTCTTTGTCATCTGATATTGGATTCAGGCTCTTCTGAAGGATATGGATTCATCTTGGTATGGTATTTGATATGTTATCCTCTTTTATTTTTGTGTCTCTCTCTATATGGTGTGATAAATCGATGTGATCTGTTTTACCCTATTTTAAAGGCATTCATCTATAAATTCCAATTTCTTCCTATTCCACACAATTTTGAGGATGATATTAGATGATAGAGTTTCTACCAGTATGAGGTAGTTAGTTACTATATTTATCTTTGATTTTGTGGTGTTTCTGGGGGTGCATTCTTGAGTGTCCACTAGATTGACTGACTGTGATGCTATATAATAAATTTTTAGATTTAAATTAATTAATTAGTGATATTAAAAGTCATTGGAACTCACTTGATTCATATAGATGAACCGGTCTTAGTTAAAGGATTTTGACCATGGGGTTGTGTAAATTGAGTCATTGAATTTAAATTAATTAAATTATTATATTAAAGGTGATGATTCCATGGAAATATTACATGATTGGCTGGAGGATTAAGGTAATGTCGTTATTCAGTTTGGTTATGGCCTGAGATACTTGGGTTATTTTAATCACTGGTTAGGGGAGGTGGTCATCGGATTGAGGTGATGAGGTTGTCATGTTCTGAAATGGATCGTGTGATATTGGATGGTGTTTATGATCGGGATGAACGACATGTTTCCATAAGAATAAGGTTCCAGGATAATGCATCTTAGATATTTTTTGGTGATTTTGTATCATCGTGATTGGCCAATGTTCTATTGGAGTCGTGTGAAAATAGATAGGACTTATATTGAGGTGGTGTTTACTACTCATGCGGGTAGAGTTCTGTGTTAATTTTTGGCTTAGAATGGTTTTTACCCTTAGTTAGGTTGGAGGATCTTTCCATATAAATCCATGGGTTTTTGGACGGACCATCAATTGACACTGATGAAACCATCGGTTGAGGGTTGAGGCTTGTCGTATCACTTGAGGCAATTGGACTAGGTTAATGGGAGGAAAAATATATTTGTGCCTTTGGATGTTGGTCTATGAGCTGACATGGGTCATTTATTGGAAGACCTATATCATTGTGCTTTAAGACATTCGAATTTGAGCTAAAAGGGAATTTTGATATGGGGTTCAAGAGACTAGATAATTATTGATTGGGAACATCGTTTGGACACTAGGTTCTATGCTCTTTGGAACATGGTTCATTGTGGAAATTTAGTGGTGGAACATGAGGGTTCACCTTGGTTTCTTTTTGATAGCGTATTACTTGGACTTTATGATTAGGATCATCACCACTACAATTATAACTATGCAGAAATGTGATGTATTCCATATGTATAATTGGGGGAACATGGTATACAAGTATTGGATAAAATAGGTGATTGCTTCCTTATGGTTGTTGAGAATAAGGGAAGTAGGTATTTAGTTATTTTGTAGCTGATACATTTTTATTTACTTTTGTTATACACCGATATTACCACAGTAGTTAGATTTTAACACATTGGTAGTGGCCTACTGAGATTTATTCTCACACACTACATGATCCCCTTAGGGTGTGTGTATAGTTTATGATTTGGTGATCAGGTTAGGGGTCAGGCTTAGTGTAACATTACGAGATTTTATGAGATATATTCTTATTTAAATTTCTTTCATATCTTTTGTTGTACGCTACACCAAGATTATCTTGCACTATATGCAACACTGTATTAGCTTGCAGTATACGCAACCCTGACTTGGCTTGCATTACACGCAATTGCGACCTTCTTCGATAGCGTGTGTTGTATGCAATACCAGGTTTCACTAAACAATGATATATGGTTATAATATTATTATGAACTAGACGTTATGAATAGTATTTACTACATTTTGAATGTTATAACATTATTATTTCATCTTACACATTTTCTAGAACATGGTATGTGAACAAAATAAAATTTTCAGGTAAAAGGAGTATTTTTCAAAAAATGTTGTTTTGCCACCTTTTGATGGTGCACCCATTTTAAATATATTTTTTGACATGTTTATAAGTTAAATTTGACAAAATTAAATTCTTTTTTGGATTCAGGATATAAAAATTTACTTTGGATAAAATTTTCATATTATTCTGATAACTTTCAAATTTTAATGAATAGTAAAAACACGCTATATTTTAATTAAAAACAACTTTTTTCATCATAATAATTTATATGGTAAAATTATAATATTTAACGATTTTAGAGTATAAATATAATATATTTTTACCATTTAATATAATTTATGTCATTATCATTGATTTCACATTGAATTCATAGGTAAAATCATTTCAATCTTTTGCAATATTTTAACTTTTAAAACTCGTTTTCTTAACAACGAGATTAATTTTAAATTAACTACTGCAACTTCTGTGTTTTGAATTTTGAAAAATGGATTCCATATTTTAATTCAGCAGTTCCAAGTTATGTTAATATGTTACTTTTATTTTATTTTTTTGATATTATGAATAGTAACTACGGTAATTTTTATTTACTATAGTTAAATGTAAATCATGTAATTAAAGGAAACAATAAGATTATAAAATTACCGTAACACTTGCCAAAATCCTATTGGATGAATAAAAGTTGACCCATATCACCTAAGGGTCATACTAGATTCATTTCATGAACTTTTGACCATGTAATAATATAATTATTATTAAAACCAAAGAAAGTGACAACATGTCACTCTCTTAAATCTTATAAGTGCAATAATTTTAATTTAGTGATAAACATAATAAAACATCATATATAAATATTCCCTGGAAAGAAAATAAAATTATCTACATCATATGAATTTATTTATAATTTTTAGGGATTAAATAATTTTCATTAATTATGACACAATAGTGATGTTGATATTATTTTATTGATTGAAATATCAAATAAATGATTTTAAAAGTTTTAAAATAAATATTGTATGAACTATTTAACGTTCTCCACTAATTTTATATATTAAAATGACATGTTATTAATCTATTAAATATTTTAGTTCGAACATATATTCTGTATATATTTTATTTAAACTCAAATAAATGAATAGTTTCAAAATTGACACTATTGTTAATTTATAGAAATTAAATATTATAAAATTGTTTAAAAATCACAAAAATATTTAAAAAATGTAAATTAAAATTTATATGGTCTAAAATTTAATAAAGTATACAATTATGGACAATTCACAACATATAAGTAATTATTTATAATGATTTAAAATTTCGAATATTATTACCACAAATAAAATTAAATAGATTATATAAGGATAAATCATGTTGATAATGTTTAAAATAAATTTCCAACTTGTCTAAATTTTATTGGATGATGATATTACAATCCTATCTCATATAAGATTTATATTTGTGTCATTTTTGGATGTTTTTCAGTGGGGTTGGAATTTATTATAAATTATTATTTCTTATAATTCCAAAGGTGCCTCTCTCCTCCATTATAAAAGGGAACCTCCTCCCTCTCCACATTACACAATTTAGAGCCTTCAAGCTCATCCAAAACCTACCCATTTACCTTTTATACCTCCTTATAAACATACTATAGGTCCTGGTCTTCTTCAAAGACCAATTTTTGTGCCCTAAGAGGAGGTTTCAAAGAGACGTGTCGAAGAAGAGGAAACAACCGTTACCGATTCATTAAAATTTATTTCTTCTTCTACATCCTCTTATTTAGTTTTTTAATTATATTGTAATAACATAAGTATCACTAATATACTGATATGTTATTATAAATATTAAACAACCCCATTTCACCTTCTATCCATCCTAAGGAAAACAAAATCACCGCATGTGCGTACGTACAGAATACCATCTCCACGCCGTGGTGTAATCTGTTTTTCCACCACCACCTTATTTGGATGGGTATAATGTTGTAAAGAATAACTACATATGATTATTATAACATAATAATGATTCTATGATATTACATCATTCATTCCAATTTCATTCAATAAATATGGGAACGATGTCATCGTTCGTGCGTACGTACGGATTACCGTCTCCACGACACGATGAGATTCATGTTCCATGTTAACAATTCAATAATGATTATAAAGTATATATAATAAGTAATCATGAAATATATAAAATAATAATTCTACTGGATTCATGTATATATATATTTATTTCATCTGCTTAATTCCATTCAATTCGATAAGGAAACGAAAACAGCGTTCATGCGTACGTACGGCCTACCGTCTCCATGAACGGTGTATTTCTTTCCATTTATTGATCCATTATATATATGTATATTCTGAATATATATCATATATAAATCATGTTTTATATTTGGTAATTAATTAATCATGATCTAAGTAATCATATGAATAATTACAAGTCAAAACACGGAAGACAAATGAAACGATTTTACCCAAAACGCTCTTTAACATGGAATTTACAAAAGAACGGTTAATATAAATTAATAAGTGAACCATATATGATATCATAACAATTAATATGATTCTTTAATAAGTCAATGACATTATATAAATCATTATAGTGGATTTTCAGATACGTACGAAGCATATCATACCTAAGGTAAGAGATAATGTTGCAATCTCAATTGTTTTCAATCCGAGATTGCTTATACGTAAGTATTTACTGGGGTTATATTTATAATCCATGTCCAAGTTTTATAAAAGTTTTTTCATGTTTTTTAAAGTCCTTTTTACCCATTTTGACTTTTACTATATGTTATGTAAGGAATCTTTTTTTTTGTTTACCATACGAGGTAATTTTTTACTTTTCCGGCAAAAGTATGAGAAGAATGTTTTTTTAACTTATACGGCATGAATGGATTTTTACAGTTTCATAAAACCTTATTTTACTGAAGATTACTATACAATATTTCATGATTATTTTCAAAAAAATCCACTTCTTTTAAAATTTCATGGCATTTTGTGAAAAACAATGATTTTAAAGAAGAATGAATATTTTTCTCAAGAATTCATTTCAAGTGTTTTCTCAAAATTGTTTTCCATCTAAAATGAAATTATTTAATATGTTTATGTTTCATGTATAATGTCTCCATTATTGACATGGTTATATTTTTCTTATGATGAAGTGATATCCATTTTTTATACATGGATTATGTTATGATGGCATGATGTTTAAGAATACCATTCTACTACATGGGTTATGCTATGATGTATGATTTATGATTTTGTGGCACAAGTAAGAATGATTTCATTATGAGATGGGTGTGACCTATATCTCCCTCCATTGCATTGGGTAATGATTTATATCTCATGAGATAGACATGGCTGAAATGAGAAGTAAATTCGGTTAAGTAATACAGGGCTAGAATGACAAGTAAACCCGGTTCAGTAAGGGAATTTGTCCACTAAGATGGTCTTGGAAGCAATGCCTTGGATACTATGGAAATAATATCATGTGCATAATGTTTTTCCACAATTACACGTTTTATTTCCAAGCTATTTTATCATTATTGATATTCCATTATGATCTATGCCTTATGTACTGCCATATTTTATGTCCTTGCTCAAGATTTCAATGTTTAAACATTATGTTCATGTTTTTATGTTCAAATGTATTTGGTTTGTTTTATTTTATCCATTATTACCCTTAGTGAGAATTTGAGTTCACCCTTTATATGTTTTCTTTTCCCCAGGATATAAATAAAGGTTTTAGGTAAGAAAACAAAAGGGGAAGATCTTTATGGGAGATGTTGAAGATCTTTCACCACGATTAGAAGATTTTGTTCCGAGTTTCCAAAGACACTAAACTATTACGATCCTTGTGTGTTTGTTCTTGTTATGTATTAAGTATTCCGCAAAATTAATGTAATGTCCATGTATGTCAAGCTTTGGTTCTCTATAGTTGGTATCAGAGGAAAGGTTTAGTAAACCTTTGGAAACTAGGATGCGAGAACTTTAGTGAGATCCCTAAAGATATTTAGAAGTTATGTCTAGGGATGTCCATAAGGTTAAGTATAATTATAGGTTATAATCATATAATTATGGTAACTATATTAGAATTTAACCTAGGATGTTAGATAGGGAAGGTACTCCCCCTTTATTTTGTTGTTTTCCTTATCATGATGTTTGCCTCACGCTATTCTTTTTGGGTTTTAGATGATGGATAGAACCCAAAGGAACTGTGTTGATCAATGTAATGGAAAATGCAATGATTTTCCTCCTGAACAAACCAATTTTATGGGAGATGGAGTGAACAATCTTATTTCTATACATACACAAGCTATGAATTATTCAGGACTTCCAAATGAGTAGAGAAAGGAGCAACATTTTGTTGAATCCTTAATGAGGCAGCGTCCACCTTCATTTAGTAGGTCGTCTGATCCATTGGTGGATGGAAAATGGATCAGTACCAATAAAAGATATTTTCAGTTATACAATGTTATGAGCATGATAAAGTCATCTTAGCAGTATATTGTTTGGAAGGTGATGCTGATCAATGGTGGAATCTTATCAAGAATACAAGGCAAAGAGATGAAATTGAGTCCATGGAATGGGACGAGTTCAAGAACTTATTTTTCAATAAGTACTTCTCTCATATTCTACAAACAAAGATGGAGAAGGAGTTTATTGAACTTAATAAAAAGTATGATGAATCTGTTGGTATATACGAGACGAATTTTACAAGGCTTGCAAGGTATGCATCTGAATTTATCATTCAACCTGAAAGTAAAGTTGATCGATTCTTCAGTGGATTTAAACCAAGTATTTGAAGGGCATTATCTATAAGAGACATCAGTAGCTATGAAAAAATTTTGTGTTGTGCTATCAAGGTAGAACTTCACATTGGTGTTACATATCCATCTCATGGTTTTGACAAGAAAATAAAGATGGAGTTCAAGGAAAAATCACAGAACAATGGTGAAAAGAAGATTAATGTTACTTTATGCTCAAAGTGTGGAAAGAAGCATGGTTGAGATTGTTTAAAAGGTACTAGAAAATGATTCAAGTGTGGAAAATAAGTTCATTGAGTAGTGGAGTGTTGAAGTAATGGAAAAATGGTTTTTAATGATATGAATAAAGAAAATAATGCAGAGAAAGCACCCCCAACACTTCAATTCTTCAAGTGCAAGGAAATTGGGCATTATACTAATCAATGCCCTAATTCAAGGGTTAATGATGATCAACGTGAGCAACCACATAAGGCAAAGGAAAAAAGGGAAGTCACATGCGATCACTATTATCAATGTTGAGTATGAAAACAACATGGTGGAATGATTATGTGTTTATATAAAGGGATTCCAAAATAATGTTGTGGAATCTCATTTATAGTAATTGTGGAACATTTGAATATCTATGTAATAGTTTATTGTGGTTTTCGATAATTATATGGTACCAGTAACCATGAAAAGTGATTCAAATATTTTGGAAAGCAGATGATATTCACATAATGAAAGGATAATGAGAAAATTAAATGTTTGATAGTATTAATGAGCTCATGACTGATATGAGGACAAAGTGATATCATGGTTTGAGTATATAGAATTTTTGGGATTTTGGTATGTAGAAATAGTTAGCTTTTGAATGCATTCATGTTTTCACTAAGGTTCAATGGGTATTCTTTTTTCAAGAGAATACATGATTACAGTATTCACATGTCTGGAATGTGGCCAACAAGATATATTTTATGATATATGGGGGATAAATGATGGTATTCACATGATCGGTAGATGACATTTCTAGTAATTGTTTTCTTTATACTATGAGTTTGGAAAGAATTATTTTGGATAAGCCTAAAGATTGGAATGAATTAACATAGTATTGTTTAAGGCTAGAACATTTTTCGATATTATTTCAGGAATGTTATAATAGCATAGTTTTAGAAAAAGGACAACCCATAGGATGGGCGACAACCCATCGTGTCAGACAAGGATGCGGGAATCGAACCCACAACCAAAGTGCGACAGTCCTTTAGCGCCAAACACTAGCCTACAGGAAGTCCCTAGTTTGTAGAAACTAGTTTTATTTTATTAAGCAGTATGATAGATGAAGTATAAGACCATTTTTGGAACGATATAAAATAGATGGACTTATGTATACAACTATTTCTAACCTTTTGTTTGAGATAGATGGAATGACCCATCATTCTATCACATGATCTGCAAACACTTCATGAATGACAAATTCAACTTGATTTCTTTAAGAGATGAAGTGTAAATTGTTCAAGGCACGAAAAATGGTGAGATTATATTGAAATAAAGTAAGTATTTCTTCTAATTCAAATTCTTCAACTTTAGGGAAATGATCTTGAAAACCAAAAATGTTCTCCTAGTGCCCTTATATCTAATGAATCAGATACTACCTTAGATCATCACAAATTTATGGCTTTGTGATTGTTGGCTTTTTCATATCCATTTTCTCTACCACTCTCCATCAGAACTTGATGGTTAGATTTCTCTTCCATATCCATATTTTAAACTATATTCTCTTACGTGGAATCCCAGTGATGAGTTAATTTGGGTAACTGTTATGTTTCATACTTCACTTTTTAAAATTAAGTTTTATTATTCCTTTTACAATGTGGTTTTTTACGAATGAATCAATCCAGTGGTAAACAATTTATAACCCTCATGAATTTCGAGGGAAAATTCATTTTAAGGGAGGTAGAATGTAACACTCCGAGATTTTATGAGTTATATTCTTTTTTAAATTTCATTCATATCTTCGGTTGAATTATACACCGAGATTATCTTGTGCTATATGCAACACCGTATTAGCTTGCAGTATACGAAACTCTGACTTGGCTTGCATTACACGCAATCACGACCTTCCTTGATAGCGTGTGTTGTACGTAATACCGGGTTTCATTAAACAACGATATATGGTTATAATATTATTATAAACTAGCCATTATGAATTATATTAACTGAATTTTGAATTTTATAACATTATTATTTCATGTTACACATATTCTAGAACATGATATGTAAACAAAATAAATTTTTCGGGTAAAAGGAGTATTTTTCAAAAAATGCAGTTTTTCCACCTTTTGATGGTGAACCCACATTAAATCAAGTTTTTGACATGTTTATAAGTTCAATTTGAACAAATAAAATTCTTCTTTGGAATAATGATATAAAAATTTACTTTGGATAAAATTTTCATATTATTCTGATAACTTTCATATTTTATTGAATAGTAAAAACACGCTATATTTTAATTAAAAAAAACTGTTTTCATCGTAATAATTTATATGGTTAAATTATAATATTTAATGATTTTAATGTATAAATATAATATATTTTTACCATTGAATATAATTTATGTCATTATCATTGATTTTATATTGAATTCATAGGTAAAATAATTTCAATCTTTTGCAATGTTTTAACTTTTAAAACCCGTTTTCTTAACAATGGGATTAATTTTAAACTAATTACTGACACTTCTGCGTCTTGAATTTTGAAAAATTTATTACATATTTGAATTATGTGGGTCCAAATTATGTTAATAGGTTACTTTTTTTTTGATATTATGAATATTAACTATGGTAATTTTTATTTACTACAGTTAAAGGTAAATCTGGTAATTAAGGGAAAAAATAAGATTATAAAAATACCGTAACACTTTCCAAAATCCTATTGGATGAATAAAAGTCGACCCATATCATCTAAGGGTCAGACTAGATTCATTTCGTGGACTTTTGACCATGAAATAATATAATTACTATTAAAACCAAAGAAAGAGACAACGTGTCACTCTCTTAAATCTTATAAGTGTAATAATTTTAATTTAGTGATAAACATTATAAAACATAGGATATAAATAGTACCTATAAAGATAATAAAATTATCTAAATCATATAAATTTATTTATAATTTTTAGGGATTAAATAATTATCATTAATTATAACACAATAGTGATGTTGAAATTATTTTATTGATTGAAATATCAAATAAATGATTTTAAAAGTATTAAAATAAATATTGTATGAACTATTTAACATTCTCCACTAATTTTCTAGATAAAAATTACATGTTATGAATCTATTAAATATTTTATTTCAAACATATCTTCTGTATATATTTTTTTAAACTCAAATAAATGAATAGTGTCAAAATTGACACTATTGTTAATTTATAGAAATTACATATTATAAAATTGTTTAAAAATCACAAAAATATTTAAAAAATGTAAATTAAAATTTATATGGTCTAAAATGTAATAATTTATACAATTATTGAAAATTCAAAACATATAAGTAATTATTTATAATGATTTATCATTTAGAATATTATTACCACAAATAAAATTAAATAGATTATATAAGGATAAATCATGTTTATAATGTTTAAAATAAATTACCAACCAGTCTAAATTTTATTGTCTAATGATATTACCACCCTATATCATCTAATATTTGGATTTGAGTCATTTTTGGAAGTTTTTAAGTGGGTTTGGATTTTATTATAAATTAATATTTCTTATAATTCTAAAGGTGCCCCTCTCCTCCCATATAAAAGGGAACCTCCTCCCTCTCCTCTTTACAGAATTTAAAGCCTTCATGGTTGGAAAAACCCTAACCATTTCCCTTATAAACCTCCTCAGAAACATACAATAGGTCATGTTCTTCTTCAAAGACCAATTTTAGTGCCCTAAGAGGAGGTTTCAAAGAGACGCGTCGAAGAAGAGGTAATATCTGTTACCGATTATTTCAAATTTATTTCTTCTTATACCACCTCTTCATTAGTTTTTTCATTATATTTTAATAACATCAGTATCAATAATATTATTATATGTTATTATAAATATGAAAAAACCCCATTTCACCTTCTATCCATCCTAAGGAAAATAGAATCACCGCGCATGCGTACGTACGGAATACCGTCTCCACACCGTGGTGTAATCTATTTTTCCACCACCACCTTAATTGGATGGGTATAATGGTGTAAAGAATAACTACATATGATTATTATAACATCATACTGATTCTAAGATATTATATCATTCACTCCAATTCCATTCAATAAATATGGGAACGATATCATCGCTCGTGCATACGTACGGATTACCGTCTCCACGACGCGATGAGATTAATTTTCCATGTTAACAATTCAAGAATGATTATAAGGTATATATAATAAGTAATCATGAAATATATGACATAATAATGATACTATATTTATGTATATATATATGTATGTCATCTGCTTAATTATATTCAATTCAATAAGGAAATGAAAACAACGTTCATGTGTACGTACGACCTATCGTCTCCTTGAATGGTGTACTTATTTACATTTATCGATCCATTATATATATATATATTCTAAATATATATTATATATAAATCATGTTTTATATTCTGGAATTAAGTAATCATGATCTAATTAATGATATGAATAATTTCAAGTCAAAACACGGACGACAAATGAAACGATTTTACCTAAAACGCTCTTTAACATGGAATTTACAAAAGAACAGGTAATATAATGTCATAAGTGAACCATATAAGATATAATAACAATTAATATGATTCTTTAATAAGTCAATGAAATTTTTTAAATCATTATACAGTAGGTTCGGATACGTACAAAGCATATCGCACCTAAGGTAAGGGATAATGTTTCAATCTCAATTGTTTTCTATCTGAGATTGCTTATACGTAAGTATTTACTGGGGTTATATTTATCATCCATGTCCAAGTTTTATAATTTTTTTTTCATGTATGTTTAAAGTCCTTTTTACCCATTTTTGACTTTTACTACATGGTATGTAAGGAATCATTTTTTTGTTTACCATACGAGGTACTTTTTGACTTTTTCAGAAAAAGTATGAGAAGAATGTTTTTTTAACTTATACGACATGAACAGATTTTTACGGTTTCATAACAACTTATTTTACTGAAGCTTACTATACAATATTTCATGAATATTTTCAAAAAAATCCAATTCTTTTAAAATTGGATGGAATTTTGTGAAAAGAAAATGATTTTGAAGAAGAAGGGATATTTTCCTCAAGAATTCATTTTAAGTGTTTTCTCAAAACTGTTTTCCATCTAAAATGACATTATCTAATATTTTATGTTTCATGTATAATGTATCCATTATTTACATGGTTTTATTTTTCTTATGATGAAATGGTATCCTTTTTTTTTATATATAGATTATGTTATGATGCATGATGTTTAAGAATCCCATTCTACTACATGGGTTATGCTATGATGTATGATTTATGATTTTGTGGAACAAGTAAGAATGATTTCATTATGAGATGGGTGGGACCTATTTCTTCCTCCAATGCATTGGGTAAAGATTTATATCTCATGATATAGACATGGCTGAAACGGAAAGTAAATCTAGTTCAGTAATACAGGGCTGGAAAAGCAAGTAAACCCGATTTAGTAAGGGACTTTGTCCATTAATATGGACTTGGCAGCAATGCCTTGGCTATTATGGAAATCATATCATGTGATTAATGTTTTTCCACAATTAAAAGTTTTATTTCCAAGCTATTTTATCATGATTGATGTTCCATTATGATCTATTCCTTACATACTGCCATGTTTTATGTCATTGCTCATGATTTCAATGTTTAAACATTATTTTCATGTTTTTATGTTCAAATTTATATGGTTTGTTTTATTTTCTCGATGCTTACCCTTATTGAGAATTTTAGCACACCCTTTATAAGTTTTCTTTTCCCCAGGATATTAAGAAAGGTTTTAGGTAAGAAAACAAAAGGGGAAGATCTTTATTGTGGATGTTGAAGATCTTTCACCACAATTAGAAGATTTTTTCTGAGTTTCCAAAGACACTAAACTATTACGGTCCTTGTGTGTTTGTTCTTGTTATGTATTAAGTATTCCAAAAAAGTAATGTAATGCCCATGTATGTCATGATTTGGGTCTCTACACTTAGTAGGTGGACCCTAGTGATCTATTGGTACTTTTTGCATGGGATGGAATGAAGGGACATTGGAGGATCTTGCATCAGTTGGAGTTTACTTGTGAGTTCCATTTTTATTAAAAATTTATTATATATGTATTTTATGATGGTCTTCCATGGGCGACCCTTATAGTTTTTGTATTGTATGACCTGATATGACATGTTACTGCAAATGATATTTTTATTTGAGGCTTTACTATTGTTAATGTTGATGTCTGTTTATGCTTCAACTATTGCTTGATATTTCTTCTATTGTGTTATAGTATTTCTTCTTGTATTGAATATAAAAAAGCCACTTTTATTATAACCATACAAGGGTATAGTTTTCCCACTATCAACTTATTACACACTCACTTTTATTTGGAAGAATTTGGTGTGTGGGGAGGCAAGCCTAAGGACAATTGGTAATCTGGCCCAGATCATCGTTTTAAAGTGGCTCCCCAGTTGAGGTGATATAATTTTTTAACATATATATTTTATAATAATATTATAAAATGGTATTAATCATGAGTATGTTGTTATAATTTTATTTTAGGTTTCTCATGTCATTAAATAGGTGCTTAGGGTGATATATACCAATATATCATGTGAACATGATAGGTAATCAACATTCTCTAATAAATTTTTTCTTCCAAGGGATAATTTATTCCCCCATTCCTTATATATTGTTATCTCATTAAGGAGGATGTAATTTTAATGTTCATTTTCCTATATCTCTAAACTAATGATGAATTAGCCCAACCTTTCATATTCAAAAATATTCCTGAAGTAGGTGCTTTTAGTTTTTACTATGATTTAGATAGGACGTGGAAACCAACACACATATAAAATAAATTTAATTTTTTTAAAAAAAATTATGATTTTTTTTATTTTAATTGATTATTTTGGTATTTTTTATTTTATTATATATATATTGTCTTATAATTGATAATTAGTGATTGAGCATCGATCTCCTATTTGTGGATTTAATCACACCCTACATGTTCCCCCATAAATGTCTATATATCAAGTTATAAGTGATCTAGTAAAGGAATAACACCAATAAATGAGGGTTCCTCAGACAAAGAGAGAGAATTTATGATGGTTATATCTTTTTTTTGATATAATTATTATAATTTTTTTGGATATTTTTGAATTCCTTTTTTTGATATCATATATTTAGTATTTCACATTACTAAAAATAAATACATTATTTATTGCATGTTACCTCAAGAAAATATTAGATACCAACATTACACTTGATTTTTCTCTAATAAAAATTTCATAAATTCTAGTTATCCATGTAAATTTTATAATGACTTATTATTGGGTGTTGATACTACATATAATGAAACATTGCTTCTCAGTTTTTCAAACATTAACCCCACTGTTTATTTTTTTTTATAAATTTATAAATGTGATCAAGGTATTGTGATGAGTCAGGTAAGACCATGGGATCTATAACTCATAATTAATAATATTGTACTTGAGTAGTCTATATAATTTTGGTCTGATACTATCTTGGATATAGTATTTTTAGGACTCAAACCATAATTCAATAATACTCATCGATGGTTAAATTATAGAGAAACGTGATTTTTCATGGTAGATCTAGTTTGATTTGATTTGATTTTTTCATTTATATTTATTCATTTTGAATCTTATAAATTTTATATAGGCACATATATATAAGAAAGTATAAGGAAATAACAATTTTTCTAATTATGTATACATTTTTAATTAATTATTGGAATAATTTGGATATTTATATTATTTTATAACCCAATAATAAATAAATAGAGGTTTCTAATTTTTTATTTATAAAAATTAAACTAATATAAATCCTCATGTGATTATTTTTATTGATAAATTACCTTTAAAATAACCGTATTTAGTATATTTGATAACTATTTCTAAATTGATGTCTTTAAAATGATTTTAGATTTATTAATTAATTTTTAATGGAATCTGATAAGTAGATCTAATTAAGAGTGTGATGGGGGGTTTTTCAGGCCCACTTCTATGATATATTTAATTTGATAATTTTTCCATCAATGGTTGAAAATGATAATGTATTTATATACATAAATAAAGATTATTCATCATCTATGACCTCCTATAGCCATAAAAGAAGGGGATACCAGGCATGCTCCACCCACAAGGAAAACTATTGATCTAAAGGTCCTAAAAAGGATTTCAAATCTACTATAATATGTTGGGTATGGATTTCATCAGTGAAAAGTGAACATTGTTGATTTTATGTATAATTCCGGTTTTATCAACCCCCATCCATTTTAGCTGATATTAAATACTAAAAATCCATGGAATATATCTAAAATTATATAAAATCATTTAATAAATCAAACCACAGAGAAGAAAATGGTATAATGAAAACCATTATGCAAGAAGAGGTTACTTATATTTGTTAGGATGTATTAGTAAAAGATATACAGGACCATTGGTTTTATTAGAAATTAGTTAATAATATATTCCTCGAAGAATCATACCATTAAACTATTTTACCAAATATAGATATAGGATATATGCAAAAAATGAAAGGGAATATTGAAGTAATAAAGTATGCATCTAATTTTAATGATTCACTATGTTTTTATTCATAATATATCAGTTATAGGGAATCAAAATACCTTAATTTTGAGATGGGTTTGAAATAACCCTTATTGAATCAAGTGATATTATTCAATCATTCCAGATTTTAAGAGGTTGTGAATTAAGAAGTCATAGAAGATACTTGTTCTATTGTGAGTCTATGGATGGTTTCTTACTTCTTGGCCGACACAAATGTGATAAATATTTTAATGATTTAAAGTTGAATCGATAAGAGATGAGTTCTTTACTATCATTATATATTATTATGGGAAAATAATTTCTCCTCCCCTTAGAATTCATATACCTCCAATTTGATAATACCAATATAGATTCCAAGGATTCACAATACATACTTATGACCTGGAAGTGAATAAATTTCATTGTTGTTATTTATATAGATATACATAGAGGGTTAAAAAATAAATTATAGACAATCGTTGAACAACCTCAGGAGATTTGTTCATCTTAGTCCCAAATAGGTTGGCTATCTACAAGAGTTAGTTACTCAAATATAGATATATATATTTAGGGATGTAGGTAAGGTATTAAGATTTATAAATCAATAAAACTATATTATAAATATATATTTTATCTATATGTTCATTATTATGGAACATAAATGGTGTATGAAAATGATCTTTCTATGATTGATATGGAAAACATCACATCCACTATGGGAATTACTATTTTAGCATCATATACACTTTAATGTTCTATATTTGATATAAGGTATTCTCACTATTTTATTTTTGAGAAACATTTATCTATTTTGGGTTTAAGAGTGGGATAATTTCCAATGCTTATGAGCATTAATACTCTATTAGGAATGAAATTAAATAAGATTAGAAATTATCCTTCAAGTTATTTTTTGGTGTTTACATATCGATAGCTCTTAGATTTTTTCACTCTTTATATGATGTCCTTTGATTTTATTTTGAATATAGACTGATTAAACTAGTTTTGATCCCATATTAACAACTATTAATGAAAATCTCCTCTCTCCTATATGGATGGTATTCATAATTATCTAATAAGAGAGTGGGAAATTCACAATGTTTATGTAGGGTTGGATTATAGGTATCATGTATCTATCACTATAGAAATGTCTTGTTTGAATCTTGGGTATGTTAAATATAAAAATTAAGAGGTATTTACTCATATTATAGGCCGCTAAACAGATTATTTTCTTGAGTAATTCTCATGATTCAGTTCTAAATAAGATGTAGTGTTATTTATTGTGATATTTTTAGAGAAAAAAATTATTATTGTTAAATATTTTGATATGAACTAAATAGATATGAGTGAATTAAAAAAATTATATTATGGGGTTTAAGGCTAAGGAATTTATAAATACCATCACTTCCTTATTAGTTTCCCCAATTAATTTATTTAATAATGAATTTTAGAGTATATAATTATGTGTATAATACTAATAATTAAACTAAGATAATCCGTAGAATCATTATGCAGTGCCCTTGATTCATAATTTATTTGATCAACTTAATTGGGAAAAGTGTATTTCAAAGGTTTCCTGAAGACCAGGTTATCATTATCTTTGGGTAATAATGGAGGAAACTATAAATATAATTCTCTAATACTAGTATGTTCACCCCAATTATTTGATAATATCAATTGGATTAACAAATGAGTCTACATTTATCATTACCTTAATGAATCTACCCATCTATTTATTCATTAGTTTATTTAAAGTGGCCTTTTTTTATAAAATTTCAATATATTCTTGATTATATGAAGAGAATGGAAGAAATATTTGAATTGTATTGGAGAAATTAAAATTGAATGATATTTAACCCAGTAACTCTAAAATATCTATTGGGATTCACTTGGTTATATTCCTTAGGAATGTGTTATTAGAGGCTAGAGTCTCTATAGATCTCCAAAAGGTAGAGAAAATATTGTCATGGAATATACATAAGAATGCATGTGATTGGATTTTTTGGGGGATGTTTTAGATAATATAATCACTTTATTTAGCAAATCCCCAAAAAAATATACTTTAATAGAATTGAAAAAGAAGGTATTAAGGTTTATTTGGTTTGAAATGTGTGAGATGACTTTATAAGATATAAATAAATTTCTTACCATTCATAATAACTCAATTATACCTATTGAAGGTGAAATTATTGAGGTATAAATTTATCCTCTATAGTGGATCTTTGTTTCGTGTTTTTATGGGATAATCATGTCAAGTCTTGCGGTTCAAAATAACTTCCACCACATGAAAAGAAGTATTGGACCCATGATATGTAATTTGAAACTATAGTGTATTCTATGAAATTATGAATGAAATACCACTTTGGGGAATGATTCTTATTATCTAATGATAATAAAATCCTTATGTAATTTTTTTTCCAAATGTGATCTAAATCTGAGGCAATGTAAATTTTCGGAATAAGTGAAATAGATTGATTTTGAGCTATTTTAGTAACAAAAAAATAAAGAAGAATTTTGGATTCTGATAAAAATTAATCTTAACCTGTAGGGACTCCGTTTTCTATTTGTAATACTTTGGAATATTTCTACATATATTTCTAGATCTAGGTGTTGAGACGACCTCCAATCCGAGGCTCAGTGTGCCAAAAAAAATTATACAAAAATATTAAGTGTTTTTATGACATGAACATGTCAAAAATGTTATATCTAAAAAACTGAATCTTGGATCAGAAATCCGACGCCAATGGATGAGTCTGAAATGTGGATTTTACCCTAGGTTGGACATAACTTTTGTCGGTGCAAGACATCTATCAAAAACACCACCTAGGGGAAATATCGTAATTAAAATAATTGAACATAATTATTTTACCCATGACGCCAAAGTGAATAACATTTTAATGGGTACAAAAATTGGGAATATGAGACCACCATTGAGTTTGTAATGGAGTTTTTTTCCTAGATGAGACACAAAATTAGTGGTTGTAGAGGTTTTAGATTTCGCGATGGTTGGCAGGAGTTTTTGTGTTTTTTATAAATACACATTTAAGGGATTATGATTTTGTTTAGCCCCAAATATTCCTCTATCTCCACCAAAATATCTCTCTATTATTCCTAAATGTTCTTCATCGGATCGAGGAGAGATCTGGGCCAAAACCTTAGAAAATCTAGGAAGGAGCATGATGATTGCATCGACGATACTAAACAGATGGATCAAGGAAGTATTTCTGGTACTTTTATGTTTTGATCCAAGTGTTTAATTGTAAATACATCATTTCTACTTGGTTTCTGTGATTTAACATTCACCATTGATGGACGCACTAACACATCCATCAATCCTCATTGAAAATCAGTTTTGCTAATTGTGTTCTTCGTCCAGTCTTCAGGTTTATCAACGTTTAATTTTTGGCATGCCATAACTCCAATAGATTGTTGAGAAAAGACAATGGAAATGAATATCACATTCTATGCTTCCAAAAATGTGGTTCAAAGTAATTTTTAGACCCTTAGTGTGATCGCGACGGTCTGTATAAAGGGCCAATAAAGAAGAACTGCCAATGGTGGCAAAAGCGGGGGGCCCAAGGTGGTGGTAGGTTGTAGAGTAGGTCAGTGTCAGCAGGGGTCCACAAGCCATGTGGCTGGTTCATAGAAGAATTGGTTGAACCCAAGGTTGGGATATGGGTCAAGGATATTCATCATGCCAGCTGGGATGGTCTATCCCAGGAGGATGTGGTCTGGCCAGTTTAGGCCGAACTGGTCTAGTTTTAATTGAAAACCTTTAAATGCCATTTTCTCAAGCATCAGGCATTCGTTTTACACACCATCTATGGACAAATGTCCCTCTAAACAATCAAGATATTTTATGATCTGTTTGGGACTTTTAATTCTTGGTTTTTTTGTTTGGTTTCTTGAGATTCTTAGATTAAATAATAATAATTTAATTATAATTATTCACAAATCTTTCTTTAGACATAACTTCTAAAAGGGAGGTACCCTTGAAACACTTTCAGTGGAAACATGACCTTAGCCTTTTGTAGAATTTTCAAGAATACCTTAAGGTTTTCAAACAAAGGATAGGTTTTGGGGGCCTTGATGCCTAGTTCACATGCTTTTGCGGTGAAATTAATCTTTTTTGTCAGTTATCCATTTTGAAAAAGTGAGTAGTCTATTTCGTGTGCTTTCTTGAGAGGATCGTAATGGTACAATTCGTATAATTTGTTTTGGGATCGATACATGGGCCCCATGGGGAATTATTCGAGTGAAATTCAGTGACTTGTGACTTTTCAATCCGATGTCCATTTTAGGTGAATGAATAGTTGATATTGCATGTTTTTATGCAAATATCGCATCGGTGTGATCAGTTTGAACTTACATGGCCTTTTTCACAATTTCTTAAAACATGGAAATGTGAACGAAAATAGGTGGAAGTTCCATTTGGCATGTTTGAAGAGAACCCATGGCTTATGTCATCCTCGACTCTTATAAGAGTGGAGAAGATGTATTAAGTGACACCATTAAATATTATGGGGCCATTTGTGGAGACTTTTCAATTAAATTACATTTTCACCCTTCAAATCAATATTGAGCGACATGTGATTGACTACCCTTTGTCTAGGCATGCCGTGTACTCTAGGTGTATACTAACATGCTCAGGGGTTCTTGATTTTAGCTTAGTACCCAAGACTGGCTAAGTACATGGCCAGGTGATAAGGTAGGGCCACATGACCTGTGGGCCCCACATGCACCATGTACTACTTTACGAATCTTCTATCTCTCCCATATATTTCTTTTAGACATGTATTTTGGCATGTGTATAGCCTATCCTGAGTGTTTTTCCTCATAAAATGTGATGGTGACCTCCGTAGTGGAATATGAGTTATGATGCCAGATTTTTCAGGTGTGATGCCTATTTAGGGCAACACCTGATGACTGCTACAAATTTCTTCAAAGAGGCACCATCCAACAGGGATTGTTAGGTTTCCTCGATTCTTTTTTGAGAGGTACCATCCACCAGGGATGGCTAGAGAAGTTCCAGGCATACCTTCAGCTAGGTTGGGGAGCAGGTCCCAGATGACATAGTCGTGCATACCTCCAGCTGGGGTGAGTAGTGGGTCCCTAATGAAAGAGTTGGGAATACTTCTAGATGGGATGGGATGTGGGTCCATGATGATAGATCTTGTCATACCTCTACCTGGGTTGTGCAGTGGGTCCCTGTCCACTTGTGACACAATCTATCAACTGTGCGGCATAGTGAAGAGATGTCTTTTTACATGACATTAGACTCTCAAAGAAGAGGGATGCTTTTACCACCAAGAAGTTTCCTTCTACCGTGACCTAAAACCACGAGGGAGAGAAATTGAAACCCAAAATGGATAGTATCAAGGTGCGGTGATTGAGTCCCTTTGACATGTAGTTCAGATCAAACATGTGGGATGCAAGGTATTGATGGTTACTTCTGGACCTTTTGGATACTTACTATTCTTAGGCTAATCTAGTGAGTTGGATATCCCCTTACGATCTCATTTGGGTTTCTGGAATGAGTATATATATATATATATATATCCTATTTCTAGTACCCACTCCTTGGGTTTTGGTTACTCTCCTTCAAGGAGAGGTAAAGACGTACGGGTTATACCACGTTCTTTCGGTGTCTAGATACTCATGGTTGGGTGAGTCTACTCTCCTACTATAGGTAGAAAAGACATGAAGAGAAGATCGTCTTCTCACCATTTATATCACCTTGTGTTTGGATGAGCTTACTTTAACCATTTTTTGGGTTGAGCTGCACTCTATTACTATACTCTTTTACCGTATATTGTTCTCTCTATTTATCCCCTCTTTAGTACCACTCTTACTGCTCCCTTGAGCCTCTGAGTATTCTAACTCAGTAATTTTATACTCACCCTTTCTTGGGATTTTCCCACAGTTGGTGTGCCTTTGTAGATGAAGAATAGGTTGATCATGACTTTAGAGGTTCTAGGGATACAAGGTTTTTGGACCATGTTTGGTGGTGGTGAATTGGGATTCATGAGGAGGGTTCTCCTAGATATTTTACTTTTCCATGTGTTGTCGAGTTCTGGAAATTTTTTGGTTGGACGTGTATCATTCCCCATTACCTTTTCTTTTTATTTTTTATATTTGTACTCTTTAGAGGTCGACTTGTGTTTGTGGTTTATATATAGTAGTGTAGGATCTTGTTTTCTTTTCCATATACATGTTTTCATTGAGTTGGCTTCATGTGTGTGTCTTCAGGTTTATAGGAAATAGTCTCCCAAAGTTTGTTCTGCCTTCAACTCTAGTCTCCTACCCTTGGACTATGGAGGTAGGCTTGGGATAGTTGCAGCTTGAGCCCCAGTAAAGGTCTGGTCATGAAAAAGTGGCATCAAAGGTGGTTCGACCCTTGTGATGTTGTTCGGATGTTTCCCGTAAAAGGTATTGGTTTGGTTTAGGGAAATAGTGTCGAAGTGTCTTGAGAGAATCTCTCAGGCCAGAGATTCTAATGATGGTATGGGAAGCCAAAGTATCTATTCACCAGGACCTTGATTACCTTCTTGTTAACTCCACTCCCAGAGACACTAATTGCATGAAAAAATAGAACATGCATCATATAAGATTGATTCTTTAACTATCCTTCTTAATTCAGATTCCCATAATTATTGATATATATATATATATGCTCATATGACTTTGGTACTCTTTGATAATATTTAGGATTTTTCCACGAAGAAATTAAGATGGGATACTATCTCTGGTTCATGATGATGATTTTGTGAGCAATGAGGCCTCAGTTCAGGACCTGTCATGATAGACCCTTTCTCTGGGTGGGAAGGTAGCAACACCCCATATGTTCAAAAGTAGATAGACCTAATATAGGAGGATGAGAACTTTTATAGGCTAATCACACTTCATGAGTTCCAGTTCCAGAGCCCACTGAGATTCTCTAGTGAGACAGACCCTCTAACAATAGAGTTTTGGTTAGAATTGATGGTTCCCCTCTTTAGGATTGTTCAAACATCGACATATAAGATGGTGGCTTTGATACCTAACCATTTCAATGGAGTGACTGGACATTGGTGGAGCTTGGTTACTCAAATACATGATGATTCAACACCCTCATGGGACAACTTTTTAAATATGTTTCTTAAGGAGTACTACCCATATTACTCGTTCTCCATTTGACTTCAGGATGTCATTCATTTACTGTAGAGAGGGATGATAGTGAATAAGTATGAGAATAGGTTCACAGACCTTGCATACTACTCTTCACACATGATACATGATGGTTACTTCTGAGTATGTAAGGTTAAGAAGGGACTCCATAGAGAGATCTTTTCTATCATAATACCATTGTTCATCCCCACCTATGCTGGGGTGATAGTGAAAGCACTAGTGATAGAGAACATTCTATTAGAGGGATGTTGTACAATTAGTTGTGGGAGTGGGTGAAATAGAGCTATGGTATATTTAGCATCTAGCATATGTAAAATGAAAAGATATCGATGTAGTAGAACTTCTACTGATCAAACTCAAGAATTGGGTCATCCCAGAGAGGGACCGTGTTATGCTTGTGATGGGAGAGGTCACATGGTGTGAGACTGTCTGATAGGGAATACTGAGAACACTAGGCATGAAATAGGTGGACCACCATAGTAGAAACATCACCATGATCAGGGCGGTCCCCATTGAGGTGGTTCTAGAAGTGGAGAAAGAGGAGCTGGAAGTGGGGAACACCATCAGGAGGTCTCCTCCTCCACCAAGCGGCCCACATCAAGATCAGGAATCTAGAATATGGTTCCATATAAAACTAAAAGATTTTTATTTCTATGATCTAGTAGAGCATGATATGATAATAGGTATGGATTGTGTATTTTCTAATTTTTGTAGTAGAACTTGTTTGACACTATGGAAAGTACTATCTTCCTCACTGTTTCTTGTTTGAGTTTAACTAGGGTGACGCTGGGTGTTGGTGTAACCCTATTTCGGTGTTGTATGATGTTGTTTCGAATGAATGAGGAAGAGGGGTAATTCCCCCACCAAGATATGTTATTTTATGTATACAAAACTTTGAGGGTGAGTCACGACCGCCCAAAGAGGATAATATTAAGGTGTGGTGGATAAATCCCTTTGAATTGTGAAATTAAAGTGGTGTTGTGTAGTGGAGTTTCAGAATAGTTCTTGGGTTTTCTATTGGATTTTATTCTGATTGACACTTTTTTATCAGGTTATTGCTGGGGGGTGTGGCAGAGTGTCTGGTTTGGGGATTAATATCCTTCCAAGGAATGAAAAGACACACGGGGTATTCCACATGCTTTCCATGTCTGGTTTCCTTTGGTTGGATGATTTTACTCACCTGACCTGTTCATTGGTACCTTTCATGTTCAAAGTCAACCTCGATACAGCAGTTATCAAGTACATGTCAAGGTGATGGAGACCCATTAATATAAAAAATGACTCAATATCATGTGTGGGATGTTTGAGAGTATTTCACTTCCCTGCAGACCCTAGTTGAGTAAGAGGGTACACAATTTTTTTAGCTGATGGTGTTGAATCCTTCACTTATTGAGAATGTAATAGGGTATTGGTTGTCAGGCATCGATTGTGAAATCCTGCATGACTATATATCCTTGGGTGTTTCACCAGATGGATATTCTGAAGGATGGAATCCCAAGGCCCAGTTATAGAAAAAAACGTGATTCTTGTTGTGACGTGGGATGTATAAGTTTGGCTGGGGAGGCAAACTATCCATTGAGTTTCACCAGGCTGTTTGAGACCATGAAAAGAGATGGCAATGTTTCCTACCACATTTTCTTACCCCCAATAGCTAGAGTGAGCACCCAACATCTCCCATGTGTTGCAACTGAGTAGATGTGTGTGTGATCCTATTCACGTCATCGATATGAGAAGACCTTATAGAGAAGAAACATTCCATTGGTTTGTATACTACAATAACACAGAATGGTGTAAGTTTTAATGGGAAAGGAAAAATTAGGTCTGATCTTAGTCTCCTAAGTTGTTTTCTCTAGTTTTTCTTTTTGGGGATAAATATCATGGAGGGAATGATGTAGAGACCCAAATTTCACCTTTTAAGACTTTGGAATATTTCTATATATATTTCTTGAGCTAGGCATTGAGAAGGAGTGAAATTCAGTGTTATGGTGTGCCTGAAAAAATTTATAAAAACATATAAAGTGTTTTTATGCTATAAACATGTCAGAAATGAGTAATGTATTAAACGGTAGCTTAGATTAGAAATCCAAGTCCATAATTGATTTTGTAATTTGGCGTTTACCCTAGGTGGGACATAAATTCCGTCGGTGCGATACTTCTATAGAAAACTCCACCCTAGGGAAAAATAATAATTTAAATAATTAAACTTAATTATTTTACCCATGAATCTGAAGAGAATAAATTGTTTATGGGGAATTAGATTAGAAATTCGAGATTTCCAATGAGTTCAGAATGAGGTGTTTCGGCTAGGCCCGATATGAAATTAACGGGTGAATAGGTTTCAAATTCTGTGCCAGTTAGAGGGAGTTTTTTTATTTTCTTATGAATACACATTTAAGTGATTAATATTAGCTTTATCCCCTAACCCCTCTCTCAATCCATAAAATTTCCTCCCTATATTATTCTTCCTTATTATTCAACGAATCTAGGAGTCGTATTATAAGGACCCACACTTATTACATACATAATCTTGAATTTAGTCAAGAAAACACTTCCTTTTACATTGAGGATATTTTCATGTTTATATCTTTAGAGAATTATGAAAATACATTCATAACATTACACATTATTATAGAGTGTAACCATAAAAATAGTTTCCATTTTTTTCAAAATATAAAACATTAAAACTTAAAACAAGACTCCTTGAAAATTATTCAACATTTAACATGGATTCCTTCCTTGTCTAACACATAAATTAACCTGTGAAAATTATTTAGAAACTTGGGATGATCACTAAATCTCAATAAGGGATTGAAAAGAAGGAAAGATCACATTAGTCCATAAATACTCATAACGTATGAAAGCATTTTCAAAAGACATTCTTGTCACCCATATATACTTACTTTGTGTAATAAAAGATTTACACAAGATCCAAAAAACATGAGAACATACATATAATAATAAAGTTATCTTGGAGTATTAATTACAAAATCTTGTAACCATTCTCAGCTACCTTATAATTTTTAACCCTCGCGACTACCATTCTTTGTGTAACCATCGCATTTACACTTGGAGTAACCATATCGACGACCTCGAAATTAATTATACCCAATGCATTGGAGGGAAATATATGTCCCAACATTAATCATAAACAATTACCAAGAACCAAAACAAAACCATACAACATGAATAATAGCATAATGAAATTACTATTCAATTTTGTAAAACAGAATTTTAAAAGAAATTTTTTAATGAAAATCCCCTTATAAATATTCTTAAATTGAAGAGAGACTTAATATAGTGAATGGAGTATGTATATATACTGTAAATACACATAATAAAACATAATATAAATATAACCCATCAGACAAACAATTTAAATAGCTCATAAATAATGAAGCAGAAGGTAAACCCAAGGAATGGAAATCGGGTTAAGAATTCCCTTACCTCGGGTTTGTCTTACTTCCAAATTGATTAAACCTCCGGTATAATTGTTAAAATAGTTTTATTAATATTTTAGATAAAAATTTTAATGTTTATTATATCTTATATGATCATTTAATAACATCATTTCACCATTTAATTATTAGTATTTTGCTCCTTGCACTGTTTTTGGGTGAGTTCCTTACATGATTTCTATGATTGGTTCATGGTGGACATTCTTGTCGATTGGAAGTGAAACTCCAGAATTGGAATGGAGTAGTATTTAAATATATACAGTAACATAAATTATACCATTTATCATTTTTAATTCTTAAATTAGGATGTTTCATAAGATAGAACATTAATGATGTTCGTTTAGATCATTTTAGTGGTTCTTTGATAAAAACGACCACATTTCGTTTTATAAATTAAAACCATGAGTACAAAAGAATTACAGAACCAAGGAAGAGACATAATACATATATTATAACCTAGTTCAACCATAAAAATGGTTTAATGACCATACTTGAAAGAGTTTATGAAAATTGAAATCACATCATCCACGATGTTGGTAATTCAACACATCAAGGACAATGTTTTGATTCCTTGAAAAAGTGGGAGAAGAGAAGAATAATGATGATGATTTTTCCATAAACATGATAAAATCTAGAATATACATGATTCTGGATATTTCATGCCTCTTGTATAAGAAGGTGTAAGGAAAGAAGAAAAATTAATCACGAAATAAAAGAAAACATGAGAAATTTCTCACAAAAATTCGGCAGCCTAATAGCGTCTCTTAAAATTTCATAACAAAATAGTTTTATGAGAGAAAGGCAATATCTCATTACTCATAAATAATATGGACTATAAGGGGGGATATATAATGAAATATCCCAACATAAGTCAAAAGTTAAAGGAAGAGGATAACATAAAATGAAAGAAATAAAATAAAATAAAAGAAGTTGTTTACCTCTTGATCTCTTCTCCTTGAGATCCTTCTTAAGGGATTTGGTTTTGGTCTTTTGGTGAGACCAGAAACTCTCGAACATGGGGAAGAGCCTTGGGAGGAGTATTGGGAAGAACTTAGGCATTGGTCAAGGCTTGAGAGGTGTGGTAAGAAGAGGGGAGTGAGGGTGGTATTTATAGTGGAGGAGAGGGGGTATTTTTCATTATTTTAATCATTATTATAATATTTTTGCCCAAGATTATGAATAGTCATAGTTCATGTGACCTCAAATAGTAATAATTGCATGGGAGTTTTAACCAAGTGGCCTTTCATCACTTATGATGTTATAAATAGTGTATTTTACTGATAATTTGATTATATGGTATTTTATCATATTTTACTATTCATCAAAAAATCAAGAATTTCAGAAAGAACCAAAAAAATTAACCTAACAATTTTTCTATGTTTAGAATTAAAAAATGAAGTCCATTTTTTAAAAATAATTTTCTAAATATTATTAATTTAATTTTTAAATAAAAGCATACTTAATTCAAAAATTACCAATTCTAATTCTACAACTACTTCCATATCTCGATGAAAAAATAACCAGGATGTTTTAAGAAAATAAAATAATAATAAAATTTACTATTCATTAGGGTCATATTACTATTCATATTACTATTCATAATGGTATGTTACTATTCACAAAAAAAACAATTTTGTTCCAATAGACTCAAAATAACAAACTGAAGACAATTGTAGATGACATTTCCTGAAATTCAAAACATACAAGTGAAAAAAATTATGTCTAAGGGATAGTTATAAATATCTACTTAAAACAAAGTTCTATACATTTCTAGTTATTTTTAGAAAATCTTGGGGTGTTACATTATCCCCACCTTCTTGAAATTGCATCCTCGCAATTTTATTTACTAATTAAACAACTGAGGGTATTTTTCTCTCATAGCATTTTAGACTCCCATGTTGCATCTTCAACCATGTGGTTTCTCCACAAAACCTTTACCTGGTGGATTACCTTATTCCCGAATACCTGTTCTCTTCAATCAAGAATATGAACTGGGTTCTCTTCATAAGAAAGGTTCTATTCCAGCTGAACTGCTTTTGGGCTTAAGAAATGTGATAAATCTGGAACTTACTTTCCCAATATAAAAACATGAAAAACATTGTGTACCTAAAAAAAGCTCGAAGGCAAAGCTACACTTTATGAAACTAATACAACTTTCTCTAAGATTTCAAACGGACTGATGAACCATGGACTTAGCTTCCCTTTCTTACTGAAACACATCAGACTTTTCGAAGGAGAGATTTTAAGGAAAACATAGTCACCTACCTCAAAAGAGAATTCTTTCCTTCTATTATCTGTATAACTTTTTTTCCTACTCTGAGTTTTCCTCATGTGCTGTGGGATCATCCTCACTTTCTCAGCCACTTCTTCAACTAATTCTGGCCCCATCAAATATCTTTCACCTAATTCATCCCAAAATGTTGGAGTCTGACACTGCTTCCCATACAAGGACTCAAAAGGTGCCATATGAATACTGGAATAAAAACTATTATTATAAGAAAACTCAAATAAAAAAATATTATGATCCCAACTTACCTGATAGTCCATTGAACAAGCTCGAAGCATATCCTCCAAAGTTTGAATTGTTCGTTCTGACTGTTCATCTGATTGAGGATGAAAGCTGTACTGAAATTTAACTCTATGGCCAATGACTTCTGAAGTCCCTTCCAAAAGTTAAAAGTAAACCTGCGATCTCGGTCAGATACAATGGAAAGAGGAACTCCATCTAACTTGATAATCTCCTTGATGTATAACTGAGAAAGCTGATCCAAAGTTATTGTATCTCTAATAGAAATAAAATGTGAAGAATTTGTTAGCTGATAAAAAATAACCCAAATCGCATTGCAACCTCGAGAAGTATTTGGTAGTCCCACCAAAAAGACCATGGATACATTCTCCCATTTCCACTCTGGCACTGGAAAAGGCTGAAGCATCCCCTTCGGTAACTGCCGCTTTGTTTTACCCTGTTGACATGTCAAACATTTTATGGTAAAATCAGCAATATCTCTTTTCATTCCATCCCACCAATAATACTCCCGAAGATCTCTGTACATCTTAGTATTTCCAGAATGAACAGAAAATGGAGAACTATGAGCTTTTCACAAAAAATCTTTATTCAACTAAGAATCACTAGGTACACACAACCATTTTCCAAATCTTAAAACACAATCTTTGTCAAGGTTAAATTATGGAAAATTACTATTTTTAACCAATTCTACCTTTTTCTATAGCTCACAGTCTTCCTTATGCACTTGCTTAATTCTGTCTGACAATGAAGACTGCACTGAGACCTGAAACAAAATAGAGGTATCCCCTGCACCAACAACTTCTATGCCAGAATTCATAAAATAATTAATCAAAGGATCATGTTCCAAATGTAACATGGTTAATGATGCATGATGTTTCTGACTTAAGGAATCCTCCACTTTGTTTTCTTTTCAAGGATGGTAATTGATCGTGCATTCATAATCCTTTATCAGCTCTATCCACCTTATATGCCTCATGTTTAATTCCTTCCAAGTGAGTATATTCTTTAGTCTTTTATGGTCAGTATATATTTGACATTTTGTTCTGTATAAATGATGCCTCCAAATTTTCAAAGAAAAACCACAGCTTCCAATTCCAAATAATGTGCAGGATAATTTAGCTCATGAGGTTTAAGTTTTTTTGAAGCATAGGCAATTTCCAGATCATTCTGCATCAAAACACAACCAAGTCCCTTCAAAGAAGCATCACTGTAGATGAAAAACTCACCATTTGGGGAAGGTAAGGCCAAAACTGGAGCATTCACCAATATCTTCTTCAGTTCCTAAAAACAAGCATCACATTCTTTTATCCAAACAAATTTAACCCCTTTACGTGTTAACTTAGTAATCGGTCTAGATAACTGTGCAATGTTCTTAAAAACTGTCGGTAATAACCTACTAACCCATGAAAACTATGAATCTTTGTAACATTTGTGGTTCTTATCCATTCATCAACTACTTTTGTTTTGGTATGATCAACTATTATTCAATCCTTTTTTACAATGTGCCCAAAGAAAGAAATCTATTGCAACCAAAAATCACACTTGTTGAACTTTCCATAAAGTTTCTTTTCTTTTATGGTTTGTAAAACAACCCTTAGATGTTTTTCATGATCCTATTTATTTTTAGAAAATACCAAAATGTCATCAATAAATAAAACCAAAAAATTATACAAGAACTCATGAAATACTATATTCATAAGATTCATGATTACAACATGTGCATTATTTAATCCAAATGGCATAAAAACAAATTCCTAATTCCCATATCTAGTACGAAAGGCTGTTTTATGGATGTCATCCTCCTTCACCTTCACCTTATGGTATCAGGATCTCAAGTCAATCTTGGAAAACTACTAAGCTCCCTGGGGTTGATCAAACAATTCATCAATATGAGGCAAAGGATAATTTTTTTTAAAAGTGATGCTATTCAAAGCTCTATAATGAATGTAAAGTCTCATAGAACCATCATTATTTTTAACAAACAAAATAGGGGCTCCCCATGGTGAATTATTAGGGAAAATGAAGCCTTTGTTAAGAAAATCCTGCAATTGATTTTTCAATTCATGAAGTTTTATTGGATCCATATGATAAAGGGGCTTTAAAATTGTCTTAACATTAGGAACTAATTCAATTGTGAATTCGACTTCTCGATCAGGTATGACACCAGGTAACTCATCAGGAAAAACATAAAGGTATTCATTTACCACTAGCACATCATTAATTTGAATAGTTCCCTTGTTTTTAACAATATGAGAAAGATAACATTCATTTCCATCTTTCAATAGATTCTCAGCTTCCTGATATGTTATCAATTGTAAGGGTTCATTCTTGTATACAAACTGAAACTCTTTCTGAAAAACAACTTCATTAACTCTACATTCAATCTTAACATGATAATCAGAAATTCATTCCATTCCCTAAATAACATCAAACTCAAATAAGGGTAAAACAACAAGGTTTGCAGGTAAAGTCTTTCCACAGACCATAATAGAAATATTCTTATAATTTCTTTTTTCTATAAAATTTCCCCCTGGTGTTTTAACCACAAGTTCATATCTAATTTTTTGAGGTGATATTTCCAATTTACCATAAAAATTTTCAGAGATGAAGGAATGTGTAGACCCCGTATCAAACAGAACTTTAGAAGAATCTGAGTGAACAAACAAAGTACCAAATATAACTTTGTTGGATATCCCTACATTGGCTGACGTAGTCTCAAAGGATCTCACTACACCTTTCTTCTTGTAGTCTAACATCATTGCATCATTCAGATCTCTCTTTGGACAGACATTTGCATAATGACCCATTTCACCACATTTAAAACACCTTACAGTCTGCTTATCATGATTATTCTTAGGATCATTTTCATTATAATCTTGGGCTATATGTCTAAACTTACCACATTTAAAACACTTACCAGTTTTTCTAAGACATTCCCCATGGTTCTTCTTTCCACACATTTCAGTAAACAGAAATTGGATTTTCTTAACATCAGATTTCTTTGGTTGATTCATACCCATTTCTTTCCAGCTGGACCTCTTCTTCTCGTTGTTTCCAAAATGCACGATAACATCAGCAAACTCAATCTCTACCCTCTCAGCACATCAGACAAGTTTCTCATTAATTTTTAATTCATGGGAGTCCAACGCCCTTTGATACCTTGGCTTCAGTCCTGAGTAAAAGAAGTTGATTTTGCTATCAAGATCCAGAATAATATTTGGAGCATACCTCTCCAGTCGGGTGAAGTTCTCTTCATACGAAGCCACTGAATCTTCCTCCTTCTATTTCAATTCAAGGAATTTATTCTATATTCTAAGTCTCACAACCTTAAGAAAATATTTTTCAAGTAAAAGACTTTTAAATTCATCCAACTCTAAGGCATCAAAATCCTCTCTATCCATGATATTCCTTACCATTGACCACCACTGATCAGCTTCCCTTTCAAAATGATAAACGGAAAGGCTTACATTTTGATTTTCTAAACATCCCATAACATTGAATATCTTTTCAAGTGATTTGATCCATCCTTTAGCTTCTACTGGGTCAGAAGATCCATTGAATTAAGAAGGATGTCCTCTCAAAAAATGTTCCACAACTGGCATGTTCCGTTGTGGTACCTCTATTGTTTCTCTTTCATGGATTCCGCTACCATTTATTGCCTGCATTAGCTGTGCCATTACTATCACAAACTGCTCTGTTCCAATCCCTACCATTTCGGGCTGTAGTTCCGAAAGGATGTCATTCTATCGGTGCCTCTTCACTTCATCATCCCTGTTCCTTCTACGTATAACCATTCTGAACAAACATATATTAGATTAACCAACATGGTAATCATTAAATGCTAAAACATTTCAAATTATACATAGAGTGAAAATCATTTATGGTATTCTATTAACATCACCCTAACCCCTAAAGTTATCTAAACCATCCTCTAATAAAAACTATAAGGACCCAACATTATTACATACATAATCTTGAATTTAGTCAAGAAAACACTTACTTTTATATTGAGGATCTTTTCATGTTTAGATCTTTATATAATTAGGACAATACATTCAGAACATTACACATTATTACAGAGTGGATACCATAAAAATTATTTCTATTATTTCAAAATGTAAAACATTAAAACACAAAACAAGACTCCTTGACAATTATTCAACATTTAACATGGATTCCTTCATTATCTTACACATCCATTAACCTATGAAAATCATTTAAAAACTTGGGATGAGCACAAAATCTCAATAAGGGATGGAAAATATAGAAAGATCGCATTAGTCCATAAATACTCACAACGTATGAAAGAATTTTCAAAAGACATTATTTTCACCCAGATATACTTACTTTGTGTAACAAGAGATTTACACAAGATCCACACAAAACATGAGAAAATACATATAATAATAAATTTATCTTGGGGAATTACTTACATAATTTTGTAATCATTCTGGGCTACTATATAATTTGTAACCCTCACGACTACCATACTTTGTGTAACCATCACAGTTATACTTGGATTAGCCATACAACCGACCTCCAACTTACTCATACCCAATGCATTGGAGGGAAATATAGGTCCCACCCTTCATCATAAACAATGACCAATACCCAAAAAATTACCATACAATATGAATAATAGCATAAATAAATTACTTTATAATTTTGTAAAACATAATTTTAAAAGAGGATTTTTAATGAAAATCCCCTTATAAATATTCTTCAATTGAAGAGAGAGTTAATAGAGTGAATGGAGTATGTTTATATACTTTAAAAACACATAATAAAACATAATAAAAATATAAACCATCACACAAACAATTTAAATAGCACATAAATAATGAAACAGAAGGTCAACCCAAAGAATGGAAATCGGGTTAAGAATTTCCTTACCTTGGGTTTGTCTTACTTACAACTTGTTTAAACATCCTGTATAACGGTTAAAAGTGTGTTATTAATATTTTAAATAAACGTGTTCATGTTTATGACATCTTATATGATCATTTCATAACATCATTTCACCCTTTAATTATTAGTATTTTGCTCCTTGCCCTATTTTTGGGTGAGTTCCTTACATGATTTCTATGATTGGTTCATGGTGGAAATTCTTGTCGATTGGAAGTAAAACTATAGAATTGGAATGGAATATTATTTAAATATATCCAGTAACATAAATTATATCATTTATCATTTTTAATTCTTACATGAGGATGATTCATAAGTTAGAACATTGATGATGTTCGTTTAGATCATTTTAGTGGTTCTTTGATAAAAACGACCTCATTTGGTTTTATAAATTAAAACCATGAGTAAAAAATAATTACAGAACCAAGATGAGACATAATAAATATATTATAACTTGTTTCTACCATAAAAATGGTTTCATGTCAATACATTAAATATATAATTAAAATTGAAATCATGTCGTCCACGATGTCGGTAATTCGACACATCATAGACAATGTTTTAATTCCTTGAATAAGTGGGATAAAAGAAGAATAATGATGATGAACTTTCCATAAAAATGATAAAATCCATAATATACTTGATTATGGAGATTTCATTCCTCTTGGATAAGAGGGGGTGAGGAAAGAAGAAAAAGGAATCATGAAATTAAAGGAAACTTGAGAAATTTCTCACGAACATTTGGCAGCCTAACAACATCTCTTAAAATTTTATAAAAAAATATTTTGGTGAGAGAAATGGAATATCTAATCACTAATACATAATATGGACAGTAAGGGAGTATATGGAATGAAATATCCCAACATAATTAAAAAGGGAAATGAGGAGAATAACATAAAATGAAAGAAAAGAAAGAAAATAAAAGAGGATGTTTACCTCTTGATCTCTTCTCCTTGAGAACCTTCTTAAGGGATTTGGTTTTGGTCTTTTGGTGAGACCATAAGCTCTAGGACTTGGGGAAGATCATTTGGAGGATTATTGGGTAGAACTTAGGCATGAATCATGGCTTGAGAGGTGAGGGAAGAAGAGGTGGGTGAGGATGGTATTTATAGTGGAGGAGATGGTGTATTTTTCATTATTTTAATCATTATTATAATATTTTTCCCAAGATTATGAATAGTCTTAATTCATGTGACCTAAAATAGTAATAATGTCATGTGAGTTCAAACCAAGTGTCCTTTCATCACTTATGATGTCATAAATAGTGTATTTTACGAATAATTTGATTATACAGTATTTTATCGTATTTCACTATTCACCAAAAAATCGAGAATTTCAGAAAAAACCCAAAAATTTACCATAACCATTTTTTGATGTGTAGAATTAAAAAATGAAATCCATTTTTTGAAAATAATTTTCTAAATGTTATTAATTTAATTTTTAAATAAAACCATACTTAATTCAAAAATTACCATTTCTAATTCTATAACTACTTCTATATCGCGATGAAAAAATAACCAAGATGTTAATATCTTAAAGCCTTAAGAAAATAAAAAACTTATAAAATTTACTATTCATAAGGGTCATACTACTATTCATATTACTATTCATAAGGGTATGTTAATATTCACCAAAAAATAATTTGCGTCTAATAGTCTCCAAATAACATACTGAACACAATTTTAGATGACAGTTTGTTGAAATTCAAAACATACAAGTGGAAAAAATTTTGTTTAAAGGCTAGTTATAAATAGCTACTTAAAACAAAGTTCCATGCATTTCTATTTATTTTTAGAAAAACTTGGGGTGTTACAGATATTCACTGGAACCACGAAAAATCATGGCGGGAGCGAGACAATCGCATATGCAGTGATAAACAGACGGATCAATGTAAGATTTCTTCTGCTTTTATATTCTGATTCATGTTTTAAATTGAAAATCCTTCATTTATCCTTGTTTTATTCATTCAGAATATCACCGATGATGATTTCACTAACTTGGATATCAATTCTGGTTGAAAATATCTTTTTTTTTTCATGTTCTTGACCCATTCTTTGGGTTTATCGACGTTTAATTTTGGGCACATAAAAACTCCAACAGATTGTTGAGCGAAGCCCATGGCTATGAAGACCTCATTTTGAGTTTCCCAAAATCGAGTCTAAAATAATCTCTAGACCCCTAACGTGACCATGGTGTTCCATGGAAGGGTCCACCAAAGAAGAACCACTAGTTCCAGTCCATGATGGTGACAGGCAGTAGAGCAGGTCGGTTTTGGAAGGTGGGTCGAGAGCCACACAGTCGGGTCACGGTAGAATAGGCTAGACCTATTTCTGGGCTGTAGGCCGGTGATCTAGATTAGGCTGGCTAAGATGGGCCAGAAAAAGAAGTGGGGGTCTACCCAGTTTGGCCCGGACATGCCCAATTTGATCCGAAACATTTTAAACACCCTTTTCTCATGTATCGAGCGTCCGTTTGATGTGACATTTATAGCCACACATGCCTCTAATCAAGGAGGATATTTTAAGATTAGTTTGAGAATTTGATATCTTGGTTTCATTGTTTAATTTCATGAGAATATTATATTTAATAATAATAATTTAATTGTTATTATTCAGAAATCTTATTTCAGACATAACTTCTATATGGGAGGTCTATTTGATATGATATCAGTAGTAATGCAACCCTAGTATTTTTTTTAGAATTTTCATGAATTCTTACATGTTATCAAACCAAGGGTAGGGTGTGGGACCCATGAGGCCTGGTTCACACGCTTTGTAGTGAAATGAAACTTTTTCACTGATTATCCATTCTTGAAAAATGAGAGTCCATTTCATGTGTTTTTTCGAGAGGATCACAATTGAACAATCTGTATAATTTGTTTTGGGATCGAGGTGTGGACCCCACGAGATGTCATTCAGGTGCAATGAAGCGAATTGTGGATTTTCCATTGAATGTACATTTATAAAGAATGAATAGTCAATCATACATGTTTTTATGTACGGATCATAGTGGTGTGATCTGTTTGAACATATGAGGCCTTTTTCGCTATCACTTTAAATGTGGAAATGTGAAGGAATATCGGTGGAAGATACTTTTGACGTGTTTAAGGAGATCTCGTGGCTTGGGTCAACCTGGAATATCGTGAGAGTAGATAAGACAAATGAAGTGGTATGGTCAAAATTTTTGGTGCCATCTGAGGAGGCGTGCTATTGAAATTACATTTTCTCCCTTTAAATCAACATCGAGCATTGTGTGCTTGATAGACTTTTGTCTAGGCATGTCGTATAATCATGGAGTACACTAACATACTTATGGGTGCTTAATAATTGTTTAGTACTCGAGAATGGCTTGTTACATGGCCAGAAAATGAGGTGGGGTCACACGATGTGCAGGCCCCACAGGCTCTGTGTACTACTTTATGAATATTCTATCTATCGCATATCGTCCTTTCAGACCCATATTTTGGCAAGTGTGTAGCCTATCCAGAGTGTTTTCTCACATAGAATGCGATGGTGCCCTCCGCAGTGACCTACAAGTTACAATGTGAAATGTTCTGGGTGTGACAATTATTTGGGGAGACTCCTGATAAGTGGAGTAGTGTTCTTCTAATAGAAACCATCCCGTAGGGACGACCGGTGTTCCTTGATGATTTTCCTAGTGGTACCATCCATCAAGGATGAATAGATAAGTTCTAGGTATACCTCCTACTGGGATGGGTTGTGGGTCCCCAATGAAAGATCCAAACATACCTACCGCTGGGCTGGGCAGTGGGTCCCTAATGACAGAGTTGGGCATACCTCAGGTTGGGATGGGAAGTGGGTCCCTGATGGCAGATCTAGGAATACCTCTAGTGGGGTCGGGCAGTGGGTCCCTGCTGACTTGTGACATGATCTATCGACTTCGAGGCATAATGAAGAGAGGCACTTTGATGTGACTTTGGAATCTCAATGAAGAGGGAAACTTTTCCCACCAAGACACATCCTTGTGACTCAACCTCAAACCGTGATGGAGAGATAGTGCTTCCCAAAGAGGATTGTATCATGGTACGATGATTGAGTCCTGTTGACTTGTAGTTCAGAGTAGAAATGTGGGATTCTAGGCATAAATGGTTACATATGGAATATTTGTCTACTCACATTTCCTAGAATGAGATAGTGAGATGGAGATGCCCTTACTCTCTCTTTTGGGTTTCTTGATTGAGCATATATATATATATGTGTATATATATATATATATATATATCTTATTTCAAGTACACACTCCTTGGGTTTGGTTACCCTCTTTATAGGAGAGGTGAAGACGCATGGGGGATGCCACTTGCTTTCCATGTCTAGATTCTCATGGCTATGTGAGAATAATCTCTTACTATAGGTAGCGGATACTCGATGATAAGTTCATGTTCCCACTATTTCTATCTTCTTGTGCTTGGACGAGCTTTCTTAACTTCTTTGTTGGGTTGAGCTGTACTTATTTACAGTTCCTTGATCTATCTATTTCTCTCCTCTTCAGTACCTCTATTTATAATCCCTTGAGTCTTTGTGGATTCCTAATGAGTATTTGTATACTCAACCATACTTGGGGTCTTCCCACACTTGGTGATCCCTTTATGATGAGAGACATGTCGATTTTGACTTCAAATGAGCTAGGGATACAGTGTGCATGGACCGTGTGCAGTGGTAGTGAATTGGTATTGAACAACGGGGCTCTCCCAGTTATTTTAATTTTAAAAATGTTATTGGGTTGTGGAAATTTTCCGGTTGGGTGTGTATGTTTCCCCTTTACCTTTCCACTTAATTTTCTATATTGTTACCATTTATAGGTAGGTGCATGTTTGTGGTTTATATATAGTAGTGTTGGATCTTATTTTCTTTTCCCTCTGCACTTTTTCATTGAGTTGGTTGTGTGAGTGTGTACATGTTCATAGGAAGTAGCCTCCCCAATTTTATTGTGCCTTCAACACTAGTTTCCATCCCCTAGCCCATTGAGGTGAGCTAGGAGTAGTTATGGCTCGATCTCCAGTATGGGTGAGGTCACTGAATAACTTCAAAAGGATTACCAATAAAAGGGGGAACAGGTTTGAAAATCATTAATTGATGTTCTTCACATGGATGTGGTTATTGATAATAATCAAATATTTTTAAACAATATTGATCTTCCATCATTCATTTTTGAGTGATTCATGGATTTTCAAATCTTTAATTATGATTGTATCCTTATTTTAGATATACTAAATGATGGGTAGATATTCAATGTATTGTCTGAAGACAGAACTTGTTTATATTATATTAATGGGAAATTAAAATTTCTTATTGGAATGAAAGAAGAATCCAAGGGGGTGATCAATCACTTAGGTGGTTCATATATCCTATGATACAAATTGTTTATATTATATTAATTGGAAACTAAAATTTCTTATTGGAATGAAAGAAGAATCTAAAGGGGTGATCAATCACATAGGTGGTCCATATATCCTATGATATCTAACATGTATTGTTATATTAATAGTAAATTATTCTACATAATCATTAAACATGTGGTAGATCAGTATGTTTCCTGATTTCTAAGAAAAAATAAGTGATATTAGAACATCCATGGCATGAGAGAAAATGATATCCACTACCTATACCTGAGTGAAAGTGATATAAAGTCAAATTGGAGTTATTTAATATATTATAATGATAATTATGGTTTGGGATAAATTTTTTTTGATTTGGGATGCCTCAACTAATACCTCTAATTATATGAATATTAGAGAGTATCCTTCCATAGATGAGTTAAATGAAGTATATATGGAAGAACGGGTAAATATTTATGAAATAAAAAAGTCTCTACTCAATACATAGGATTCAGGTTTTGATTTTTATGATGGTTTTAGGGAGCTCTGCGTGATCTAGTAAAGCTGCGCGTAACTTATCACCATCAAATCTATGGTAATTTAGAGTGAACTATTCATATTCATGAATATTTTCTTAATGATTGTTTACATGATTTTTTTTGGATATTGGAAAGTTCATTACCTATAATAGTTTTTTAAGATAATATATATAAGAAATTCATTAAGATTTCTACCTTAAAATCACTATATGGTATATCGTTTCATTATCCTTCATGTGAGAAAGAGATTTGTAAATCATCAGTGATATGGCTCAATATAGTGACTGGAATGATTGAGTTGGTAAAATTTATTTATAAATATTTCATGAATTTTACAAGATGAAAAAACTCATAAAAAATTTATATATAATTGCCTTTGGAATCTCAAGTCAGTGATTAGGAATTTCATTGAGTTTCTCAATGATTGGGTCTTTTATGGCTATCAAAGTATGGGAAACATATTTTTTGGTTTATTAGAAAATTTTGAAATCCTAGAGAATCTCCAAGAAAATAAATATGATTTATCCATAAATAATCATTTTATTTTTAAACACAATTTCAATCATGTATCTCAACATTGGAGATGGACACATCGTCCAGTCTATGTTTTTTCTGTTGATAATTTAATGTAACAATTATAAGGAGAAATAACTGATTTTTATCACTTACCAATATCTAAAACATCTATGATTTATGGTTCCTCGTCAAATACGAGTATGATGGAAATATTTAAGATATTAAAACAAAAATTTTAAATGATAGTTTTGGGTTAAATCTCAATAGATAGAGTCATTTCCTCGACAAACTCATTCACGATTCTCAATGAAGAAAATCCTAAGGGTGGGATTTTTATTGGTAACTAATCACATTCAATTTATTAATTTTTTTTAATTTTAACTTATTTTCTTATGAAACTAATATATTTTTGGGTAAATTGCATTTTGGGAAATAAATAGATAAATATAAAATGAATGTAAAATAGTGTTGGTGAAAGATGTTAATTAGGTGCTTAGTGGTATGGTAAACAATATTTGGATATAGCTAGTGTAATTTTTTAAACACTCTAGTTATAATAATAGAGACATTATTTCTCTACAAAAGTTACCAAATGATCATTAGAAGCTAGTGGCCCCTCATCAGGTAACCAGTATAATCAATAATGGGTTTTAAAATATATGTCTACAATAGTAATTGGATTATTTAAAATTATATATTTAAAACCATTAATTTGGAAAAATATACATTTAGAATTAAAAAAATATTCTCCCAAGGTTTATTTTTCTTCCTTATCCTCCTAATAGTATTTTTATCTTATCTATTTCTTTATAATTTAGTGGGATATTTTACTGAAGCATTTTTTGTTTTACCTATATATATTGGTAAATCCCAACTCAACTCACTCTATGAATAATAACCTGACTGGTTCCACTCAAAACCTCAAGCACGACTACCTATACACTAGCCACCATCTAGTAGTAGTGTGGGTATAATATGTTGTTATAGGGAGAATATTCCTCTACACTAGAGTTCATAATAAAAAATAAAGTACCAAAAATATTCTATTATAGTAAATAAAAATTCCACAAAACATAAATCTACATCCAAAAATAATACATGAATTCATTAAAGGACCAAGTTGTAATGTCCCGGTTTCGGCAGCCACCCCGACGTGCCCCGTACCTGGTTGGTCACATGGACACAAGTGCATTTTCCTAAACACCAGAGGCTGTCGACTAGCACCGAGGGACCTGAGTGTGATTAAGGGGAAACTATGCCCTCATTGGAAGAGTACACAATAAAAGTAAACAGATACATACAAGAGCAGAAGAAATAATGATATCATACCAAAATATATTTAGCCGAAAATTGATAGCATAAACTAGAGCACATATATATAATTATGCATGAAACATATGTCCAGGAAAGCAGTGAAACAAAGTACAATGTTGAAATACAATACTAAACCAAGTCCAAAAGAAAAAAATAGTAATCAGCTCCACAACATTGCAAGCCTAAGCTTGGTCTTGTGCTCTCCAGATCCAAAGCATGTCATGTACCTGAAGTAGAAGGGCTCTTGCCCTTGTCTAGACCTGCAACAATATAATTTGATTGGGACCAAATGCATGGCCCAAATAGGGGGTGAAACTAAATCCCAGTAGGCAACTACCACGAGATCTGTTCCTAATAGTCAAAGAGTATATTCCAGGTAAAAGTACAGGAAACAGTAAATAGGAAGGTACTCAACAGTAAACAATCCACAGTTCAATATCAAGCAACAACGAAATAAGTTGATAAAACACAACAGGTAACCCTCTGGGCAGTAAACTTAGTCTAACCCCTCTGGTCCAACCTAGGGACACAAGCAAGTGGCTAAACTCAAGGTAACCCTTTGGGAAGTACTCACATCATATCCCCTCTGGTCCTACCTAACAAGTACAAGCAACCCTCTGGGTAGTACACTCAGTCTAACCCCTCTGGTTCAACTTAAGCATAGACTCTCTGAGGAAGCACTCACCATCAATTCCCCGTACAGTCTCATATGATTACAAAAGGCAATCTAGGGAAGAACTTATGTCATATTCCATCTGTGACCCACGTCGAGGAACTATAGACACTCTATGGAAGTACTCAATGCCAATTCCCCCAGTGGTATTGCATCATAAATTATAAAGACACTATGGAGAAGCCCTTACGTCTATTCTGCCTATGGTCTATAAACCAGGTTCTCATGGAACTATGCAAGTCAAGTAAGTGTAGTAGCATGTAACGGATAAGGTAAACCTCAAGAACTACTTGGCTAGAATTCTACATCACAACAACATAATAGAACAATAGTTACACCATCCTACAATACTAGGCATGGGAAAGTAATCAGCAGCCTAACTGACAATCAAGACCCAAAGGTCCAAATAGGAAAAACATGCATGGAAAAATATCCAAAGCACTACAATTCACCCTATTCACAAACAATAATCATCTACTCAGGAATATCATCATAGAAGAGAAACAATAGGGCTAAAACAGTAAATGCGAAATACACCGTTCATGGGTATTGGGAAAATATTTCACATAAAACTCAAGGAATATCTACGAAAAGGCACAAAACACCTACCTCGGGGTTAGGAGATCCATATTCTTGAACCTCAAATATTTAATCTCCTAAGAATGCTATAGATCTAAGAAAACGTCCAAAACATTCATCCCATGATATCTTGGAAAAGAAGAGAAATCAGAAGATGATGCTCTAGGAGAGGGGAGAACCCACCAATGCAATTACAACACAATCAACGGTGTTCAAAATAGAGAATGGATGGAGGCTCGGGGCCTCATCGATGATTCGCGGCTGCTCGACACTCTCGGATGAACGGAACCTAAAAGAAGAGAGTTTTTTCCATCAGATGCGACCCTGTGTGTTTAATGAAAAAAACAAAATAAATGGCATGTACTTTTGGAGTACATGATGTGTGCTTGCTGTTTCCATACTCTGTATTAGGCAGCCTCCAGGTCATCACACATGGTCATGTGCAAGTCCGTTACATGGCCATCACATGGCTTCCAGTGGTAACCAAGAACACGACATGTACTCATAAATTACACGGTGTGTACTTAAAAAATTTCAAGAAGATCCTCTTTTCTCAAAAACATCAGGAAAAAGAAAAACATACTTGAAAAGAAGATCCGGGTTCTTGCAAAATTCCCCCTTAAAGATATTCATCCCTGAATTTTCCTAGCAAGACAGCGTAGAAGAAGAAACTTCAAACAGTTCTGGCCACTGTGCTCGTACATCGGCCTCCCTCTCCAAAGTCTCATCTTGCACCAACCCGTTCTACCATAGCACTCATACCAGAGGAACAGATCGACCACATAGAACCTCTGTACTTCGATTAACAATCTGGATAGGATTCTCCTCAAACGACGCAACCACTATGATCTCAACCTCCTTGGGTTGAAAGACATGATATGGGTCTAAAAAGTAACATCAGAGCTGAGAGACGTGAAAAATATCATGCATAGCTCTGTACCTATAAGGTAACTACAACAGATAGGCAACCGACCCAACTCTCTCCAATACCTCAAACGACCCGACGTACCTCGGTGAAAGCATACCCTATCACATAATACTCTTGTCTCCCAACCTCGGTGTGACATTCAGGAAAACCTGATCCCCAAACTCGAACTCCAGAGGTTGTGTCCACTGATCAGCATAAGACTTTTGTCGAGACTGTGAAGTAGCCATCCTCTTCTGAATCAACTATATCCGCTCTGTGGTTTCCTGAACAAGATGAGTATAACACCCCAAAATTTTATGAGAAATATTCTTTTTAATTTCTTTGATGTCTTGTGTTGTATGCTACACCATGATTATCTTGCACTATAAGCAACATCGTACTAGCTTGTAGTATACGCAAACACTATTCTTGGCTTGTGTTGCACTCAAGAGTGACCTTTCTTGATAGTGTGTGTTGTACGCAATACTGAGTTTCACTAAACAATGATATATTGTTATAATGTTATTATGAACTAGAAATTATGAATAGTAGTAACAACATTTTTAATTTTATGACATTGAAATTCATCTTACTCATATTATAGAAATTGGTATGAGAACAAAATAAAATTTTCAGGTAAAATAAGTATTTTTCAAAAAATATAGTTTTACCGCCTTTTGATGGCGCACCAACTTTAAATCTAGTTTTTGACATGTTCATAAGTTTAATTTGACAAAATAAAATTATTCTTTGGAATCAGGATATAAAAATTTACTTTGGATAATTTTTTCATATTATTCTGATAACTTTCTTATTTTAATAAATGTTAAAAACATGCTATATTTTAATTAAAAAAACTTTCTTCATCGTAATATTTTATATGGTTAAATTATAATATTTAATTTTTTTAAAGTATAAATAGAATATTTTATTACCATTTAATATAATTTATTTTATTAGCATTGATTTTACATTGAATTCATAGGTAAAATTATTTCAATCTTTTGCAATGTTTTAACTTTTAAAACTCATTTTCTTAACAATGAGATTAATTTTAAATTAATTTATGCAAATTATGTGATTTTAATTTGGAAAAATGGATTCAATATTTGGAATCATTAGGTCCAAATTATGTTTATAGACTACTTTTTATTTTTCGGCACTATGAATAGTAACTATGGTAAATATTATTTACTATAGTTAAAGGTAAATCGGGTAATTAAGGGTAAATATAAAATTATAAAATTACCCTAAAACTTATATTAATATAATTGGATGATTATATTTCGTCCTAAGGAATATTTGGGTCGAAATGGAATCCATTTTAACCAACTAGAATGTGATTAAGACCTTTAATTTATTTTATTTTAAAGAAAGTGAAATATGTCTCACACAAACTTTAATAAGTAAAGTATTTTTAATATAAGGTAATATAGAATATAAATTCTATTATAAATACTAATTTGAAAGATAATATTTTTTTCTTTGTTATGTTAATTTATTTTTAACTTTTAAGAAATATTTAATTACCTTAATAGCTTATAAATTAATGATGCATAAATTATTTACTTAGTGAAAAATCAATAATATAGTTTTTATTAAAGTAATAATACCCATAAAAGACCAAAAAACTTGACCAAAACTTATTGGTCGAGTATATCTATATCATAAGAATACAAGGGTAGACATGGGGACCATTTGGAGCCATATAAAAGAGATTAGTACATTTATATTATTTTATTTTAAATGACGTCAAAGTTTTCACTTTCATAATTTAATAAATATAACAATTTATATATTGTTATTTTTATATGTTAAATTCAAGTAAAAGTATTATTATGAAGGATATTATATATATATTTATCATAGTGTTTTATTTTTTATTTTTATGAAACAAATAATTTTATTAAATAATTATACAAAAATGTTGTAGTAATTATTTCATTAAGAGAAATATCAAACAAAGGGTTTTAAAAATATTAAAATAAATATTATATGAACTAATTAATGTTCTCCACAAATTTTCTAGATGAATACGAAATTTTAGGATTCAATTAAATATATTTTTTGAATATATCCTTGGTGTGAATTTTATTTAAATTCAAATAAATGAATAGTGTCAAAATTAACACTATTGTTATTTTATAAAAATAACATATTATTAAATTTTTTAAAAATCACAAAAATATTTAAAAATTATAAATTGAAATTTATATGGTCTAAAATTTTATAAAGTACCCAATTATAGATAATTCACAACACATAAGTAATTATTTATAACAATTTAAAATTTAGAATATTATTACACAAATAAAATTAAATAAATTAAATAACGATAAATCATGTTGGTACGGTTTAAAATAAATTTCCAACATGTCTATATTTTATTGGTTGATTAGATTAAAACCCTATATTATCTAAGATTCAGATTTGGGTCATTTTGGAAGTTTTTAAGTGGGGATTGATTTTATATTAAATTAATATTTTTGAGGTTTCCAAAGGTGCCCCTCTCCTCTGTTATAAAAGGGCACCTCCTCCATCTCCACTTCACAAAAATTTGAGCCTTCAATCTCGGCCAAACCCTACACATTTAACTTCTCCACTCCCATATAAAACTACTAGAGGTCATGATATTCTTCAAAGACCAACTTTTGTGCCCTAAGAGTAGGTTAAAAGAATGCGCGTCGAAGAAGAGGTAATCTCTTCTACCGATTCTTTCAAGTTTCTTTATTCTTATACTTCCTCTATTTTTTTGTTTCATTATAAAGTAATAACATAACTATTAATAATATACTTATATGTTATTATAAATATGAAACAACCCCATTTCACCTTCAATCCATCCTACGGAAAACGAAATCACCACGCATGCGTACGTACGGAATACTGTCTCCACGCCGTGGTGTAATCTATTTTTCCACCACCACCATACTTGGATGAGTATATTGTTGTAAAGAATTACTATATATGGTTATTATAACATAATACTGATTCTGAGATATTATATCATTCACTCCAATTTCATCCAATAATTATGGGAATGATATCATCTCTCGTGCGTACGTACGGATTACCGTCTCCACGACGTGATGAGATTTATTCTCCATGTTAACCATTAAAGAATTATTATAAAGTATATATAATGAATAATAATGATATATATATCATGATAATTCTACTGGATTTATGTATATATATATATATGTCATCTACTTACTTCCATTGAAGTCAACAAGGAAAGGAAAACAGCGTTCATGCATATGTACGGCCTACCGTCTCTAAGAACGGTGTGTTTCATTTCATTTATCTATATTATATATATATATACTGAATATATATGATATATAAATCATGTTTTACATTATATAAGTAAGTAAATCATGATATAAGTAAAAAAAATATCAAGAACAACAAGTCCAAACACGTACGATAAATGAAACAATTTTACCCAAAACGCTGCTTTAACATGGAATTGACAAAAGAAGGGGTAATATAAAGTCATAAGTGAATCATATATGATATCCTAAATATTATTATGGTTCTGTTACAAGTTAATAATATTTTTAAACCCACTATACAGGAGTTTCAGACACATATGGTGGAAATTGGACATAAGGTAAGGGATAATTATTCCAATCTCATTCTTATCCGGGATTGTTTATTTGTAAGTATTTACTGGGGTTATTGTTATCATCCATGAACATGTTTTATAAAAATGTTTTCATGTATGTTTAAAGTACCTTTTCCCCATTTTTGACTTTTACCACATGATATGGAAGGAATATTTCTTTTGTTTACCATACGAGGAACTTTTTGACTTTTCCGACAAAAGTACGAGGAGAAAGTTTTTTTTAACTTATATGGCATGATTTTTTTTACAGTTTTATAACGACTTATTTCAATGAATATTCCTCTACGATATTTCATGATTCCTTTAAATAAAATCCTTTTATTTTAAAATTTCATGGAATTGTGAGAAAGGAAAATGATTTTGAAGAAGAAATAATATTTTCCTTGAGAATTCATTTCATGTGTTTTATCAAAACTATTTTCCATCTAAGATGAAATTATTTAGTATGATTATGTTTCAAGTATAATGTCTCTATTATTTTCATGGTTTGATTTTTCATATGTTGAAATTATATCCATTTGTTTTACATGGATTATGCTAAGATGGGATGATGTTTATGAAACCCATTATATTATTTGGGTTATGATGCATGATTTATGATTGTGTTGTGGCACACGTAAGAATGATTTCAATATGAGATGGGTGGGACCTATATCTCCCTCTAATGAATTGGGTAGAGATTTATATCTCATGAGATAGACATGGCTGGAATGATAAGTAAACCTGGTTCAGTAAGGGACTTTTTCCCCTATAATGTTCTTGGCCGCAATGCCTTGGCTACTATAGAAATAATAACATGTTCTTAAAGGTTTCCACAATTACATGTTTTATTCCCATGATATTTTATCCTGATTAATGTTCCTTTGTGATCTATTCCTTATGAACTGCCAAGATTTATGTCATTACTCATGATTTTTATGTTTTATGTTCATGTTCTTACATTCAAATGTTCAAGGATTGTTTTATATTCTCCATGTTTACCCTCACTGAGCATTTGAGCTCACCCTTTTTAAGTTTTCTTTTCCCCAGGATGTAAAGAAAGGTTATAGGTAAGAAAACCAATGTGGAAGATCTTTATTGGAGATGTTGAAGATATTTAACCATGTTTAGAATATTATGTTCCAAGTTTCCAAAGACACTAAACTAATACGGTCTTTGGGCATTTATTTTTGTCATGTATTAAATATTCCGCAAAAGTAATGTAATGTCTATTTACGTCAAGCATTGGGTATCTACAATGAGGTTCCAACAAAGCTACCTCTCCTACCTCCAACCAACATAAGGGTGATTGGCATGACCTATTATAAAATGCCTCATAAGGTTCCATCTGAATAGTTGATTGAAAACTATTATTGTAGGAAAACTCCACAAGAGGTGTATACTTTTCCCAAGAACCTCCAAAATCCAGAATGCATGCTCAGAGCATCTCCTCAAGAACCTAAATCATACGCTCAGACTGGCCATTTGTTTGGGGGTGGTAAGAAGTACTCAAAAGTACCTATGTACAGAAATCCCTCTGAAGCCCCTACCAAAACCAAGAAGTAAAACGTGCATTCTTGTCTGAAATGATAGAGTGTGGAACTCCATGTAGACATAAAATCTCACGAATGTAAAACCGTAAAATCTCATAAACACTGAAGGTTTCCTTAATCAACAAGAAGTGAGAAACCATTGTGAGTCTTTCAATGACAACCCAAAAGACTTCATTCCCTCAATGTGACCTCGGAAACCTGGTCACGAAGTCCATCATGACATCATTCCACTTCCACTCGAGAATGGGTAACTACTGCAAAAGACATGCAATTCGCCGATGCTCTGCCTTTACCTGCGGACAAGTGGAACACCTCATGAAAAAACCAGCGACGTCCCTCTTCATACCTGGCCACCAATACTGACAGTGTAGATCACGATACATCTTGGTGATGCCAGGATAAACTTCCAAACTGAGGAATGAGATTCCCATATCAGCTCCTCATGCATGTCTGCTGCCACCCATACGCGCCCCTGGAAATGCAAGATCTCATCCTTGCCTATGGTTAATCTAGGAATAGAGTCCTCTCCGGACACACTTTTTTTAGGAAAAGGCCTTCAGAATCTAATAGCTGCCTCATTCGAACTCAATCATGAAGAGTAGAGGTAACAAATACAGAAGAAAGAAACATCTACCCCTGACTGTTGTGCACCTCCAAATGCATCTCAGAGAACAGATCCATAAGGTGCCACTCACTACTGGCCTTCTGAACTGCCTGTATATGAGTCCTCTTGCTCAACGGATCAACCACTGCATTTCCCTTCCCAGGCATATATCCAAGCTCAATGTCAAAGGACTGTAGGTACTCAACCCACCTGTGTTGTCTCAAATTCAGATCACGCTGAGTGAATATGTACTTGAGACTCTTGTGGTCGATGAAAACCACAAAATGCTCTCCCAAGAGATAATATATCCAATAGAGTAAGGCATAAACAACAGCTGCCAACTCCAGATTGTGCGTTAGGTAATTCCTCTCATGTTGCCTCAACTGTTGATACCCATACACAATGACTCCATAACCCTATATAAGCACAACTCCTAGTCTGATACCTAATGTATCACAATAAATATTCTGTCTCTTGCCTGACTCTAGAAATACTAGTATCAATGCTGAAGTCAACCTCCCTTTTAACTCCTGAAATGGTGACTCACAAGAATCTGACTGCATGAACTTCACACCCTTCTTGGTCAAACCTGTAAGTGGTGATGCTAAGCGTGAAAATTCCTATATGAAATGTCTGTAGTATCCAATCAGTCCTAGAAAACTCCACACCTCAAAGAAGTTCTTCGGATACTCCCAAAAAACTATAGCTCTCACTTTCTCTGGGTCTACTGAGACTCCTGACTCTGAGATAACATGTCCCAAAAAGTGAATCTAATCCATCCAAAAGTGGCACTTTGAGAGATTAGCATATAAATGATGCCCCCTTAGTGTACTCATAACGATATCAATATGGGTTGCATGGTCGTGTCGAGTGTGAGACTACACCAAGATATTATCGACGAAGACCACCATGAAAGAATCCAAGTATTGATAGAACACTCGGTTCATCAGTACCATGAAAACTGCAGGCACCTTCGTGAGGACAAATGGAATAAACAAGTACTCAGATAGACCATACCTGCTCCTGAAGGCTGTAATAGGTATATCTGATGACCTAACATGCAACTGATGATAACTGGACCTCAAGTAAATCTTCAAGAACACCCAGGATCCTCAAATTTGATGAAAGAGATCATCAATCATAGGTAAGGGATAACATTTTTTGACCATCAACTGGTTAAACATTCAATAGTCCACACAAAGCCTAAGGGTAACATCAACCATCTTCGCAAACAGGACTGGAAAACCCCAATTGAAGTACTGGGTTGGATGAATCCCGTTGCCTCCAACTCCTCCAACTATTTCTTGATCTCCTGTAACTTAGGTGTGGCCATCCTATAAGGAGAAATGGACACCAGTGCCACTCTTGGAACAAGCACCATTGAGAAGTCTACCTCACGCTCGGGAGGCAAACATGAATAGTCCTCTAGAAAAACATCTCTAAAACGATCCACCACTAGAGTAAAGTCTAACTATGAAGTCCCCTAGTCATCCAGATATAGACCAGCAATTTGGGCTGTAACTCCTCCAAACCCATGATGCTATGGACCTGCTTTGTTCACCTAGACATCTCATTCGCCCCTATGAATAAAGTATCCACCCTATGGTGATATGAATCTCACCCTACGACGGTAATTGTAGAAGACTGCTTGGAAGGGAACTAGCTAATCCATTCCGAGAATGAAATCATAGCTATTCATCACTAGGACATAGAGATCCCATAAAAAGTGACATCGAGCAACCTCTAGTGGGAACTCCTTTCACTAACGTATACTAGCCATTCTAGTTCCCAACGGTGTGTCTAACATTTAGATATTGGTAGAGGAAAATATATAGAGCCCAAGGCTCTCCACAATAGTAATAGAGATAAAGCTTTGGGAATAACCTATATCAAAAAGAGTTGTAGATAAAACTAAGGCAACTAATATCCTACCTCTAACTGTATAAGGTCTAGGATCCTACTTCTGCTGTGTTTTCTACACTGAAAAAGTCTGGCCTGCACCATGGCCCTATGACCCTGCCTGACCACTCTGAGTTGATTCCCTCTGCTATCCCTGGAAGGGCAGTGACTGACCACCATGGCCACGACCTCCACCTCGGCGTGGATGACCATAAAACCTCCAGTTCCTTGACTGGTGAGAAACTGGTGGTGCTGCTCCCGAATGCGAAGTCATAAAAGAACCCCTATCACCAGCTACTGGTGAGAAGATCTGACAGAAGCGCTAAAGGTGACCCAAATTTCCGCACGACCGGCACTCCACTAGGTCTCTCAGTTAGTGCATCCTCCTATTCCCACTCTTTCCACACTGGTAGCACACTATCTGGCTACTTTAAGAAGTGTCTCTCCTCCTCGGATCACCGCACGAAGACACCCTGTGGCACTTACTATTATCAGTAGGAGGAATACTAACCTCATATGTAGAGCCGCCCTGGCTCACAACTCCAGAATACCTCAGACTGCGCTCTGTGATCAGCTCCTGGTTGACAATAGAAGTGATAGAAGTCAACCGAATGATGTTCACCTGCGATCAGTTTTCATGCCTCAGACCATCCTCGAACTTCATTTCCATGAACAAATGATCAACTCCTGGAATAGGCGTGAAGGGATGCAAATCAGAAAAGTAGTAGGAGTAATCCATAACAGAAAGAGTACCCTGCTCTAGCCTCATAAACTCTTGGGCTCGATCATCCCCCAAGGTCTCTGGAAAGAAGTAGTCATAGAAGATGCGTTGAAACTCATCCCACACCATAACCTACTGGCGTTTCACCAACAAGATCACATCTCACTACCTCTTGGTGGAGTCCCAAAACATATAGGTAGAGAGATTGACCCTCCTCTCTGGAGGAGTCTCCAGATGCTCAATGACCGTCACCATGGCTTCTAACCATGACTCTACAGCTTGAGGTCCTCCATCCCCTGAGAAAGTGGGTGGATGCGGCTACTGGAAGACCCGTGTCAAATCATCCATCGACGGGGTAGGAGGCGGTGCCCCCTGAAAGGTCAGTATCATCCTCATAAATCCTTCCATGAACTATGCATCTGCACCCATGTCAGGTACAATGGCTACTGCCAGGGCTGGCACAACTGGCGGATCTGCAGGTGGTCCCTTATCAGCCATGTCCGGTGTTTGATCACTACCTGGCAACTGGCGTACAATCAGAGGACTTCTCGGTGGCATGACTCTTCAAGGTCAAGCACAAACTTTAGATCACGATATCAAGGAATAAAAATAAGGAGTTTAAGAAGATATTAGGATGAAGAACACACTCAATTTTTACAAAACATAAGTACACAATGTGTACAATTCCTACATGGTGTGTTCCCTGAATTCATTTACATGGGCGTGTACTTCTGCCTAAATTGGTTGTGTAACACTCCAAACACATGGCGTGTTGTCTTAATACACGACTTGTACTTAAATCCTCTTCCCCTTACTAAGTCATTTTACATGGTTAAGCCACACGGATCTCCTAAGACAAGGCTACATGATGTGTTCAATATAGACACGCCATGTACAAGAGAAGCCCCACTTAGCCCATGTTATTAGTGACACGACCTGACACATGGCTCACACTAAACGGTGTGTTCCAAACGGACACGGTGTGTATGGGAGAGGATAACACCAACCTGTGTTGTTTGTGACATGGCTGGGTACCTGGGTCAGACCACACGACATGTTTAGATGGAACACGATGTGTATTAGACACAACTCAGCCAACCTGTGTTGTTAGTGACACGGGTGGGCATGGGGTCAACACAAAACAACGTATATGGAAGATATAAGGTGTGTTCACTCCACATTTTCCCCCATCCCGTGTCTCCGCCCACACAGCCTACGACATGTTTAGAGACTACAAGGATTGTACATAATGTACACGGTGTGTACTTAAGAAAAACTATTTCTTTCTAAATAGAAGAACACATGGCATGTACTTAACACTACATGGTGTGTATTTTTGGTTTTTTCAGAAAGTAAGCCTCAAAAATTACTCTGGAACTTAGAAAACAATGAAATGAACACTGAAAGTGACAAATTATGATTTGTGAGGGCCCATACTCCCTGCAAATCAATGTTTGGCATCTTATACACATTATAACATCGCAACAAGGTAATAATCTACCAAATTCTGTTCCATGAGGGCCCATAACACCTCAAGAACCAATGTTTAGTGTTCATTAAAGCAAACCTCTATGCAAACAATAATTTATCAAACTACAGGTATTTCTATCAAGGAAACTATGAAAAAAGTATGCATATTTTACACATCATCTTTAACAACAACATGAAATCACTAATTCATCCTAGATGGCATGGAAAAAATGCATAGATTGTGATTTTTATCAAGTGCCTATATGATGCATGAAATGGAATACCCTCATCTCATCGGGTTGCAACATAAATAGAACCTCAATAAAATCAACAATAATAGTAAAAATTATGTGAATCACTCAAGGTGAAATTAAATCAACTATAATCTTGCAAAACCAGAAAAATGCAATTAAACAAGGTAGATTGGTTTTTCCCTGTACCCGGGTTAGCTACTCCTGAGCATAGCTTATTAACATGTACCCATTCTATCCAATCCATGGATAAAAACTCTAAATAGTAAGTCAAGAGAAAATAAATCATCTGATACCACTTTTTAACATCCTGGTTCTGGTAGCCACCCAGAGGCGCCCCTTACCCGGTTGGTCACATGGCCTCAGGCAAATTTCCCGAAATGCCAAAGGCTGCTGACTAGCAGCGAGGGCCTTGGGTGTGATTGCGGGGAAACTATGCCCCCATTGGAAAAGTACACAACAGAAGAAAACAGATACATACAGGAGCAGAAGCAATTATGATATCATTCCAAAATATAAACAGTAGAAAACTAATAGCATAAACTGGAGCACATATATATAATGATACATGACACATATGTAAAGGAAAGCAGTGAAACAAAGCACAATGATGAAATATAGTACTAAACCAAGTCCAAAAGAAAAAAACATTAATCATATCCATAGCATCGCAAGACTAAGCTTGGTCCCGTGCTCTCCAGCTCCATAACATGTTATGTACCTGAAGTAGAAGGGTTCTTGCCTTTGTCTAGACCTGCAACAATATAATCTATTTGGGCCAAAAGCATGGACCAAACACGTTGTGAGACTAAATCCCAGTAGGCAACCACCACAAGATCTGTGCCTAATATTCAAAGAGTATATGGTAGGTAAAAGTACAAGAAATAGTAAATAGGAAGGTACTCAATAGTAAACAATCCATAGTTGAATATCAAGAAACAACTAAAAAAGCAGATAAAACACAACAGGTAACCCTCTAGGCAGTACACTTAGCCTAACCCCTATGGTCCTACCTAGGGACACATGAAAGCAGCTAATCACAAGGTAACCCTCTGAGAAGTACTCACAGCCTATCCCCTCTAGTCCTACCTAACAAGTACAAGAAACCCTCTGTGCAGTACACTCAGTCTAACCCCTTTGGTTCAGCATAAGCATAGACTCTCTAAGGAAGCACTCACCATCAATTCCCCCCAATAGTCTCGTATCGTAACTAAAGGCACTCTAGGGAAGAACTTACGTCAGATTCCTTCTGTGGCCCATGTCGAGGAACTACATATACTTTGGGGAAGCACTCAACGTCAATTTCCCCTGTGGTCTTGCATCATAAATTAAAAAGACACTATGGATAAGCCCTTACGTCTACTCTTCCTATGGTCTATACACCAGGTTCTCATGGCCCTGTGCAATTCATGAAAGTGTAGCAGTGCGTAAAGGCCAAGGTAAACCTCAAGAACTACTTGCCTAGAATTATAAAACACAACAGCATAATAGAACAATAGTCACAACGTCCTACAATACTAGGAATGGGAATGTAATCAGCAGCCTGACAGGCAATCAAGACCCAAAGGTCCAAACAGGAAAAACATGCATGGAAAAAATCCAAAGCATAAAAATTCACCCTATTCATAAACAATAATCATCTACTCAGGCATATCATCATAGTAGAGAAACAATAAGGATAAAATTGTAAATGCGCAATACCCCGTTCATGGGTATTGGGATAATTTTTCACATAAAAATCAATGACTATCTACGGGAAGCCCCAAACCACCTACCTCGGGGTTAGGAGATCAATATACTTGAATCTTGAAGCATGAATCTCCTTAGAACACCGTAGATTTAAGAAAATGTCCAGAACATTCAACCCATGATAAATTGGAAAAGAAGAGAAATTTGAAGATGATGCTCTACGAGATGAGAGAACTCACCTATACAATTCCAACACTATCAAAGGTGTTCAAAATAGATAACAAATGGAGGCTTGGGGGCTCCTCGAAGATCCATGGCATCTCGATGCTCTCGGAAAAATGGAACCTAAAAGAAGAGAGTTCTGTCTGTCAGATGTGACCCCAGTGCATTTAATAAAAAAACAAAATATAGGGCGTGTACTTTTGGAGTACACGGCGTGTACTTACTGTTTCCGTACTCTACATTAGGCGGCCTCCAGTTCATCACACATGGTCGTGTGAAAGGCTGCTACATGTCCATCACATGGCTACATGTGGTAACCATGTACACGGTGTGTACTCATAAAGTACACAGCATGTACTTCAAAAATTTCTAAAAACTCCTATTTTCTCAAAAACTCCAGGAAAAAGAAAAATACACTTCAAGAGAAGATCCAGGTTCTCACACAAGCAACCATGCCATCTAAATAATGACTAGACAATCACTAGTCCGGAAAATGTTATACACAATGGTTACTTTTTATTTTTTATATCAGTTTTTAGCCGACGTTATTAAAGGTGACATTATAAATATTGTTTTTTACGTCAGTTATTTTAAAACCAATGTAAAAAACTTAAATTAAAAGGATTTTTCACATACATTCTTAAATAAATTATGTGAAAATTCTTCTAAGTCTTGATTTATTACATCATTTATTAAATAACCAATGTGGTATATAGTTTATTACATCAGTTATATAATAACTGACATAATATATCATGCCTACAGAGTGTTTTTCACATCAGTAATATAATAACCAATGTGAGAAATGTTATACGACATCAGTTATTAAATAATCAAAATGCATAACCATACTTTAAGACTTTATTACATCAGTTATGAAATAACCGAAGTAAAAAACCACCCCTAAGAATTTATTACATTGGTTATAAAATAATTGATGTAAACACTAGTCTGCGAAGCAATTTTCACATCAGTTATAAAATAACAGACATGAAAAACAATATACAACATCGATTATTTATTAATCGACATAAAAAACCACTCCCCATGAATTTATTACATCGGTTATAAAATAACTTACATAAAAACCATCTCCCTAGGTATTTATTACATCGGTTATAAAATAACCGATGTAAAAACCAATTTCTTTTTAAATTAAACCGTGAAACCATTACTATTCTCTGCCAAAGTAAACCTAACACATGTAGAAACCAAACTAAAAGTAGACCAAAACCAGACCAGAATCCAACTAGGAAAGAATTAGAACTAGAACAAACACAAGAAGAACCTAAGAAAAATTAAACATTCACATTTATAACATTCAAAACTTACAATTTCAAATAAAAAACCTAAATCAATCCAAACCAATGACCACATATACAATTACAATTACAATATTCAAAATTAAATTTTACACTACAAAAAAACTAAAATCCAATCAAACCTGTAAAATAATTTGGCCATTACACTTGTAAGTTTTTGACCTCTTAATCACTATAGGGATTAGGGTCATCAAATAGATACAAATTAAAAGGAAAGTAGTTAACATGTATAATTAATAAATCAAATGAAATATAACGTCAAAGTTTATAAGGAAATCAAACCTAGTCAAATTTGAAATGTGTTCTAGTTGTAATTATTTCATACATAAATCATAATATATAACATCCATATTCGATGACACCTTATTTTTCATGATAATTATATTTAAATGGGTGTTAAATAAAAATATCATTTTTATGTAATACATCGAAAAGTTTAAATTATAAATGAATATTTACCTTTACTTATACATATTTGATCTTGGCACTCTTTCTCTTTTTGTTTTTTCAAAATATGCCCCATCCCCTATTAGAAAACAATATGAATGGGATAAATTGAAAATTCATTATAATATAAAAATCAATTAGAAAATTGAAGCTTAATTTTCCAAAATATTTATAAAACTCCCCCGCACATCGCCATGGAGAGAGAATATCCAATAAAGTGTTTTCTCCCTTGAAAAAAAAACACCTAACATCCAATGATCTCTCATATAAAAAAATTAAGGTTAGTGGTCATTTATTGTCAAAGATAAAGAACACTTTTCCGGATATATGTTTCATGCCTCTCACAAAAAGGCATCATCCAACACTACGTGATTATATTCTGTTCAAATCTTTTAGCAATATAATGTGTTATTTGTTCCTCATTCAATGCATTTGATTAAAGGGAAATCATATGCGGGTCATGAATCCATATACATATTTCTGCTCATTCTTCCCATACATCTTATAAAGATACCTACTACAAAAAATACACAAGTATACATTTTTAATAAATATAACGTATGGAAAGGTGTTAAGACTTACATGTAAAAAATATGTATCAGGTTGATGCCCAAATTATCTACAGTAACAAATCAATTATATCATTTTACAATCTTTACATTTATTGCCCATCCACATACACGAGCTTCCATTAGTAATAAATAATGATCTGCCAACAAATTTGAATATCTTGACAATCTTTCAAGACTACTAGAACTATATATGATTCCATAGACATTTTTCTTTGTTGTTGTCTATAAAATATTTCGTTAACTCTGAAGTATTCCTATAAATAAATAGAAAAATATACTAGTTTTAAAATGTTAAAACAAATTTAATAAAAAATAAAACAAATGATATAACATACATACCTCTATGGTAATGAATCTTAGAAGTATGGATGGCCAAATTAAAAAGGGGATGATGCCATGTCCAACATTCATCACCTAATTTGTAGGTAATGGTACTCATGATGATCTATCTATAATATCCTATACAATGACCCTATGCTTCTCTACCTATAACTTTTGATGATGAATTGTATCTCCTATACCATATACTAGCCCATATCCAACTATATGATGGTGAGAATCATCAACATAATACTCACAATAAGTAGGAAGCTATAGAGGAGGAGTAGGATAAAAAATGGGGTTCGTAGGCTTAGTTGGGGGAGTGAGAGATACTGGCAGAGGTGGAGGATAAATAATGGGGTTTGCAAGGGGAGGTGGAGGATTGGGAGCTATAGTTTGAAATTGTCTTTTCATGTATATAAACATAGACTGTACCAATGATCTAATCTTTTCCACCATCATTACATTAATATTATGAAAATAATCCACTAAGTATTATATTTTTTATAAATACCCTCAATGTAAGATGTTGAAGAACGTGGAAACAATTTTCTTATCGATACACCTACCATGTATCCTCATACATGACCAGGGTGTTTTGGCATTACCAATGCTACAGATAAAATATCTTGACTCCTAGTAGCTATAAATACCCACAATTTTCTCTACCCCTCAAGAGAATCCTGTATTAATTAATTGATCATTTATATAATGATTCAAGGTATACAAATAATATAATTAAATTAAATAAATAAAATAAACATCTTACAATCCTCTCAGCTATGATTCTCCATTATTTCGAAAGATATTGCCATTTTTTTCCATATGAGCTCTCTTAAATATCTCATGTTTATATGTAGGGGATGGAGGGGAAAACTCTCTAGATCTTATAGACTCATCACTAATTGTTTTGTAATTTTACTGCCATCATTTGTTCTTCCAATAAACTATACTCTCTCCAAGATAAACTATGAGGGTAAACCTTTTTAGATTGGATCTACTGATGAAATGTAATTGTTTGTTATAGATTAAGAATAATAAATCATTAAAAAAACATTAATAAGATCATTTATATAAGAAATATTATAAATGCCTACATTTCCCTTTACAAAAAATGATTATTTTCTTCTACTTTCAGAAAATTGTGTCAACATGTCTTTATCTATGAACGGATATATATGTCATGGATTTTTATGATTCCTATGACCAAAAAATAAATTAGATGTGAGGGTTGATTTGAAATCCATCCATCTCTGAGAATCCAATGATTAAAATTTCCTCGATACTCCTATAGTGTCAAGAATATCAAATTTCATCTGATAAAGAAGAGGTAAAACATATTATACTATAAAAATTTAATCATTAGTTAGAAAATAGAAAATGATATTACCAAAATTTTCTCCCACAATTGAGATATTATCTCTTTGTCAACACTTCTCCAATCATTACTTTAATTTTACCCCGATTTGGTACAAAAATCATAAAATCTTTTTCATTTGGACCTCTATGAATATCATTCTCCTCAAACTCAATGAGTATCCTAAGGTCTTGGCTACATGAAAGTGATAATTTTGGTAAACCTACGCAAGCACATTTTCTAACTCTTGAACTCTTAGTCTTTATGGGAGCACATGAGGAAGATTGTAAAACATCAAGAGGAGCATGTGAATGTTCCTCCCCAGAGGTATGATCATGATTCTCATCTCCAAAATAATGTGGTTGATCAAATTATTAATCTATCATTATCCTTCAAATCAAAAAGAAAAATTTAGTTCACAAATATACAAATTAAAATATTAAAATACTAAAGTAAACAAAAAATGAAAAACTGAACTAAGTTACATAATAGTAAACATGGTAAATATGGTAAGCATGTTAAACAATGGTAAATATGGTAAACATGATAAACATGTTATAATAATTATCATTCAACAAAATCAATAAATATATATGTTACGTAAAGTTAAATATGGTAAACTATTGTAAACTATGGTAAACAAGGTAAACATGGTAAACATGTTAAAATAATTTTTATTGATCAAAATAAATAAATATATATATATAGGTTATGTAATGGTAAAAATGATAAAATAAACAAAACAAAATAAAAAAAAAATATACTTATTTGTTTTAATACACATTTTAATAAATAAAAAAACTATAATATCTAACATTTTATGAAAATAATAGTTATAAAAAAGAAATAAAATGTGTTACCTATAATATTAGGAATGTACAAATGATTTTCCCCCAAATTCCTTCATCGTGATTATTCCTTATGGCACAAACCATGTATTCAACATGCTCATCATTATTTTCTGCTAATCATTCCATGAAAGTTGGGATGTCACATAAATCAGCATCTTCATCAATGTGATCCTCACCAACATATTGTTTTTTACTTATAAAATAATAGACCACTACATATCTGATTGATCATATACATAGAAAATCTATTTTTCATTTGTTTCAATTATAAAAGAATCCATTGTGTCTTCCAATCTATTTAGATTAAAAACTATCATTCCAGATTCATCATGTCTGACACTGTTGTTACCGATAAACCATTTGTAGTTAAAAATATGAAATTTATTTTTAAAATAATCAACCTCCCATATTTCTCCAATTACTCCATAATAAGCACTTGATGCAGAGATTGGATTTTTTGTCTTTAGAACTCAAAAATGCATTTCTTCTATAAACAAAAGTACACAACTACTATGAGTTTTTTTTTTCTGAGATTCTATATGAAATGTATAGCCATTAATTTCATACCAGAACATGTTATCACATTTCAACATGGACCAACCACTAACAATATTAATGTCTACCAAGAAATGTCTTTTTAAACCATGAAAAAAATGTTTTTTCATTCTCATTCAAAATCCACATTTCTTTCTTCTCTTGATGAAATTGTTTCAACTCATTAATATGCAATGTGATATATAGTTGAGCATCAGCTATGTTGTTCAAGATGTACAAATTTACCTTCTTCATCTGTTCAGTTGACAATGATTTGACATTCAAGCCACAAATCCTCTTTCCCTCATTATTAACTCATTTACAGAGAGATGGAGTCAAACCTATATGCTCTGCCACAACCAAGAAGCTCATAAAAAACTTTGCAACCTCCTCAAAAAAATATGTTTCAATAATGGAGGCTTCAGGTTGATATGAATTATTACCATACCCCTTCAATATTTTTATATACCTTTCAAAAGGATACATCCAACAAAGATATACAGGTCGACAAAGCTTTATTTCTCAAACCATATGAAACATTAAATGCACCATTATATACAAAAATATAGAGGAAAATAAATTTTCAATTGAAAATTTATAGAAATTGCATCATTTTTAAAAAAAAATAAAAGCATTCACATCAATCACCTTATTACAAATTGTATTGAAAAAATAACTCACCTTAATTATAGTCTTTCTAACACGGATGGACAATATTACACACAATGCAACTGGTAGAAGTTGTTGCATCATGACGTGACAATCATGAGATTTCATACCTATCAACTTCAAATCTTTCAAAGAGACAAAAAATTTTACATTTGAAGAATAACCTTGAGGAAGATTGTTATCATGAAGACACTGACAAAAGAAAATTTTCTCCATCTTGGATAATATATGCCAAGATGGGGGAAGAAATGTTCATCTTCCATTAGGAGTGAGAGCTAACTCCAAATGTATTCCCATTTATAGTAAGTCTAATCTTTCATTCAACCCATATTTAGTCTATCCATTAATATCTATAAATGTTCCAATCAAACAATCACAAATATTATTCTCCATATTTATGACATCTATATTATGTTTTACTTCATGATATCTCCAATATGTTATCCCAACAAATATTGATAGTTTCTTCTAAATATGTCTATCATTACCATATTTATGTGCCTTTCCCAATGTCACATCAAGGTTATTCATACTCTCAAAATACACATCAAGGGATAAATGTTTTAGTGAAATATCAAATTATTTTGATCCATTGAATGCCTTTTTAGTATTCTATAAGAGTGATCCATAGGCAAAAAAATTCAATGAACCTTGTATACTATTTTCCTCCCATGATGCATTTGACAATATAAAGTATGTTGTTCACAAATTGGACATGCTTTATGCCCCTTAACACTATATCGAGAAAAAATTCCAAATGTTGGGAAGTCATTTTTAGTGAACATAAGCACTTTATATAATTTAAAACATTCCATTTTATAAGAATCATATACACTAATACCATCATTCCATAAAAGTTTCAAATCATCAATCAATGGTGACAAGAAAACATCAATATCATTTCTGTGTTGCTTTGGACCGGAGATCATTATACTAAACATGAAATATTTGTGTTTTATACCAACTTCATGAGAGTGGTTGTAAATTAGCAATAAAATAGGCCATGAACTATGTGTACTACTGAGGCTTCAATATGGATTCGTTCCATCTGTGCACAACTTAAGTCTTATATTTCTAATTCTATTTCTTAATGTGTGATACTGCTCATAAAATTTCTTCCATTGTGGAGAATCAGCTAGATAACGTATTTCTTCATCACATATCCTCTCATCATCATGCCATCTTAACCTTTTTTCATCATGTAAATTAGCAAAGAAACATTTAAAATTATGAATTATCGGAAGATACCAAAATAAATTAGCAGGGATCTCTATAAACTCTACATCAACCTATGATATTTATTTCAACTTATACATTGATGTCCCACATTTAGGAAAATTTGACAGAAATTTATATTCCTTCATATATATCATACAGTCATTTAGATAGGCATGTATTTTCTTATATCCCAATCCCATCAGGTATAATATTTTCTTAGCATTATAATGTGAATCTCGAAGATCGTTGTATTTTGGAATAATGTCTTTAAATAATTTTAGTAGCTCTGTAAAACATATATTACTACATCCATGTTTCTTATATAGGATAATAAATATTAACACCACCGACAAAACCATAAAATCAATACAACTAGGATACAATAGTTTTTCAGCATCACCATGTAGATGCGCAACTATTGGTTCTATCTCAATTTGTTATGCTACAATATCACAAATCATTTCTTAAATTCCATCAGAGTTACAATCTTGAAAATCATCTTCCTTAGTTGATCTAACATTATATATAGTTTTCCCATGCCAAATATAAGGGTTGTAACTCAGATGAAAACCATGAAAAATCCGATGATATTTGATCTCTCTACTTTTCAACTTCTTCATATTCAAAAATTTCAGGCATGGACAGAAAAAATGTCATTTCATGGAACTTTTTGTTTAGAAAATTAAGAAAAGGCATAAACACCATCCTTATATTCATTAATCATTAAATGTGTTGTAATATAACTTCAACTCATTATTACCTATAAAAAATATCAAAATTAAAAAGACTTTTTAGGATAAGCCAAATTTATATTTATATGAAAAATAAAATAATTTTAATGTAAAAAAATTTTGAAATATAAAAAATATATATGCGTATTTGAAAAAGATATGCATGGAAATAATTTTTAAAAGAAAATATAGTGAGATATGACATTTTTATATTTATATTAAATATTGACATAATTTGAATGTAAAACAATTTTTAAAAAACAATTGGGAATATATGTGTTAGTAATTAGAGATTTGGGAACATTAAAATGGATGATTCTACTCAATTTTTATCTATATAAAAAAGTTATTCATCTTATAGAAAAGTTTTTGATGGAATTATTATACAATGATGATAAAAAATCCATGATAAAATTGTCAAAGGGTATGAAAGTAAAGTTTAATTTTTAATGAAAATACTTTATAAAGAATAACTTTCTTTCCCAAGAATATGTTATCTCTAAATATGTGGAAGTGGAAGAATTTGAAAACTACAAATACTTATGGTAATAATTTATTACCTCTATCATAAATAATAAAACCTTCAACAAATTAACTATGAAATCTATAATGTTGATGGAAGAGTAAACCTTATTGTTAAATTAGAATATTCTCCTGAATAGATAAATGTTTGGAGGGATAATATGAAAATAATTTTAGGCTAACATATCTCTCTCATATGGATCATGATATAAGAGTATAAATTCATCTTGGATCCTCCCTTTTTAATGTACACAAATAATACATCCTGGTGAAATTGGATACCAAATTCACCCTTCCATAAACATGAAATATAAAATATAAATATTAAAATATGTATACTTTCACCACCTTGATCCAAAGAAATAGGTATTAAAGGGTTAACATCTCTAGTGAGATCTCGAATAGCTTCCTCAATATGAATCTTTTTATGTAAAAGAAGGCAATAACCATGTAAATATTAATATAATCTTTAATGAAGAATTTAAAATTAGCTAACCCCTTCATTTGATGATATTATGAGCTCTTATCCATAAAAAAATACATTATTGAAGTCTTTAATTTCTCTAAACTCATATTAAACAAGTAAATAGAAGTAAAAGAATACTCTAGGATATAATGGGATATCAATATTATAGACAAATATACCTATACTTATCATTGAATGACTACCCCATAAGAAATATTTACAATCATTCACCTTCAATTTATTTTTCTTCAATAACTCATAGAGAAAATAAGAGAGGATTACATAGCTCAATATGATGACTATATTCACCTCTATATCTCTTGTGTCCAACCAAGATTATTTTTAAAGAGAAAGGTAGAGTAAGTTTGTTTATATACAAACACTTAATAAAGAGTTTTATCATATAAAGAAAAATAAAATATTGAATATAAAAGGATTTTAAATTTAAATATATTAAAAAAATTAAGAATTAATGAATGATACAATTATTGACAGTAAAAAAATGCATTGAATAACTTCCTTGGTTATATGGTTACAGGGTATAACATGTGGGATAATGATTTCATGGTAGCACACACATGGAAGTACATGCACACACACATGATAGAACAAACATGGTATCAACAAAAATCATAGAACATTTATGATATCACTCTCTTGGTTTATTTTACCAAAAAAGAACTTAGAATGATATAAAATAACACTGCGGCACTTACCATGATAGTAAGAAAAATTATAGAACAATAAAATCTCAAAACACAAATTTAGGGCGTCGCAAAAAATAAAGATTGAAAACAAGGAGTGTGAGGCTTACTTGAGTGTTGCAAGTCAACCTGATTGATCCGGTTATAATAGAGACGAAGAATGATATTGGAAAAATGAGGTTGGAGGTAATGAATTCAAAGAATCGTTTTTAGGTTTTCTGTGTGAGAAATATGAGTTGTAGGTCGTCCAATCGTAGAAAATATAAAGATATAATATATGGCCTGATAAATCATTTAAACTATTTATCACGTAGGTTATTTAGTATCCAACGTGATAAACTTTTTTTTATGTTTATCATATCGGTTATTAAATAACCAACTTGATAAATTGACGAGATATGATTTATCACTTCAGTTATTTTATAATCGATGTGATAAATCCCTGAGATTTGATTTATCATGTCGGTTATTTTATAATTGACGTGATAAATCACTGATATTTTCTTTATCATTTCAGTAATAAAATAACCGATGTGATAAATCAAATCTCAGTATTTTTAAAATCATTTATAAAATAACTGATTCTATAAATTGATTTTATACATTTACACTGTTGGTTAAAAAATAACCTATGCGATAAACTGATTTTTATAGATTTTCACGTCGGTTATATATAGCCGATGTAAGAAACTCCGAAGTGGTAAATGTTTTTGCATTAGTGAATGGGATGATTATATATATGGTAAATAATAAAATAAATATATATAAGGGATCCATTATTTCTCTAAGACCACAAACATCCTAAACTCCATGTTCTCATCTAATCCACCCCGCTCGAACAAACCCGGGCCTCAACCAAACATATGCCTACAATAAATATGTGAGAATAGTTTGGGTACCCATGTGAATTTGAGGTCTAATCATTCTGTGAGTATTCTTCTTAAAAAACTACCAAGGGAGTCTAAAAAATACATTATACAAAATTAGGGCATTAAAAAAATTTAAAAATAGGGAATTAATTCATAAATTAATCCCAAAAATATAGTACACCTTCCAACCCTGGATCTCCAGGGTGACGCTCAGGGTTAGCCAAAACTGCTTCGGACCATGCTAGATGTCTTTTTCAAGTGTTTAATTCTCTTGAATAGGATAAATCACTAAAATAGTTATTGGATTATCCTATCGAGGATATATCACCCAAATCATATGTTTAACAAGTGGAACCATCCCTCAAAAAATATCCATCACACCCTCAAACATCGAGTGATTGTGACCGTTTTGCTCATATGGACCATACTCAATGAATCATTACCTAATGAGTTATAAAATGAGATTAATAATGTCCTAAAGTGAGAATGTAACCATGAACCTTTCCCTCCATTATCACATATGGTTCTCAAAATCACTAACACTAATATAAAATTGTCCTTTAGCAACACTAAAATGGAATTTTCAATGCTAGAGGAGCACTGATTATAAGAGTGTAATTAAAATCAATAGGCTTTAATTAGTGATGATAAAGGGAGCCTTTACCAATTATTATAAAAGAGATTATAAATAACCCCTTTATTATTGAGGTTTTTAGTGCTGATAAAGGGACTTATTGTAGTGTGCTGTAACAACACATCAACATCAGAAAGTATCTAAATGAAGTACAAATATAGAATTTTAATGAACTAAAATTTATAACACAAATAAAATAATACAAAACTATATTATATAAATTTAAAACATTGGTTTATACAATTATATTAGTAAGTATAAATTATTAAATACATTCAAAAACATAAATTTTGCTTTGTCTTTTTCCCCTGACCTTGACTCATGTTATTGCCAAACAAACCACCCCTGATCAAGAAAAAGAACACACCAGTATAAGAAAAAAATTATTATGTTAGTAATTATATAAATAAATAAATTAAAAATAAAGTGTTTATTTTAAACTAAACATTGATTCAAACCAAGAACATTGTGAATCTGATTGAGTTTTGATTGATTCTTGCATGTCACATCATTTCTTGTTGGTCCTCAAGAATTATTTATGTGAAAATTAACTCAATAAGTATAATATTATAATGAAAATGAAATTAATTAATTTAAATAAGATATAATTATGAAAAAAATCAAGGATTGTTATCTTCATTTTGGTGATATGATGAACATTTTAAACTAAATTGACACTTATTAAAGAAAAACATACACATGGTGTAACACCAGTCACACCATCCATCTGATCGAGGTTAGGATAATTCCTACAAATCCCAAATGATGTATGGATAATTTTTATAATGTATGAAAACAATATGGATGTATTTTCGTAGTTTTAAGTACATAACTTGTATTTTTTTATGAAAATGACATTTTAAACTAGAAACACACACTCTGATTCATACTGGTCACATCATGTGTCTGTTTGACATGAGAATGATTAATACACATCCAAAATGAATTATGAATAATTTTATTATATTATATAGATAATCCTAGTATATTTTCCATGTTTTTTTATTTGGACTTTATGAACTAAAATTTCAATTGTAAACAGATAACACAAACTTTGAGTCATAATGGAAAAATAATGTATTGGATTGAGGTAAATCTAATGTCTACATATAAAAAATTTCTTATGTATCATTTTCAAAAAGTATTAAAATAATATGGATATGTTTTATTGGTTTTTAGTATGTTAGTTGTCTTTTTTTACAAATATTTATCTCAATTTTTTTTAAAAAAAATATAGTCATGTAGGTCACACCTCTGTCAGATTGAGGTGTGTCTAATTCCTAAACATCCCAAATGACTTATGGACTGTTTTACTAAAGTATCAAAATAATATAAATGTTGTTTCTTGGTTTTGTGTACATCAATTTATTTTTCTAACTAAAATTTCATTTTAAACAAGAAACAGACACGTTGAGACATACCAGTCACATAGTGTGTCAGTTTGACATGAGGATGATTCATAGACATGAAAGATGAATAATGAACAATTTTTATAAATTATAAATATAATCCTAATGAATTTTATCAGTTTTCATTGAGTGACACTTTTTGAACAAAAATGTAAATTTTAAAATAATAATAAACACTCTGAGTCATATCGATAAAAACATGTATTAGATTGAGGAAAGGTTAATTAATAAACAAAAAAATGAAAATTTTATCAATTTCCTAAAGTGTAAAAATAGTATGAATTCATTTTCTCAGTTTTGAGTAAGTTAGTTGTCTTTTTTTACTTAAATTAATGTTAATTTTAAATAAAAAGACTCACTTGGAGTCATACCAGTCACACCGTGCATCAGATTTGGGTGAGGCTAATTAATACACATCACAAATAAATTATGTGTCATTTTAATAAAGTATAAAAATAATATGAATTCATTTCCTTGTTTTTGATTAGGTTATATATCATTTTTTTCTAAAATGACATTTTAAACTAGAAACACACACATTGAGTCATACCTGTCACATCCAATGTTGTTGTGATGTGAGACAGATTCCTATGCATCACATATGATTTATGAATTATTCTAAACAATTATCAAGATAATATATCATTTTTTCTTTATTTTTGTTGAGTGACAGTTTAAAAAAATCTAATAATAAAAACTTTTTGTCATACTAGGTACATTTAGTATCAGATTTAGGTGAAGCTGATTAATAGACATAAAAAGTGACTTATGGATCATTTTTATTTATGTATCAAAATAATAAAAATGAAATTTATCATTTTCGAAATGTAAATTTTATTTTTTACTAAAATTAATGTAAATTTTAATTAATAATACACACTTGGAGTCATACTGCTCACAATGTTACTTGGATTGAGTTGAAGATGATTCATACATGTCCCAATGTATAAAAAAATCCAAAACTACAAATTATACTAGGCTTTTAATTTCCTTTCATTGTTCAGTATCAATCACTGCATATTGACTCAATGTTCTTAGCCGATTTTTTTGACTAATAGCATCGACACAATATACAATGATTCAAGTTTGACAATGAATGGAAATTGAAATCATGGTAATATTGGCAGAAAAAAACCTAATATATCTTTTGTGGATTTTTAATATAGTTGAAGGTAAATCATGAATTCCAAAAATATCTATGGAAAAAATGAAATAGGAATTAGATATAAATAATGTGGAAATTAACTTATAAATATGAGATAAAATGAGTAAAAATTAATTAAATAAGTTATAGGAATTAAACATTTCATAATGGTTGTACACATTTATGACTCATTTCCTTATTTTCATTTTATCTATTGTAACCTCGAAGTCTAATCATTAATAAGCAAGAAAATCTTTGAACGAACTGCCCCCAATTGAACAAAAGAATCCTCTTGTATAAGAAAACAATTTTTATTTTAGTAATAATAATATAATAAATCAAAAATAAATATTAAAAAATATACTAATTCTATGAAAAATGATTTTATTGTACAAACATAATGATTACCTCTATGATTGAGAAGGGGAGACATCATTGTTCTTTCTACCAAGGCAATGTATAGAACATGAAAGAAATTGATAAATTCCAACACTAAAGGGGTGAAATGGTTTTGAGGGAGGAAAAGTAATTCAATATTTTCGTGAAGACATTATTGAATTATGGAAATACATCTTCTAGAATAAATTAAATCTACAAGGACTAATGAATGTAAATCAATGTTCCAATATATAATTTTTTCGTAAAACAGAGAATGTATATTCTAACATTACCTTTATATCTTCCCAAAGGGTTTCTTTCATTATAAAATTCTCTTCCATGAAATTGGTAACATCATCATGTGCATAATACATTTTCAACATTAGTTTTCAACCGTTTCATTTATATTATGTTAATGTTGTAGTAAAAATATAATATAATGAGGAAAAATAGTATATTAAAAAACCTGTTTACCTTCTCATTGATCACTCATTGTTTTTTACTTTTTTTTATTTAAATCCTCTATCAAAAATTGAAATCCTCTATTTATAGTCCCATATTACATATAAGGAATTTTCTATGTAGGAATCAACATGATCTAATAGTGATCTCCCAAATGAAATGGTTACAGTCGAATGAATTTTTATCTAACCTAAAAATTATTTTACTCACTAACAGGACAAATGAACATTTTATTTCTAGATCTATGAAATAAAATACCTTCACCACTTGTGATTCCATTAAAAAAATATCATCTTTTACCCATCCTCTATGAAATTCTGCTTCATGATCCCCAATTCATGAAATTTCACTACACTCCTATTGTAAACCCATTTTCAACAAAAACAATGACACATAAAATGTTGTATAATAAAATTTTTATATCAGTATAATTGTAAAGACCTGTAAAATTCAAGGAAAACTTTTTCTTATTTTTCTTTGGGATTTTACAAGAACGCAGTTTCTGAGGGCACTTGATTCTGAGGCCCGGTGTGCCCGGAATTACTATCCGAAGTTTAGCTCGTGTACGTTCAGTGAACGAACGAGCAGGAATTTTCTAACTTTTGAACTGGTGCTTGGAATCGAATTCCGAGGGCACCGATGGATTCACAGCGTCGGTAATTGCTTAGGAACACCTTTTCCGGAGTTTCATTTTCACGAGAGAAGTTGTTAAAAAAAATGGACATTAAAATAAAAATTTCAGTACAATTTTTATTTTATCTAAGTGGATTTAAGCTTTGGGTGGAAGTTGAGTAACTACCCAACTTCCCATGGGAGGTTATGAGGGTGGTGGGGCCCACATAAACCCCACCCCTTCACATTCCTTAACTCCCTCAACTCACAATTAAATTTGATAACTTAAGTTTTAATAACTTATGATATTAATGAAGTGAGTTTAATGTGAGTGTTTGAATTTCAAACTTTTGTCAAGTTAATAAAATAAGTGTGGGATTATTTTATTAAGGGTTGGCATCTTGTTGTGGAGTCTTTGGGAGAAAAGGCTAAGGAACTTGAGTAACTTCTTCGACTTCGACGAAGAACGCGAATAACACTTCGATCTCCGACGAAGAATGCCGAGTCCTCGGAAACCGACTACGCGACGCCATATACCGCGACGCCGACGACGTCTTCTTCCGCGACGTCTCTTACCGCGACGGATATTCCGCGACGAATCCTCATTCGACGAACCTCCGTTCAAGCTACGCTCGAAGTAGGGGGTTTATTTATTTTGTTTGTGATTACTACCTTGATGTTCTTCGTAAAATATGACCAATTGCTATCGATTAACGAGAGGGGGCCGGACCGCACAAACACGACCAACCCTCCTCCCTTATCTATGTTGTTGTTTCTATTGTGGATTGAAACGGGAATAGAGCGGTGTCGTCGCACCGCGCGGGATCGTGTGGCAAGGAATGTGCGGCGCCGTCGCGCCGCACCGTGAAATCGAACAAGGACGTGACGCCGCCACGCCGTGTCGGAGAAGCCCGAAGACACCCCGGCCAGAGCGGGGCGACGGCGAAGGGGCACGGCGTCGTCGCGCCGCGCTGGACGAACCAAGGTCGCGGCCGGTTCCGGGCCGCGGCGGAGCAGGGTAACAGGCGGCCGGTTCCAGGCTGCCGGCGTCGGAGCTAGGGGGACCGGACGTCACTGGTCTGTGGTGGCAGAAGACGGCCGGCCAGAGCAGGCCCGCCAGTCAAGGGAAGGCCAGGGGTTTCGAACCCCCGGCGGCCAGCTCAACGGCCCCCCCTTAATGGGGGCCGCAGTTACAAGCCAGGGGGGCAGGCGCCCCCCCCCCCCCTCTTCAAACGGCTCATCCGTTTGGCCGAGCGCCTGGCCAGCATGCCCAACGCGCCGCACCCAGGTCGGGCCAGACCCGGACCCGGTTCGGGTCGACCCGGTTTGGGCTGAACCTGGGGGTATCGGGCTGGGTCGGACCGGGCCCGAACCCCTTAATACCGAATCTCTTCCGATCGGACGCACATAACATGTGCTACGAAACTCCGATCGACACACCGTCAGTTGAGATACGATCCTTGGATCGAGACGGTCGTTTTGGTATATCTCACATAAGGTTTCAGAATAATTTGGGTTCATCCAAGTTTGTTCGTACACGAAACCAACCAGGCCCTCGGAGCAGAAACACTCGTATCTTGAGCTCCGGACGTCCGATTGATGTGTCGTCGACTTTGTTGGATTCCTATTAGTGAGATGAATCTTTTGGCTTACTCAGACCGAGGTTTGGACGCAGGCGGAGTACGGCCGGGTTGGTTTTGACTTAAAAACCAACCGGGCCCCTGGGACGAAAAGGCCAATAACTCTCAGACCGGGCATCCAATTGATGTGCCGTCTGAGACGTTGAGTTCCTGTTGACGATACGGAACTTTTGGATACATCAACTCCAGACTTTGTGTCATTTGATGTATCAGCCTCTCGGCTCATGGAGCGGACCCTCCCAAACGAGCTTGTTGTATGCGGGAACCCTAGTGCTGGCTGCGTTTGCGACTGCGACGACGACGACTGTACAGAGATCCTCATTGGATTCGACGGCGAAAACTACAACACTCATCAATCCTACGTGGATCAGTGCTACCGATCCTGTGTGGGTCCGATCCTGTGTGGGTCAGCGCTCAGCGGTTCTGTGTGAGCCAGCGCCTACAGATCCTGTGTGGGTCTGATCCTGTGTGGGTCATTGCGGGGGTTAGTTACCTATCGATCCTTTGTGGGTCAAATCTTATGTGGGTCATTGCGGGGGTTAGTTACCTATCTATCCTTTGTGGGTCAGATCCTATGTGGGTCATTGCGGGGGTTAGTACCTATCGATCCTTTGTGGGTCTGACGGCTTAGAAGAATCAATGGCAATATCTGATCATCTCTATCGTCATAAGAAGAAGTATACCTGTGTGAGATGAATATTTTTTTGCTTTCCTTTGTGGATTGTGTTGTGCTATGTTGTGTGGATTACGTTTTGGCTTCCTGTGTGGACTGTGTTGTACTTGGGCTTGGATGTTGGAGCGTACTGGATTTGATGACTTAGGTATATGTATGGGCATATACCTAAGCAGTGTCGGATGTTACTTCGTGAATGTATCTTTCCTTTGTGGATTCTAGGAGACCTTCAGGGGTCTCGGGGTCCCTACTGAGTAGCTTATACTCACCTCTGCATGGGCTATGCCCGCACTACGTTGTGTTGGTTGCAGACGATGGACAACACTTATCGTGGTTGAGGCTTCCAGAGTAGGACGGTACCTAGAGGTGGACCACTGGACGGGACATACTCGGAGCGGTCGGATGGAACCGAGGAGCAGTGGAGGCTATCTGTACTCACCCTTCAGGTGAGATTTCTAGTGGACAACTCAGCGTTATGAATTTACTTTTTTTTGTTGTTTTCCCTTCCAGTTGTACTTTACTTTCAGTTTGGGTTTGTATACTGGCCCACTTACTTTTCCGCACTTACTGTTGTACCCAACTTTTACTTAGTGTTTACTTCTACTGCTTTCTTGCTCTGTGGTGTTTGTTTACATTACAAAGGTAATGAATTCCCTTTTTATCGGGAATTACGCCTTGGTGCTAGTCGCCAGCCCCTGGCCTATGGAAGACGGGGTTGGGGTAGTCACGGCACGGGCCCCGAGGATGGGTTGTGACAAATTGGTATCAGAGGAGTTCGGTTCTACCGCAGAACATTGGACTCTGGTCTTTTTCTATGTGAAATAATAGTGCTAAGCGTATTAGGTGTGGTTATCAGTCCAGGGAGTCCAATGATGGCGCGGCGGCCGATGTATCCGTACACCAGGACCCTGAATCCTGATTTCCGACTTAATGCACGAAAACATTGATTGCATGTGTGTTTCAAGTTTTCTTTGTGATTACTTTGTGTCAGCTCACCAGGTATACTATTCTAACCATGACGCACCTATTTCCTTTTCAGGATGGCCCCACGACGGCAGCCATCTAGGGTTCCGAGAGTTGTTTGTGACGACAGCCCACCGAGCGAAGAGGCCTCGGTGCAGGGCCCTTTGACAAAAGAGGCACCGGCAGTACCCCTACCAGCCGAGCCACCGATGCTACCAGCCCCAACCGCTGACGATGCACGTCACCTTAGTGCACTGCATGAGTTCTAGCGCCAGTGACCGCCCAAGTTCCACGGGGAGACGGACCCCCTGACAGTCGAGGACTGGCTGGAGGCAGTGGTATGGGTTTTCAAGTTAGTGAGGACACTAGCAGACCTCATGGTGATCCTCGCAGCGAGCCTACTACACGCAGCAACAGGCAGATGGTGGATCTTGATGCTCCAGGTGCCTGATGAGGCATCTCTTCTCTGGACAGACATTGAGATCCTCTTCCGCTCAAAGTTCGTCCCAGCCACCCTCTGTGCCGTGCGCATCTAGGAGCTTCTTCAGCTACGGTAGCGCAGCTTGACAGTTTCCCAGTACTCGGCGAGATTTACCGATCTCTCGCGTTACTCGACCGACATGGTACGTGACCCATTCTTCCGGGCCCGGACCTTCGATCATGGATTGAGGAAGGAGATCAGGGCATCGCTGATCTCCCTCAGCTTTCCGACTCAGGCAGGGGTACTGGAGCGAGCCCTTCACATCGAGAGCTTTCTTGCTGAGTCTACACCAGCGGCAAGACCTACCGCAGGGTGGCACGTAGCAGAGTCCTCTGCAGCAGGTAGTCTACGGATGACTCATGGGTCCAGGCAGAACAGAACCTCAGTCAGACGACCTCAGGAGACTGGCTCAACAGTGCAGGGCACACAGCGCGGAGCCAGTCTTTCGAGAGGCAGGCAGTGCTACCCATGCGGCAGGCAGGGCCACATGGCTCGTGACTGCCCGACCCGCCGTGCCGAGGAGCAGCAGACGGTTGAGGGGCCACCCAAGTAGAGGCCGAGGTTCGACCGTGGTGGTCCGCAGGGAGCAGGAAGACGATGCAGAGGAGATGACCGAGCAGTAGGTGGTGGGCGACGCTTTGAGGCTCTACCACCACCACCACAAGGAGTTCCACCCCGACCACAGGGAGCTGGCGGGCATAGATAGGCACATCTCCATGCAGCGGAGGCCTATGACCATGGCACGCTCGAGATGATTCGAGGTACTATTTGTTTTTATTCCACCCTTGCTGCAGTTCTTATAGACACATGAGCGAGTCATTCATTCATAGCCGCTGCCCTTGTTCAGAGCTCGGAGATTCCGACAGAGTCGTTGGCTCGATCCTTACAGCTAGAGACTTCTACGGGAGCAGACTCAACGATTACGCACTCGTGCCGGTAGTGTGAGCTTACTCTAGGAGGTGAGAGCTTCGGCTGGGATCTTCTTGTAGCGGCGTCGAGGCCTTAAGATTTCATCTTGGACATGGATTTGTTATCTACAGTCCATGCACAGATTGACTGTATTAGGCTCAAGGTGCGATGTGTACGCACCAACGGGAGCAGGTTCACCTTAACCGGCGAGAAGGGAGCCTTCACAACACAGGATGGACTCTCACAGAGGAGAGGACAACCCACCACTCATCAGTTGGCTAGCCTCATCCTAGGAGCAGTTGACGTGGGGAGTCATAGTTTTCCTGCAGTGGTGGATCAGTATGCGGACGTTTTCCCCGATGATGTCCTAGGGCTACCTCCTCGCAGAGAGGTAGAATTTTATATTGACCTGTACCCCAGGACAGCCCCGATATGGACTCCAGCATATCGGATGGCCCCTGCTGAGCTTAGAGAGCTACGGGTACAGTTGGAGGACTTACAGGGCAAGGGGTTCATCCGACCCAGTGTCTCACCCTGGGCTTCCCCGATTTTGTTTGCCAAGAAGGCGGACGGGAGCTTGCGAATTTGTGTCGACTATCGTCGCCTGAGCCAGGTGACAGTAAGAAACAAGTATCCGCTACCGAGGATTGATGACCTCTTCGATCAGATCAAGGGAGCACGGTGGTTCTCGAAGATAGAGCTCAGGTCAGGCTATCATCAGCTCAGAGTTCGGGATGAGGACGTGGAGAAGACGGCCTTCAGATATCGGTATGGCCACTATGAGTTCTTGGTTATTCCGTTCAGCATAACCAATGCTCCAGCAGTGTTCATGGCCCTCACGAACAAGATCTTTCAGCTATACCTCGATCGATTTTTCATGATCTTCATCGACAGCATTTTGATTTACTCGACCACTAAGGAGGAGCACGCCCACCACTTTCGGGTTGTACTAGACACACTCCGAGAGCACCAGATTTATTGAAAGCTCTCGAAGTGTCAGTTCTGGATACGCGAGGTCCAATTCTTGGGGCACGTCATCTCTGAGGCGGGAGTTGCAGTGGATCCTGCAAAGATCGAGGCAGTTCTAGCTTGGGAGCCACCCAGGAGCGTGATGGAGGTACGGAGTTTCTTGGGACTAGCAGGATACTATCAGAGATTTGTGCCAGACTTCTCCAGAGTTGCGGAACCACTATCAGCTTTGACAAAGAAGGGGAAACCCTTTGTGTGGTCAGACAGATGTCAGCAGAGCTTCCAAGAGCTGAGACAGAGATTGACCAGCGCCCCAATCTTGAGGTTTCCTGAGGAGGGAGTAGGGTACGTAGTCTACTGCGATGCATCAAGGAACAGACTCAGATGTGTCCTGATGCAGGAGCGGGCGGTGATCGCCTATGGATCATGTCAGTTGAGGCCGCATGAGAAGAACTACACTACCCATGACCTGGAGTTAGTAGCAGTGGTCTTCGCTCTGAAGACATGGAGACACTACCTGATGGGCGAGCACTTTACAGTCTTTTCTGACCATCAGAGTCTCAGGTACATCTTATCTCAGAAGGACCTAAACATGAGACAACGACGATGACTCGAGTTTCTCCAGGACTATGACTTTGAGATAGTCTATACTCTTGGGAAGGGAAACGTGGTAGCCGATGCTCTTAGTAGGGGGACGGGCATTCAGCTACTTGAGGAGGTGACAGAGCAGCTAGCCTCTTTGCAAATATCCTTCATGGATAGAGATGGAGTAGCCTTCCTTCAGTCTCTCACAGTCACCCCTCCACTACTACAGCGGGTCAGAGAGGCACAGCGTGGGGACGCTGACTGTGAGATGTGGCGTGCACAGATATCCTCAGGATAGGCACCTGTTGGTTTCTCCTTTGGAACAGAGCAAGATATCCTTTTCAGAGGACGTACCTTGGTACCAGTTGCTTTACGGTAGGAGGAGCTGAGAGATTTTCACACTTCTCCCTTGGCGGTACATTCTGGAGTGGTGAAGATGTACAAGGATCATAGACGACAACACTGGTAGTCGGGCATGAAGAAGGATGTGGTAGAGTTTGTTTCTCAATGCCTCACCTTCCAGTAGGTGAAGGCAGAGCACCAGGTACCAGCAGGCTTGGTACAACCCTTGGAGGTCCCGGAGTGGAAGTGGGACGGGATATCCATGGACTTCGTGACTAGAATTCCACGCACTTCCAGAGGTCACGACTCCATTTGGGTGATTTTCGACCGACTGACCAAGTCGGCTCACTTCTTACCCATCAGAGAGCAGGGCTCAATGGAGATATTGGGACGTCTCTACGTTCAGGAGATTATAAGGATTCACAGTGTTCCATCATCTATCGTCTCTGATCGAGATGCTCTCTTTACTTCCCGGCTTTGGAAGGGGTTGCAGGAGGCGTTCGGGACGCAGCTACGTCTGAGCACAGCCTTTCACCCTCAGACGGATGGTCAGATGAAGAGGACCATTCAGACTCTCGAGGACATGCTCCGCACATGTGTCCTCGAATTTGGTCGTAGCTGGGAGGACCACCTACCCTTGGTGGAGTTCGCGTACAACAACAGCTACCACTCCACCATCGGGATGGCACCATACGAGGCGTTGTACGACCGACCTTGAAGATCTCCTTTGTGCAGGAGATACCCTTGGGAGTCAGCACTTGTGGGACCGGAGATGGTCCATGCCATGACAGAGAAGGTCCAGGTCATCTAGGAGCGGATGAGGACAGCTCATAGCCGGCAGAAGTCTTATGCTGACAGGAGGTGTAGGCCACTAAAGTTAGAGGATGGCGACCACGTCTTCTTGCGTGTCTCAACTCGACGTGGATTACATAGATTTGGACAAGGTGGAAAGTTGTCTCCACGCTTCATCGGACCGTTCCAGGTCCTCAGCAGGATTGGCGAGGTGGCTTATCGCGTGGCTCTACCACCTCAGTTGCACCGGGTGCACGACGTCTTCCACATATCACAGCTGAGGAGATACGTACATGACCCGACACATATCATTGACCATGGGGAGCTGGACATTGATGATGGGGTGACTTTTGTGGAGGTCCCGGTGGAGATCGAGGATCGACAGGAGCGGGTCCTACGTGGATGATTGATTCCTCTAGTGCGCATCAGATGACAGTATGGGAACCTCCAGGAGATCACTTGGGAATGGGAGGCTCAGATGCATGCTCAGTACCCACTTTTGTTTCCCTAGCTTATGATGTATCTTTACGGGGACGTAAAGCCCTGAGGTGGGAGTAATATAAAGACCCGTAAAAATCAAGGAAATTTTTTTCTTAATTTTCTTTAGGATTTTACAAGAACGCAGTTTCTGACGGAATTTGATTTTGAGGCCCGGTGTGCCCGGAATTACTATCCGAAGTTTAGCTCGGGTACGTTCAGTGAACGAACGAGCGGGAATTTTTGAAATTTTGAACCGGTGCTCAGAATCGAATTCTGAGGGCACCGATCGATTCGCAGCACCGGTAATTGCTTAGGAACACCTTTTCCAGAGTTGCGTTTTCACGAGAGAAGTTGTTAAAAAAATTGTGGAAGTTAAAATAAAAATTTAACAACAATTTTTATTTTCTCTAAGTGGATTTAAGCTTTGGGTGGAAGTTGGGTAACTACCCAACTTCGCATGGGAGGTTATGAGGGTGGTGGGTCCCACACGAACCCCACCCCTTCACATTCCTTAACTTCCTCAACTCACAATTAAATTTGATAACTTAAGTTTTAATAACTTATGATATTAATGAAGTGAGTTTAATGTGAGTGTTTGAATTTCAAACTTTTTTCAAGTTAATAAAATAAGTGTGGGTTTATTTTATTAAGGGTTGGAATCTTGTTGTGGAGTCTTTGGGAGAAAAGGCAAAGGAACTTGAGGAACTTCTTCGTCTTCGATGAAGAACGCGAAGAACACTTCGATCTATGATGAAGAACGCCGAGTCCTCGGAAACCGACTATGCGACGCCGTATACCGCGACACCGACGACGTCTTCTTCCGCAACGTCTCTTACCACGACGGATATTCCACGATGAATCCTTGTTCGACGAACCTCCGTTCAAGCTACGCTCGAGGTAGGGGGTTTATTTATTTTGTTTGTGATTACTACCTTGACGTTCTTCATGAAATATGACCAATTGCAATTGATTAAAGAGAGGGGGCCGGACCGCACAAACACGATCAACCCTCCTCCCTTATCTATGTTGTTGTTTTTATTGTGGATTGAAATGGGAATGGAGCGGTGTCGTCGCACCACGCGGGATTATGTGGCAAGGAAAGCGCGGCGCCGTCGCGCGGCGCCATGAAATCGAACAAGGACGTGACGCCGTCGCACCGCGTCGGAGAAACCCAAAGACATCGCAGCCGGACTGCGGCCGCGGCAGAGGGGCGCAGCGCCATCACACCGTGTCGGACGAACCATGGTCGCGGACGGTTCCGGGCCGCCGGCGTCAGAGCTGGGGGAACCGGCCATCTCCGTTCCGTGGCGGCAGAAGCCGTTCGGCCAAAGCAGGGCAGCCGGACAAGGGAAGGTCGGGGGTTTCAAACCCCCTGTGGCCAGCTCAACGGCCCCCCCTTAATGGGTGCCGCAGTTACAAGCCAGGGGGCAGCCCCCCCCCCCTTCAAATGGCTCGGCCGTTTGGCCGAGCACCTGGCCAGCGTGCCCAGCACGCCGCACCCAAGCCGGGCCGGACCCGGACCCGGTTTGGGTCGCCCGGTTCGGGCCGACCCTGGGGGTATCGGGCCGGGTCGGACTGGGCCCAAACCCCTTAATACCGAATCTATTCCGGTCGGACACCCATAACTTGTGCTACGGGACTCTGATCGATGCACCCTCAATTGAGATGCGATCCTTGGATCGGGACGGTCTTTTAGGTATATCACACTTAAGGTTTCGGAATACTTTGGGTTCGGTCGAGTTGGTTCGTACACGAAACCAACTAGGCCCTCGGATCGGAAACGCTCATATCTTGAGCTCTGGACGTCCGAATGACATGCCGTCAACTTTGCTGGATTCCTCTTAGTGAGACAGATCTTTTGGCTTACTTGTACCGAGGTTTGGACGCAGACGGAGTACAGTCGGGTTGGTTTTGACTTAAAAACCAACCGGGCCCCTAGAACGAAAAGGTCAATAACTCTCAGACTGGGCGTCCGATTGACGCGCCGTCTGCGACGTTGAGTTCCTGTTGAAGATACAGAACTTTTGGATACATCAAACTTGGACTTTGTGTAAGTTGATGTATCATCCTCTCGACTCATGGAGCGGACCCTCCTGAACGAGCTTGTTGTATGCGGGAACCCTAGTGCTGGCTGCGTTTGCGACTATGACGATGACGACTGTACAAAGTTCCTCAGTGGATTCGGCGGCGACGACTACAACACTCAGCGATCCTACGTGGATCAGTGCTACCGATCCTGTGTGGGTCTGATCCTGTGTGGGTCAGCGCTCAGTGGTTCTGTGTGATCCAGCGCCTACAGATCCTGTGTGGGTCTAATCCTGTGTGGGTCATTGCGGGGGTTAGTTACCTATCGATCCTTTATGGGTTAGATCCTATGTTGGTCATTGCGGGGGTTAGTTACCTATCGATCTTTTGTGGGTCAGATCCTATGTGGGTCATTGCGGGGGTTAGTACCTATCGATCCTTTGTGGGTCCGACAGCTTAGGTGAATTAGTGGCAATATTAGATAATCTCTATCGTCATATGAAGAAGTATACCTGTGTGAGCTGAATCCTGTTTTTCTTTCCTTTGTGGATTGTGTTGTGCTATCTTGTGTGGATTACTTTTTTCTTTCCTGTGTGGACTGGGTTGTACTTGGGCTCAGATTTTGGAGCGTAGTGGATTTGATGACTTAGGTATATGTATGGGCATATACCTAAGCAGTGTTGGATGTTACTTTGTGAATGTATTTTCCTTTGTGGATTATCCTTTGTGGATTCTGGGAGACCTTCGGGGGTCTCAAGGTCCCTACTGAGTAGCTTATACTCACCCCTGCATGGGCTATGCCCGCACTACATTGTGTTGGTTGCAGACGACGGACAACACTGATCGTGGTTGAGGCTTGCGGAGTAGGACGTTACCTGGAGGTGGACCACTGGACAGGACATACTCGGAGCGGTCGGCTGGACCCGAGGAGCAGTGGAGGCTATCTGTACTCACCCTTCAAGTGGGATTTCCAGTGGACAGCTCGGCATTGCGGCTTTAATTTTCAGTTGTTGTTTTCCCTTCCAGTTGTACTTTACTTTCAGTTTGGGTTTGTATACTGGCCCACTTACTTTTCCGCACTTACTGTTGTACCCAGCTTTTACTTAGTGTTTACTTATACTTCTTGCTTTCTCTGTGGTGTTTGTTTACTTTAGAAAGGAAATGCCTTCCCTTTTTATCGGGAATTACGCCTTGGTGCTAGTCGCCAGCCCCTGGCCTATGGAAGGCAGTCTTGGGGTAGTCACGACACGGGCCCCGAGGACGGTTCGTGACAATAATAATTCTAGAATATGAAGTATTTTCATAAATTAGATTTCTACCCTTGGAACCAGATATGCACATCACTTATTCCACAAGTGTAACTCCAATATTCCTCATCATATGACAATAATAATTTTTTAATATAATTTATAACCATTTATTACATAACTAGTATGATATATAACATTTTTATTCATTCCCTAGGATACCCATTGAAGTCGTTCGACAATTGAATTTGAATTTTTAGATAACTACTTATAACATTAATATTAAAATAATCCTAAAATTTGTCCATTATGTATATTTGATATCTGTAATTCATCCCATAATGGATTCAAATATATAATAATTTATATTTTCAATTAAAAGTGTGGATCAAAATATTTACTATTATTATAAATGTAAAGGTACACCTGCTCGAAACCTACAAACGTAATTGAAACAATATCTCTTCTAGAAATACCACCATCTATAAGGCTTTTCCTATGATTAGACTTTTGGATACTAATTTTTTCATCATCTGATAGTTAATAGGTAAAAAATTCAACAACTTCTCAAAACATATATCATTATTTAATACAACATTTTGGACAACTTAAATCCTTGACATACCCTTTCAATGTATTCATATACTATTCAATGGGGTACATCCAACTATAATGGAAAAGCCCACACATTTGAAACTCTCAAATCAAGTGAACCATCAGGTTTACCATTATATCAAATAATGATGGTGGGAGAAACATCTATAATTCACAAAATATTTCTACAACCTCCATATTAATGAATGGAAAATTAATCATGTCTATAACTTTACTGCACATGAAATTGAAAAAGAAGTGGAGTTTGGTTAATATATATTGTAATTTTTTATTAATAATTCAATGGGAATCAACAAGAATCAAATAATGCATCAAAATAGGATAGTAATTTGATTTTACTTTATGTAACCTAAAGTTTTTATTAACATGACATTATTTCTACTTGATGATGGAGGAAGAAATCTATACACTTTTCCCTTCACCGGTGCTAATTCTTCTCTTATAGTCATATCATTCATGTCTATCCTTACCTTAATTCTATCATTCTATTTCATAAAACTTTTATTAACATTCCAATAACACTATAAAATACCTTTATTCTATGTTAATGACTTCAATAAATTTTCCAACAAACAAAAAATTCCTATACATCAAGTCAAAAAATTGACCTATTATTCTAACATGATTTCGTGAGGTTTTTAAAAAATGGTTTACTGAAAATAGTGTTAATATCTTTTAATTCATTGAACAGTTTATAACCTATTAGTGGATTTGGTGTTTTAATTTGTTTGATATTACCATTGAATGATATCATCCAAAAATAGTATTTATTTTATCTATGTAAAATAAAATTATGTCCTATGAACATATTTTTTATGAATGTTTCAAATGAACTAACTGTGTGCATTATTTATAAATGGGGAACCACAACATTCCTTTAATTCTACATCTAGATAAATTTCCATAAGTAGTAAATTAATTTATTTTCTCATACAACATGTCTATAAATGTAAATTATTCCCTTCTATGAGTATCATACATTGCAACAACTACATCCCACATCAATTTCATATCTTTGATAAATGAATCCAAAAAGATATCGATATCATTACTGGTTTCATTGGTCTAGATATAAGCATAGAAAACATAATTTATTTTTTCTTCATGGATAAAAATGGAGGAATATTATAATTTAATAACATGATAAGCCATGTACTATGAGTACTACTCTGTAGAAAAAGGATAGATCATTTCCAAATTCTGGATACTTGAAATAAATTTTCTTCCACTGAGTAGAATCTACTAGATGATGTATGTTTCCATATTTTATTCTTGTATCTACATGCCATGTCAATTGTATTATGGTTTCTTAAAATACATATAGTCTTGTAAACTGTATAACGATAGGAATATAATGTACACCTTTCGATGTACTTGATTCATTTTTCTTTAATTGATCCACGCCACACTTAGGAAATTTTACAAGTGGTTCATGGTCCTAGTGAAATAATATTTAATCATTTCTAAAAACATGAATTTTTTTGAATATAACACCCACTAGATATATCATTCATTTAGTTTCATAGTTTGGACATGTACGTTCATTTTATTCTGAAATCATATCATTTAAGACACTAAGTAGTTATGTTAAGCTGGTTTCACTCCACCTGATGCCATCTTACAAATTATATTACTTCAATATAGATGATAATGTTGTGTATTTAGTATAACCATCATATAATGGTCCCTTAGCACAATTATTTAACTTCTAAAATTACTTTGGAAAATCATGAAGGTTATATTTAATTTTTTTTTTCACTTCTTCCATGTGATCTCCATTATCAATAAAAGTGGTATTCACAAAATTTGATCCATAAACCATAGTACCATCCAAATCAGTGTGTACATTCCGTTTTTACACATTTTTAGTCAAATATTTATTGTTGTAATCTATTCCATGAAAAATAAAATGCTCTTCTAACACTCATAGACTATTTTTTCTTGAATAAAAATAAAATAAACACATAAATTGGATTTGAGAAGTGTTTTATAGATGATCTATTGCAAACATGATGAACTATTTAACTCCATATTTATACTCAAATTCCAAAAGACTACTGTGCATCCATTTTTTATTCATATCCATCAGATTAATATTTATAAAATATTCATTTTATAAAATAAATTATTAAATACACATATATTCATCATCAAAGGTGAATGTTATATATAATTATTATAAGGGGAACACAAAATTTAATTATTTCAAATAATTTATGTATGATTTGAAGGAAATGGGTGATTGAATTCAAGAAAATAATTACTCAACCAAGGTATGTGTTATCATCTAAATTCATCCAAAGGTGAAAGTTATAAGAAACTATCATCCTCATCAGCTTCATCGCCCAAATTTTTATTAAACTTTTTTGTTGCTTTTGACTTAACATCCATCTCTTTTGGGAAACACCTATGTTTATTGAACTACTATAACAAAAATTTCTCCCATACTGAGTACCAGTGATCATTTTTTATGAATATTTCTCAAATTAGTTCAAGATATATAGAAGAGATGGGGGCTGAGTCTTACGCATAAAATTTTAATAATAATTGATTGGGAGATGATGTTGATGAAGATGAAACCAAACTTTCATATCCTAAATAATGGGTGTACTTAGAATTTTTCATTGTTTCTATTATTATAATAACTAAAATTGAAAATAAAAAATTTAAATAAGTTTTTATTCATATGTAAAATATTAATAAATAATATAGAATAAGGCATATAGAAGCTATTTTAATTTTTTAATCTAGTGTTGCATACCATTTTAACAATAATTTTTATAAAGATAATTAAGATAAATATGTTTCACATAGCCATAGATATAGTGTTTCATTTAGATAAGGCATAATGGAAGGGAATAAAGATGATTCTTGAGTTGAACCAAAATTGAGTACAAGACATAGAATGAAGAAACATCTATATCATGAATTCATATATTTCAAATCCTTTATTTTTCTTATTGATAGATATCAACACAATAATATTATGAAAAAATATATCTTAGGGGGATAACCTTATATGATGATATAAAGTTATATATTGAATCATTGTATTCAAAATATGTTAAATTATAAAAATAATCATTTAATGATGAAATAGATTCTATTATAAGAAATAATACTTGCGTCTTTACATATTTTCTAAAATATTCAAATCATATTAGTTGTAAATGTGTATTTAGAATCATGTATGAATCTAATTATAAGATTCATGTTTTTAAAGAAAGATTAGTTATCAACATATTCAAGAAAACAGAATAGATTAGTTATTTTTATACATATTCTCATTTTATTTACAATAAGAAAATAGGGATATTATTTGACATTAAATTTGATAAATAATTTAGATTTATTATTTTGATACTTATACTCATTTAGTTAAACTAACAAAAATAATGATATTTTTTTCTTTTAAATTAATTAAATCATGTTTTTGTTCATTAAAAATATGTTAAAACTATATTTTTTATTTGAAATTAAAATAAAAAATTTACATGGAATAATATGATGATTGTCAAAAATATTTAATAAATTCCCTAAATTACATTTAAAATGAAATAGTCACTTTCATTGTTCGGAAATATATGAAAATAATTATGAGGAGAGAAATTTTTGTGGTGATAGAAATAAATAAACAGATACTATTTTAAAAGAAAGTGCATAAATCTGTATTAGTCTCTCGAAACAATTAGAAGAAACGAACAAAATTATTTTGGTATTCAAATAATAATGCACCAATTATAAAAATTTGTGTCCCAATATAATTAAATAAATGGAAGATGAAAAGAAAGGGATTAAGTAGATAACCAAAAATTAAAATAAGTTTTTTTATCAACGATGCTCAATTGGGGACTAGAGGAAAAAGTATTAAATTGATTGAACATCTATTGAAAGAAACTAAATAAATTAATGAAGATAAAATTATAGAGATAATAAATATAATGAAGTGAAAGTAAAAATAGAACATAATGGGAAAATAATTATAAATATGAAATTATATGAGATTTATACTAAATTGGGTAATATTAAATTAATAAAATTATTTTCTTCTCAAAAATTAAAAAATAATGATCACACCCCACAATATTCAATGGAGGATTATTATAGTGAATGATATCTATCTGGTGGAATGAAAATAATCATATAATATAATAATACAAATATATCTACATCAAAATAGAAATATACCATCTATTTTTTAATATAATTTTTGTGAAAAAACTATTTTCATGTGAACCACATGTTTCAAATGAAAATTATTGAATAACTTGTTTATGAAAACTTATTAAGGACACTACACTATATCCAAGGTGGCTGGTAGAACGTTTTTAACCAATTTTTAACAAAATAAATCCCAAACAATTTATATAGTCACTTGAAAAATACAAGCTTCGAGTTATGAAAATACTAGACTACATGTTGTTTAATATTTTAATCCATTGTCTATGAGACATTTGACTTTTTATAATAAATTTTATCATTGTGAATTGGATATTTTGTAAAACATATGAATTCTAATGGTAAAATGGAAGGCTTGTTTTAGGTGGAAAATGTCTCAGATGAAGTAAAATCCATATAAACTGAAAAAACATATTTCAAACTCAATTAGACTTGAAATGATTAGAAATATACGTGGTACTAGAAATGGAAGAAGTCACCATGAAAAGGAATGCATGTAAAAATCATTCCAGCATGAAAGCAACAATGGATGATGAATAAGAAAATATAATGAAAAAAATTATTAAAATAGATATCACCAAATAAGCAAAATGTGTGAGGAGAAGGATAAGAGTCAATATACATTGGTTTAAAGATTTGATTCATCCGAGAGGAATAGAGATATCGCCTTCAAAATCCTGGATTCATTTGAGCCTTAGGTTATTCGATACTTGATTCATTAGAGCATTGAATTATACCCTTGGATTCATTCAAGATTTGATTCAAGGTTGGATTTTCCATGGAGGAGTGATGACCAGAGGTGGCTACGACATATAGCTTTAGAATTCAAGATAGAATTAGTCATAGATAGAGTTATTAAATTGATCAGGGACACTTTTAAGAGAGCTTTTAAAAAACCACTGATAAGGATCCCTTTTATCATCTTTAAATTAATAACCAGTAATAAAATTCCATCTTTATCAGTGCTAAAGAAGAGAGGATATAATGAATATATATCAGTACTGAAACATTAGTGCTAATAAAGGATTTATAATTATAATTATAAATAAAAAATTGAAATCAATATATATATATATGTAATTATATATTATTTTATTAATGTTTTCTAATTATTTAAATATATAATTATGTTTTTATAAATAAAAAGATATTATTTTTAAACAAATAATATTTATTTACTCATAATTATAAATATATTTATATCATTATATATATTTATATATTTTTTAAAAGGTTGGGGATGAATCCTCATTTTTATTATTAATGAAAAGACCACTTTTTTATTGGGTAGAGGGAGACCCATTACATATCCTAAAGGCCCAAGACCAAGTGGTATGAATACAAGGCCCCAAATCCCATTTTTAGGCCCAAATATCACTTCGGTGAATAGTACTATTATAGTACCCGGGCTACTACACTACTTGCAATAGTACCACCACCGCTATTGTTCTTGCTACAATACCCTCCGCCACAACAGTTTCACCACTACTATAGTCCACTTTTGTAACAGTAATGCTACAGTACCCAACTATAGTAACTCGGGAACTCCTCCGCTACCCAGATTCGATCCTGGGTCTCTTGGATGCCCAGCAGGAGCCTCAACCACTTGGGTTCAGGCTCATTGGAGTATATATATACATAATTATATATATATATATATCAAATAAATATATATAAATATAAATAAAAATGTAAATATTGTAAATATATTCATTATTTTGATATATTTATTATAATTTATTAATTATTTAATTATATTGATTATGATTTTGTTATTATTTAAATATATAAGTATATAAATAACTATTTAAAAATAATATTTTTATTTTTATATTCGTGTGTCGTGATATTTTTATGTAATTATATTTACCTAATATATATATATATAGTAAATACATTCATTATTTAAATAAATTTATTATGATTTTATTACAATTTAAATGAATTTATTATAATTTTATAATTATTTAAATATATATAATTTTTTATGTATAATTATTTAAATACTTATAAAAAATTATATTTATTTATTTATAATTATAGATATATAAATTTACAAATTTAGAAAATATACATTTCTAAATATATTTATTTAAACAAGTCTGCAAATATATATTTAACATTGTTAATGAATATATAATCTTAAATGCATGAATGTCAAAAATGAGGGAAATAGAATAACTAAAAATGAGTACACTATAATAAAATTGAAAAAATAGATATATTTTATTAATTAAATATAAATTATTAAAAAAATATGTACATATATTTAAATAAATATGAATAAATATTGAAAATATAAAAACATAGTATATATATATATATAATTGAAACTGAATAAATTCCAAAAAAAATGAAAGATGAAAAAATAATATTAAAAATAAATTAATACCTAACTGTAATAAAATTAAAAATAAATAAAAAATTTTACCGATTAAATACATAATATATTAAATGTATCAAGTTATAATTACATTATAACATGAATACTAAAATTTGAATAAATAACAGTAATATTACATGTAAGTGTTTTTATATAATATTTTATTAATTACATACATATTTGTATGTGCCAATGAGTCTGTACCCAAGTGGTAGCGGCTCCTACTTGGCATCCAAAAGACCTAGGATCAAATTCGTGTAGGAGAGGATTTCTATGGTATTGTAGTATCATTGTAGCGGGGGTAACTTATTAGTACTGTAGAAGTGGCAGAACTGTAGTAGTAGTGACACTATAGTGGAGAGGTTACTATAGTAGGAACTATAGCTGCAGTGATACTATAGCAGCACTGGTACTCTAGTAGTACTTTTCACCGAAGGTCCATTTGGGAAAAAAATGGTCTTTTAGGCATTGTATTCGGACCACTTGGTCTTAGGCCTTCAGGCTTTGTAATGGGTCTCCCTCTACCCAATAAAAAAGTGGTATTTAATTTAATAATAAAAATGACGCTTTGACCCCAATGTTTAAAAAAAATACATATTTATGTGTGTGCGTTGTATATAAAAATTAATTAATTACCTTTATGAATGTGAAATAAATATTACACACATTTGATATATGTTAATTTTAAAAATAAAATGATAGTCAATCATGTCCATTACTCTACATAATTAGTAAATATTTTTAATTCATATTAATTTTTAATTATAAATTATTCTTCACAAAATATATGACTTATTTAATATAAATCATAAGTATATTGAATAATATAAATCATGTTTAATAAATATTATATAAATCCATTTATAAATATATATATTTTTTAATATGTACTATTTTTTAATATTTATAATCAATATATATGTATATAAAACTTATTCATTTTTATCAATAATTATTTAATTAATAAAATGTTTAATATATTTCTTAATTTAGTCATTTTTATTTTTTATTTTTTAATTATTTCATTTTAAATATCTATATATTTAATATATACCATTTATTAGTATTTAAAATATATATAGTATAACTAATTTGTCTATTTTTATCAATAATTATTTAATTAAAAAATATTAATTTTTTTCTAATTTTTTTTCATTTTTAAATTTTTTTCCTTTAATTATTTCATTTTTTTGGGATATTTATCAACACTAAAAATAAATAAATGATAAAGGTTACCCATTATCAATGCTTAAAATAAAACATCGATAAAGAGTATCATTTATCAATGCTAAAGAAAAGTGTTGATAAACATTTTCCTTTATCAACACTAAAAAAGAACTAATAATGGGTTCCTTTTATGAGTACTAAAGAACATTAATATAAGGTAACCTTTATCAAAGTTTGTTTTATCAATGGTAAAGGGCACCTATATTAGTGTTTTTTCTAGAACTGATAAAGGACGACATTGTTAAAGACCGGTTTTATAGTCGTGTAATCACAAGAATAAGTAATATCATGAAAAAACATCAACTATTCACAAAATATTTGACCCTTAGTCATCTAGTTAATGTATATCTTATAATTAAATGGTCTCTACCCCATACATCTTACCTAAAAATGTATTGAATACACATAATTATAACCTTAAGTGGGGATGTAACCTTGAATCTTAGCCTATGGTGTCACATTTGGTTCCCTCAAGCACTAAACAGAAGCATAAGTCATAATAAAACAAAATATCAACATTTCATGAAACATCCCTCAGTAAGACATCAATCAGAAAGGAACTCATATCATGAAAAGTTGTTGAGGAAGAAATGTACATGACTAAGCACCAAGCATATCAGATATGTCATTAGAAGATACATTAGTTAATTCTCCCAATTATTCTTTACCAATAATTCATTCAATTGAGGTGTATTTTAAAATATTAAAATGGAAACATATCTATTTCAAGTATCGATTATTTATATTAACATTCTCATTAAATTATATACATATTGCATGAGTCTATTTTTCCTCAACCAATTCAAATCCAATTTTTCATTTCAAGACAGGATTCTGATTCATGCCAATTACCTAACTACCTTATTAATCTAATTTTTGAGTAAGAATAATTTTTAAATTAAAAAAAATTAATCACATTTAAATATTGGATAACTCCTCAGGTGACTGCATGAATGGTCTTTTCACTAATGGATCCAAAAGGATCCATTGAAGGTCTTGATAAATTAAATTGTTAAAACAGTGGGTTAACAATGAGTTTATGTCACGTCCTCAATGTGTTAACATGGTTTTATGTGTTACTCATACTAATAAACACCATAAAATATATAGGGAGAGTACTTAGACCACCTACCTCAAATAGAGTCAACTTTATACCATGAAAATATTAATGACTTTTTCCCATTTCAAAATTCTATTCAACCCCTGTCAAACACAATGATTTCTTCTCTCATGCCAAAAACATTCCAACTATTTAATAATAATTATATTATAATTAGTTAATTAATGACACTAAGACTGCCATCCAACACTGAAATTAATTTATGAAGAAATACATAACAGATAACTTGTCCTAGTCAGTATAATTAACAACCCATCTATGGGATCTCCATAATAGGCTTCAAACATCATTCTGGGAAACTCCCCATCACATGGAAACAAAACAACAACCAATTTAACAAAAAAATTAAAACATTTTAAAAGTGAAACCTAATGAAGTACCTCTAATTTATAACCTGTCAATGGAACACATTCAATAACATGGAATATCCTCCCACAATCCTGATCTCAATTCTCAACATCCTTGGTAAGATTCTTCACGAACTAGTGGAATCACCATTCAACATTTCAAATATGAATTATTCCATGAACAATTGACGAGGTATACTTTGAAAAGAATTAAAGAAACATAGGTATTAAATAGAATAAAAGTCACTGAGTGGAATTCTTCACACTAAATAACATTTAGACAATTGATGAGGTGATATTGAAGGAGATCCCAAAAGCCATAACCACCCACTCCCAACATTTTTCTCATAATGGATTTGAGGGAATGAAAAAAGGGGTTTTTGGATAAATCCCATAATTTTAAGATATATGTAAAACATCCCATGAATTGCTCAAAATGTGGGAAATGGTTTTAGAGTATGCGATTTTGGGAAAGAATATTTATTTCTTGGCCTGACCAACATGTTTCATGGCACTGTAATTTGTCAATCATTTTCTTCATCCCAATTTTCATCACTAAATCCATCTTGGACCTCCCCACCAATAATTTTCACATCATGAATACCCTATTCAAAAAGTGAAGGATCTTATAGAAATCGTCAGTAGTCTTAGGCCCCATGACACTCATTTGACGACTTCTTAGACCACCATGTCATTACTGAAGACTTGTACCCCATACCTAATCATCATTTTTTATGAATAATCACATCAATCCTCATTTTGTTTATCAATATCTAAAAATTACCCATTCAAAAAAATGGAACTATTATATTCCCATAGATATTTATCAACATGTATAGATGTGGGTTCTCATAATCCTCACATTATAAATCTTCTCATCCTCAAGAAGTCACCTTAGGAATTGATCAGATGAAGACAACCTACCCGGGTCACATAATGTCACATACATACAATGTTCTAATTTAAATCACAAAATTGTTTTCCCCTGTGAAAATCTATACAAGGAGTCACATTATTGAATGAAAACCATGTCTCCACTTATAACCACCACCAAACCCCTAAAAAGTGATCTATGAAGCTCGTCTATTCCCCAACACAACTACTTCACAAATCAACTCATCACCCAACTTTGGGTGCTTCCACTACTGAAAATAAGGCCATTAGCGACCATCATTGGCGGTCGCTAAAGGCCTTTAGCAGCCGCTCAGCGACCGCCATTGGCGGTCGCTGTTGCCTCGCCGCTAGAGGCTTTTAGCGACCGCCAATGGCGGTCGCTATTCTAAAAAAAAAAATTTAATTTTTTTTTATTGAATTGAATATATAAATAAATATATATATATATATATAAATATTCATATATATACTATTAAATACAATATTTTAAATATATATATATATATATATTATTTTAAATGTTTTAATATATATTTAATATATATTAAACATCAAATCATTTTGCTATAATAATTTAAAAACTTCGATTCAAGAAATAATCTCATTTCAGGTCTTTTGGAGCACGTTAGCTCCGAATGGGACCACCGCACGCCGTTTTGGTGTTTTATGGCACCGAAAACGCGTTTCCGGCCACCGCGGTCACACGGCACCTCTGAATGAGGTGCCGTCTGGCCGACCATTTCACAATTCACGTCCGGATGTTGTCGTACGGTTTCGTGGCATTCGGAGGTCGTTCGGGTGGTTTTGACTACCCAACGCGCCATTTCAGCGCGCGCCGCGCTGCTGAAAACGACACAATCGGACGTGCCGCGCGCACCGCACGTCCGATGGACGTACGGCCTCCTCCTGCATCTCAGGAATAATATTTATATCATTCCCGTGCGGTTTCAGGTCGTTCGGAGCATGTTTGCTCCGAATTGGACTGTCGCACGCCGTTTTGGTGTTTTAGGGCGCCCGAAACGCGTTTCCGGCCGCCGTGGTCAAACGGCACCTCCGAATGAGGTTCCGTCTGGCCTACCATTTCACAATTCACGCCCCGGATGATGTCGTACGGTTTCGTGGCATTCGGAGGTCGTTCGGGTGCTTTTGACCCCCCAACGCGCCATTTCAGCGCGCGCCGCGCTGCTGAAAAGGACACAATCGGACGTTCCCTACGCACCGCACGTCTGTTGGACATGCTGACTCATCATGCATCTCAGGAATAATATTTATATCGTTCCCGTGCGGTTTCAGGTCTTTCGGAGCACGTTTGCTCCGAATTGGACCGCCGCACGCCGTTTTGGTGTTTAATGGCACCGGAAACGCGTTTCCGGCCGCCGCGGTCACACGGCACCTACGAATGAGGTTCCGTCTGGCCGACCATTTAACAATTCACGCCCTGGATGTTGTCGTACGGTTTCGTGGCATTCGGAGGTCGTTCGGGTGGTTTTGACCCCCCAACGCGCCATTTCAGCGCGCGCCGCGCTGCTGAAAAGGACACAATCGGACATGCCGCGCGCACCGCACGTCCGATGGACGTGCGGCCTCCTCCTGCATCTCAGGATAATATTTCTATCATTCCCGTGCGGTTTCAGGTCGTTCGGAGCACGTTTGCTCCGAATGGGACCGCCGCACGCCGTTTTGGTGTTTAATGGCGCCGGAAACGCGTTTCCGGCCGCCGCGGTCACACGGAACCTCCGAATGAGGTGCCGTCTGGCCAACCATTTCAAAATTCACGCCCCGGATGTTGTCGTACGGTTTCGTGGCATTCGGAGGTCGTTCGGCTGGTTTTGACCCCCCAACGCGCCATTTCAGCGCGCACCGCGCTGCTGAAAAGGACACAATCGGACGTGCCGCGCGCACCGCACGTCCGATGGATGTGCGGCCTCTTCCTGCATCTCAGGAATAATATTTCTATCATTCCCGTGTGGTTTCAGGTCGTTCGGAGAACGTGTGCTCCAAATTGGACCGCCGCACGTCGTTTTGGTGTTTAATGGCGCCGGAAACGCGTTTCCGGCCGCCGCGGTCACACAGAACCTCCGAATGAGGTGTCTTCTGGCCGACCATTTCACAATTCATGCCCCGGATTTTGTCGTACGGTTTCGTGGCATTCGGAGGTCGTTCGGGTGGTTTTTACCCCCCAACGCGTCATTTCAGCGCGCGCCGCGCTGCTGAAAAGGACACAATCGGACGTGCCGCGCGCACCGCACGTCCGCTGGACGTGCTTCCTCCTCCTGCATCTCAGGAATAATATTTCTATCGTTCCCGTGCGGTTTCAAGTCGTTCGGAGTACGTTTTCTCCGAATTGGACCGCCGCACGCCGTTTTGGTGTTTAATGGCGCCAGAAACACGTTTCCGGCCGCCGCGGTCACACGGCACCTCCGAATGAGGTGCCGTCTGGCCGACCATTTCACAATTCACGCCCCGGATGTTGTCGTACGGTTTCGTGGAATTCGGAGGTCGTTCGGGTGGTTTTGACCCCCCAACGCGCCATTTCAGCGCGCGCCGCGCTGCTGAAAAGGACACAATCGGACGTGCCGCACGCACCGCACGTCCGATGGATGTGCGGCCTCCTCCTGCATCTCAGGAATAATATTTCTATCATTCTCGTGCGGTTTCAGGTCGTTCGGAGCACGTTTTCTCCGAATGGGACCGCCGCACGCCATTTGGGTGTTTAATGGCGCCGAAAACGCGTTTCCGGCCGCCGCGGTCACACGGAACCTCCGAATGAGGTGCCGTCTAGCCGACCATTTCACAATTCACGCCCCGGATGTTGTCGTACGGTTTCGTCGCATTCGGAGGTCGTTCGGGTGGTTATGACCGCCCAACGCGCCATTTCAGCGCGCGCCGCGCTGCTGAAAAGGGCACAATCGGACGTGTCGCGTGCACCGCACGTCCGATGGACGTGCGGCCTCCTCCTGCATCTCAGGAATAATATTTCTATCGTTCCTGTGCGGTTTCAGGTCGTTCGGAGCACGTTTGCTCCGAATTGGACCACCGCACACCGTTTTGGTGTTTTATGGCGCCAGAAACACGTTTCCGGCCTTCGCGGTCACACGGCACCTCCGAATGAGGTTCCGTCTGGCCGACCATTTCACAATTCACGCCCCGGATGTTTTCGTACGGTTTCGTGGCATTCGGAGGTCATTCGGGTGGTTTTGACCCCCCAACGCGCCATTACAGCGCGCGTCGCGCTGCTGAAAAGGACACAATCGGACGTGCCGTGCACACCGCACGTCCGATGGATGTACGACCTCCTCCTGCATCTCAGGAATAATATTTCTATCGTTCCCGTGCGGTTTCAGGTCGTTCGGAGCACGTTTTCTCCGAATTGGACCGCCGCACGCCGTTTTGGTGTTTTATAGCGTCGGAAACACGTTTCCGGCCGCCGCGGTCACACGGCACCTCCGAATGAGGTGCCGTCTGGCCGAACATTTCAAAATTCACGCCCCGGATGTTGTCGTACAGTTTCGTGGCATTCGAAGGTTGTTCGGGTGGTTTTGACACCCCCAACGCGCCATTTCAGCGCGCGCCGCGCTGCTGAAAAGGACACAATCGGACGGGTCGTGCGCACTGCACGTCTGCTGGACGTGCTGCCTCCTCCTGCATCTCAGGAATAATATTTCTATCGTTCTCGTGCGGTTTCAGGTCGTTCGGAGCACGTTTGCTCCGAATTGGACCGCCGTACGCCGTTTTGGTGTTTAATGGCGTCGGAAAGGCGTTTCCGGCCGCCGCGGTCACACGGCACCTCCGAATGAGGTGCCGTCTAGCCGACCATTTCACAATTCATGCCCCGGATGTTGTCGTACGGTTTCGTGGCATTCGGAGGTCGTTCGGGTGGTTTTGACCCCCCAACGCGTCATTTCAGCGCGCGCCGCGCTGCTGAAAAGGACACAATCGGACGTGCCGCGCGCACCGCATGTCCGCTAGACGTGAGACCTCCTCCTGCATCTCAGGAATAATATTTCTATCGTTCCCATGCGGTTTCAGGTCGTTCGGAGCACGTTTGCTCCGAATTGGACCACCGCACGCCGTTTTGGTGTTTAATGGCGCCAGAAATGCGTTTCTAGCCGCCGCGGTCACACGGCACCTCCGAATGAGGTTCCGTCTTGCCGACCATTTCACAATTCATTCCCCGGATGTTGCCGTACGGTTTCGTGGCATTCGGAGGTCGTTCGGGTGGTTTTGACCCCCCAACTCGCCATTTCAGCGCGCGCCGCGCTGCTAAAAAGGACACAATCGGACGTGCCGCGCGCACGGCACGTCCGCTGGACATGCGGCCTCCTATTGCATCTCAGGAATAATATTTCTATCTTTCCTGTGCGGTTTCAGGTCGTTCGGAGAACGTTTGCTCCGAATTGGACCGCCGCACGCCGTTTTGGTGTTTAATGGCGCCGGAAACGCGTTTCCGGCCGCCGCGGTCACACGGCACCTCCGAATGAGGTGCCGTCTAGCCGACCATTTCACAATTCACGCCCCGGATATTGCCGTACGATTTCGTGGCATTCGGAGGTCATTCGGGTGGTTTTGACCCCCCAATGCGCCATTTCAGCGCGCGCCGCGCTGCTGAAAAGGACACAATCGGACGTGCCGCGCGCACCGCACGTCCGCTGGACGTGCGGCCTCCTCCTTCATCTCAGGAATAATATTTCTATCGTTCCCGTGCGGTTTCAGGTCATTCGGAGCACGTTTTCTCCGAATTGGACCGCCGCACGCCGTTTTGGTGTTTAATGGCACTGGAAACGCGTTTCCGGCCGTCGTGGTCACACGACACCTCCGAATGAGGTGCCTTCTGGCCGACCATTTCAAAATTCACGCCCCGGATGTTGTCGTACGGTTTCGTGGCATTCGCAGGTCGTTCGGGTGGTTTTGACCCCCCAACGCGCCATTTTAGCGCGTGTCGCGCTGCTGAAAAGGACACAATCGGACGTGCCGCGCGCACCGCACGTCCGCTGGACGTGCGGCCTCCCCTTGCATCTCAGGAATAATATTTATATCGTTCCCGTGTGGTTTCAGGTCGTTCGGAGCACGTTTGCTCCGAATTGGACCGCCGCACGCCGTTTTGGTGTTTAATGGCGCCGGAAACGCGTTTCCGGCCTCCGCGGTCACACGGAACCTTCGAATGAGGTTCCGTCTAGCCGACCATTTCACAATTCACGCCCCGGATGTTGTCGTACGGTTTCGTGGCATTCAGAGGTCGTTCGGGTGGTTTTGACCCCCCAACGCGCCATTTCAGCGCGCGCCGCACTGCTGAAAAGGACACAATCGGGGGGCTGTACGGGGGTGCGGGGGGTTGTACGGGGGTGGCGGGCGGCTGTACGGGGGTGCGGGTGATTGTACGGGGGTGCGGGGGGGGGGGGTGGGGGTGTACGGTGGTGTTGGGGGGCTGTACGGGGGTGAGGGGGGCTGTACGGGGGTGGCGGAGGGCTGTACGGGGGTGCGGGGGGGGGGGGGGGGGGGCTGTACGGTGGTGTCGGGGGGGTGTACGGGGGTGAGGGGGGCTGTACGGGGGTGGTAGAGGGCTGTACGGGGGTGCGGGGGGCTGTACGGGGGTGCGGGGGGGGGGGGGGGGGGGGGCTGTACGGGTGTGCAGGGGGCTGTACGGGGGTGCAGGGGGCTGTACAGGGGTTGCGGGGGGCTGTACGGGGGTTGCGGGGGGAAGTAAGGGGGTGCGGGGGGGCAGTACGGGGGTGCGGGGGGCTGTACGGGGGTGGGGGGGGGGGGGGGGGGGGGGGGGGGGCTGTACGGGGGTGGCGGGGGGCTGTACGGGGGTGGCGGGGGGCAGTACGGGGGTGCGGGGGGTTGTACGGGGGTGCGGGGGGGGGGGGGGGGGGGGGCTGTACGGGGGTGCGGGGGGCTGTAAGGGGGTGCGGGGGGGGGGGGGGGAGGGGGGGGGGGGGGCTGTACGGGGGTGCGGGGGGCTGTACGGGGGTGGCGGGGGCCTGTACGGGGGTTGGCGGGGGGGCAGTACGGGGGTGCGGGGGGTTGTACGGGGGTGCGGGGGGCTGTACGGGGGTGCGGGGGGGCTGTACGGGGGTGCGGGGGGCTGTACGGGGGTGCGGGGGGGGGGGGGGGGTGTACGGGGGTGCGGGGGGCTCTCCGGGGGTGCAAAGGCCATCCCATTGATTACAAAAGTGAAAAATAAAAGTGATAACATCTAATTAATACATATTTCTTTTATCGATACCATACATAAATTTATAAAAAATATATTGGATAATACATAATCTATAATATCAGATTTATTGAACTGTTGGAATTAGTTCGACTTTTTCAGTTGTAGAATCATTCAAGATTATCTGATCAAAAACTCAATATGTGTATAAAATATTTAAAAGACCACCATGGATGGTAATAATGCATTACTTAAATGAATAAATACAGTACATCAATGTCAACCCTACCAGTAAAAACAAAAAACATATCTCGTGAATATATGGTGCGTCACGCGTTGTCATCACTACTACCTCCTTCTGGTGGGCCAGGTGCCTACAACAAATAAACATTATAAATATTTTAATAACAAAATTAATTTAAATTAAATAAATAAATACAGTATATACCTGCGTCGTTTGATCCCCTGTACCATCAGCTCGACGCACATATTCTCGCAGTGCTCTAACCTCAGCTGTCAATTGCGTATTTGTCTCCTCGGAAGCGCGCAGCCGTGCCTCAAAATCTGACATCTGCTGTGTCATATGAGCAACAGCAGGACCGACAACCGCAGCGCGTGACACTACAGAACGAGGAATCCCTGCTCCATAGGTCAAACTATAGCCATTCCCGTCCCGACCAATAATGCGATGAAAGATCTCATCCCGTCGCATGGGAAGCTGTCGCTGGTCCTCTGGCAGATGTTCTAACTCAGCTTCAAATTGATCCTGTGAAATATTTAAATATATATAAATATATATATGTTAATATATAGATTTATGTAATTATTGGTAAGTACAGACACTTACTATCAATGCTGCAACCTCTGGATCATTGCGATCACGAGTCCTTATCCACACCGACATTTTATCAGTTGCTGCACCTTTCCCTCGCAACTGTATATTAAAAGAATATAAACACAAAACCATATTAATTAATAAATTAAAAAATGAATAATATATACCTCATGTCGGATCTGAGACATGTGACGAGTCCCGAGCCTGTGAGCTGGTCCCTGCAACGCTCGATTCTCCGAATGGCGTGTTGACACCTCCTACATTCAATTCATTCAAATTTCAAACAAATCACATATTCTTGAAAATATATATACAGCAAAATAATTAATATACAAACCGCAACACCCTCAGTAGACCAATATGCAACCAAGTCACGCCACTGAGCCGGGAGGACACCTCTCGGGACTTTTTCCAAAATGTCAAGGACACCCACATTTGGTACCCAGTGGTCCCTCTTCACTTTGCCTTTATAATCTTTCCACAGCTTACGGCATTTTCTCATACACACGGGCCGAAACTCTTCAGGGCATACTTTCAAATTTTTCTATAAAGAAAATAATCAAACATATTAGTATTCTTTATAAATAGAAAATAAAGTAAAATTATTTTCTTACCTGAACCTCCCTCCATAGACGATCTAATGTGTCCTGAGGGATAGAAGCCCAATCACGCGTGGTCAATGGAAATCGATGTGGGTCACGTATGATATGACCCAACTGATGAATAAATGCCGGGGCATTCGGTCCCACGGGATGAAATACCTCATCAAATGAAACATCTATCGTCGTGTCGGAATTCCATGATAATATGCCACGACCAGGGCCTCTCCTGCGAGAGGAAGAAGCAGCCGAGTCTGATCCGGTTTGAAAAACAATTTTATATATAAATTGAAAAATGTTATATATATATATATATATATATATATGTCAATTACATAAAAAATATAGACAATGACATTCAAACATACCTCGACCCTGAGACGTAGATGCCTCAGATGGATGATGTGGATTTTCTGCTCTTCCCCTGACATGTCTGCAGTCATACAATAATATCAGTAATGAGTCCAAAGTGTTTAAAAGATAAATTGGATTTTTCTTAATAAATCAAACTTGTACAACTGTTAATCAAACAAAAAATGGATTGAATAATTAGTTGTTAATGAATTTAAAAAATCAGAAAGTTAATCAACCTAAATATTTATGACTGAATTAACTTACAAAAGTGAGGATTAAAACTTATAAGGATTTATAAAATGATTAGATAATTTATGATATCCTAGGACATTCTACTGAATAGCGGGAAAACAATTATACCTTTCATTAAGCATGCAAATCGACCGTTTCTCCTTCAACAGCCGCTCTGACCCAATAAATATCTTCTTCACGTTGAACTACGGTATGTTGATCAAGTTGTTGGTAAACAAACGGAACAGTCTTGGGTTCATCTTCTTCAAATAAAAACACTCCTCGCCGAGACATTTTGACAACAACTTGCCAACTTGGATCCGAAGGCAAAGGAACGAAGAATACTTGTTCCGCTTGTGATGTCAAAATGAAAGGTTCATTCTCAACTCATTCATTATTTCTGTATAACATATAGTTAAAATTCACCAATGAAAACTGATATTGATCGACTTTACATCCACACACTGGATCAACCCAATTACACTTTAACAATATGTACTTCAAACCGTGTGTGTATACAACTTCAATGATGTCTATCAATTGACCATAGTAATAACCAGAATCGAAAAAGGGACAACCGATGCCACTGTTTTGTATTGTTCGTTTGTCGTCAACATCTTTAATGCGAAATCGAAAACCATTAGCATCAATAGCTTTATAACGACGAGCCGTTATAGATGGACCCTCAGCCCAGTTGGATAAATACTTCAGGTAGCGTGGGGTCCCCCTAACTCCCTCAGCTTACAAACCTACATAATTTATAAAAATGAATACTGATATATGCAGAAAGAATTAGTTTAATACTTCACTCATAATGAAAATCAATTTATACATACATAATCATTGAACCAATCATGAAATGCCGCATAATGAGATTGTTGAATTTGCAACTCAGTCGCACGATGCATCTCTTCTTTTATCTCATTAATGTGTTTCCTGCCAATGATTACGCGATGTTTAAAAGACTAACTTATGCAAACAAAACATGTAAAAGTTATACAATCACATTGATAAGATACTTACTGCATTAATGGTGCAACTGATGGAGTATTGAACAAGATATATCGATGTGCTTGTATCCACTCGATGTTGTCCATATCAAATGTGGTTCCTTCTCCAACTGAGCCATCATGAATCCGAGAGGGCTTATCTAATTTTGTTTCAACATCCGTAAGAAATTTTGCACAAAAGGTAGTACACTCATCCATCAAATAACCATTGGCTATTGATGCCTCTGGACGAGCTCTGTTGCGTACAAATCTTTTCAATGTACTCAAATACCGTTCAATAGGATACATCCACCTGAATTGCACTGGACCAGCAGCCATTACTTCATCAGTTAGGGTGCACTGTCAAGTGGACCATAACATCGAAAATGAGGGGGGGAAAAGTTTCTCAAAGTGACAAAGCGTAAGTACAATTCGGTCCTGCAAACTTTTTAAATCACTCATTCGTTGATTCTTAAACAAAGCTGTCTAAAAAATTACTCATCTCAATCAAGGGCTGAACAACATTGGGGGATAAACAATCACAAATTGCGATTGGAATCAACTGCTGAAGTAATATGTGATTGTCATGACTTTTCAACCCCCTTGCAATGTCTTGCTCGTCAGATTCACACACCTTTAAAATATTAGAAGAGTAACCATCAGGCACCTTGAACATCTTCAAAATGGAAAGAAATGTCTCTTTCTCCTCTGTAGTCATCGAATACTGTGCAGCATGCATATATGCCTTGTTTCCCTCAGCTAACTGTAAATGCAACTGTTTCCTTAAACCCATTTCTTCCAAATCACGACGTGCATTAACATGGTCCTTTGACTTTCCACTGACACCTAAAATGGTCCACAATATGTTATCACAAACATTTTTTTCAATGTGCATGACATCCAAATTATGCCTCAACATGTTAGTTTTCCAATACGGAAGACTATAAAAAATACTTTTCTTTTTCCAATTGTGACTGCGCTGCCTACCCGCGAGCACGAATATTACGTACTGGAGGAGCCACCAAATCCTGAATTTCATTATACCGTGCGGATGTTTTCTTCCTCAATCTGCGATAACATTTCGACTCCTGTCATGATCTTTGGTGCTGGGCTGAACTCTCTAGAGCCATCAAATGCACTCTGTCCTTTCTGAACCTGTGCTGGGGAGGGAGAAAACAACTGTGACCCATGTATGCCCATTTTTTTGAATGTTTAATCCATACAGATTTTTTACATTTATTGCAATAAGGAAAGCAAATTCCCCTTTCGTACTCTAGCCTGATAAATTTGCATATGCTGGAAGTCATTGATTTTCCACAATAAAGCAGCATGCAGTGTTGAACATTTCATTCATTTCGCAGTCATAAGTCATCACACCATCGCCCTAAAATTCATTCAACTCATCAATCAATGGCTGAAGGTAAACATCAATCTTATCCCCCGGACTTTTAGGTCCATCAATAAGAGTGGAAAGTAATATAAATTGTTGCTTCATACAAAGGCGCGGAGGAAGATTATATGGAACCAACACCACGGGCCAAGTGCTATGAGTTGCACCAACCATAGACTTGAATGGATTGAAACCATCTGCTGCCAATCCCAATCGGACATTACGAACATCTTTAGCAAAGTCGTCATGTCTCTTATCAAAATCCTTCCATGCATGAGAGTCTGCCGGGTGGGTTAACATGTCACTTTCATGAACTCTTTCTGTATGTCATCTCATTAAATTAGAAACTTTAGATGACATAAAAAATCTTTTCAACCTCGGTTTAAGGGGAAAGTAACGCATTTGCTTTACGGCAATCGGTTTCCCCTGTATCGCAATCTGACTTTGATGAGTCTTATTTCCCCTGTTCTCTTTCCACCTGGAAGCGCCACAAACCGTAAAAATATCCAAATGAGCAGTTTCATTTCTAAAAAACATACAGTTGTTTGCACATGCATCTATAGTCTCATATGTAAAACCTAAGTTCTCTGTCAACTACGAGCATAGTAATACGACTCAGGAATCTTAGCGTCGACAGGAAGAACTTTTTTCAATAAAACCAAAAAGCATGTCGAATGATGTGTCTGACCAATTATTCAAAGTCTTCAATGCAACAACTCCACGATAAACGACAGTTTATTGTAAGAAGTACATCCAGGATATAATTCTGTTTTCGCATCATCAAGTACTTCATAAAACCTCCTCGAATCACGATCTGCACCAGAGCGAAGATTTATCTCACCGGTCTCAAGATTCTGGATGTCAATGCCTTCAGGATCAAACCCACATACCATTTCAGTAAGCATTTCATGCATTGGATCAGTCATCCTTGCATCAACATCCATCTGAGCTGCATCTGTATTTTGACAACGAACATATTCTTCTCCATGACGAGTCCAACTCTTATAATTTTTCAGAAATCCATTAAAGAAAAGGTGCTCCCTCACAGTATCTCGTGTGAATTGATATCTGTTAGCACATTTTCTACATGGACAACTAATATAGTCACTTTCAAATCCTCTCGTGAAGTCAATAAACTGCATATTTCCATTGAAATATTCTCAAGACGTTCGATTTGGAAGATCAATCCAACTCTTATCCATAATAATATCTGTATAACAAACATTTACACAATACTTATTACATTTACATTTTTCAAATCAACTATATTCAAAATAAATATTAACCATTTGTTTATGAACCATTGATAAAATAATAATGTAACTGAAAGCTCATGTTACCTGATTGAGCTACAAACCTGAAAGGGAGGGGAGCCGAAGGCGGTGCTGCGAGGGAGAGGAGGCAGCGAAGGGGAGCCGGAGCCAAAGGCGGTGCGTCAAGGGAGGGGACGGGCGGGTGGCGGCGGCGGGGAGCTGGAGGAGAGGAGGCGGTGAGGGGACGGGGGACGGGCAGCGAGGGGGGGGGGGGGTGTCCGGGGTCGGGGGGGGGGGGGGGGGGGGCTGTCCGAGGTGCGGGGAGGGGTGTCCGGGGTGTCGGGGGCCTGTCAGGGGTGCGGGCAGGGGTGTTCGGGGTGCGGGGGTGTCCGGGGTGCGGGGGAGGGGGGGCTGTCTGGGGTGCAGGGGGGCTTTCGGGGGTGCGGGGTGGGGTGTCCGGGGTGCGGGGGGCCTGTCCGGGGTGCGGGGGGGCTGTCCGGGTTCGGAGGGGGGGTGTCCGAGTGCGGGGGGGGGGGGGGGGGGCTGTCCAGGGTGCGGGGGGGCTGCCCGGGTTCAGAGGGGGGTGTCCGAGTGCAGGGGGGGCTGTCTGGGGTGCGGGGGGCGGTCCTGAGTGCGCGGGGGGGGGGGGGGGGGGGTGCTGTCCAGGGTGCGGGGAGGCGTCCGGGGTGCGGGGGGCGGTCCGGAGTGCGCGGCGGGGGCTGTCCGGGGTGCGGGTGCCGTCCGGGGTGGGGGGGGGGGAGGGCCGAGAGGCGGGAGGGCGGCGGCCGGAGGCCCGAGGGCGGAGGGCGGCGGCCGGAGGCCGGAGGGCAGGCGGCGAGGGAGGGCGGGCGGCGGGGGAGGGCGGGCGGAGGGGGAGGGCGGGCAGCGGGGGAGGGCGGGCGGGGGGGGGGGGGGGGGACGGCGGGCGGCGGCGGAGGCCGGGTGGCGGGGGAGGCCGGGCGGCGGGGGAGGCCGGGCGGCGGGGGAGGTCGGGCGGCGGGGGAGGCCGGGCGGCAGGGGAGGGGAGGGTGGCGAGGGAGGGCGGCGAGGGAGGGAGGGGGTTAGGGCACCGATGGAGGGGGCGCGGGGGGGGGGGGGGGGCAGAAGCCCCCCGTTTTTTTTATGTAGGTTAGCGACCACCGTTGGCGGTCGCTATTGGTTAGCTTTAGCGACCGCCAATGGCGGTTGCCCGAGTCTGGGGGGCTCCAATGCCCCCTTTTCTAGTAGTGTTCCCAATATAATATTACACTAACAATGTTGTTTATGAGTCATTGTGCCCCCAATATTGAAATCGCTTACCAAAACATATTCCTAGTGGTCTAGTGTTCCACTAAACAAGGTTTCTAACTCACTGTTCTAGGACATAAATAAAAAAACCTTCAGATATGGTACCATATTTTTTCTTCTATTTTGAACTGAAATAGACAAGTATCCACTGTACTTGTATAGTTCCATTATAAAGTAACCTATTCTCATAGGTTCCCAAGAAAAACATCATAATACACCTATAGTACCCAAAATAACATACTCATACCATAATACAAATATCCCTAACTTTTCCAAGAATTTCTCCCCAAGCGTCACCTTGATTGTTTTTCACAACACATTTCACCCACTAAAACATGATATAAATATTATTTCATCACACGAATGACCACTATACTAAATGAAAAAATAGTGATTCACTCCTTAAAAAAAGTGATGCAATTGGACCACCACTCGAACTATGTCATTAATCATGGATCACCCTATGAAACAAGGTAGGAAATGGGGATCACCCCATAAATCACCATTTATTCACATTATAACATCTGAAGATTGATTTCAACACACTAAATAAATCCAAATCCTTATCTGAATATAGAAAATGGGGTTTACATGGGGCTAGATAAATTTTAATTTATCGCCACTAGTGTCCAAATTCCTCATTGACTAAGGAATGGTCAACCCAAGGTAATGCTCCTTGTCACATGAGGGTCATACTATAACAAACTAGAGTGTTCTCCGAACAATAAATTTTTTTACACCTCTCCACATGTGAAACCTCTAAGGAGTCCCTTCATCAAATAATAAAATCAATTTAGATAACTTGGTATATGGTTGATATTATATCAGCATACTCAAGACCATATCAAGATATTGGGCATGATCATATCTAGACTAGGAGTACAATAAGAAGTCCTTGATGATTACCCCTAAAATCCAATGCAGTTCAAATGTCACCACTTACTATAGGGACAATTCAAACCACTTAAATTTTCCATTCCTCCCGACCTATAAGAGTCTCATAAACTCTCATCCAAAATAACTCAAGAGGGACTCATTAGTAAAAAATCACTTATACTCTATAATTATCTTCTAAATAGCCATGGAATAATTCTTTATGTGGATCTACCACCACCACACTGCTCATGTTCATACACTATGGACTAAATGATTCTAAAAATAAATAAAAATGGTTTATCATACAAATCCAAAACCAAATAGTCCCACCATAACCAGCACACATTCCCATGATTTGGTCAAAAACAATAATCGATCCCTCTTGAGACATCCATTCACATATCCCAAAAAACATTGTATATCCCAAACATGTTCCTATCATTTTTGACGTCATCAAACCCAAGGACTTAACACATTCCTATAAAAATTCAATGAACCCAACATAAAATCCCATTTGTTTTACATCACCATAGCTATTACCAAATTCTAATTAAAAGATAATACCACGCCACCTATCCTTCCAGACTAATTAGGCTCAAGGTGTCCTCATTATTTCCATATAATAACCAAACCTTTAATTAGATTATGGTCTTACCACATGACCATTAGTCACCCCAGACATCATTACTAGACCTAAAGTGTCTAAAAATTATCTAGATCTAATGAATTACCCATCCAAATTAAACATTTATTTTAGAACCAAACGTTGGTTGAGTATAAGGATCAATAATTTGAATATCATGTCCATAAAAACCAGCCTTAAAACCAACCAAAAGTACACAATGTGCTTCTCTTTTAAGAAAACAAAGTCATAAGCATTCCTTTTATTGAAACTCCATGGAACCTAAAATGTATTCATCCAACAAAAAATACAATCCCAAAATAAGGGTAAACCTTAAATCAGTTAACAGGCATACTCAAAAACTAATTTCACTATCAAAAACAAATTGTCATCGGGATTCAATAAGTATCCCAAATGAAATGTCTCTTTTCAGGGTCACCAGGTCCAACCACCTAGGTTTAGGTCAACTTACAAAAGGCCATAGATCACATATCATTAATAACACTCCCATAATAACATCATATGACATCAACATTTCAAAATAACCATATCAAGGGTCTCATATAAAAATTATGTATTATTAAAAAACAAATGTCCACAATTAGGGAACCCATTCTCTTCGAGAATCTTCACATATAAATTGTACCTAGAGAACTATCCCACACAAATAAACTCAAATAAAAACCAAACCTAGGGGTCCCATGGGTATGGCTATATTCTATAACAACCCACTAGGTTACCGCACATGACATTCATTATGATCGTATCATAATTTCCATCCTAAGGGAAGGTCTTATTGTATCCTAAGATGAAATTCCATAAAATGTCAATACAATAAAAATTTCACACTAGTAGAAATATAATTCATATGAATCCAACCATCCTCATATAATTCACAAGACACCTATTTACACTATAGTTTGAGAATAGAAATTAAGTCACCAGACACTTTCTAATAGACCAATATCCATATATGCATCATAAATTAAAATATTAAAACCACATTTATATTTTCCAAGGAGAAAATAAAATACTGTAGTAATAATAAAAAGTAGGGGTGCATCCAAAAACCCGATTATCCTATACATCCAACATAAAAAGGGATCTCAATGCACTAAATTGGTTTCCATCATAGTCTCTAAAACATTCTTAAATATCTTGTATAAAAAATTCCAAATAGTATTTAAATAGAAAATACAACTACGATAACAGTTTTTAATCTCCCCCCATCTCACTCTATGGATAATAACTAGATGGTTCACCACATGTCATTTGGCTGGCATACCCAAACACCATTGGTTTCTAATTTTCATCGTGGGATTTAATGGTATGGTGGGGAGAATATACATCCAAAACAAATTGAAGAAAACAAATAAATAACCAAACATTAACAATCATATTAAATAATTACTTTATTAATAATAAATAGACATTTTCCAATAATACATGCAATATAGAAAATTCCTAAAAATGATTTCATATAAACCCAAAACTTTCACTAGGACAGTTACATATACATACCGAAATAAAATAAACAATATGGATTCCTTGTATCACTATTCCACCTCACATCCCATAGTCTGTGTACTCATCCAATCCATCCCGCCCGATCCAACATGTGTATCATAAAAAACACATACATTCTATAATAATGTGAGTGTTTTTCCAGTACACATGTTTGTTGGAGCCCTGAGTAGGGAATGAGTAAAATTATTAAGCCACTAAATATGGTGTTTAATCAAATTAGTACTAAAAATCAGTGCCTAAAGAATTACCACAAAATAATGTTAATACATAAATTAATATAAAACTTCTAGTAAACCAGCCAACCCTCAAGCTCTAGGGTGATGCTTGATGTTAGCCAAACCTTCTTTGTATTGTGACATAATTTTCAATAAAAAGGTGGATTCTCCAAACATAAACGAAGAACCCATATCACTGGAGTATTCTACTATTGAGGGTAAATCTTGAATGTCTTATTAGGAACCAATGGAAACCACCCCTAGAAAAATGGGCATATCACCCTCAGAAATCTAGTGAGTGTGAATATTACCATTAGGAAGTCTATTACCCATGCATATTACCCTTAGAAGGTATAAATTACCATTAATATTATACTAATGTTGGGATATAACCATGAAAATTACCCTTAGGAATCAAATATGGTTCCCTTAAGAACCACGATGAATCAAAATTCCTAATCAGAAAAATTATATTCAAGTCATGTAAAATACTACCCCCAAGAATCTGTTGACAAGTAATCTTATAGTAAATTTGTATATACACCATGAATCATACACTCATGGGAATTTAATATCATGAATATTAGCCTTAGGATGCTATATAGCCATGTATCTTACCATCAGGCATCATAGATTGTTCCTTCAACCACTAAATATGAGCACAATCCATGAAAAATATCAACATGCCATGAAAAATTTGACCCTCTAGAATCAATCATAAATTGGTCCATATAATGAAATACCCTAATAAATAAATTCACCAGACCAAAAACCAAGCATATCTTATATTTTATTATAATATACATTTTTTAATTCATCCTGTTATCCTTTATAAACCATTCATTTAATTGATCCAAGTTATTAAATACCATAATTGTATAATCTCAGTGTCAATTATTAATTAATTCCATTATCATTATTATAAAATTATATATATTTATATATATTATCTTTCTATCATACATGAGCCAATTCAATGACAATTAATCATTTAAGGACATATAAATCTCAATCAATAAAATTTCCAAATTACCATGATAATTTAATTACAGATTATTCCCAATTTTCACATTAAAAAACCAAAATTTAATCAATTTACATGGTAGTCACTACCCTTGGGTGGATACATGTCCGGTCTCATCACTAGTATATCCAACGAGATCTAGGAGAGGTGTAAATAAATTATACCATTAAAATTGTGGGTAAAAATTAGTTTAGGTCAAGTACATTGTTAGATGACATGGTAACTTATTCATACTAAGAAATTCTATAAAACCTTTAGGGAGAGTATTTAGACCACCTACCTCAATTTTAGTCAACTATAAACCAAAAAAATACAAATATTTTTGTCTATGTCTCCCAAGTCCATTCGAATTTCCTCAAAAGAAATGTGTTCCGATCTCATTGAAAAGAATTCCAATTAATGAATTAGAAACAAATTATTGTTAATTAAATTTTAATAAGTAACCATAATTCTAATGGTTAATGACATACATGTCGAAAGTATCACCAGATAATGTCACTTATCCACAATAATGTTGAACTATAAATAGGTGGTCCATGGCATGGTTCCAACTCCATTATATTAAAAATACCCATCATGTGGTAACCATAAAACAAAAAATTTTGTAAAATAAATTGAACCTTTGAAAATAAAATCCCAATAAAATAAATTAAATAAATATCCCTTCAACGACACGTGTTTAAAAAAATAGGATAACCCTTAACTATGTCGTTTAAAAGTGATATCATCCATGGAAAAATCCTCTATGATTTGGTGGAATCACTATTTAATTTCTCTAATCAATATAAATACACAACCAATTGATTAAAGATATTTTTAAATGATTTGGAAACATATAAACTCCATAGGGTTTAAAAATACCCACAATGAATCCATCACAAAAAATTACACTTAAAAAAGTGAGGGGATGTGATTTGAGGAGTGCCTAGAAGCCATAACCTCCCATTCTTATAAATTTTGTCCTAATGGATTTTAGGGTATATAAAAATAATACTCCATATTGATCCAATACTATTAATGTAGATGTGAAACTTCCCATCAATATTTCATGATTTGAAAATTTTATGACATCATGAGATGTCAAGTACAATCCATTTTGGGGATTGGCCATCATATGTCATAGAATGAAACTATGTGACACACTTTAATTTGTCGAGCACTTTATTTCATGCCCATTATCACATCTTAGACCATCTCAGTCCTCCCCATGAACCTTATTCATGTCATAAACTCCCTAATAATTATGTAAATAAGTTTCGTTAACATCTTTTAGGTGACCTGAGGCTCTAGACAGTACTTAATAATATTTTTAGACCTCCAAGTCATCACGCGATACTTGAAAACCATCCCGAACATGGTTTCACTATTCTTAGACACCTAAAACCTCATTTTGATTTCCAATACTCAAAATTAACATCTTACTAAAAAGATAAATTCAAATTCTTGGTAAAATTATTGACCTATACAGTCATGGGTTCTTAAAAAATCCCTTTATATTTTACTTAATAATTTAGGTATCTATATATTGGAATTGAAATCCAAATATTTCAATTACTTTTGTTAAGACCAAATCACCTCATACACACCCTAATAGAGGTGGTGAATTAGGGTGTTTAATTAATTTTATTCCGACATCAATAGAGCCTATTCATATAGCCATAAGAACACTATTAACCTTTTAATCACAATTACTTGATGCAATATCTAATAATGAAAGAAATAAATCAACACAAATATAATATCTGGGTCACAAATAAGGGCTACATCCATGGTTATAGTTTGATGATTTTTTAATATACCAAAATCACAATGGACTACCAAAATTATAAGATTTGTGAAGGGATCACTACTAATCCTAGGGTCACTCTATTCTCTTATCTCTCCACTCACTTCATTAAGATGATGTACATGGAAATTTGGACACAATGAATTATCACAGGAGTCTCATATTAATAAAATTTACAAAAATCAATGAGATTATTTTTTATGTGCTACAAAATCCTCAATGAATTCAAATTCAAAACTATCATTCATTATAATAATATCTCTATTATTCCTTTTACATATATTTCAAAATCATCCCTAGAATATATTGAATTTACTCAAAGTCATCCTTTTATATTAAAGTAAACAATAAAATATAATCCCATTGACATTCCCATTTGTAACATGTTGATTATCCATAAAAATGGATTTGAAAAAAATATATTAATATTACAATAACATATATTTGGAAATAATTTTGAATTATAAAAACAATATACATATATCACAACATATTAGGATGAAACTCCTTATTATGGTGTGAAATTATTTAACTTTTGTCTCCATATAAACAATCAAACTATATTCTAGCATGAAATACATTGTTACAATATGAATCCTTCAATCATATCCAAATATAGATTCGCCATTTTCTTATATCATTATGTTGTAATAGAATGGAATAATCTATTATAAAATACATCATAAGATGTTTTTTAACAAGAGTTTATCTAACAAAAAACACTGAGATATTTATTCTTATGGTTATAATTTTGATGGGATCCACACTTACTTACCTCTATAATGATGCTTCATCACCATGTGATTTCCACCCTTAAGGAATGAAGCTATCAATATGTTTAATAAATCATCAAGAAATAATTATGAATTTTTTCTTATAATATAGGTTCTCCCATTATTGAGTATCCCAATCTGTTCTAGTGTGAATGATTAACCCACACTTCAATTTACATACAAAATGATACTTTAATGACATGAATTATTTGGTTAAATAGTGATTTTATCTCTTAAAAAATCATCTCCAATCTTCTCTAACCACCATCATAACCAAAAAAACCTTGATACAAATAAAAATAACTCACACACTATTATTGATTGAAAATAAATAAAACAAGAAATCTAAATTAAACATTTATATAAATCTTTATCTACATTATAATATTTATTATCAAATATTAACCATGTTATATAACATCAGGTTCAACATTTCCCCCCTTTGGGTTTTTTCAAAAATCCAATGTATCTCCCAATATGACAGTGAAAATCTAATAGGAGAAAAATATGAAATAAAATAAATTAACAATAATACCATGTCTATTTGAGTTGTGCTCAATGTTAAAAATATGAGATTTAATAAAATATCCAAACCTTAATTACTACTATTAAGAAAAATCCATAATAAACCACTTGTTAAATACTAGAAATATCATAAATACTTTTATCATCAACTAACCCATGATGATTTTTATTATATCCCAATGAATCATATCTCCCATTGTCTTATATACCAAAGTAATGCTCAATATTATACTCCAACATGGGATGAAAATTATTCTATAAATCCACACAATTCAAATTGTTGAATTTCATGATCTATCCTATGAAAAAATAATACATTTTATAGATCATTCTATTTTCAGTACTTTCCCAAGGGATTCGAATACATAATTTCCATATATTTCACTATCTTTGATATTTCAATCCATTTAACAATATAAACAAATAGGAAATAACTTTACATGCCTGAACATAAATGTTAATTATAAAATCATATAGGGGGAGTGGATTTTATAATCATCCCCAAGCTAAGGGATGTGGTTTAATACTAATGTTTGACTTATTATATCTTAAATCTATAGTTTCCAACAATTATTTGAGAATGTCTACCAAATATTAATCTCTTCCAAACATACTATATCTTGATTAATCATTGTGTAACCTTATATTTATTGAAGTGGTTTTGAATTAAAATTATCCTATTATGAGATTATTATTCTATAATATTTCTTATATTAATGTAATTTTAACAATAGATTACTATTTGAACCTTCAAATATTTATAAATATACACTAGACACTTGTAAAAATTTTATTTTTCATGATTCGTTTTTAAAATCAGTTATTTATAATTGGCGTGAAAAATTAATTTTGATGTTGATTATTTTAAAGCTAAAATTAAAAGAATAATGAGGTGAATTTAAACATCAATTATCCAGAAACTAATGATAAAAATTAGGTCTATCACATTGATTTCCAAATTACTGACATTAATATTAAATTTATAATTTTAGTTATTTTTAAACGATGTAGGAAAAATAATTTTTCATGTTCGTTATTAAATTATAGACGTGATATACCTTTTAAAATATCACAAAAATTCATGTGGACTCATTTTGATATATTTCTTTTTCAGGACCACAGTGTCGATTCTCTCACACTAAATCCTTAACCATTAATTTATTTTATTTATTGGAATTTAATCCAACATTTAAAACGTCATTAACCCTCAGTTTTCATCGAACACCACTTGAAATCTATATTCTCCACATTCCATAGGTTTCTTCTTACCATTCATCACCCATAAAATATATATTTTCGTTTGTTATTTATTTTTTCAAATTTACATGAAACAAGGTGTGATTTAACTAATTAATGTTGATTTATTCCTATTTCTTTAATCATCCCATCAATTGATAATTTTTTTTCTATTCATGTTCTTCTTCTCTCCCTTTACTCATCACATGGAGTTGTTATAGTTTTAAAACATTTATTATTACAAACCTAGGATTCCTTATATACGAAAGGTTCTCCTCAGATCCCTATAAAGATAAATTTATTGTCCTTCCCTCTATGATTCTTCCTTTTGTGGTTCTATCGAAATACTAGATTTTTTTTTCAAATTTCTCTTATAATATTTAATATTAATCCACATTTTTTTCTATGATAAAACTTTTTTTTATTTTTTTTACTATTTTTTGGTGTATATTAATTTACATTATCTTTTTGTATATGTTTTCTAAGAATTTAGAATAATAATGACATTCATTTGGAATTATAATCTATGTATTATAACAAGTCAATTATAATATATAATTTCATAATCTACATTATCATTCATTCAATTTCTATGTGTATTTTATTATATAATATATAGATTTTTTTTCTATTTTCATTCTATTTTTAGGTCTTGAATCTGCTATCTTTGGTATTTTTTTCCAAAATATTTTATCACTATGTATAAATATTTTAACAACATGTTATCTTTTTTTCTTAATTTTTATATTTATTTCTAAAAATTATTTCTAATGTTATGTGTTTCATTGTGTATATTGATTTGTATAAATATATTCACATTTCCTTATATACTTTATGTTAATGCGTGAATGAAATTCCATCCTTCTAATGTACCATTATTTCATACTTTAATTTATAAATCCATTAAATTATTATTATAGTTTCTTAATATAAAACGTGGATATTAAAATCTACCTTATGAATGTTGTACTCAACATGTTCTCTAAAGCATGTCATTCAATGGTAGGGTTTTTTTATTAGTCAGGTAATGTTAAAATTTTTTGTACTATCTCTATGATATAGCTATGGTGAAACATCATGTGCAATATTCACATGGGGTAACCAATAAGTTCTCAAAAAATCATATATTAGGGTGTTTAACACTAAATATTAATGTGTTATAACGTTAAATTTTATGTTCTATTACATAACAAAATTGATAAATTTTTTCTCTGATAAATTTTTTCTCATTTGATGAAGAATATAATAATAAAATCATAGAGTGATATTTCTAAGAAATTAGATCATTCAATGTTACTAATTTCATCCAAAATTTGTGATTATTCATTAATATTGTTTTTGAAAATTCAATAGAGTTACTTTTAAAGCAAGAAATTTTCTCTTAGTGAGTGTCTTAACTTCCACCTTCATCATTTTTTGATATAAACAACTTCTTATTACAAAACTTATACATAATATCTCATCTATAACAACATTATTCTAGTCACTAGGGATCATATATTATTATTCATTTTTTACTTTAAAGTCAATCAAATCTTCACATGAGATTTATTGATTTCCCCCCTCTTATAAGGCATTCATTTATTATTTCATTTCTAAAAAGATACTATTTTTTACTCTAGGGATATATATATATTTTTTTTTAATTTATTACAATTAACATTCAATTTCATCTCCAATTTTATTAAATTTTTTAACATTATATTAACTCTCACAAAAAATCATAACAACATTTTTCTGATGAATAAAACTAAAATTATATCTTCTTGATTATCATTGAAAAAATCAACCTTTTCCCACTCTAAGTATTTAATATCAAGACTATAATATTTTTAAAATATATTTTTTTCAATATCTATTATAGATAATAATCATTTGATGTTGGATTTCTACATTTTGAATGAGTGATAAATACAAGGAAGGTGTCTATTATTTTTTGGAATTTTATAATCTAAATATTGAAAATAATAAAAAAAATTATATCCATACCTAAATTGTATAAATATGAATAATTTGAAAAGAACATAAATGAAAAATTATTTAATTTTACATGGTTTTAATTTGAGTTACAACCCTTGGATTTGGAATGGAAAAATTGGGCATAATTTAAGATGTATAGATGATAATTCATTTCAATATGATATGTGTCATAAAATTGAATAATTGGTTCCTGATATTAAAGTAGATAAAATTGATAAAGAAAAGAAATTTGAGCATCTATATGGTGATGATGAAAAACAATTTTATCTGGGTTGTACAAAATTTATGGTTTAATATATGATATTATGTTTGATTAACTTGAAGGAGAAGTATGGTTGGAGTGGATAGAGTTTTATATATTTGTTATAATTATTGATATTTATTATTTATAAATAAATTAATATTCTAGATTCAAATTAGAAAGAAAAGAAAATATTATGCCTATTGGGATTATGGTACAAGAATATACATGCCTTCTTGAATGGATATATTTTATATAGGAAGGAATATGAATTTTTATTAGGGTTTGTTAAATATAGGGTACCATGATATAAGTTAAAATAAAAATATGAGGATTATTTATCAATTATAGAGACTCCTAACATGTATTTTTGGTATCATCCTATAATTACTCATTTGAAACATTTATTTTCAAATTAAAATTATGAAAATATGGTAAGTTGAAATACAAATGAGTGGATATGTGGTGGAAAATTATAGTATCCAGCTGATTATCCATTGTAGAATAAAATGGACAAATAGTTTACAACATTTTGAAGTGATTTTATAAATATCAAACATATATTTTTTATGGTAGGAATGAATACATATAAAATCATTAGTATCAAAAATAGTTCATATCTTACATTATTGGAAATTTACTACTTATCACCTGAATTTTGTTTGAAGTGAAAATATGACTATGGACCAAAATAACTCAAAAATGATATTGATGTTTTCATATCACAAGTAATTGATGATTTGATATTTTTATAGGAGTAGGTAATTAGGGAGTATGGTTCCTTATAAAATGGAATATTATCAACTATTTTAAAATATAATGTTTCTTATAAATGAATTCCCAGTATATAGATTTTTTTAGCATACAGTGTTAAGGGGAATAAAGCATGTCCAATATATGAAAAAAACTTCATATTATAAACTAAATCATGGGAGAAAAATTTATACAATTTTTATTAAAGATTTTTGTCTATGGAACACTGATATTGAGGATTACAAATAAAATTCATTAGGACATAATAATATTTATGTTTCACTAAAATCATTGTCTAACAATCAATATTTTTAGATAGTGAAACAAATTGCTTTGACCTTTCAATAGACACAAAATTATAGTAATAATAGAAATATTTTTAAGAAACTATAAAATTTTTTTTATATAACATATTATAGGTACCATGAGGTCAAACATAACATTGATTTCAGGCATTTAGAAAATAATTTCTATGATAGAATGATTCTACCATTGTTAGATATCAATGGAAAGACTAAAGATGTGTTGATTTCAAGATTGCAATTACTCTCAATGGGAATAATTTTTGGATTTATCTCCCAATCCTAATGGAAGGAAAGCATTACTACCCCTATATTTCTATATATTATCCAAGAGGTATAAAATTATCTTTATTAGTGTTTTCCTGATATCAAAGTTCATCAAGGTTATTCTTCAAATGTAATTTTTTATATATTTAATGTATTTGATTTTGATCTATATGAAATATCATGATTTCCATTTTATAATGCAACAACTACTACCAGTTACATTTCATGGAATATTTCTCATCAATTTCATAATGAAAATCAGGATGTTGTTTTATTTTTTCACTTAAAATTGTAAAAATTTGAGTAATCTAAATTCTATAAAAAATTGGATTAAGTGGTGGTTTATATACATTTATAATTATAGATTTATTTTCCTCTATATTTTTTTATATTAGGGTGCCTTTAATTGTTCATTTGGTGTGAAAAAATAAATCATTAAATACATGTATATCTATGTTGGATGCATATATTTAAAATTTATATGAAGATATTGTAGGGGAATGTTAAGAATCTCAATAAAATTGAAGCCACCATTATTGAGAATTATACTTAAAAGGAGGTTTTAGAGTTTGGTGAAATATACTTGTCTATAGTATAACACATTGGTTTGACTACTATTGTCAATGAACAAGTCAAAAATAGTGAAAAAGGGATTTGTGGCATGAAATTAAAATTTTTGATAGGTGAAAATATAAATAAGGTTCATTTATACATCTTGAATTACAAATATAATGATAAAATATTTATAACAATGCATATTTATGTGTTGAAACAATGTTACCCAAGGAACAAAGAGATATAGATTTCGAATGATCATAAAAAACATTTTTTCTATGGTTTAAAGAGACTCTGAAAGGTAGATCAGATGAATCAGAAACATTGATATGGTTAGTTCATGATCCAAGTTAAAATTTGGTAACATGGTATGGGTATGACTTTAATGGAAATAAATTTATTAAGAAACATCAAGAAAAAATATGTTCACTCCATAATAGTAGGGTTTTGGTGTTTGAAGAAGCTATATATTTTACAAGTTCAAAAGAAAAATATCACATCTTCCCATTTAGTGCATATTATGGAGTCATTAAAGAAATATATGAGGTTTATTGCATTAAATATCATGTTTTATTGGTTAATATAATTTTTTTATAGATTATAATAGTTTCAGACATGAAACGTTTTGGATGATACTAGTTAATATGGATGGACTAGAATATATAGACGATCTATTTATGTGAGACTGAGAATTCCATGGTAATATTAATAGATAATATTGAGGAGCACATCGTAGACATGATTTTTTTCATATAGAATGATCATGAAAAATGAACTTGCAAACAAATAATTTAGTACATAACTAATATTATTGGTAATTTTTTTACTTCCAAATTTCATTTAAAACGTTTATAAAACTTAAAATATTTTTATTTTATTTTATTTATTAAATATTGTATTGTAACTAATAAGATAAATTGTTTATTTATATTAGTTTATTTTAGTTTAGTTCACCATATTTAACCTTATATAACTTATCTATTTATGGATTTTGGTGATTTATTAGAAAAAAATATAATATATAAAATAAAAAATTGTATATAAGTGTATATTAAAAACATATGTTTTTGGTGTAAAAAATGATTTACTCCATTAGAGCTTTTTTACTATTCACACACTATTTTTGGATTTTTTTTTCTTTTACATCTTTTTAAATCCAATTATGGTTTTTGTCATTATAGTTAACTATAAATAATATATGATTAAAATTATGTTTATTTTAGTTTACTCTTTATTGGATCATTTTTAATATATTAAAATAATATCAATTTTTTCTGTAAAAAATAGTGATATATGTTGGATGATTTTTATATTCACAAACAATTTTTTGATTTGTTTTCAATGTAAAAATGGTGTAATAGGATAATATTTTTGTTTCAGGATACCTTTTTATATATTTATTGAATTCCATTACACATTATAGTAAGAGAATAAGGAATTATACTTGCTTGACAAGTAAAATTTCATACGTTGATCAATTTCCACAACCATCTCATCTTTTTCTCCAAGCGATGAGTATTCAAGATGATTTTTAATACTTAAATAACTAAACCTTACTTTTAACAAATCACATAATCCAAAAATTAATAATATTATATTTCTCATATCTTTAATAAAATCAAAATTCTTCGCACAATGTAATATAATACCAAAAATTAATAAACTATAAAATGATTAAATAATAAATTATTCTATAAAATTAAATAATAATCTCAAATTATTAACATAGATCATTTCATAAATAAATAATTCTATATATGAAATAACCTCAATATATTTTAAATGAAATAAGGTGTTATTCTAAAATATTATCTCATAATATTTATGTTATATCTCCAAAAAACATAATAGCATTCTTCCCAAATAATCCTTATTATTAAACCTAAGGTTATATACACCTCAACCCAATAAAATGTCTCCTGAAATATTATTAATCACCAAAAAAACATAAAAAATAAAAAATATTTTATCAAATAATATGTTTTCCAAAATTAAATTATTAATGATCCAGAAAACAGTCTTTGTACAACTGATGATATACTAATAGGAAAACAATGCAGTACAGTGGTAATCACATCAATCTTTTCACCCATCAATTATGGGAGTAATCCCCAAGACCTTTTAGGATGTTACAGGCTGTCACCCACACATGAGTTATCCTTTTTCTAAAACTATATTAATATAATTCCAACAATTATCTGAGAATCTAACAAACATCCAAAAAAATAACAACAATAATAAAATTAATTTTTAATACCATGGTTATCTATATAATAAAACATAAGTTTCAAATTTTCTATAACCCATAATTAGGTCATCAAAAAGGTTCATATAATTGCTAAATGTTATCAATAATATTACACTTATGTCCATAAAATAAAATTCATTATTCCCTAAAGTACCTTCTCACTAAAACACATAATAAACCAAATGGTTGTATTTCCATATTTTTAATCATGTTAAATTACTTTAACAAATAATCTCAAAAGTGGAATCAATGAAATTAAAGATATTATCAACTGTAAAACTATCATCCTAAGACACCTTAGCTTCATCCCATATCACTATTGAATATCCTAGTTTTTAAAGGGTTTTATTCTAATAGTCAGCATTATATTTCATATAGAAATTATAAATTAACCTCTTAATATACACTAGTTGTTTCATACCATGTGAGTAGTAAGGGAACAATTATTGTGAACTAGAATGAGGACCATGATATACTTGACTAACTATTCTCTGGATTATCAAACCTATATTCATCAATGCCAAAACCACATCCACATGTAGTATCCATACATTGAGTTATTTCCAGGAATAAAACAAAATGATTACATTACTAAAAACATTATGATTTTATCCTATAATGACACATATCCTAATAGTTTGTCATATGTTATGTTCTCTAATAAATGTTATACTAAATATAATACCCATGCATTTACTATTATTGCTCTGATAACAACTGTAATAGCATTTAACCTAGTATCCTAGTTCTTGTTGTCACTTTATTACATTGTAATATGATAAAACTTATTCTATAATAATAGTACTAATAGTTTAGTATCATTGAAAAACTAGATATGTACATGAATCCCCTGTTACATTTGAAAACCTAAAAATAAAACCTAATTAAAGTAAACATTATATACCCTTGACCTCATTAAAAAATTCCTTTATCATATCCTGGGTAACGGAAAAACCTAATTATGAGATAAAATGATCAGTAAGGGTTACATGAAAAATAAGCTATCATGAGTAAATAAGGTATAATAATTATTTCAAGTTAGATAACTAAAAACCAAATACATTTAATCAATAACTTGTGACCAAAAAAACATGGCGGGAATAAATATCAAATAATTACACATTAATAATCAAATGAATATAAAAATCATCTGTGGATATCATAAAAAATCATATAATAAAATGGATATTAATAAATAAAGTCATAATGATGTAATTCACAATTCTAGACAACATAGACATACCACAAAGTCCTTATAACAAGAAATCATACAAAAAATGGGTAAGTAATTATCCAGATACCAAAAGTAGTTTGTCTCATGAGACCTAACAATTTATATAGGTGATATAGAAGGCCTCATCCATCACTTTTTAAGTCCAAGGAATTTATAATATGAATTTGGAGAAACAAAATTAGTGTAAACATTCAAATTGTAAAACTAGAATGCAGAATTTTTATAATTCCCTAATCAAGAAACATAATCCGAATCTCTCTAGTGTAATTTGAAAAATTTTATGAAAAAGATATATCCCTAATAAATCATATTATTCACCAAATAATGTTTACATATAAGAATATATTTTAAAAACATTATTGGAAGATTCGTTGAGTGAGATACCTTTTTATTTCAAAAAAAACTAATTCAAAACATATAAATTTTCCAAATATTAAAAAATCATTTTATTTTAATGGAATATTTTATTTTTTTAAAGTAATCTCCAATTAAGTGAGTTCCCATGAGGGATGAAAATTATGTTCAAGAATTATAAGTTAAGAAAACCATTTTTACATTTTCTAAACAAATGGAAAAAACAACTTATTCAAAAAACAACAATAAGATTCCATTTACTTTTTTTTAAACAGTCACACATGGTTAGATATTTCATTGAAAACCCATTGAAGAATAGTAAATACATTATTTTGATCCTTTTTAAAAAAAATATGTAAATATAAGAAAATAATTTCAACCAAGTAGAAAAACAATTTCGTTTAACCTCAAGAATAGTATTTTTCAATCACGATTACCTAAATAGTGTAAAAATAAATAAAAACTTATATGATTTTAACATTAAAAATAGTAGAATAAAATATAATGGGATTAATATATAAAGATCAGATAATTTCCCCATTAGTTACCAAAATAGAAATAATTCTGATAATGATGATATTTTTAAATAAAACATTACCACATTGGAAACTTTTGGATCAGAACCCAATGAAATAAATATAAACATGTAATATTCTGCCCCTCCTCATTGTATTGAGTCAATGTTTAATTTATAATAGTCCACAAATTACATATCTATGGTTCTAAATTCTCACCATAAATTCCCCAATATTCCTATAAAATTGGGGGATGATTATCCATTTGAAATTAATATTTATCACAACCAGAAAAACTATAACCAAAACCACTATATGATGCATGATAATAATGTTTACAGTTGTGTGTATAATAATTAAACCCAAAATATATTATAGTACTAAGCATAAAACAAGATCAACATCAACTACAAAGTGAGATAAAAAAACAAAAAATGTTCAAAGACCCAAAATAAACCAACTATGCAACTCCCAACAAGTTCCAAGCTCCATCCCCACAATTAAAGACCAAGTATCATGAATCAAGACTAAAGAGGTGAAATAAATTCCCTTTACCTATGTCTCAATTAACAATATTTGAAAATGAACCAAAGTTCCTATGAAGGGGTGATTAAAGAAACTCAATATGTTTTACCCAAATTAATTCTCTACTCACACCAATAGGATGGAATATCGTAGAAATTTTATATAAAACAATTTATATAAAACCATTTAAATGTAATTCAATGGTTTATAAAAAATCCAAAGAGATCCCCAAATAAAAAACATTTCCAAATAAACTAATCAAACCATTATTTTAAAACATTACACAACTTCTATATTGGAATAACCCATTCACAAAAGTATAACCACACACACACAGTCAACTAATAAATAATTATGTTTAGCACTAATAGAGGATCTTCATGTCCACACTCCATCCCTTTTATGGTGGTACTTCATGAACAATATCCATATCATTAAACTCACTCTTAACTATAAAATCCAGAAATTATTCCATCAAAATATTTCGAAACCATTTCAATAAACCTAACCATTTTATTGAAACCACTTTTACATGAATCAAAACTAATCAAAAAGTTTAAAATTTTCATTCTAAAGGAATTTCAACACTTTAACATTCCATAAAAACCAATTTTTTAAAATTCCAAAAAACCATCACCAAATAGTGTTTCCCTTAAGAATGGATAAAAATTTAACAATCAATTTGAAGAAAAAAAATAAACATGAAATTAATCATTTTTGTTCTATAAATAGGAGTCGAGATTGAATCCACACACATTAGAAACTATGGTGAAAATTAAGAACCATAAAAATTCTTTGACAAAAACATCTTTAACGTTCAAAAACCCACCTTTGATCTCATTCCCATGAAATATGGCCTTTAATGCACCTATATTTTCCAACAGATCACTATGGGATCAATGGGCAAAGTATCCACACCCTTTGGGGGTAGGAAAAGTGAGTTAGATTCCAAATAGAGAAAAAATTAGTGATTGAGGAGAAAAAATGAGCGGGAACAACTATTTTTGGATCTAAAATTTAACTACACATGGTTCGGTTGCGTGATTAGGAAATAGTTGCACCAACCATGCACCAACAACTACCTCCCAACAACCTTATCATGGTTGGATTTCATGTATTGACAAACTATGAACCAATAATGATTTTCCATTTTTTTCCACATTACATGGTTAATCCTAGGTGGTTGGACGGTTTGAAAAAACCATGTGTCTAACTATATCAATACCCAAATCCCATTGTCTTCCATTTCACTATTTCTGGTCGGAGTTTAACTATTTCTATTAACCATGGTTAAAATTTTCTCCTCTAGAAAATCCCTATAACATTCCAAATTTTTTCCCTACCCTCCCAATCTTCATCGAAAAACATTATATAATTAAAAAACAAAAAGATAGGGTTACTTATTTAAAATTTTCTGTGATACATTCTTCCTACCATTGGCCCTTCCATCCCAAAAAAATTATAAAAGAACTTTTTTTCAGAAATAGTTCAAGCCATCGATCTATTATTTCTTTCTCACGTTCCAATGTTTCCTCCTAAATATGACCATGTTACCAAAACACCCACACTAGACCGATGAATTTCCCACACTAGAGTTTCTCTTACCTATCTACAATCTATACCGACACATGTAGCAATGAAGAATATTGTTGTGGGTAAACATGATTCCATCTAATCACATGACTAGGATCTGGTTTATACTTTTTTAAATGGAGATACATGAACCAAATTTTCCCTTACACTAAACCATGGAGGTATGGAAAAACAATATTCCTCATCAAAAACACATATATATTTTTTCAAAAGGGACTATTTATTGGGGAGATATCATTCCCTACATTAAAAAAATGATTCCCAAGCCTTGGAGATATTCTCAAGAACAAATAATCACTCACCACCAATGATAAAAACCATCGATGATGATCCACATATGAATGTTAACGACTCTGATGTAGGTTTCAGGAACAACATAAGTGTTCTATGGGTAGTTCCCAACATGGATTTTTTCCACAATTGATGATAAATTTGTGATATATATGATGATGAATGATGTGATCTACATAATTAAAGCAATGGAATAGAAAATGGATAGTTATGAATAAACTAGAGAGAGTATCATCACATATGATTTATAATTAATCTAATTAAATAAAGAATTACCTTTAAGGAACTATTTCTTCATTAATGAATCTAAGGACATATCTGTGGTCCACCATTATTTTATTTTACAAACCAAGTGTTGATTTACTCTTGTGGTGATCCACACATCTTCCATGATTCTCCAAACATCTTTGAAGGAATATATGGGTGCTATCAGGATAAATCCATTCGCTTACATCGTCCACCATTAATCTCTTTAATAAACACTTATAATGCATTCTCCTTGATTTAGTGGAGGATAATTACTCTCCATTCTTGGGAGCACTCTTAGATAAGAGACATCTCTAGGATAGAGAGGATTCTCTAAATCTGTTATGAATAGATGAGACAAATTAAATGGCTATGATATGAGAGTATAATATAAATGGTTATATATATTTCTAGGGTTCAAATAAAATATTTGAACAAGTTCCCTTAGTTATTTATTTAATCCTACAAAAACCCCATGTAAAATAATAATAAAGTTATTATCATTTCTCGACATGCACATAACATGTTAATTACAATTAAATATTATTTTATTAATGAAAATTACATAATTATTATTTCTCACTAGAGAATTAATCTCAATTCACCATTCATCCACAATATTTTTCATGCGTTGAATAATACATATTTTTCTTGTCAAATAAATATCAATCCATTGTTATCCAATAAATAAATTAATATTATATCCACTAAATAGAATTTAAATATTCATATATGATTGAGAATATATGAATAATTTTTAAACCATGTATGGGAATAATATTTATTCAACTATTAAATAATGAAAAATAATATATTATTTAAATATGATTCTACACACACTTTGTGTGTGACCCTCTTGGACTATTTTTTCATTGGATTTAGATAAATCATCCTAAAGTCCATGTATAGTTTCTAGCAACATACCAAGGCATCCCTTGAGAATAAAGAAAATGTTGTGGTGACATGTTACCTCATAAGAATGATTATGGTGTTATATAATCCCTTTATTTTGATATATTTAAAAACAAGTTTCATGCTAGTCCCATTAACCTATATGCTCAATTCAACTTTCTATAAGTTTTGTGGAATTGAACTTGTCTATAAAACACCATAGCCATGGATTTATTGAGGATATATTATTTCCATCATAGGGCCTAAGATAAATTTTTTTGTTAGTGTACATAAGGGATAAATCATTTATCACATTATTCATTAAGGAAATATTACTCATGATGAACCCAACATATCCTACTTCCCCACAAACATCAGTCATCATGTTTTTTATCAATAATTAAAAGTGGACCACTCATTATAATCCTTAATAATAATTTTAAATTTTATGGATCAATACACATTTCTGTAGATATGAACATCCAATGACACATATAAATGTGGATTCCTACTGGTGGGTCTAATTTACATAATATCATTCTAGATATTACCAAGGGTGTACACCATGAGAAGGTGTATCAAAGTTCTATGAGTCTCTACCCATGATAGAATATATCAGTCTTGTTCCGCAAATGATATCATCCATCTATGAAACATATATTCCAGAATAGTGTTATAACATGTTTGAGTTCTCATCATAGCGGGGAACTACTATGAGCTTTTAGTGTGATAGATACTATTAGGACATTATCGCATACAATGTTACATAGAAAAAAAATCGTGATTTTATAATAATTTTATCAATATTAAAAACCATGAATAAAAGTTATCATAAAGTACATAGAAGTTATTTCTAGGGAAATAACTCCAATAGACTCCCACTTTCACTAAATCCAACTAAAAACAACATTCAGTCCACTATCTCTCACATGATACTTATGCTTCTACTAAGATAGGAATATAGTCAACGAGTTCACCATGTTATATTTTGTGTGTACAATACTGACCGCAACCCCACACCTCTAATAGAAATCCCTCAAGAGGTGATACTTCCAGAGTATATTCTTTGTTTGTTGGTGTGACCATGGATCTTTTTCAAGTTCCACCACTATAGTATTATCATAATACAATGTGATGGGATCTTTAATGCTATGTACCACTTCAAGCTCATAGAAAAATTTCTAAATCCAAATGGATTCCTTGGCTTCATTGTAAGAACCCATATCTTCTCTTCAGGTATTTTTTCCTTTTGTGGTTTTTTTAGAAAAGAAGAATTTCTAGAAATTTTCAAAGTACACGCCGTGTACTTTATGAGTAAATATCGTTTACTCGGTTACCATGGATAGCCGTGTGCTGGCCGTGTAGCGGCCATGAACACGACCATGTAGGGGGTGACCTAGATTCCTCTTAAAGTGCAGTACGGAAAAAGGGAGTACATGCCGTGTACTTAAAAATTACATGTCGTGCACATTCATTTTTTTCATTAAACACACTGGGGTCACGTCTGATCGCCATGAACGTCTCTTTCTAGGTCTTTTTCAGCCGAGAGCTCCCGTACAACAATGATCTTCCTCTAAGACCTCAACCAAGCAATCAAACTCTGATTTAACTACCGTTGATTGTGTTGGGATCACCTCAGTAAGCTCTCTCTTCTTCTTGAGCGTCATTTCACGATTCCTCCTCTTTATCAAGTTATCCTCTATTGAATGTTTTAGAAGTTTTTGTAGATCTACGGTGTTCATGAGAAATTCAAGTCTTGAGGTTCACTTATATAGATCTCCCAACACCAAGGTTTGTGGTTTGTGCCTTTCCGTTGAAAGTATTTGAGTATTATGTACAATTTTGACCAATACACTTGAACGAGGTATTGTGTGCTTACCATTTTTACCCCTATTGATTGACTTCCATGCTTGTATGCTTGCCTAGAGGTTAATTGGATATGAATATGGTTTATTTCTATGATTTGGATGTTTTTTCCCATGCATGATATGTTTACGACCGTTTGGTCCTGCTTAGCCTTTTGAACGCCTTGCCTGTTTTCCATGCCTGTTGTTGTAGGGCGGAGAGTTTGTATTCTGACATGATCGATATGTTGTATATTGGTTAACCAAGTTTTTATTTAGGTTTACTTTGGCCATATTGCATTTCTATGCTCATTGACCTACACAGGGCCTTGAGAACCGAGTGTAGTAGACTATAAGGGGAATTGACGGAGTCAGCTTCCTTAGAGAGTCTTCAGCACTTTAGGGTATAAGGGGAATTTACCGTGGGAGCTTCCTCAAAGATTCCTTGATTTATTTCGACTATAAGGGGGATTGACTGTGTGAGCTTCCTCAAAGATTATTTGAATTACTTGAACTGCTTTAGACTATGAGGGGAATTGACCGAGTGAGCTTCCTTTGAGAGTCTTTGAACGACCTGGGATATAAGGGGAATTGACCGAGTGACCCTCCTCAGAGATTCACTGACCATGGGACTATAAGGGGAATTGATTATGTGAGATTCCTCAGAGAGTTCCTAACTACCTTAGACTATAAGGTTAATTGATGGTGAGTGCTTCCTCAAATAGTATTTATATATTCTTATGATTGAACCAGAGGGTTTAGGCCAAGTGTACTACCCAGAGGGTTGCTTGTACTTGTAAGGTAGGACCAGAGGGGATAGTTGTGAGTACTTCCTATATGGTTACCTATTTGTGTTTAGTTATTTGATTAGTTGATGCTTAATGTAGAAATTGTGGATTGTTTACTGCTGAGTACTTTCCTACTTACTACTTCTGTACTTACCTTCCATATATTCACTGAATGTTAGGAACAGATCTTTGGGTGGTTTCCTATTAGGATTTAGTCTCACAACCTATTTGAGCCATTCATTTTGGCACAAAAATATTTTATTGTTTCAGGTATAGATAAGGGAAAACACCCTTCTACTTTAGGTACTTGACTTTCTGTGGAGTTTGAGAGCATGGGACCAAGCTTATGCTTATGATGCTGGGGAGTTGTTTATCTGTTTCTTTGAACCTTGGTTTAGTAATGTTAGTATTATGGAATTTTGGTTTGTTTGGCTATTTTTCTAGACTTAGGTATCATGCATCATTTATATATATATGTGCTCCAGCTATTTCTTACTTTTAGCCTTCAGCTATTTACTATAGTTGGATATTTACTACTTCTGATACTGTGTATTTGTTTCCATTCAACTATGTTACTCTGCCAATGAGGGCATAGTTTCCCCACTATCACACCCAAGGCCCTCACTATTAGTCGGCAGCCATTGGAGTTTGGGGAAATGTGCTTGAGGCCATGTGACCGACCGGGTATGGGGCGCCTCTAGGTGGATTCCAGAACCAGGACGTTAAAAATTGGTATTAGAGGATTTCTTTTCTCTTGAATTACTATTTGGAGCCTTTAACCAGGTATAAGATGGAATAGGTACTTGGTAATAAGCTATGCCCAGGAGTAGCTGACCAGTGTATAGGGAAAATCCAATCTACCTAGTTGATTGCAATTTTTCTTGTCTGCAATTATACAGTCGATTTGATTTTCACCGTTGGGTGACTCACATGTATTGTTCTGTTATCATTGATGATATTGAGGTTCTATTTATATCTCAACCCGATGAGATGATGGTATTCCATATCATGCATCCTATAGGCACTTTCTATAAATCACATGTCATGCATTTTTTCCATTCCATCTAGGATGCATTAGTGATTGCATGTTGTTGTGATTGATGTTGCGTAGAATATGCATGTTGTTGTGATGGAAGCCTTGATAAAATACCTACTACTTTATAGGGTATTTTTTGTGTAAGTTTTTGTTGTAATTAATGCCAAAATTTGGTTCTTGAGGGGTTATGGGGCCTCATGGACTAGAATTTTTTGGATCATTGCCTTGTTTTAACATGTACAAGCTACCAAACATTGATTCGCGGGTAGTATGGGCCCTCAAAGATTAGAATTTGGAACTTTAATCTTTGTTTCAGCATTTTTTCAGGCTCCAGAGTAGTTTATGTGTCTTACTATCTAGAAAACCCCAGAATACACGCCATGTAGTTTTGACTACACACCATGTGTTCCTCTTTTCGGGAAGAAATTTTTTTTCTTAAATACATGTCGTGTACTCTATATACACACCGTGTAACCTCTATACGTGTCATAGGCCGTGTGGGTAGAGACACGGTGTTGAGAAATTTCTATAGGACGCACCATGTACCGGATGTGCATGTCGTGTGTAGAGACCCTATGTCCGCCCGTGTGACTAACGACACAATGTGATGAAAACATAAGCTATACACATCGTGTTAGGACTAGACACGCCCTGTAGTCCAACCAAGGTACTTGACTATGTCTCTAACAACATGGGTCGGTGTTATCCCTTCATGTACACACCGTGTCCACCTTGAACATGTCATGTAGTGTGAGCCACATGTCAGGCCGTGTCTCTAACAACATGGGCCAGGTGAAGTTCATCTAGTACATGCCGTGTCTACCTTGAACACTCCATGAAGTCTTGTCATGGGAGAGCCATGTGGCTTTACCATGAGGAAGTACTCAGAAAGGGGAAGAGGATTCAAGTACACGCCTGTAACCTCATCCTTTAAGATGAGAAGATATTTTTATTTTAGGGAATCCTCCTCAGGAGTAAGCCCCAAGTTCCCTTGGTTTGGGCCACCTTCTCAAGAATAATCCTCAGTCATAATTCATTTAATTTGGGCCTCCTTCTCAGAAGTAAGCACCAAGTTATAAGTCCCCTAGACCTGGGCCTCCTTCTCAGAAGTAAGCCCCAGTCATAGTTTCCTTTAACATTGGGCATCCTCCACAGGAGTATTCCCCAATCTTAATTTCTTTCAAGTTGGGCCTCCTTCTCAGGAATAAGCCCCAATCATAAGCCCCTTTTAATTTGGGCCTCCTTCTCAGGAGTAAGCCCCGAGTTAAAACTCCAAATCTTCATAAGGTACAAATACCATTATGGACCATGCTCTTGGGATTCTTTCCTGATGTAAGTCTGGGTATTCATCTACTTGGGCAGTCCTACATATGTAAGCCCCAAATTATTTTTTTTATGAATGCATATTTCATGGCACAATCGTCAAATTTACTGATACCTCTTGTTTCTCACACTAAGAATGACTCACGTGAGCTTAGAGTGTAAAATTAATCACGACATCTCTTTTTGGGCCATTAACCTTGCATATGCCCCATATTTCTTCACCCTAACTATGTAAACTTTGATCTTTGCCTTAAAAGTAGAGTACGTAGGATGCCTTTATAAGGTTCCATCCCATCATTCATTAATTATTTTCTTTCCCATATGATGTTAAACATATCCTTTTTATCAAAGTACGTGGCTTCTGATTCCTTTTTAATGAGGATACGTAGGTAGCCCATCTGGGGGTACGATCTCAACTCTGAAATAATCCATGTCTTTCTGAATGAAAATAAACTTCAAGTGCCCCAATGAGTGGATTTAAAACTAGTATGGTCATCATAATGACCAAGAGATTTCTATATAATTTATTTAAGGATACCATTGACTTTGAATATTTAATACATAGGGATGATTATCCATTGATGAAAAACCTCAAATACATATAAAATAATCTATAAATCCCATACCTATCAATCATTGATTTCCAAATCTAAAGGAAAACTCATTTTCATGCTTGGTGAATTAATAAGGATTTGTGAACATAACATGAATCTATAAGAGAGTCCCGGAGTAGGAAATAATTCCCCCCCAAAAATGTGTGATGAACCTGATCTCCCATCCTCTCAAACAATATAAATTCGTAAGCCACACCAGTCCACAACTAATGAGCACTTACCTTGGGAAAGTAAGTACAAATGGATATAGAATCATTAGGTGTTCCCGGTTCTATGAATAAACCCGTTAGAAACTGATTGGAATGTAGGAACCTTAAACAAACAAGGTCATCCCCATTTCTAGATGGAACAAAAAATTGGTGAACCCGATGTGAATCCTTAACCAAGTTAAATGATGGTTTACTTATTTGTTATGCCCCTATTAAAACTCAATATGAGGGCCAACAAAGAAATCAATAATATATGTGCTCATTCAAAAGATGTAGTCTGGCCAAAATTATCTTGATTATGTCTGCTATATCAAGTATTAAATCTTTTCCAAGATCTCTCAACAACACAAAATTTCTTCTTTAATGTTCACACCAGTGAATGCCTCTTCCACTACTCATACTAGATCCTATTCTTCTCTGAGGTTGACATCACCTATGTAGCGTCTTCAACGCTGGGTCTCAAATGCATTGGTGAGGGAATGCCATCAATGCGGTACCATCCTGAATCTGGATTCCACTCAACAAGTCCTCCAAGTTAACAAGTCACCTTGGTTGTCCGGATAGCGACGACCAGTGGTCAAGAAGCAGGTGGTGCCAACCAACATCTCCAACTGTTTCAGGTCTTTATCCCTGGAACCCAACAACCAGTCCCTCCCATATTACAGGGAGGTGAATCAAGAGGACACTCAAGGCCTCAGTTCAAGAAGACAAGAGTCCTTCCTGAGGACTTCCACCAACAATCGCTTCTAGACTCTTGTGGTAGTGCACCCTCAACATGATGGGGGTATCACCTCTAGGAATTGGGATCAGGTTACTTAGACCCGAGCACGCAAGATGAACAGTCAGAAGAAAAATTAGGTCAATAGGGAGTAGGTTCTTACCTATACCCCCACTAGAGAATTCCACCAACCTAACTTGATGGAAAACAACGAGCGATTATATACACCCGTCCATCCTAATTTCACAGCCCAGTAGACTCGTCTGGAAGTAACACCCCAATCCCACTAGACAATTCTGGTGGAGTACTATAGGCAGGCACATACATCTATTTATAAATCATCAGTTAGTCAGTAGGCTCGTTTGAATGCATCCAAAGAAGCCTGCCAACCAGATGTGGTGACCACCTGCAAATAGGCACATACACCTACTTAAACTCATGAATTCTGCTAGCAGTCTCGTCTTCCAGTATTCAAGGATGTTCCTTAATCATATTCAGTGGAGAACAATCAACAGGCACATGAACCTTCAATTCATCAAGATAACCAACAATCTCATTTGGTATCACCTGAAGATGTCAATTGGAAAGATCCAATGACAAATAGAAGGGAGAGACAAATTTCTGCCCCCACACATGAGTGCTGTCAGAATTCAATGACAGAAAAATGAGGAAAGGAGCAGGAACACACACCTACTCCAAACATGGTATGGACATATATTCCCATTCCAGAAGATGAAGTTACCAAGCACATTCTGACAATGGTGAAAGAGCATAAGCAAATCCCTGTCCATATTCTGGATACCTTTCAGAATATTATAACAACTTCAGCGACATCACAGGGAAGGAAACATAAATCTATCCCTATTAGTAGAGTGACTCATAAACATGTCATCATAGATCAGATACACACCTCTGTTCCAGTCTAGGAGGGTTGTGGGGCAGACTCACACATGTCATACAGACAATCAAGTCGGGCACATACACCCAATTTAAATGGAGATAGTCAGCCTAACCTTACCATTTCTCTTGAGTAAGCACATACACCTGCCTATAATAACCACTTTTTCCAACAAGTGGTTTCCAAAGTAAGTAAGAAGGCATCCAAGAAAAAAGACCCATCCAGCATAGTTAAAAAATCAAGAGCCAATCTGAAATAAGGCCTTACTCAATGCTGGAGTTCTTGAATCCCTCAGACAATTATATGTTGCAAATCAAGATTCTACTCTCTCATTTAAAATTCTAGAACTAAAAAAAATAATTCCTAAGGTCTTCATCAGAAACCTCCTCATGGAGGCCTTCTTCATGACAATTCGTTCAATCTCAAAGCATCATCTTCAGATGAGAGCCACGATAACCCTCTGTATGGCCAGAAGTCCAAGGAGAAGGTTTCATCTTTTGCTGTAACCCACCATTGTGGTCCTCCCTATGATGATCAATTTAGCTGTGAAAGTCCTCTCTACAGTAGTAATTTGTATTTCCTGGAAAATTCTTCAATTGACAATGCAGTAACGAGAAATCCCTCTTATCTTGAGGCACTTTCAAATTCAAATCTAGTCATGTCTGATGCCTTAATACTAGAAGGTGAAATACTTATTCAATCAGGGGATAGCCTGGGGTGTAGGTCATTATCTAAACCACCCCTGGGTCATTCATCTTTTAATTTGACAAATGAATTCTCTACCAATCTTGTTGATTCTGATAAAGCAACAAAGAAGCACCAACATTGGTCCAATTGGGTAGAATAATCTTCATCAAATGTCAAATAGGAAGTGTTGAATATGAAAAAAAAATTAGAGAAAGGTGAAATACCATTCATGTTTTGGCCTTTGGCTGACTCTCAGTAAGATATTCCAGAAACATTGATAGAATATTGTATTAATGATATTCGTCTCAATATATGGAAAACACTTTGTCACTTAAAAGAGAAAATATTATCTTATGATGAATATCAAAATCATGTTAAGGTAATAGAAGGTTTTCAATGCCAAATTGACTTGACATCTCTCTCAGTTTCCCGAAATATAAAGGTTGAAAAGAATAAGAGTGCCATTCAGTGTACATGCCTTGGCACATTAAAAAGGTTGTGCTAGTTAATTACCAATGCCCCATCTGGTATTAATATCAGGGGATGGTGTGCTCACAGATAATTGCATTTCACTATGCTCTCCAGTCAACAAAGCCTGTCAAAAGTGGTCTCGTGCAATGTTATTACCCATGTATGGACACATCTAACTAGTTTTGTGTATAATCAAATGCTTTCTCTAGAACAGGACTCAACTAGTTTCTCCCAATGTCAGGCATATAAAGAACAAGTTGTCGTATTACTATTGCATCAAGAAAATGAGAATATCGAACAATATTCTCATTTTTATCATGCACATAATCAGGTGACATAGGTGTCAAAAAAAATCCAATGGTCATCTGAGCTAGGTGATAAGAGTGGATGTCAGATGATGCATTCGGCAAATTTCCGGACTAAAATTTGAAAAATCAGGAGAGATTTTAAGAAAGTTTTAGAGGTAGCAGCTCAAGAGCGACCATAGTTTGCTAGGTTGGGGACTCTTTTAATCCAACCCTGAGGGTCCATAGATATGATTCGAGGAGTCGATCAGGGAAAATAGGAACTGCCTCAGTCTGTCAGACATGGGACTTTTTCACATTCTCAATCTCTTCCTCACCAAAAGTCAGTCTTCTCTCGATTAGGGAAGAATCCACAAGAGGAACACAGAGCCTAATTATAAGGAAATTACCTCCAAATTACATTTCATCAAGAAGTTCATGAGGGATCAACCAAACAAAAGGCAATGTATCATAAAGGACATGGAAGAAGACAGTATCGCAGAAATGCTGACAGAAGGACTACAATGCATTATGCATCAATAAATGTTATCAATGTCGTTGTCATTGATCCTTTAGAACATGAGGATCACTCAGATAAATAAGATGAATAAGTTCTTGTTCAAGAGGCTGTACAAACATAAATAAATGAAGGAGGTGTGCGTAACAGAAGCCAGAGGGTTACCCATAGGCAAGACATTCCTTTGGGTAATTCCCTTCCATAATCAAGAAAGGAACATGTGATGGAAAATGGTAAAAGTCAGGTAACATCCCACCCTACCTCTGGATAAGTCCAATCACTCTCAATATAGGAAAGGATCGCACAACAAGAAGAAGAAATGAAAAAGTTATGGAGGTTAAATACAGAACTACTTCATGGTAGTCTTCCTCCTAATCATACTGGAGTTAATCAATCAAGGCAATTTGTTGAAGCTACTGGGATGGATCAAGAATATACCCCTTTACAAGAATATACCCCTTTACAAGTACAACCTTACAGGTCCAATCCTATAGGTCATACGTGACAGCAACCAGCAATACTACCATCAGTGGCAGTACCGGTTTCCACACCTGTCCAAACTCTATTCATTGCACCTGCTCATGTCCAAGCTCGACCAGATGTTTCTCAAAAATTAATGATTACCATTGAATCATTAACAGCTTTATTGGAAGCTATGGAAGGTCGACATGCACAAGTTCAACCGAAAAAGAGAGCTTACCGTGAATGGGTGGATGCAATTCTTCCACCATAAAATTTTGCGAATACCACATTCCCAATTTTTAATGGGTTGGGAGATCTAGAACAACACTTAACACATTTTGTTTCTCATTGTGATCCTATGATGGTAACTACTCAAAAACAAGAAGCAGTTAATCTCAGGTGTTTTGTGCAGTCATTACAAGTACCTGCTTTTTTTAGTATACAAGTTTACAATCTCGGTCAATTATTTGGTGGGAAGATCTCTGTCAAATATTCCTTCTTCAATTTATCTCAACGTTACCAAAGACGACCGTTTTTTATCATACAAATTTTAAACAAAGGGAAAATGAAAGAGTTTCAGATTTCATTTCTTTCTCGAAGAGATTAACATATTCCTTATGTTTAGAACTCCCTCAAGAAGAGTTTCTACTCATATGTGTGGAAAATATGCATGATGAATTATGAACACCATTGATCCCTCTAAAATACACTAGAGGGTTTTGAGACCTTACTTCAATCGCTCAGCAGATAGAAGAATCTCTTATAAAGACTAAGGCTAAAACTTGTGTAATTCCATTAGTTCCAAGAAGGAGAATAGGGAATGTAGAGACTGCTATAGTTACACTTAAACAAGCACCTGTGCCTAATTCCACTTCAAAACATTCATTATATCCAAGGGATCCACCTCCAAAGCATCAACACCAATGGCTGCCTCGTCAAGATGATCCAAGATATCAAAGGCAGAAACAGTTTGAGGATTTAAATAACAAAGTTTATTTTTTCCAGAATTAACAAGTTCCTGGTTACTTCATCTCAGCTCTAGAACACAATTTGGTTAAGTTTCCAAGGCCCAAAATGACGAACAAGGAAGGAGATGAAGACCTCCCCAACTATTTCTAGTTTCATTATATGTTAAGGCATCCCATTCAGGAGTGTTTTGCCTTTAAAGAACTCCTGTAAAAGATGGTGGACTCTGGACAAGTAAAACTGAAAGGTTCTTCAGCCTAGGTAGCATGTTTTACTACTACTGATCCAGAGGAATAAGGTGAGTGGTAGAAATTCAAAAGTAAAAATGTGCAGAAATATGATGATTGGATGGTCAAGAAAATGATCAACCGAACTCATGCCATTTTTGGAACACAATTGAATCAACCAATTGTGTCTTATGCTATTTTTTCCATAGCAAAACCACCTTCATAGAAAGGAAAATATTTAAAGAAGTAGTGTATTTTGAAAGAAGAAGAGCATTCAAAAGAAGACGAGATCGTGTCAAAGTCTAAGTTGTCTTTGACTCTGGAAGATTGTATGCCATCTACTTCAAAAGAAAGAGCACTGCCCCACCAAATGGCACAGTCTGAACTAGTTCATCAGGAAGAATCGTCATCAGATGAAGTATTTATCTTTGGTTCTCTTAACACGATTCATTTAATGGATCCCTATACCAATGACAGTTTCAATCATGATGAGCCTAAGTTACCTATATCTAACAGAGGATTTAGAGGAAGAGATAGAATTCTATGATATAGATGAAGACGTGGATATTCTAGAAGCCACTATTTCAATACTACCCCTGCTAGAACTCTTTATACAGTAGAAACTTGTGGAAAATCCCTCCAGCAGGCTCAATAGGAACAAGAAAGTTCTTCCACACATGGCAGATTTGGTCCTGACACAATTATTTTGGAGGATCGGTTAGAGGTTACACCTTCTTCCTCTCAGCAAATAGATAGACCTAGTTAGTCTAATTTAGTGAAGCCCGGAGTGTATCCAATTCCTACCCTGATACGAGATACATCTACTACCAAATAATCAAATTCCAAGACACATGAAAACCCACATTTTCATGATGGGAAACACAGACCTTTGGACCAAAAATATGATGTCTTGAAACATTTGGCCCAATTACCTTCCAAGTTATCAATTCTGGATTCATTGAATCTTTCAAAAGAACTTCGAGAGGTTCTTATTGAAGCTTTTTCAAGTCCTCAAGAATTCGAAATAGAAATTGTTGCGGTTGAGGTCTACCATATAGAGAATGATCCTGCAGAATTCCATTCAGTGAATATCTTTTACAAATGAAGATGAATATGACGTTGTACATGGACATATGAGATATTTGTATCTATCTAGAAAATTCAATGACATATACATCTGATGAGCTTATATTGATAATGTATCAGGATTCAACCTCATTCCTATTCGTACACTTCGTCGATTAGGACTCACCGAATTTGATTTATCTCCTTCTACTTTGATGTTTCAAGGATATGATAATAATGAACACGAACCACTGGGTGAGATAAAACTTTGAATTTAGATTGGATACCTTGTGTCTAATTCAGATTTCATGGTTGTTCATCAGGACACCACCTTCAAAATTTTTCATGGAAGTCCTTGGCTACATCAACATGTGGTCGTACCTTCTTCATATAATCAATGTCTCAAATATAGTTTCAATGGTGAAATTGGGACATTGTAGGGTGATAAGGCCCCATTCAAAACATGTGAATCTCAATACAATGAGGTATAATTTTATCACATGGAGGGAAATGAAAAATCCACGGAAAAGGAGGTCACCCAAATTAATGCTTCAAATGGTTTGGAAAAGATTCTAGTAAAGCCATTCATACATGTGAGTATAGATTATGTGTTGCCTATCAGTCAAATTGACATGATAGACTTAAATCCAAATACTCTTATGGAATCTTCTATAATGTCAATTACGGCAATCAAGCCAGATAGCAAGGGGGAAATTGTTGATTCACCAAGCAGTGTTCAAAGCTTAATTGGAGATTTCTTCATTTCATCCACTGAAATCTAGAAATTCAATACTTCATTAACCAGGCTATAAGAAGTTATAGCAATACTAGAGGAAAACAATTATTTCGATTCTCAATCCATCATCACCTCTCTGTCACCCTAGAAAGACCCTTCATCATCAATTGAATGGAACCCTCTTCTTCAAGATGTTCAAATTTTAACTTCTCCCCTGACCATGGATATTTTTCTTCATCATATACTATGCAAGTAGAAATAGACAAAGTGACACATATTGATGAAGAAAAGGAAGATCTCAGGGATTCTCTTCCATCATTTGAAGAGGGTATCTCTACCACTGTGGTTGAACTCAGAGAAATAAATCTGGGTACAAAAGAAGATCCACGACCCACTTTAATTAGTACAACCATGACCCTTGAAGAGAAAGAAATGTATACTTCATTTCTAAAGAAAAATTGAGATGTATTTTCTTGGAATTATACAGAAATGATAGTTCTTGATCCCAATGTTTCCACTCATCATTTGGGCTTTTCAAAAGAACATCAAGGATTCAAGCAAGCAGCAAGAAGAACACACCCAACTTAGGCCTCCAAAATAGAAGTTGAAGTTGATAATATTATCAAGTCTAACATCCTCAGAGAAGTTCAATATCCAAAACGGCTAGATAATATTGTCACTGTGAAGAAGAATGGAAAAATTAAGGTTATCATTGACTTCATAGATCTTAATCGGCGTTGTCCCAAAGATTATTTTCCAGTTCCGATCACCGAAATATTAATTGATGAAACAACAGGCTATGAAGGTCTTTCCTTAATGGATGGTTACTCTAGGTACAATCAAATATGAGTGTCCCCATAAAATCAGGAGTCTACAACCTTCAGATCTCCTCAAGGTGTATTTTTCAATCAGGTAGTGCCCTTTGGCCTGAAAAATGCAGGTGCAACGTATCAACATGACATGCACCATATCTTTAAACCCTTTTTAGGGAAATTTGTTGAATGTTATCTTGATGATTTGGCAGTTAAATCCAGAAAACATTCTGATCACTTGGCTGATCTGGAGATCATATTTAAAAAAATTTGACAACACAATTTGAAGATGAACCCCTTGAAATGTGCTTTCAGGGTAACCTTAGGAAAATTTCTTAGCTTTCTTGTACGCCATCGTGGTATCAAAGTTGATCCTGAGAACATAAGATAAATCCCTGACATGTCACCTCCTAGAAATTTGAAGGAATTAAGAGTACTTCAAGGACACTTGGCCTATATTCGGCGTTTCGTTGCTAATTTGGTAGGCAAGTGTTTACCCTACACTAGATTAATGAAGAAGGGAGTCACCTACCACTGGACTGAGGAATGTCAAGAAACATTCAATATCCTCAAGAAATATCTTCTGTTTCACCAGTATTAATGCCACATGTTGAAGGAAGACCATTTATTATCTATGTGACAACTTTAGAGTGATCATTGGGTGCCTCCCTTGCCCAAAAGAGTGATGTTGGGAATGAAAACAACCTTTACTATCTCAATTGGACTATGCTTGAGGAAGAAACTAGATATTCATGTACTGAAATGTGCTACCTAGCATTAATATTTGTAGTTCATAAATTGAGATAATACCTACAACATCATGAGGTCCAATTGGTATCTCACAATAACCCACTCAAATTTAACCTTATTCATCCAATGCTTACAAGATGTCTCGTAATGTGGGTAGTTATTTTGCATCTATTTGATATCCAGTATATGTCTCGAAAGGTAATAAAGTTCCAAGATCTAGCTGATTTCCTTGATGAACACCCATCTATAGAAGATACATATTTAAATATTGAACTTACTGATGATTAATTCTTCTCTATTCATGATAATCCTCAAACATGGGAAATGTACTTTGATGGTGCCTTTAGAAGTCCAAAAGGGAAGAAAATGGAAGATCCTAAATTCAACAAAGCTGGGTTAGGAATCGTGCTTATTTCCCCAGAAAAGGCAGTGCTACCCTATTCCTTCTTATTATTGGAAGGCGGTATAAACAATGAAGCAGAATATCAAGATCTCATCACAGGCTTGGAATTGACACTTCAGGCATAGATGAATCACTTAAAGGTAAAAAGTGATCCAGATTTTCTAATCAATCAAATCAATGGGGATTATGCAATCAGAAAGGAAGAGTTAATCCCTTTTTTTGACTACATCAGAGTTAATGGAGGAATTTCCCTCAAAACCGACATTTTCTTATGTACCGTGATCACAAAATTCCCAAGATGATGCACTGGATAATGTAGCCATAACCCTGGAAGATCCTAATTAGGACGAAACAATCATCTGTATTGCCCATCGTTGTATAGTTTCACCTTATGTTCAAATCAGAACAGAGGAAATAAATGAAATCGGTACCACTTCTGAACCATATGGTCATACTACAGGATGGATGACACCAATCAGGGAATACCTTCAAAATGGAACACTCCCACCGGATAGAGCCGGGAAAGAATAAGTCCGGCGACGCGTGGTAAATTTTACTCTCTATGATATCCCAGATCACCAAAAAATTCCCTATAAGGGTGGTTTTGATGGAATTATCTTTAGATGTATTGATGGTGAAGAGACAATGGCTGTCATGAATGAAGTACATTTAGGAGTTTGTGGTGCCCACCAGTCTAGACAAAGACTTTCTGGTCAAATTTGAAGTCTTGGATACTTCTGGCCTTCAATGATGAAAGATTGTGTTGATTTTACTAAGAAGTGTCATTCTTTCCAAGTATGTGCCAACTTCATTCATCACCCCCCATATTTGCTTCATATGGCTAAAAACTCCTTTTCGTTTTCAACATGGGGAATGGATGTAGTAGGAACTTATCCTCCGACTACAGATAAGTAGTTTAAGTATATTATTACTGCTAGTGACATCTTTTCTAAATGGGCAGAGGCAATACCTCTCAAATAAGTCGGTGCTAAAAGAAATTTTAGCTTTTTCAAGTACAAAATAATTACTAGATTTGGTATTCCTCATACCATATTGATGGATAATGACACCAACTTTTGTTCATCCATGGTAAGAAATTTGTTTCCAGAATACAATATCAGATCCAGCAATTCATCACGGTATCATGTAGTGGCCAATGGTCAAGTAGAGGCTTTCAATAAGACTCTTTCAAACATACTTCAAAATATGGTGGATAAAGATAAGAATTCATGGCCTGATAAACTTTTTCATGCTCTATGGTCTTATCAGACTACCACCTGCACTGCTACACGATCAACTCCATATTCATTGGTATATGGAATGGAAGTAGTCTTGCCTATTGAAGTTAAATTACCTTCGCTGAGAGTCATCATTTGTGATCAGTTATCTACCAATGAACAATCTCAAAAGAAATTGGATGAGTTGGAATGACTAGATGAAAAAATATTGCGCACACTGCACTATTTATAAGTCTATCAGAATCGAATATCACGAGATTTAAATAAAAAAGTTCATCCTCATTCATTCATTCAAGGAGAATTGGTATTGGTCCTAAGAACCCCATGATACCGGGGAAAAACCTACAAATCTTGAGCCAAAGTGGGAAGGACCTTACTCAATACATATGGTCTATTCGAATAGAGATTACTCTTTAATCTCAATGTATGGAGAACTCATTACAACTCCAACCAATGAAAGATTCTTGAAGAAGTATTTTGAGTAACAAAAATACACCCATTGTCTTTGCTGTAGGACATTAAACTGCATAGCCCCCTCTATTGTCCAACATGACGTTAAATTGTGTCCCTTTATCATCCAGCATGACATTAAACTGTGCGTCGTCCGAGATACAGGATGTTAAACTGCCTAGCACCCCATGTCTGTGACACATGACATTAAACTGTGATCCTGCATGCACAATTGTCTTTTAAACTCTATTTCCATGTGTTCCCCAGGAATCTAACCATGCATAAGACCCACACCATCCTTCATGGTCACATCTTTCATGACATGATCGTCAGGTCTGTTGCTGCCTCTTGTTTCTCACACTAAGAATGACTCATGTGAGCTTAGAGTAAGCTTTGACCATGACATCTTCTTTGAGCCAATAACCATTCTTAAGTCCCAACATTATCTTCAGGTTGTTGTACCCATGTAAAACCCAATCGCCAAATCCCTCTCAATTAAAATATGCAGACTTTGATCCTTGACTCCTAGGCCGGGTACGTAGGCAACCTCATGAGGGTTCAATCCTGAAACCACTTTCTTCACATCGATTAACCTCCATCCAAAACGATGTTGATCCATGAACCCCCATCAACCATCTTATTCATATCGGTTAACCTTCATCCTACATGATTTTAAACTATATAAGTTTCATCATCCTAGCTATATGAAGTTAAACTATACAGTCCCCCATTATCCTTGCTGAAAGACATTAAACTCTATAGCACTGTTCCATGAATGGCATTCTTACTCATTATCTGTTTCTCTTATTGCGTCAAAGGACAATATTTCTTAGAAATACGTAATCCATGCGATAATATAACCAATTCCCTCTTAAATTGTTCCATACTAAATGTATTTATCATATAGTCAACACATGTACATTGACATAGTCCAATTATCCTCTAGGATTTATCATGAATGAACTTGACCCAAGAATATAGGCTTCTTCAACTAACTATTTCATGGAGAAACCCTTGTTTAATTTGTCCTTAACAGACTGTAAGATTGTTATTTCATTCACAATAAGTATTATTTCATCAAAATATACTAGTAGAATAATGACTGCATTTCCACTAATTCTATTGTAAACACATGACTCAATTCGCTCTTAATGAATCCAAATTCCATTATGGATTCACCAAATCAAATGTTCCATGACCTGGATGCTTTCTTCAATTCATAAATGGATCTCTACAACTTGAAAATCCTTTTAGCACCATATTGAGTCACAAACCCTTCTGGTTGTGTCATATTGACAAATTCTTATTGGTTACCATTATGAAATAATGTTTTAACATATATCTTTAAAATCTCATAGTCATGGTAAGATTCTATAGGAAGTATAATTCTCATATATTTAAACATAGTTGATAGAAAAAAGGCTTCACAATTGTAAATTCCTTGATGTTATTTAAACCCCTTAGCCACTATCCTTGATTTATTTGTATTTACTTTAACGTGTTTTTCTAGTTTCCTCTTGAATACCTATTTTCATACAACTAGCTTTAAATTAGTTGTCGTGTCAACCAAAACCCCAAATTTGTTCTGATTTATGGAATCCATTTAAAAAAATATTGGCTTCTTTCTATCTTTAATTTTCTAATCTCTTTACCACATCCTTGTAAGATATCGTTTCATCATTTTTAATTAATAATGATTCACCATCCTCGATGACTATAACACTATATCTCCTTAATTCTCATACCTATCTTACGCTCTAACACATTGATTGTGTTTTCAGAACATCTTTTTTATATGGGGACTTCTGGAATTTACTCCGATTGAAACTCTTGTGTATCTTGAGCATCAAATTATTCTATGTAAATATTTATCATACTATTATTTTTGAGGTTGTTCTCCATATCAAGAAATAATCCCTATCTGGAAAAAATCCCTTTCTTGTCTAAGGGGTTGTATTGGTAGTACCCCCTTTTTCCATTGGGGTATCCTATAAAGATAAAATTCATTCCATGGGAGCTATATTTATTTCCAAGGACTTAAAAATGACTCACAACCCCATACATGTGTATGCGATGAAATGGGTTTCCTTCCACTCTACATGTTGAAGGGTGTTCCATTTTCTTCTTTAGATGCAACTCATTTAAATTTGTTTTCCAAAATTTGTAATTCATATCCCCAAAATAATAATGGAAAATTTTAACGAATCATCATTGAACATTCCATGTATAACAAGGTAAAATTCCTCCTTTCACTAACACAATTCCACAATGGTGTATAAGGTTGAGGTAGTGGAGATTGAATCTGAAACTCACATAAAAAAGTCAACGCACTCTTTGATAATATATTCACCACCTCAATCTGATTGAAGATTATTTATCTTCTTACAATGTTTATTCTCTACTTTATTCATGCATTACTTGAATTTATCAAAGGAATCAGACTTATTCCTCATCATATAGATATATCCATACATACTCAAGTCATAAGTAAATGTTATGAATTAAGAATATCCACCTATAGATTCTAATAGAAATTGTCTAAACACATTAGCGTGTAACCATAATATAATATCTATGTCCCTTTCAACGTGTCCATCAAATGGTGGTTTGGTCATTTTTTATTGTAAACAAGCATGACATCTTTCATGTGGTTTTAGCTCAAATGAGTCTAAATATATATATTGAAAGATATTTTCCAAAGGCATCTCATTTACATGACCAATCTAGTGATTCCAAAGTTGGGTATTGAATGATTCATGTTAACATGATTCTTTATCAATTTTCAAAACATGGTTTTCATAATTCAATACATAAAGATAGTAATTTAAATGTTCCATACCATAATATATGTTTTACTTATAAAATAATCAACTTTTAATTTAAAAATTTGAAAATAAAATCATCTGTATCTTGTCATGATACAAAAAATATGTTTTTGGTACCTGTAGGTACATAATAAAAATATTTCAAAACAAAAATCATTCTCATTGGAAACGAGAGGTGGTAGTCACCAATGGCCATAACATCCATCATAACACCATTAGTAGCTCTCAGATCCACCTCTCCTATGGAAATATTTTGTAATCAATATTGTTCTGGAACATGGATAGATATGTGAGTCCCATAAGAATTATCTAATACCTAGTGTGTATATATTAATAGATTACACTTGATAACGAATGCACTGTTAGATTCCCCTTTTTATAGGTGTAGTTTCTCTTCCACTGTATTGACTTTCCACATAAGAAAAAATAATTCCTTATTTTTTCCTTTCCTGACCTATGGATATTATTATTCTTGGAAGGATATTTCTATGTACCTTTAGACTAAATATAATTATTGGGACCATTTTCCTTGTTCTTTATTTTTTATTATCTATAAGGAATGTGGGTTTGTCACACCCCATGTCCTTATTCACATGGAAAATTAAATTATGAAGTTCTCAAAGTCACTTCTCATTTTTCCTCATATTGTAATTAAACATAATGCTAGATAAGTTCATGTAAGTGATGAATGTATGATATTTGTACAAAACTAATCTGGGAATTTAATCCCTAATATGTCTAGGAATTCAATGTTTCCAATAATCTTACCTTCATGGGGGCCAGTTGTTGTAGTCTCTCAAAGATTAGTTGTAAACAAATAATTGAAGATCTCATATATCTCTTGTCTTGCCTTCTCTTGATAGAGATCCTAAAGGTGAGACATCAATATATATGAATCCATATCCACATGTTTCTTGAAAACCTAATTGAAATGGATTGTTGCATGAAACACTAAACATTTGTAGAATTATTCTGATGTTTTTCCTAGAGATATAATTCTTCATCACTTGCCTCATTACTATGCACAAATGAAAAATGTTCTTCTAGCACATACAATTTCCTTTCATGGAGAAGGATGACATGTAGGAACATTTTCCATTCTTGGAAAATTTTCCTTGTTATAAGGGTTTCCTTATCAAATATGAATAAAATGATATGTTTGATTACATTTTAATGTTGTTTCTACAAAATAATATAAGAATAGTTTTAGTAATTTATTTGATAAAGATTAAACAAACAAACAAATATTATATTTATTGGCCACCCAATATTTTATCGATAACCAATATCCCTCACCATTATATTTGGAATATCATGTTTCATGGATATTAAAGTAGAAAAAACCGATATTACCTTTCCCATTACCTGAACATTGGTTGGTTAAGAAACTTGAATTGTTTTTAAGTAGGTATTTCGCATTCCAACTATAAGGACCCGACCCTGGTTTCCTGGAGCTGGTGCCTTATTTAATTACTTTGGAATATAAAAATAGAATATGTGTAACGCCCCGAACCTAGTTTCCTAGAGTCGATTCATTATTACATAACATTGGCATGATCACAAGGAAAATCATTTCTCAAAAGACCGATCAATTTAGTATTATTGGAAAAAATATTCATACATAAGTTCAACTTTACAACTTGAAAAGAAATACAACATGAATTTATTCCATTAGAAACATCCAAGCCTCCTAGATTATCCCTAAAAGTCACTCATAACTAACTTCTTCATATCCTGGGAAAATGATACATAAGAAATTGGTGATCTCAAATTCTTAGTAAGGGTAAGCAATACAGCGAAAGATAACATAAATATTATGCATGGTGAATAATTGAAACCACATGCCTTTACCAATAATAAACATGAATACTTTTATGGCAGGAATACGAGCTGAGTAAATAATGCCATAATAAAACATAATTATGGGTATTCTACTAGTTGACTGACCACATAAACCATAAATATTATTTTCATAAGGAAGGAATGTATAATTCTGGACATTCTAAAACATTTTGTCAACTCCTCGGCCAAGACTTCTAAAAATTATTAAGGAATCAGGAAACCATATATCAAAATGGGAAAGGCCTCATCCAATTTAATGTATAGTTGTCTCATGAGACCTGCCGATACATCCAGGAGCTATCGCAGGCTCCACCCATCACTTACTAAGTCCAATACGTTCCACATAAGAAATGGTTGAAATATAACATAAACATTTATATTAAAACTAGCATAATAAATGTGAATAATTTAATGATAAACCATTAATGGTATAAAAATAGAACTTCCAAATTCAAACATATCACAAAACCTTCAATACAATATGGATGTTTTGTATTATAATAAATCAACTTTAAATAATCTTAAAATTCATCAAAGTATGTTGAAATAGATGAAATCAAAACCTTTTTTAGGGAAATATCTATATCTATTTTGAAATCATTTAAGAGTCACATAATTATAAAGAAAAAAATTATTTTGAAAATATTCTTATAATCTTGTAAGGGAAGCTTAAACGATGTTATAACGACATAAAATAGTCACACATGCCGTATAAGTTAAAAAAACATTCTTACCTTAATTTTGTCGAAAAGGTCATAAAGTACCTTGTTTGGAAAATGACGGAAAGATTCCTTTCAAAACATATACGGTCCAATAAGGTTATAAATAACTTTAACCCATAGTATAGTAAATAGTAAAAATGTTTTGGAATTCATTTTTAAGAAACATGTATGTGGATGATAATGAGGTCCCAGTAAATACTTACGTAAAAACAACCTCAGATAATAAAGAGATTGTGAAATTAACCATTACCGTGTACTTTTTCTTTGTTGAGGGTAGGTTAACCTCCTGTATAATGGTGAAATAATTGTTATTAAATTATTCATGAACCATATAAATTAATATGATATCATATATGATCTTCTAATATTGCTTTGTTAATAATATTTTAGTATTATCGTCGTTTCGGGTGTTAACTGAATCGCTTTCCTTTATATGATTTGTTACGTAAGTAATTTTTTTATGGATACGGTGTATATTATTCATATTCATAATGATATTAAGTCATTAAACATTATTTTTAATCATCAAATGAAAATTAGTCTTGAATGGATACAATGGGGCATGATTCTCACCACATTCATGGAGACGGTAATCCGTACGTACGCACGAGCAACAATATCATTCTTTTGATATTAAAATAATATATAATTGGATAGTATATCATATATAATCAATCATTATAATGTTATATTTATTATTGATATCAATTAAACATCATTATTATACCCATCCAAATAATAATGTATTGAATAACAATTACACCACGATGTGGAGACGGTAAGCCGTACGTAAGCACGTATGGTGACATGTCATTCAAAGGATGGAGAGAATAATGAATATGGTTATACCATATTTATAATAAATTTATAGTATATATAAGATACTGGAGTTATTATTTTATAATGAAAACAACAAAGAAAGAGGAAGTGGATGAAGAATGAAACTTGAAAGAGGTGATGAAATATTTATGTCTTTTTTAGGTTCATCCATTTGATTTGATCAAAAGGGCTCCTTTGGTTGGATTTATGACTAAAGTAAGGCCTGTAGGATGAAGGGAGGATAGTTGAGAGTGTATTTGGGTAGGTTTTGGATGATAAAAATGGATTTGAAGGTGTGAATTAGAGATAAGGGGGAGTGCCCTTTTATAAGAGGGGTGAGAGGCACCTTAGAAAAAACTAGAAATAATATATTATAATAAAATAATTTTTGGTTTTTAATGGCTAAAAAATGGATTATTAAAATTATAAGGTGGGGATGGGTCTAAAACCACTCAACCAATCGGTTTTATATAGGTTTGGGTCACTACATTAACCTTATCTGTTATATTTAACTCTTAGTTAAATAGTTTTACATTTACCATATCTCTTTGTATTTTTATCTTATATGACTAATAAATATACTATATACTTCTAAGATAACCCCAAGTGGTTAATTATGATACACCTATCATTATATAAGTTTTTTGGCTGAACCATAGATTTTTAGGAATAGAATATCAACTAATAATATAATATTGTTTTTAAAAACTCTTTTATGTCAATTTTGACACTATTTGGTATTTTGTTTTTTCTAAAATCATAACATCATTATTACTTCGAAAAAAATTCATATAAAAAACCAAAATATTCCATATTAACTTATAAAATTAGTATAATTTATAAAAATTCTCAAATTACATTTATTTGGATATTAATAATATCAATTATTTTAATATTTCATTAATTTGGTAATTACTGCATCATAATTGTGTCAAAAATAAATTTAATTATTTATTGTCTAAAAATTATAAAAAACTACGATTATGTAGGAAATATTTTTACCTTTCTAATGAATATTTATAGTCAAATTTATCTTATATACAACCCTATATTAAAAATATTTTAGTTATTAAATGTTGAATTTAACACTTTTAACTCTCCTTTGAATTAAATAATAATAAATGTCCTAATCTAATCCAAGTGGACCAATGAGGTTCATATTTTATTCCTAAGGTTGTTTTTGGTCGAATTATACTTATCTAATAGAATTATTAAATGTCTTAGGGCAATAATAATATCCCTTTTACCCTTAATTACCTTATTTACTTTTAACTGTGGTAAATAAAAGTAAAAAGTTACTATTCACCAAAAATTATTTTCATCTTATTGAACCACATTTTACTTACTGATATCAACTATGTCTCTCATATTTTTGAAATTTAACTCACATAAGCAGGAAAATTATGTTTTATTTAAATTTTCAAATGCTCCTAAGAGGTGGGTAAAAGACGGTAAAAAGTTCAATAAAATTTTTATATATCTAAAATTATTATAAACTAACTCCAATGAATTACATTTAACTTATATAGGTATTATGTATCTATTTTGACCTAAAATAAATTCAAAAAAATAAATAATTATATAAATAAAAATTTGGTTTTAAACAATAACTTAGTGTTTTTTTACTATTCATCAAAAATTGAAAGTTTTTAGAAAAATACCAAAAATTCACTCTAAGCTAATTTCGATATTCCGAATCCAAAAATGAATTCTATTTTGAAAGATAAAATTTATAAAATTTCAAAAAGTGGGTATTACTATTCATAACTGCTAGTTTGATTGGTTGTGGTGTGTCAGAACTCGAAGTTGCGTACAACACACGCTATTGAATTATTCAAAGAGAAGCGTATTGCGGAAGCTTGGGGTGTTACATTCTACCCTCATTCAAATAATATTTTCCCCAAAATTTCTAGAGTACTACTATGTAAAAAGAATCAGGTGGTTCTTCATCATAAGTTCCTTGGGTTCCCACGTTGCCTCTTCCATCTTTTGGTTTCTACATAGAACTTTTACCAGACGATTCGTCCAGTTTCTCTGCACTTGTTCTCTTGTATCAAGAACCTTGACATGCTCTTCGCAATAAGATAGATAGGTTTACAGATATAATTCCTCATGAGTACATGTGTTGGGTCAGGAATATATTTTCTCAATAGTGATACGTGGAACACATCATGAACATTGGAGAGACTTGGCAGCATTGCCAACCTGTAAGCTACTGCCCCAATTCGTTCTAGAATTTTGAAAGGTCCAATATACCTGGGACATAACTTTCCCTTCTTACCGAAACATATAACACCCTTCCATGGTGATACCTTCATGAAAAAATGATCTCCTACCAGAAATTCCGAATCCTTCCTTCGGTTATCGGCATACCTCTTCTGCCTACTTTGAGCTTATTTAATGTGGGTTTGAATTACCTTCACCTTTTCCATCATTTCTTCCACATGTTCTGGGCCTATGAGTTTTCTTTCACCAACAACATCCCAACAGGTTGGTGTGCGACATCTCTTTCTGTAAAACTCTTCATATGGTGCCATCTGAATACATGAATGGAAGCTATTGTTATAAGAAAATTATACCATTAGTAAATATTGATCCCACATACCTTGAAAGTCAAGTGATCATGATATCAACCTGTCTTATAAGGTTTGAATAGTCCGTTCTGATTGTCCACCATTTTGAGGGTGGTAGGCAATGCTCAAACAAAGTTCAGTATCCCGGGCTTTCTGAATACTTTTCCAGAATCTGGATGTAAAACGTGGATCACGATCAGAAATAATTGATAGGGGTACTCCATGAAGTATCACAACATCATTAATATATAGTCTTTCTAGAAGTTCATGTGGTAAATATCTCCTTATATCAAGAAAATGTGCTGAATTGTTAAGATGATCTACAATGACCCATATTTCATCATTCCTTCTATGAGTCTTTAGTAGTCCCCTGACAAAGTCCATCATAATATTATCCAATTTCCAGTCAGGTATGGAAGAGGTTGCATGACTCCTCCAAGCAGTTGCCTTCCAGCTTTTACTTGTTGAAAAACCATACATCTTGACACAAAATCATCAATCTCCCTCATAATGTTGTCCCACCAAAAATGTTCCTTCAAATCTCTATACATTTTGGTTCTCCCAGGTTGTATAGAGAAATTGGAGTTATGAGCATCATACAACAATTCTCTTTTTAGATCAGGTATATCGGGAACACAAAGTCTCTTCCAAATTTCAAAATTCCTTCTTCAAACACAAAGTCACTCAATCTCCCATCATTCACAGCTTTAATCTTCTATTTAAACTCTTCATCACCGGCCTGAGAACTCTTTATCCTTTCCAGTAAAGATGGTTTGGCAACCATTTGAAATCTTATTGATGATTCACCTTCCATGGTTATTCCCATATCCATCTTTACTAGATCCATAAAAAAGGATCCCTTTCAACTCCAATCTTGTTCAAAACTCCATGATCCTTTCTTCTCAAATCATCTTCCACCTTATTTTCCTTCCCCAGATGGTAGTGTATAGTGAAATCATAATCCTTGAGTAGTTCAAGCCATCTCTTTTGCCTCATGTTGAGTTATTTCTATGAGAAAATATACTTCAAACTATTGTGATCAATATATATGTCACATTTTCACCATATAGATAGTGTATCCAAATATTCCAAGCAAAGATTACAGTTTCTAACTCAAGATCAAGAGTAGGATAGTTTTTCTCATGAATTTTTAGCTATCGTGATGCATAGGTAATAACCCTATCATTCTGCATAAGGACACAACCAAGTCTTTTCTCTGAAGTATCACTATAAATAAAAAACCCATCATTCCCCAATGATAGAGTCAAGATAGGAGAATTGACTAATCATCTCTTCAATTATTCAAATAATTCTTCACACTCTTTTGTCCAAACAAATTAAACCCCTTTACGTGTGAGCTTGGTTAATGGGTTAGCCAATCGGGAAAAAATCTAGATGAAACACTGATAATAACCTACTAAACCAATAAAACATCATACCTCAGTTATACTTGTCGGTGTTGGACATTCTTTGATTGCTCTTGTCTTAGAAGGACCAGTAGAGATTCCATCTGTAGAGACAATATGGTCAAGAAAAGAAATCTCCTGAAGCCAGAATTCACACTTACTAAACATCCAATATAACTTGTGATTTATAAGAGTCTTTAGGATAATGCGCAAGTGATTTTCATGATCTTCTCATCTTTTGGAGTATACCAAGATATAATCAATTAATACCACTAAAAATTCATCAAGATATTCCTTGAAAACTCTGTTAATTATATCCATGAAAACATAGGGTGCATTATTCAATCTAAAAGGCATTACTGTACACACGTAATGCCTGTCCCTGGTTCAAAATACTATTTTCAGAATGTCGTCCTTCTTCACACACAACTGATAATATCCAGAGCGAAGGTCAATATTTGAAAATTTTTGAGATCCATGAAGTTGGTTGAATAAATCATCAATGCGAGGTAGGGGATACTTGTTCTTTATTGTTATAGCATTGATCTCCATGTAGGCAATGAACAACGTCATAGATCCATATTTCTTATTAATAAAAAGAACAAGGGATCCACATAGAGAAACAATAGAGAAAATAAATCCCTGATTACTCAATTATTCTAGTTGTTTCTTTAGTTCCATTAATTCCACGGTGGCCATTTTATAAGCGTTCTTAAATATGGGTCTTGAACCGTGAATTAAATCAATGGAAAACTCAATTTCTCATTCTGGAGGATGTCTGGGTAAATACCCTAAAAATACATCAACAAACTCCTGTACAATAGTTACATCCTCAATTTGAACATTATTTTCCTCACCCACCGTTATTTCATTCTCTTCCTCCCCAATAATTGAATTTAGTTGAGCTACTGGGGGTATATCTAGATAAGAATTAGGTGGGGATGATTCTGCTCAAAAGATAAGGTGTTCTTTATCATTGTAATAAAAAATAGTAACTCCTTATTCTTACACTAAATTTTTGCATCATGGTCCAAAAAAAAATCCATACTAAGGATTATATCAAATTCAATCATGGGTATGATGATGAGATCAGTAGATAAAAAACATTTATATTCCCTAATGGAAACTGATTCACAAAACATTATACCAATGATACTTTCCTTAGGATTTTTGACTGAAAACTCCCTTTTTAAATCAAATTGAAAATATCTAATTTTCTTAGAAAACTGGGAAGATATGAAATAATACGATGATCTAGAATCAAATAAATCATTGGATAAACTTGAGGAAACCATTAAATAACCTGCCACCAAGTCTTTCAGGGCTTCAACCTTAGCAATACTGATCACATAAGCTTGTCCTTGATCCCTTGGACTTTTCTAAGGTATGTTTCCCTGATGCTTTGGACATTCATTTGAATAATGTTCCATCTCTCTACAATTGTAGCATTAAACATTGGTATATTCTTTCTTTCCCTTAAAATCACCAGCAAGATGGACATTCTGTACACATTTGTAGCATACTTCTTTTCCTTTTAGACAGGAATCGGGGTTCTTCCTACCACAATATCAATGGGTGGAAATTCAATTCTTCCCTTCTTCCTTGTTTCCTTATTTCCTTTCCCAGAGTGTTCAGCAGATCTCTTATTCTCTTTCTTTGCTTTAAAGTCATAAGACTTAGAGAATTTATTTTCTATCTTGATAGCACACGAGAAAATATTTTCGTATGATGAGAAGGATTGTGATACTAATGCTCGATGGAGAAATGGTTTTAACCCATCAAAGAAATGGTCAATCGTACTTCTTAGGTTATTTATATAATCTACATCATGCCTCACTAACCTTATAAACTTATCTTCATACTTTTCGACATTATCATCCTCATTTTTCCTCAGACTCGGAAATTCTCTTACTATATCCGCTCGATGGTCAGGAGGAAAGTATTTTTCTAAGAAAATTTCTTTAAACTACCTCCATTCCATATTTGATACTTCATTATCTTCCTTTGTGTTTTTAATCAATCAACACCATTGATCAACATCTCCAGTGAGGCGGTAGAATACCATGACATCTTTTTCCCTTTCACTACTCTCCAAGGCGTGGAATATTTTATCTATGGAATTTATCCATTGCTCAACTACTAATGGATTTGTAACCCCACTGAATGTTGGTTGTTATTTCCTCATGAAGTGTTCTAACATTGATCCTCCGCGTTGTGGATCAGGGTGCTCCATACGGGTAAGGTTATTATTCATAACCTCTATGAGTTGTCCCAGTATGGTGATATGCTGATCAGCACCAGTTGTATCACCAGCTCCACTATAATTATCTCTAGTAGGAGGGAAATCCTTACATGGAGTGCGTTCATTGATATGGTTTCCATTCCTTCCACAACGTGCCATTTCTAAATAATTTAATATACTAGATTAGTTTATGAATCGCAATACATAAATCCAAAATTGTAAAAAACTTAACAGAAATTGAATAGTTTATGGATATAATCCATAAAAATATTTTCTTTGAGAAAGTATATACTCATAAACCCTTCATAATTTTTTGTAAATAAAATGATAATTATCCTAAGCATATCCCCCGAGAGTGTCGTAACCAAGAGTGCAGCAAGGCCCATTATCGTGCACCAGTTCCTGTTCGAGTCTACCTCAAAGTGGTGTTTTCAGGTTTTACCCATAGGTATATCTGTGTCAGAGCCTCCTCTACCTACTCGTATCCAGACAGGGATATATTTCTTATAAAACTCACAAAATCTCTACAATCCCAAAATTCTAGGAAGTTCTTCTTTACTAATTCTAAAAGTCCATCTTAGGGATATGTGCTCTAATCAGAGTTTATCTAAATCTAGTTTCCAAGGTTTTTACTAAACATCCCCTGATACCAACTGTAACACCCTGACCCTAGTTACCCAGATTCGGTGCATTATTACATAACATTGCCATGATCACAAGGAAAATCATGTCTCGAAAGACCGATCAGTTTAGTATTATTGGAAACAAGATTCATACATAAGTCAAACATTACAATTTGAAAATAAATACAACATGAATTTATTCCATTAGAAACATAAAAACATCATAGATTATGCATGCAAGTCACTCATAACTAACTTATTAATATCTTGGGAAAATGAAACATAAGAAAGGAGTGAGATCAAATGCTCATTAAGGGCAATCAATATAGAAAAAGATAACATAAATATTAAGCATGGTGAATAATTGAAACCACATGCCTTTAAAAATAATAAACATGAATACTTTTATGGAAGGAATATGAGCTGAGTAAATGATGCCAAAATAAAACATAAACATGAGTATTCTACTAGTATATTGACCACATAAACCATAAATATTATTTTCATAATGAGGGAATGTATAATGCCGGTAATTCTGAAACATTTCATTAAGGCATTAGCCAAGACATCTAAAAATGATTACGGCCTTGTCCAAACCCATATATCAAAATGGTAAAGACATCAGCCAATTCTAGGTCTAGTTGTCTCATAATACCTATGGATGTATTGAAGATCTATAACGGGCTCCACTGTTTGACTTACTAAGTCCAATACATTCCTCATATGAAATGGATGAAATATAACATAAACATTTGTATTAAAAATGTCATACAGAATGTCAACACTTTAACCATAAACCATGAATGGTATAAAAATAGCACATCCATAGTCAAACATATCACGAAACCTTCAATACAATAGGGAATTTTTGCATCATAATAAATCAACTTCAAATAAACATAAAATTTATCAAAGGATGTTGACATAGATGAAATAAAAAACCTTTTTAGAGAAATATCTCTTTCTATTTTGAAATCATTTAAGAGTCACATAATTATAAAGAAAAAATTTATTTTTAAAATATTCTTATAGATTTTAAGGGAAGATTCAACGATGTTATAATGTCTGAAAATAACTTCACTAGCCGTATAAGTTAAAAAAACATTCTTACCTTAATTTTGTCGAAAAGGTTATAACATACCTTTTTTGGAAAACGACGGAAAGATTCATTTAAAATATATATGTTTAAATAAGGGTATAAATTACTTTAACCCATAGCCTAGTAAATAGTAAAAATGTTTTGGAATAAATTTTTAAGAAACATTTATGTGGATGATAAATAGGTCCCAGTAGATACTTATATAAAAACAACCACAAATAATAAAGAGATTGTGAAGTTAACCCTTACCTTCTACTTTTCCTTGGGTGCGGGTAGGTTCACCTCCTGTATAATGCTAAAATTATTGTTATTAAATTATTCAAGAACTATATAAATTAATATGATATCATATATGATATTATAATATTTCATTGTTAGTAATATTTTAGTATTATCGTTATTTCGGGTGTTAACTGATTCGTTTTCTTTTATATGCTTTGTTATGTAAGTAATGTTTATTATGGATAGGATGTATCTTATTTATATTTATAATGATATTAAGTCTTTAAAAATTATTTTTAATCATCAAATGAATATTAGTCTTGAATGGATATGATGGGGAATGAATCTCATCGCGTTCGTGGAGACGGTAATCCATACGTACGCATTAGAGACAATATCATTATTTTGATATTAAAATAATATATAAATGGATGGTATATCATATATAAAGAATATTTATCATGTTATATTTATTATTTAAATCAATTACACATCATTATTATACCCATCCAAATAATAATGTATTGAATAACAATTAGACCACAATGTGGAGACGGTAAGTCGTACGTACGCACGTGTGGTGACATGTCATTCGAAGGATGGATAGAATAATGAATATGGTTGTAACATATTTATAAAAACTTCACAGTATATAGAATATTCTGGATTTATTATTTTATAATGGAAACAACAATTAAAGAGGAAGTGGATTGAAGAAAGGAAGGTGAAAGAGGTGATGAAATATTTACTTCTTCTTTGGGTTCTTCCTTTTGATTTGATCAAAAGGGATCATTAGGTTATCTTTATGACTAAAGGAAGGACTCTAGGATGAAAGGAGGATAGTTGAGAGAGAATTAGGGTAGGTTTTGGCTGTGCCAAATGGATTTTAAGGTGTGAATTAGAGATAAGGGGGAGTGCCCTTTTATAAGAGGGGTGAGGGGCACCTTAGAAAAAGATAGAAATATTATTTTATAATAAAATAATTTTAGTTTTCTAATGGCTCAAAAATGGATTATCTAAAGTCTAAGTTGGGTATGGGTCTAAAATCACTCAACTAATAGGTTTTATATGGGTTTGGGTCACTATATTAACCTTATATTTTAGATTTAACTCTTAGTTAAATAGTTTGACATTTATCATGTCTCTTTGTATTTTTATATTATATAGATAATAAACTTACTATATACTTCCAATAAAACCCCAAGTGGTTCATTAATGATACATCTATCATTATATAAGTTTTATGGCCAAACCTTATATTTTTATGAATAGAATATCAATTAATAATATAATATTTGTTTTAAAAACCCTTTTATGTCAATTTTGGCACTATTTGGTATTTTGTTTTTTCTAAAATTATAACAGCATTATTACTTCGAAAACAATTCATATAACCAATCCTAATATGTCATATTAACTTTTACAGGTATTGTAATTCATAAAAAGTATCAAATTACATTTATTTGGATATTTATAATATCAATTATTTTAATATTTCATTAATTAGAAAATTACTGCCACATCATTGTGTCATAAATAAATTTAATTATTTAATGTCTAAAAATTATAAAAAAAATACCATTATATAGTAAATATTATTATATTTATATTGGATATTTATAGTCGAATTTATCTTATGTATAACCCTATATTAAAATAATTTTGTTATTAAAATTTTAATTTAACACTTTTAACTATTCTTTGAATTAAATAATAATAAATGGTCTAATCTAATCCAAGTGGAAAAAAGAGGATCATATTTTATTCCTATGGTTTTTTTGGTCGAATTATACTTATCCAATAGAATTAGGACATGTTTTAGGGTACTAATAATATCATTTTTACCCTTAATTACCCTATTTACTTTTAACCGTAGTAAATAAAAGTAAAAAATTACTATTCACCAAAAATTATTTTCATCGTATTGAACAAAATTTTACTTACTGATATCAACCGTGTCTCTCGGATTTTAGAAATTCAACTCACAGAAGAGGTGAAATTTTATTTTATGTAAATTTGCAAATGCTCTTAGGAGGTGGGTAAACGACGGTAAAATGTTCAATAAAATTTTTATATATCCAAAATTATTATAAACTGAATTCAATTAATTAAATTGAACTTATATAAGTATTATGTATCTATTTTGACATAAAATAAATTTGAATAAAATAACTAATTATTAAAATAAAAATTCGGTTTCAAACTATTACTCAGTGTTTTTCACTATTCATCAAAAATTGAATGTTTTTAGAAAAATAACAGAAATTCACCTTAAGATAATTTAGATATTCCAAATCCAAAAATGAAGTCCATTTTGAAAGATATAATTTATAAAATTTTAAAAATTTGGTATTACTATTCATAACGGCTAGTTTGATTTGTTGCGGTGTGTTAGAACGCGAAGTTGCGTACAACACACACTATTGAATTATTCAAAGCGAAGTGTACTGTGGAATCATGAGGTGTTACAATATGAGTCCTTATGGACTGAGTAGTTTTTTAGCATTGGAAACAATATATATACATAAGATCAGCATTACAATTTGAAATGTAAAAAAACATAGAAATTCCTTCAACAATATCCATAACACAAAGGTTATTTTAGCATGTCCTTCATAATAAAAATATTCATGTCCTAAGAAAATGAATAATAATAAAGGGGTGAGCTAAAATGATCAGTAAGGGTAAGAAATGTAGCAGAAGATATCATAAACATAAACATTAGGCATGTTGAATAACTAAAAACATATTCCTTTAACAAAAAACGTGAACACATTATGGTTGGAATAAGAACTGAATAAATAATGACATATCAAAATAGATTCATGAGTATTCTACTAGTAAAATAATCACATGAACCATCAATATTATTTTCATAATTATAGAATTCATAATGTAGGGAATCATAACCATACCGTCACAGCCTCGTGCCAAGACCATAAATAATCATTTTGTCCATACCTTGTGCCAATACAGTAGTTTGTCTCATGAGACCTACCGATGCACCGAGGGGCTATATCAGGCACCACCCAAAACTTCTATGTATAATTAATTCCTCATATAAATAGGGATAAACATAAAAAACATATACATTTATTTTGAATCTAATATAGGAAATGTAAATTACTTTCCTCAAACATTAAACATAATCACTGACCATTCAGAGTAAATTGGTGAATGGTTTTAAGATATCAAATCCAAAAAGAAACTAATAATAAACCATTAAATTAAATATGTTATATGATACCATATAATATTAATCCCAATAATTAATAATAATAAACCTGAGTGTTGAAATAGATGAAGATACTCTTATAAAATCTTTGAGTAATTCATGAGATAAATACAATTTTACATTGAAAATAAGAGTAATTTTGGAAAAATATTTGTATTAAAGCACAATTAAAGTAATATATTATTTTCATAATAAAATGGGTAATTTTAAAAAGATAATGGTTTCTAAAAATAGTTTATAGTGTTCCCTTGAAAATTGGTAAGAATTTTAGGAATTCCCTTGAAACGAGATTGTTTATCGGGAAGGGTTTTTTGAAACATCCTTTTAAAACATATAACTCCCCATAAATTAAGGTATGATTGTAGTTGGAGCACATATATGGAAAAATAAAATAGTAATTATGAGTAGTATATATAAAATAATATGAAATTAATTGTGGTAAGTAGATTATAAAAGTGTAGAGACCCGAAGCTTGACGTACATGGACATTATATTACTTTTGTGGAATACTTAATACATAACAGAAACAGACACACAAGGATTGTAATAGTTTAGTGTCTTTGGAAACTCGGAATAAAATCTTCTAATCATGGTGAAAGATCTTCAACATCTCCCAATAAAGATCTTCCCCTTTTTTTCTTACCTAAAACCTTTCTTTATATCCTGGGGAAAAGAAAACATAAAAGGGGTGAGCTCAAATGCTCAGTAAGGGTAATCATGGATAAAATAAAACATACTATAAACATTTGAACTTAAAAACATGAACATAATGTTTAAACATTAAAATCTTGAGCAATGACATAAAACATGGAAGTACGTAAGGCATAGATTATAAAGAAACATTAAGAATGATAAAATAGCATGGGAATAAAACATGTAATTTTGGAAACCATTAATCACATGATATGATTTCCATATTAGCCAAGGCATTGCTACTAAGACCATCTTAGTGGGAAAATCCCCTTTCTGAATCGAGTTCACTCCTCGTTCTAGTCCTGTATTACTGAACCAGTTTAACTTGCCATTCCAGCCATGCCTATCTCATGAGATATAAATCTTCACCCAATGCATTGGAGGGAGATATAGGTCCCACCCATCTCATAATGAAATCATTCTTACTTGTGCCGCAAAATAAATATACATCATTCGTATTAACCCAACGAATAAAATGGGTTTCATAAACATAATATCATCATCACATAATCCATATAAAAGAAATGGATATCATTTAATAATAAGAAAATTGAAACCATGTAAATCATAGAGACATTATACTTGAAACATACACATATGAAATAATTTCATCTTAGATGGAAAAATGGTTTTGATAAAACACTTGAAATGAATTCTTGAGGAAAATATCCTTTCTTCTTCAAAATCAATTTCTTTTCACAAAATGTCATGAAATTTTAAAATAAAGAGATTCTGTTGAAAATAGTCATGAAATATTTTGGAGGAAGCTTCATGAAAATAAGGCTTTATAAAACCGTAAAAATCTGTTCGTGCCGTATAAGTTAAAAAACATTCTTCTCGTACTTTTGCTGGAAAGGTCAAAAAAGTACCTCGTAACGTAAACAAAAGAAAGATTCCTTACATACCATGTAGTAGAAGTAAAAAATGTGTAAAAAGGAATTTAAACATACATTAAAACTCTTTTATAAAACATGTACATGGATGATATTAATAACCCCAGTAAATACTTACGAATAAGAAATCCCGGATAAAAATGAGATTTGAAAAATTATCCCTTACCTTATGTCCGATATGCTTCGTATGTATCCAAACCTCCTGTATAATGATTTATATAATGTCATTGACTTATTACATAATCATATTCATTGTTATGATATCATATATGGTTTACTTATGACTTTATATTACCCGTTCTTTTGTAAATTCCATGTTAAAGAGTGTTTTGGGTAAAATCGTTTCATTTGTCGTCCGTGTTTTGACTTGTAATTATTCACATGATTACTTAGATCATGATTAATTAATTCCATAATATAAAACCTTATTTATATATAATATATATTCAGAATATACATATATATAGTAGATCGATAAATGGAAAGAAATACACCATTCATGGAGACGGTAGGTCGTACATACGCATGAACGCTATTTTCGTTTCCTTATTGAGTTGATTGGAATTAAGTAGATGAAATACATATATATATATATACATAAATCCAGTAGCTTTGTAATGTCATATATTTCATTATTATTGCTTATATATACTTTATAATCATTCTTAAATGGTAAACATGGAAATGAATCTCATCGCGTCGTGGAGACGGTAGTCCGTACGTACGCACGAGCGATGATATCGTTCCCATAATTATTGAATTGAATTGGATAGGATGATACAATATATCATAATCATTATGATGTTATAATAACTGTGTATAGTTATTCTTTACACCATTATACCCATCCAAGTAAGGTGGTGTTGGAAAAACAAATTACACCACAGAGTGGTGACGGTATTCCGAACGTACGCATGCGCGGTGATTTCGTTTTCCGTAGGATGGATAGATGGTGAAATAGGGTTGTTTGATAATTATAATATAATATCAGTATATGAGTGATACTGATGTTATTATTTCATAATTAAACAACTAAATAAGAATAAGTAGAAGAAGAAATAAAGTTGAAAGAATCGATAACGGACATTACCTCTTCTTTGAAGCGCCTCTTTGAGACCTCCACTTAGGGCACTAAAATTGGTCTTTGAAGAATACCAGGACCTATAGGATGTTTCTAGGGAAGTGGATAAGAGAATTTTTCAGGGTTTGGACGAGCTTGAAGGCTCAAATTGGTGTGAGTAAGGGAGGTAGGAGGTTCCCTTTTATAAGGGAAGAGAGGGGCACCTTTGGAAATCTTAACAATATTAATTTATAATAAATTTAACCCCACTTAAAAACCTCCAAAAATGACTCATATTAGAATATTAGATGTGATAGGGTTGTAATCTCATCAAACAATAAAATTTAGACATGTTAGGAATTTATTTTCAACATTATCAACTTGATTTATCCTTATTTAATCAATTTAATTTTATTTGTGGTAATAACCTTCTAAATTTTAAATTATAACAAATAATTACATATTTGTTGTTAATTTTCCATAATTGGACACTTTATAACATTTTATACCATATAAATTTAAATTTATAATTTTTAAATATTTTTGTGATTTTTAAACAATTTTATAATATGTTATTTTTATAAAATAACAATAGTGTCAATTTTGACACTATTCATTTATTTGAATTTAAATAAAATATATAAAGAAGATATGTTCGAAATAAAAGCTTTAATAGATTACTAAAAGGTAATATGTATCTATAAAATTATTGGATAACATTTAATAGTTCATATAATATTTATTTTATTATTTTTATAACCATTTATTTGGTTTATCTCTTAATAAAATAATTACTACAACCTTTTTGTATAATTATTAAATATACTTATTTGTTGCATAAAAATTAAAAATAAAATCCTATAATGAAGATAAACCTATTACCTTTCATAATAAAACTTTTACTCGAATTTATCATCTTGAAACCAAAATATTTAGATTTTTATATTTATTAAATTATGAAAGTGACAACTTTGGCATCATTTAAAATAAAATAATATAAGTGTCAAAATCACTTTTCTGAGACTCCAAACGGTTATATATTAGGTCATTGGATTATTAAGGTGTATATATACACTACCAATAAGTTTTGTTCAGTTTTTTGGGCCTTTTATTGGGTATTATTATTTCAATGAAAACTATATTACTGATTTTCACTTAATAAATAATTTCTGCATCATTAATGTATCACCATTAATGACAATTATATAATCCCTAAAAATTCTAAATAAATTATCATGATGTATATAATTTTATTATATTTCTGGAGACTATTCATGTTCTAAGTTTTATGATATTTATCACTAAATTGAAATTATTATACTTATAAGATTTAAGAGAGTGACATGTTGTCACTTTCTTTGGTTTTAATAATAATCAAATTATTTTCATAGTCAAAAGTCCATAAAATGAATATAATCCGACCCTTAGGTGATATGCGTCTACATTTAGCAATCCAATAGAATTTTTGCATGTGTTAGGGTAATTTTATAATATTATATTTACCCTTAATTACCCGATTTACCTTTAACTATGGTAAATAAAACTTACCGTAGTTACTATTCATAATTCCCAAAAATAAAAAGTAGCCTATTAACATAATTTGGACCCACTGATTCCAAATATGGTATCCATTTTTTGAAATTCAATACACAGAAGTTGCAAAATTGAAATTAAAATTAATCCCGTTGTCGAATGAAACGGGTTTTTTTTTAAAACATTGCAAAAAATTGAATTGATTTAACCTACGAATTGAATGTAAAATCAATGATAATGACATAAATTATATTAAATGGTAAAATTATATTCTATTTATACTTTAAAATCATTAAATATTATAATTTAACCACATAAGTTATTACGATGAAAAAAGTTGTTTTTAATTAAAATATAGCGTGTTTTTACTATTCATTAAAATATGAAAGTTATCAGAATAATATGAAAAATTTATCCAAGGTAAAATTTTATATCCCGATTCCAAAGAATAATTTTATTTTTTAAAATTGAACTTATAAACATGTCAAAAACTATATTTAAAGTGGGTGCCCCATCAAAAGGCGGCAAAACTGCATTTTTTTAAAAATACTTATTTTACCTGAAAAATTTATTTTGTTCTTATACCATGTTCTAGAAAATGTGTAAGATGAATAATAATGTTATAAAATTTAAAATTTAGTTAATAATATTCATAACGGATAGTTCATAATAATATTATAATAATATATCATTGTTTAGTAAAACTCGGTATTGCGTACAACACATGCTTCGAGGAAGGTCGCGATTGCGTGTAATGAAAGCCTAGTCAGGGTTGCGTGTTGTGCAGGAATCCTTCGTTTTTTCGTATAATAGAATCCAACCATATTTCATTTATACATTGAATATATATATATATACTCAATGTTGCGTAGAATAACTATTATCAAAATTTTGTGTAACACGATCCAAGAATAGTGTTGCGTATACTGCAAGCTAATACGGTGTTGCGTATAGCGCAAGGTAATATTGGTGTAGCATACAAAACAAGACATTAATGAAATTAAAAGAATATATTTCATAAAATCTCGGGGTGTTTCATTCTACCCCCCTTAAAATGAATTTCGCCCTCGATATTCACCAGGGTTATAAAAGGTTTACTACTTGAAAGTTTATTTAATAGAAACCCACATCGTAAAAAGGAATACCAAAACATGGCTTTAAAAACTAAAGTATGAAATATAACGATTACCCAAATTAACTCATCACTGGGTTTCCACGTAGGAGAACATAGGTGAAAATATGGATATGGAAGAAAAATCTAACCATCAAGTTCTGATAGAGAGTGGTAGAGAACATGGCTATGAAAAATCCAACAATCACAAAGCTATAGATTTGTGATGATATAAGGTACCATCTGATTCATCGGATATAAGGGAACTAGGACAACATTTTTGGTTTTCAAGATCATTTCCCTAAAGTTGATGAATTAAAAGAAATACTTATTTGATTTTGGTACAATCTCACTGTTGTTCCTGAATTGAACAATTTCCACTTCATCCCTTAAATAAATGAAGTTTAATTTGTTATTTGTGATGTGTAGCAGATCATGTGATAGAATGATGGGTCATTCCATCTCTTTCAAACAAAAGGTTAGAAAAAGTTATAAGTCCATTTTATTGTTAGATTAATCATATATGGTTCCAAAAATGAACTTATACTTTATATATCATAATACTTAATAAAATAAAACTAGTTTCTACTAAACAGGGACTTCCTGTAGGCCAGTGGTATGCGATAATGGCCAGCCGCACATCGGTTGTGGGTTCTATTCCCACAGCCTTGTCCGACGCGATGGGCTGTTGCCCGTCCTACAGGTTTTCCTTTTTCTAAAACGATATTACTATAATATCCCATCAATAATATTGAAAAAACTTCTATCCTTAAAGAATACTAACTTATGTCTAATATAATCCATTGCAATCTTTAGGCTTATCCATAATACTGCAGTCCACTCTCATAATATAGTGAAAACGATTACGAGAGATTTAATACCATCGTTGTCCCCATATATCATAAGATATGTCTTGTTGGTCACATTCCAAACATTTGAAGGCCTTAATCATGTATTCTCTTGAAAAATGAATACCCATTGAACCTTAGTGAAAACATGAATGTAGTTAAAAGTTTTCCCTTTCCACATACCAAAATACTCAAAATTCTATATACTCAAACCATGATATCACTTAGTTCTTATATCAATCCTGAGCTCATGAATACAATCAAACATCTCATTATCTTCTTATCCCTTCATTATTCGCATATCATCTGCTTACAAAAATTTCTCAATCACTTTCCATGGTTACCGGTACTATAAAATTATTGAAAACCACAATAGACTAATACATAAATATTCCAATATTCCACGATACTATATACAACATTATTTTGGAATACCATTACATAAACACTTAATCATTCCACCACATCGTTGTCATATTCAACATCACAAATAGTGATCACATGTGACTTCCCTTTTTCCTTTTCCTTAAGTGGTTTCTCATGTCGATCATCATTAACCCTTGGATTAGGGCATTGATTAGCACAATTCCCCATTTCATTGCACTTGAAGCATTGAAGTGTTGTTGGTGTGTTCTCTGCAGTCTTTTCTTTATTCACACCATTAGAAACACTTTTTCCATTACTTTGACACTCAGCTGCTCGATGACCTTCTTTTCCACACTTAAAACATTTTCTAGTCCCTTTAAGACAATCTCCACCATGCTTCTTTCCACACTTTTAGCATAAGGAAACATTCATCTTCTTTTCACCATTCTTCTGATATTTTTCCTTAAACTCCATCTTTCATTTCTTGTCAAAACCATGAGATGGATATGTAACACCAACTTCCATTTCTACCTTGATAGCACAATGCACAATTTCTTCATAGCTACTGAAGTCTCTTATAGCTAATTCCCTTCGATGTTTTGGTTTTAAGCCACTGAAGAATAGATCAATTTTACTTTCAGGTTGGATGATAAAGCCAGATGCATACCTTGCAAGCCTTGTAAAATTCGCTTCGTATATACCAACAGATTCATCATCCTTTTGCTTTAGTTCAAGAAACTCTTTCTCCATCTTTGTTCTAAGAATACGAGGGAAGTACTTATTTAAAAATAAATTCTTGAACTCGTCCCATTCCATGGACTCAATTTCATCTCTTCGACTCGAATTCTTGATAAGATTCCACCATTGATCAGCATCACCTTCCAAACGATATACTGCTAAGATGACTTTATCATGTTCAGAACATTGAAGAACTGAAAATATCTTTTCAGTGGTACTGATCCATTGTTCAGAAACAAGTGGATCGGAAGACCCACTGAAAGAAGGTGGATGTTGCCTCATGAAGGACTCAATAGAATATTGTTCCCTTCTCTGCTCATTTGGAAGTCCAGAATGATTCATAGCTTGCGTAAGTATAACAATAAGATTTTGCACTCCATATCCCATAAATTTTTTTTGTTCAGGAGGACAATCATTGCATTGTCCATTACATTGATCAACACGGTTCCTTCGGGTTCCATCCATCGTCTAAAACCCAAAAATAATAGTGTGAGAGGAAAAAATCATGCTAGGGAAATCAACAAAATAAAGGGGCAGTACCTTCAATATCTAACATATTAGGTTAAATTCTAGTATCGTTACCGTATTTCTAGGACTATATCCTATACGTATACTTATCCTTAGGGACATCCCTAGACATACCTTAGAAATATCTCTAGGGATCTCACTAATGTTTTCGCATCCTAGTTTCCAAAGGTTGACAAAACCTTTCCTCTGATACCAACTGTAGAGACCTGAATCTTGACATACATGGACATTACAACACTTTTTCGGAATACTTAATACATAATAGAAACAGACACACAAGGATCGTAATAGTTTAGTGTCTTTGGAAACTCAGAATAAAATATTCTAATCGTGGTGAAAGTTCTTCAATATCTCCCAGTAAAGATCTTCCCCTTTTTTTTCTTACCTAAAACCTTTCTTTATATCCTGGGGAAAAGAAAACATAAAAGTGGTGAGCTCAAATTCTCAGTAAGGGTAAGCATGGATAAAATAAAACATACTATATACATTTGAACTTAAAAACATGAACATAATGTTTAAACATCAAAAGCTTGAGCAATGACATAAAACATGGAAGTACGTAAGGAATAGATCATAAAGAAACATTAAGAATGATAAATTAGAATGGGAATAAAACATGTAATTGTGGAAACCATTAAGCACATGATATGATTTCCATATTAGCCAAGGCATTGCTGCCAAGACCATCTTAGTGGGAAAAGTCCCTTTCTTAATTGAGTTCACTCATCGTTCCAGTCATGTATTACTGAACCGGTTTAACTTGCCCTTCCATCCATGTCTATCTCATGAGATATAAATCATTACCCAATGCATTGGAGGGAGATATAGGTCCTACCAATCTCATAATGAAATCATTCTTTCTTGTGCCACAAAATAAACATACATCATTCCTATTAACCCAACGAATAAAATGGGTTTCATAAACATAATCTCATCATCACATAATCCATATAAAATAAATGGATATCATTTCATAACAATAAAATTGAAACCATGCAAATCATAGAGACATTATACTTGAAACATACACATATGAAATAATGTCATCTTAGATGGAAAAATGGTTTTGATAAAACACTTGAAATGAATTCTTGAGGAAAATATCCTTTCTTCTTCAAAATAAATTTATTTTCACAAAATGTCATGATATTTTAAAAGAAATATATTTTGTTGATAATAGTCATGAAATATTTTGGAGGAAGCTTCATGAAAATAAGGGTTTATAAAATCGTAAAAATGCGTTCGTGCCATATAAGTTAAAAAACATTCTTCTCGTACTTTTCCCGGAAAAGTCAAAAAAGTACCTCGTAACGTAAACAAAAGAAAGATTCCTTACATACCATGTAGTAAAAGTAAAAAATGGGTAAAAAGGAATTTAAACATACATGAAAACACTTATAAAACATGGACTTGGATGATATAAATAACCCCAGTAAACACTTATGAATAAGCAATCTCGGATAAAAATGAGATTTGCAAAATTATCCCTTACCTTATGTCTGATATGCTTCGTATGTATCCGAACCTCCTGTATAATGATTTAAATAATGTCATTGACTTATTACAGAATCCTATTCATTGTTATGATATCATATATGGTTTACTTATGACTTTATATTAACCGTTCTTTTGTAAATTCCTTGTTAAAGAGTGTTTTGGGTAAAATCGTTTCATTTGTCGTCAGTGTTTTGACTTGTAATTATTCATATGATTACTTAGATCATGATTACTTAATTCCAGAATATAAAACATGATTTATATATAATATATATTCAGAATATACATATATATAGTAGATCGATAAATGGAAATAAATACACCGTTCATGGAGACGGTAGGCCTTACGTACGCATGAACGCTGTTTTCGTTTCCTTATTGAGTTGAATGGAATTAAGTAGATGACATACATATATATATATACATAAATACAGTAGCTTTTTAATTTCTTATATTTCATTATTATTTCTTATATATACTTTATAATCATTGTTAAATGGTTAACATTGAGAATAAATCTCATCGCGTCGTGGAGACGGTAGTCCGTACGTACACACGAGTGATGATATCGTTCCCATAATTATTGAATTGAATTGGATAGGGTGATAAAATATATCATAATCAGTTTGATGTTATAATAACTATTTATAGTTATTCTTTACACCATTATACCCATCCAATTAAGGTGGTGTTAGAAAAACAAATTACACCATGGCGTGGAGACGGTATTCCGTACGTACGCACGCGCGATGATTTCGTTTTCCGTAGGATGGATAGATGGTGAAATAGGGTTTTTTCATAATTATAATAACATATAAGTATATGAGTGATACTAATGTTATTATTTCATAAATAAACAACTAATGAAGAAGAAGTAGAAGAAGAAATAAAGTTGAAAGAATCGGTAACGGACATTACCTCTTCTTTGAAGCGCCTCTTTGAGACCTCCACTTAGGGCACTAAAATTGGTCTTTGAAGAATACCAGGACCTCTATAATATTTCTATGGAAGTTTAAAAGATAATTTTGCAGGGGTTGGCCGAGCTTGAAGTCTAAAATTGGTGTGAGGAAGGGAGGGAGGAGGTTCCCTTTTATAAGGGAGGAGAGGGGCACCTTTGGAAATCTTAAAAATATTAATTTATAATAAATCCAACCCCACATAAAAACCTCCAAAAATGTCTCATATTGGAATATTAGATGGGATAGGGTTTTAATATCATCAAACAATAAAATTTAGATATGTTAAGAATTTATTTTCAACATTATCAACTTGATTTATCCTTATTTAATCAATTTAATTTTATTTGTGGTAATAACATTCTAAATTTTAAATTATAACAAATAATTACTTATTTGTTATTAATTGTCCATAATTGGATACTTTATAAAATTTTATACCATATAAATTTAAATTTATAATTTTTAAATATTTTTGTGATTTTTAAACAATTTTATAATATGTTCTTTTTATAAAATACCAATAGTGTCAATTTTGACACTATTCATTTATTGGAATTTAAATAAAATATATACTGAAGATATGTTCGAAATAAAAGCTTTAATAGATTCATAAAATGTCATATGTATCTAGAAAATTAGTGGAGAACATTAAATAGTTCATATAATATTTATTTTATTATTTTTAAAACCATTTATTTGGTTTATCTCTTAATAAAATAATTACTACAACATTTTTGTATAATTATTAAATATACTTATTTTTTGCATAAAAATTAAAAATAAAATACTATAATTAATATAAACCTATTAAATTTCATAATAAAACTTTTACTCGAATTTATCATCTTAAAACCACAATATTTAAATTGTTATATTTATTTAATTATGAAGGTGACAACTTTGGAATCATTTAAAATAAAATAATATAAGTGTCATAATCAGTTTTATAAGAATCCAAATGGTTATATATTTTTTCATTGGATTATTAATGTGTATATATACACTAAAAATAAGTTTTGGTCAGGTTTGTGGGAATTTTAATGGGTATTATTATTTCAATAAAAACTATATTACTAATTTTTCACTTAATAAATAATTTCTGCATCATTAATGTATCACCATTAATGACAATTATTTAATCCCTAAAAATTCTAAATAAATTATCATGATGTATATAATTTTATGATCTTTCTGGAGACTATTCATGTTTGAAGTTTTATGATATTTATCACTAAATTAAAATTATTATACTTATAAGATTTAAGAGAGTGACATGTTGTCACTTTGTTTGGTTTTAATAATAATCAAATTATTTTCATAGTCAAAAGTCCATAAAATGAATCTAATCCGACACTTAGGTGATATGGGTCTAATTTTAGCCATAAAATAGAATTTTGGCATGTGTTAGGGTAATTTTATAATATTATATTTACCCTTAATTACGAGATTTACCTTTAACTATGGTAAATAAAATTTACCGTAGTTACCATTCATGATTCCCAAAAATAAAAAGTAGCCTATCAACATAATTTGGACCCAATGATTCCAAATATGGTATCCATTGTTTCAAATTCAATACACAGAAGTTGAAAAAATTAAATTAAAGTTAATCCTGTTGTCGAATGAAAACGGGTTTTTGTTTAAAACATTACAAAAGATTGAATTGATTTAACCTATGAATTCAATGTAAAATCAATAATAATGACATACATTATATTAAATGGTAAAAATATATTCTATTTATACTTTAAAACCATTCAATATTATAATTTAACCACATAAGTTATTAAGATGAAAAAAGTTGTTTTTAATTAAAATATAGCGTGTTTTTACTATTCATTAAAATATGAAAGTTATCAGAATAATATGAAAAATTTATCCAAGGAAAAATATTATATCCTGATTCCAAAGAATAATTTTATTTTGTAAAATTTAACTTATAAAAATGTCAACAACTATATTTAAAGTGGGTGCGCCATCAAAAGGCGGCAAAACTGCATTTTTTGAAAAATACTTATTTTACCCGAAAAAATTATTTTGTTCTTATACCATGTTCTAGAAAATGTGTAAGATGAATAATAATGTTATAAAATTCAAAATTTAGTTAATACTATTCATAACGGATAGTTCATAATAATATTATAATAATATATCATTGTTTGGTAAAACTCGTTATTGCATACAACACACGCTATCGAGGAAGGTCGCGATTACGTGTAATGCAAGCCAAGTCAGGGTTGCGTGTTGTGAAAGAATCCTTCGTTGTTTCGTATAACAGAATCCAACCATATTTCATTTATACATTGAATATATATATATATACTCAATGTTACGTAGAATAACTATTATCAAAATTGTGTGTAACACGATCCAAGAATAGTGTTGTGTATACTGCAAGCTAATACGGTGTTGCGTATAGCGCAAGGTAATATTGGTGTATCATTCAACACAAGACATTAATGAAATTAAAATAATATTTTTCATAAAATCTTGGGGTTTTACAAAAAGTAACCTGAATTAAAATGGAGTTTCGAGTAGAAAACCATTACCTTATCTCCGAATGTGTTCCACTCTTGAACTTAAGTTCCTAAAATATAAAATTAGATTAATTTATAACATAATTAAGAACATATTAGAAATTTATTTATTTCATCATAATTTTATTAAGTTCATTATGTCCTTATTGATAAGTTATAATATTGAATTCCATCGTTATATAGTGTTAGTTTTCTTGGTTTTGAAGATCGATATATTTGTATATGAGTATGGATGATCATGTGGAAAGGATGTAATTATTCATAATTAAAATAATATATTAATTATGAACATCTATATGTGTTAACAGTTTTATACAGTATTTTTTACATGATATGAGGATGAATAATTGGATGAAATATTAATGACAATAACTTAGATTATTTGGAGGTATTTGGGTTATTATGAACTAGTTTTGTCTTATATATTTATTCTTTATACAAATACTGATAACTAAATATTATGTAGGTTATAATACATATTTTATAGTTTGGTACTACCATAAAAAAGGTTTCATTACCAGTAATGAAGGAGAAATTACATAACAAAACTTCTTCATACATGAAGGTTGTAAATTGGAACATCCTGGATGATGATTTCATTTATAAGAGAGAGATACAGAGTAAGAAGATTGATAATGGTTATTACATTAACATGGAATAATTCTAGTATATATATGATAATGTATTTATAATGAAAAATTGGATAGAGGAGGTTAGGAGAGAAAAATAAAAGAAGATAAACTTAAATGAAACTAATTGAAAAAGAAAGATGTTTTACCTCTTGAAATAACCTCCTTGAGAACCTACTTAAGGGAAGGGGTTTTGGTCTTTTGGAAAGAAAAATAACTCCTATTTGTGGGAGTGACTAGGGAAGGGTATTTTGGCAGAAATTTGATGACCTTAAAGTCTTATAAGAATGAATAGAAGAGGTAGTGGGGGGGGGGTATAGTGGTGGAGAGGAGGGTTTTCCCATTATTTTATTATTTATCCAAAGACAACAAATTTTATGGATTATTGTGACACAAAATAGTAATAAGGGAATGTGAGTTCAGAAAAATGGTCATTTACATCCGCCATGACTCATGCATGATGTTGAAATTCACTTATTTAACATATTTTGTAAATTATCAAATTACACTATTCACAAAATTTCTATTATTCCAGATAAACCCAGAAAATTCACCCAAACCATTTATTGACTTTTATAATTCAAAAAATAAGTGCATTTTTTTTAAAATAATTTTCTAAAAATGATTCATTTAATTTATAAATAAAATAATAATTTATTCAAAAAATAACAACTTTAAAACTATGATTCATTTTATATCACATTGAAAAATTAATCACGATCATAACCATAAGATAATAAAATAATAAAATGAGTCACTATTTATAAGGTTCATGTTTCTATTCATATTACTATTTATAGGGGTATTTTACTGTTCACAAAAAATTATGTTTTCCTTATCAGACTCTAAATATCTTGCTTGAACGCAACCATGTATGTCAGTTTTTCAAAATTCAGATCACAGAGGTGGAAACATTATGTTTACTGGCTAGGTTATAAAAATGTTTTATTTTTTAAAGACTTAGTGTTTCTTGTATTCAATATTAAATTTATTTTCAAAATATTGGGGTGTTACACCAACTGCATTAACTCACTGTTATATGATTCACTTAGTCGACTCCTCAATCCTAAAATCCTTAATTGGATTTCTTCAACCATTGAATCTCTGTTTGAAGAAGTCATTCATTGGTAGTCACCCCATGATGTAAAATAAGATAAGTTAACTGAAATCTTCTAGTTAAAATTCCCCAATAATTGAATGCACCCAAGCATAGGTTGGTTATGCACTTGGGACTACGGTTCGATTCTAACCAAAGAAATGGAAGTATATACCGACTTAATATATTTAATTGAGAAATTTTAACCTTTTGTGAATAAATTTAAAATTACTATCTTTATCAAATTCTTGTTAATATTGAGTGGATTTACATAAGTGATTTACCATTTCATAGATAATATTTATGCAGAGGACACCTTATTTTAGTTCTATCTTCCATTATCATTAATTTTATTAATTTATGTGATTGTGAAAAACATCCATAATGAAATAACTATGAAACTTATCGAAATAAAACAATATGAGGTATGAAAATGAGCCTATAATAATGGTTAGTTTATTTAGTAGTTGATAATATAACCGTTAGCCTTAGTAAAACACCTTGATCCAATTATGGTTTTTGTTTACAACTTTCCAACTATCCACCTTTGTATCTCCTTGGCTTGGTTCTTCCTTGGCTCCAAACATGAACCACCACCACTAGAATGGGAGTTCCATACATTACATATTCCTTTTACACATATGAAAATGAGGAGAAAATGGGTTCACATAAAAGAAACCATGGGTATGTAGGCCATACATAATAAGAAGAGAGAAGGCATTCATGCTAATAATTTAATTTAATAATAAATTTAATGAAATGAAACCAATCACATACAAATGTATGGTTTGTGCTCATGATCATCCACATACATGAAATAACGTAAGTATTTAATAAAACTAGAACTAAATTCCTAATCATTATTATTTAAGATAAATCACACTCTAATCAATTAATTATTATCTTTAATTAATTAATTCGTTTATCTTAATTATTATCCGGATATCCTTGAGATTCCCATAAACTATAATTATAAATAAATTAAATAAATTTATGTAATATTAACTATGTATATAAATGTATCATTGAATAAACATAGTTAATAGCCATCTGATTCTTCCCAACATATATTATAATTGTATACTATTTTACTCATCTGAGATATGGCATACACAACTTATCATGAATTTTCACAATGTGTACTTCATGGATCATTACATGAATTACATGTTTTTTTGTGTCAGATGTTATTCCTAAATTAATGTAGAGTAAAAACTTGTAATATGACTCATACACGATATGTAAACATAATCACAAATTAGATATTAATTAAACACACACACACACACATGTAAACATATCACATGGAGTGTCCTATATATAAAACCAAAATTAAGTACATGTCTCAAGGTTTAAAATTTATAATAAATAAATTATAAAAATGAATAACTTAGTATAATTAAACTTCATGTGCATACAACATACATGGAGTGTACATCTCTTACCATTATCCAAGGTACACACCTAGGGGCTCAGGGTGTGAATCTTACCATGGAAATTGGAGTACATGGAATTTCAAATGTGCTACATGTCATGTGATCTCCAACTTACACAGTCACCAGTAAAGTAGGTTTTGTATTGAAATACACAATCCATCTTTGACCGACAGAGACTACACACAGTGTACATGGGGTACATGGTGTGTATCCTACCTGATCATGTGCCATTATGTTCTTTTCATCACATATTGAAATTAAAGTGTGTTGTTAACACATAATCTTCAATTAATTTCTAAATCAATCTCAATGAATTTAACATGAATAAATGGTGTGTAACTCTAGTTACACAACATGTAGTCCAGTTTTGTACGTCTAAAACCCTTAGCACCTTCAGATGAGTTACTCAATTTTATTTTAATCATAAAATTAATCGTCTCGATTAGATCAATGGGAAAATAATGTGGAAGAAGAATATCTCATGATTCAGAATAAAGAAACGATTAATCTTAAATTTATAATCTAAATTAAAATGGGTAAATCAAAAAATATCTTCAAATAAATTTAAATAAGTATATGAACCATATGATACCATTTTTATGTTCCAAGCATATTGGAATCATGCAATGGGCGGTGCCTAACTTGGAATTTTTCCATAACTGATGATAAATCTAAAATCTATATGATGATGAATGTCCTGACCCATGGAATTGAATAAAATAAATAGAAAATGGATAATTATGGTGAAACCAGAGAGAGGATCATCACATAAGATTTATAATTAATTTAATTAAATAATGGATTACCATTAATGAATTATTTCATTGTAGATGATTCTAGTGAAATATCTGTGGTCCACCATCATTGTGTGGTAGAAACCAAGTGTATATTTCTTCTAGTGGTAATCCAGAGGTGTTCCTCAAATCTCCAAATATCAGAGAAGGTATCTCTAGGTGCTAGTATGGAATATCCATGTGCATGCATCATTCACCTTTGATTAATTTTAGAACACAATCCAAATAATTCTCCTTGATTCAGTGGAGGAAGAATGCTCTCTATTCATGGGATTGTTCTTGGAGAAGGGAGATCTTTGGGATTTATATGATCCTCCAAATCTATTGTGCACAAACCAGACAAATGAATTGAATATTATATTAGAGAATAACATAATTGGGTATTAAAATATGCTAGGGTAAAAATAAAATAATTTCATATGTTCTCTTAACTATTTATTTAATATTAGAAAAAATAAATGTCAAATAATAATAATAATAATAATATCATATTTCGACATGCGCTTAACTTTAGAAATAAAATTATACATTTTTTAATTAAATAATATTCAATATTTATTATTTCCCATGAGACCATTAATCTCAGTCCACCATCCCTCCACAATATTTATCAGGCTTTAATTATGTATATTTAATTACTAAATAAATATAACTACAATATTCTCTAATAAATAAATAAATATCATATTTACTAAATATAAAATAAATATTTATAAGTGATCAATCATATATGAATAATTTTTAAACCACATACAAGGATAATATTTATTCAACTTATTAAATAATAAATAACAATATTTTATTTAACTAAGATTCTTGACACACTTGGTGTGTGACCCTATAGGCCTCTTTCTCAGTGGAATTTGGTGAGGCAGTCTAATTTCATAGGTTAGAGGCTAGTAACACACTAATTAACCCATAGATAAATATGTTAATTTTACAACAACATGTTACCTCATACGAATGGTTTCTATGTAATATAATCCCTTTATATCGTTATATCTAATCAAGCAGGTTGAATGTTAGTTCTATAAAACTATGTTCTTGATTTCTGTTCCCATGAATTTATGAAAATTGAACATTCCTATAGAACACCATGGCCATGAATTTATTCATTCTATATTATATCAATAAAACATATGGAGACATCATATTCAATAAATGAACATATGGTACTATTCCTTTCTCACATTATTCATTAATTGAATATTACTTGTGATGCACCCAATATATCCCAATTCACCACAAACTTATGTCGTCATGGTTTTCTCCAAAACATCTAAGTGCACGACTCAAAATAATCATTAATAAAAATATTATATTCTAAGAACCAATGCATAAAAATTAAAATAGGAACATCTAATGACACATTTAAATGTGGATTTTCTACAGGCGGGTCACATTCTAATAGTATCATACTAGATTTTACCGTAGGTGGACATCCTGAGAAGGTGCATCAAAGTACTGTAAATATCTTACCCTAATAGCCTATATCATTTGTGTTCCTCAACTGATATGATCCAGGTATAGAACATATATTCAATAATAACGTAATAAAACATCTAGGTTCTCATCAAATCTGGGTACTACTATGACCTTTTACTGTGAGAACTACTCATAGGACATTGTCACATAATACGTTAGATAGATTAACAATAATAACAGGATTAAAAGTTTATAAATACCCAAAATCAGGAATACAATTTATCAAAAAGTACAAAGAATATGGTTCCTGGGCACCAACTCTAACATCTGATCCATATGCATATGTTTCCTGATCAAATGAATATTTTACATTGTATTTGGAAAAGGCTTGGACCAACCAGTGATGTATCACCTATTTTTACACAATGAAGTGGGGGATGACACAGAAACCTGTAAACTACTTCAAAAGGATCCATATGTATCAAGTCATAGTGTCTATTGTTATATGAGAACTCAATTAATGGTATATGATCCTCGCATGAACCACTAAAATCCATTACACAAGCCTAATGCCTATATTCCATCATTTGTATCATCTTTTAGGACTTTCCATCTGTATTAGGATGAAATGTTTTTCTCATGGTCAAATTATTCTGAAGGGATTGTTGTTTGGATTTCATGAAATGATCTATAAAACATGTGTCTCTATCTAATACCATCAAAATTGGTACCCCAAGACTATTTTCCACTTTGAAGATATATATTTCAAAGAATTAGTCCATAATCTCAAATTTATTAATATATATAAAATGGGAATAATTTTTTATACGATTCACTATAAACCATATAACATTAGGTTTTTGAACTGTTCATGGGAGACCTATTACAAAATTTGTGGCTATCTGCTCCCATTTTAAAACAGGGATAGGTAAATACTGCAATATACCTACTAGCCTATGTTTCTCTGTCTTAACCTTATAACACATTAATCATCTCTAAATAAACTAGAGCATCTTCCTTTTCACTACCACCCACAAAAACTATTCTTTAAATTCCATATAAATCATCAATGTTCCAAGATGAATAAACCATTTTGATTGGTGGTAATCATGATTAAGATGTTCCTAAAAATCCATAGGTACAATCATCTGATTTTGAACCCACAAAATTTAATATCCATCATCATCCACCCCTCAATGGTCTCCCTGCCATTTAATTTCGAGATCATAGAAACAAAATCTAAATAAGATGTTCATAGATTTTTTACTATCTTCCCCAAATCAGTGGAAAAAATAAAATGTAAAGAAAAATATAATATCACCTTGTTGTCCACAATCTAGGTTCATTTCCACAAGCACCAACATCATATACCATTGATTTGAAACTACTTTTTCCATAGAGTATATGACTTTCCACTGAAGTAATCTACTACTGTGTAGCCTTTAAATTTTGTATAAATCTATTAAAAGTAAAACATTTGGAGATACATCATCCATATTTTCTATATTAGGTTCAATTACCTTTAAAGAGAAAATATGTTTCAAGCTCTTATGATCTGTAAGAACCATAAATTTCACACCAAAGAGGTAACTCCGTAATGTATTCAAATCATGGACTATGGAGGATAAATACACATCATGATTTGGGTAGTTATTCTTATTAACCTATAACTATTATGATCCATAAGAAACTACATGATATCCGTAAATGAGAATACATCCTAACCCAGATCTTAAAGCATTACAATATACCACATACCCTTGTCCTAATTCTAGAAATATCATGATCGATACAGAACTAAAGTGAAATTTTATCTCTTGAAAAGAAATTAATAATTATTCATTCCATTTGAATAAAACAATTTTCCTTTTAAAATCTATCATAGGTTAAGCATTCATGAAAATTCATTAAAAAATATTGATAATAACCTATATAACAAAGGAAAATATGTTTCTCAAATACATTTTTTTGTTGTGGTTTCCAAGAGATAACAACCTATATCTTATCTAGATATATAGAGAAACCTCTTTTAGAGACTAGATGTTCATGGAAACATAGTTATTGTATGAAAAAAATGAATCTTATATAGTTTGTAATATATATTATGATCCCTAAAAATTCCCAAAACTATTCCCAAGTGTTGCTCATATTCATCCCTTTTTCTTTAAATACAATAATATTCCATCCAAAAATACCACCACAAATGAATCCTACAATATCGAAAATACCTGATTCATTATTCCATAAATAATATTGGTGTATTCCTAAGACTGAAAAGCATATCTGGATACTTATAATTATCATATCCACTCCAGAAATCTATCATTATAATATCCTACTTCCAAACCCTCAATTCGTGATATCCTGATCAGATGTAAATTTTATAGAACCAATGATCTTCCCAAAATTGATTGAAAATATAATCAATATGTGATGTTGATACCAATTATTTACTATATGTTGGTCACAAATTTGATAATCCACACACAATTTAATAGTTTAAAACACCATTTGGATAAACAAAAATGATGTTTACCATAGAGATGTTCATGGATGAATGAAACCTTTTATTTCCAAATCTGTTAACTTCAATTTAAATTCTACAATTCTATTGGATCCATTTATAAGGATAGAAGGGATATAAGAAAGGTCCCCGAAAGGAGATCAATCATACACTCCACTTCTCTTATGGGTGAAATCCCTGAGAATTTTTTGAGAAACACATCATTAAACTTATCAATAGCCACTAGAAAATGAGTATTCCAGATCCTTTCAAATGATTCCGAAGTCAACCCTAGTAGTTTTCATGAGATCATTCCAACTACTGGGGCCAACAAGCTAGTTTCACCTGCCTTTAAATTCTGATATCCTTTAATTATATTCTCAATGCCATTATCAATCGTAAAACTATCTTTCCAGGTATAACTATTAATGTTATCCTAGAATATGTTATACCAATCCATACATAAAATTATGTCATAGACATCCATCTCAAGCACAGATAAATACCATATCAACTTATCTCCATCAAATGTTATAAAATAGGATCTATACATAAAGACATTACATTATCTTTGACTAAGAGGAGTATGATGTTTCAAAAAAGAAGGATTTATCTCAACATGAAAACCCAAAAAATCAATGACATGAGAATTAATAAATTAATGCGATGCACTTTTATTAAACAAAAATTGAATAAGAGAGAAAATCAAAAGAATCATACTTCTTTCCATCGATGGTATATATTGATCATCAACAATCACCTACTCATATACATAAAAATTCTTAATCACTATATGTTTTTATTTTCTTCGTTGTTGATAATTCTATTACTATGGAGTCATGTTATTCCTGGAATCACCAACAAAAACTCCATTATTTTGGTAAAAATTATTCTTCTATACTCATCCCATAAAAGTTCATAACATCTGTGAAACATGATAATTGTCCCCAACACCCGATTATGGAGCATTGTGACCATATTTCTTAAGATTACTCATATGATTGTAATAGTGGCATGCCCTATGTGTTTTCTTAAATTGTAGATTCATGTGCTCCAAAGAACCACATTGGAAACATCTTGGATTGATATTATGTTTTGGATAAAGATTCACTAATCAAATATTACGATTCTGAGCCATCTCACTACATTTGAAATAGGTTTCCCTCCTCCACTTGTTCACAGTATTAGTGTCCCATCATTTCCCATAAGTATCAACATAAAACATCCACCAATATTTTCTAAGATTTCACTTTTTTCCAATGGCACCCTATTGAACATCTCCTCATAATCCGTTATACAGAGCATGAAAATCATTGAGAAAATATATTTTCTTAGTCCCAATTCAAAAATGCATACCTTCAAGGATGAACTAAAAGAAACTTTGGGTGAAAAGTGGGATAAATTTATAAATTTATCCATGTACTCCTCCATTGATAGTTTCTATGGATACAATATAAAAAAGTCTGTCATTATAAAAAAATTAATGTTTGAGGATATTTTTTAGAAATGTTATTACATTGTCGAAAATATCCAGGAATGTTTATTTAAAAGAGGAACCTTAATAATCAGAAAGAGGGAATTATTTTTACAATTGTTTTTAAAATGAAAGAAAATTTGTAGTAAGGTCATCTGACTAAATGATGTTGGTGTTGAATCATTTGTTGGAAAGCACGTCTACCACAAATTTCACCTTACACAATGCATGAATGAGAACATGGTTTATCCATGAATGTTGTTTCAAGAAGTCTATCGATTGAATTATAAGATTTTATGAAAATGTTCCATGCCACTCTCGACTGGGTGAACAATAGAGGATGAATTAATTTCAATCCATTTGTCGGTAGAACCTTATTTCCATGAAAAAATAACAATAGTGATAACAGAAAACATTTCGTATTATAATAAATATGTACTACCACACGTATCATAAAAGCCATGAATCTTCTAATTATGGTACCTGTACATTGCTCCATAAACTGGGGGAACTGAGTTTCCCTTTGAAGAACCATAAACTTTGACTTTTATACAACCTGGAAGAGGATATTTTCAGAATATATCGATGGTACAATAGGGTGGATATAATTTCTAGAAATTCCCAGGTGACATAGGGAAGTGAAACCCATTTTAGAGTTGTGGGAAAGATCCTGCTAAATCGATCTAGCCTCATTAAGAGAAGTGACTATCTTGACCCATGAAGCATAGAGATGGAAAATACTATTATGATATATAAATGAATTCTTATCATACCAGATCATGGGATGTAGTTTTTACACTATAGCAATAAAGAGTTTCATAATTTTTTGAATGGTTTCCACAGTAGTAAAAATCTGTAGATGAGGATGGAGGATTCCCATTTCCAACATCCTAAATTCCTAAATATCAAATATGTATTTCAATAAAGAAAAGGAAATATCATTGGATAGAAAATCGTGGATAGTATCATCTCTATTATGATTGAACAAATGATATTTGGAACATAATTACACACCAAATAATTGAAAACATGTACAGTGGGTATTTGATTATGAGAAAACCTACCATTCAATGCTTTGATTCAATATAGTATACACAATTAAATCCCACCATAATAATGGATGGTCCTCATGTATATACATCGAGAACCTAAAATTCATCTCCTCTATTGTTCCATTTAAATTGATTATTCAATTCCATATATTCAGTCACACCTCTACCTTCTCTGGTTTCAAATCACCCTAAAAGATTTGTAGGTTCTACTTCTAGAACTGAATGGAATAATCAAATTTACTTGGTTCATCACCACTATTCCCTATATCCACATCCTAAAAGTCTTGTATTATACCATGAACTAGCTTTTGGTTCACTTGTCGCTTTGGTGAACCATATTATCAGTATCATATTCTAGTTGGTTTCTATAACCCCAACTAGGTTCCATTTTCTATAAACACAACAAAATCTTTAAGTCACACTCTACAGAAACTGAAGGCTTAATAATTTATAATTCTACCACCTCATAAATATCACAAAAAATATTTCCAAAATTCCAAACATTCAATTTTCAATCCATTTTTTAAAAGTTATTCTATTATTTTTAAAATAAAACATTTCTCAAAATACAACTGTCATGTTTTTTTTTAAATCTTACATTTGAAAACATTTTTCAACTCTTATAAAAAATAAAAAATCTTTCATCCCAATCATAAATAATTACTGAAAATGAAATATGTACTTCTAGTTGGAAGTCATTTCTATCAAGTCATGTCACACTCTTCTCATTGGTTAAGCCCATGAAAATGTGATTACAACTCTTATAAGTGTCTCCAAAATACTTATGTAACCAAATAAATAGTGAAATAATGTTTAGTATAAGTAGGTTATCTATGTGTTTTTATTCTATTCATTTCATGTTCAAAAAAACTTACTCTTTTATATAACCTCAACATGAGGAATAATCATGATTCATTTTCCAACTTCAACACCGACAAACCAATAAAATTTGTCCCAAATGATTTGGACCAACTATGACTGATATCATTTATAGAATCCCTACCATACCCATTGTCTTGAGTCAAGTAGCAATTACTACTAGGACTTAGGCAACACCCCCAAGGTTCTAATAGATGGAAATAAATTCTAAGGGATTCATAAAAAATTGGGGGATGATTTTCCCTTTGAATGTAAAAACAACTGCAACCAAGCATACCATAATCAAAACCACTATATGATGTAGGATAAAAATGTATACAACTAAAAATATAAAAACTAAAACCAAACTATATCATAGTACCTAGAAGAAGCCAAGATCAATATAAACAACAATTCATAAGAAAAAACGTACAAAGATAAAGGACTCAAATGACACTATCTATGAAACTCAAAAAAATCTCAAAATTCAAACTCAACTATCTGTATCAAAGTATGATGAAGAAACACTAATTAAATATTATACTTCACATTTATATGTGTCGTGATAAAAAAATATCTTCAAACACACCAAAGTTCCCAAGTAGGTGGTGAGTAATGAAACTCATAAGGTTTTTCTCAAAATGAATTTCATACTCACATTACAAGGATAGAATATGTTATCAAATTTATATAAAACCATTTAAAAAAAAATTAAATATTATATAACAAATCCCAATAATGCCTAAATGAAAATAGTGTTCTATATAGAATTAGTTTACAAGGAAAAAAATTAAACCATTCTTTAAAACTAATACAAAACATCAATTTTAGAATATCTAATTCCAATCTGCATTACCATTAACACACACCCAACCATAGAATCTTAGTTTTTAACATTTATTTTGAAACTTTACATCCTTATTATTCCCCTTTCATGTTGGTACTTCGTGAAAAATATTCATCCCATTCAGCTGATGCTTAACCATTTACAACAACAACCCTTCCAAAATATCTTTGAAAAACCATCACAATAAAACTATCCATTTTATTTAATTTTTTTCCATGCATAAAAACCAAAAAATCATTTTAAAATTCCTTTTCAAAATTACATTACCATGTTTTCTTTCAAAACAAAACACTGAATTTTGATAACTCGATGAACTGTCACTAAAGAGTATTTACATAACGAATTTCATAGTAATTTCACAATCAATTTATATAAAAAATCAATTTGAAATCAAGCATTCTTTTTATATCAAGAGGAGTCAATATTAAATCCACCAACCTCAGAAACTATGGAGAAAATGAAGAAGTATATGAATTCTTCAACAAAACTAGGAAGAAATTCCAAAAACCAACCTTATATCTTGTTCAAAAGAAATCTAGCCTTAAACACACCAATATTTTCCAATATGTCACACCTGAATCCAAGGGGAATGACTATAAAACCTTTGAGAGGAAGAAAACCCTAGTTAGGGTCAAAGTGGAGGAAAATACGTGATTTAAGAGAAAAACTAGGTGGGATCTACTTTTTTAAGATCTAAATTTCAACCATGCATGGTAGGGTCACATGGTTAGGAAAATCGTTCACCATCCATGAACCAATGACTATCACCCAACACCCTTCACATTATTTACATTCAAGGATATAAAAACTATGCGCTAACTATGCCTTTCCAAATATTCCACTTTTCACAATTACTCCTTTGGTGGCCTCATGGTTTGGAAAAACTGTGCACCTAACCATGCACTTACCCAAAGGCCACTGTATACCTTTTCACGGTTTCTTGTAGGAGTTTAATGGTTTCTACTAAAATTATCACACTATAAACCTCTAAAAATCCTAAAATACATTAAAAATTTCCTCCCACCCCTCCAAACATCACCCAAACACATTTCATTATTAAAGTACACAAATAAAGGGTTACTTAATTGAAACCTAGAGTGAAACACATCAAATAATATATTAAATAAATTTAATATTATGAGATTAATGATATACAATTGAAAAGTGGATGTATATACACCTCACAAAAATTAATTTCTACATAATATCAAATATGACTTAATTGAGTGAAACTTGTGATAGAATATGTTACGAAGATCCTAACATTGAAGTGATAATTAATAAATGAATTTATTATGTGTAAAAATTATAAATAAACAAAATATAACTTAAAATAATAAAATTAAGTTAAAAACATAATCCTATAATATCAAATAAAATTAATAAGTAATATAACCCCATGAAAATAAATTGAGTTTTGAAAACCATTACGAGATGGTAAATTTCAAGTTAAATCGCATTAGATAAATTAATATGAATTAAAACATGAAATACCATTAAGTAAGATTTATTTAAGACATATAATTTTACATAGAATTATATAAACTATATAAAACAAATTAGGTGTGTAACATTAAAATATTCCTCAGTGTGTGAAAATTGAGATGAAATCATTTACCTCAGTTATGGCTTATCATGTGCATTATTAATCATCTTGAATAAAAATCATTTGATAACAATTTAATTTATTAATCAACATTATCATTTTTATTATTCCATATATTTTATTTAATACAATGTTATATTTATTTAATTAATCAATTATTGTTCACATTGAATGTTTCAATGATTTTAGGTTCTTCAATCCAAGATGACATCGGTAGCATGACTATGATAAAAGTTAAAATTTTAAAATAATATATAGGATAATAATAATTAAATAATTATAATTTTTATAAATCAATTATTATTTTGAATAAAACCATGAAATGTGGTCTTTAAAATCAACAACATTATAATAATTTAGATGGTAAGTCGAACGTACACTTGAGTAACATTTCCATTTTTGAAAGATCATGATGAAAAAGAAATAATTATTATTTTAACTTCATAAAATGATAATTATAACATAAATTTATTATTATTTCTATAAATACAATTGTATATAGTATTAATGTGACGTGGGTATTAAAAACGAATAACATAACTTCATGGTGGTGGTAATCCATGTATGCAAGAACAATATTATTATTTTTAAATGAGTAGAATGGTAATAAATTATATAATAAATTATATATAGATAATAATAAATATTATACCATTATAATATATATATTTATTAAATCCATCATTATGACCAAATTTGAGTGGAAGTCCTGGAAATCTAATTACATCTTTTCGTGAGGTGGTAGTCCATCATGCACACGAATGACTATTTCATTTCCCATTGGTTGGAATAAGAGATGGATAAATGGAAATAAATTAATATATAAAAATCTATGATTATGTGAAATAATTATTATATTATACTATAATGGTTGAATATTATTTGAATGAGGTGGAAGATGATATAAAACAATAACACTTGATTAATAACAATACCTTTTATTTGGACAACCTCTTTTGGATTATACCAATAGATTTTCTTATAGTATTTTATAATCAAACCATAGAATCTATGATGTGAGAAGGTAATTCAATAATAAATTTTGGTAGGTATTGGACAGTCTAAAATGTCTTTTTATGTGTGAGGAAAATAGAATACAATGACCCATTTTATAATTGTGGTGAGTGGAACAATTGTAAACATTAAATGTTTTAAAATACTTCTATGTCACTTTCATGAAAAATGGATCCAAAAAGGATAATTATAGAATAATAGATGATATAGGGTGAAAATATTTGAATAAAATATATATTTGATAATTGTAGGTAATTTGAACCCTTAATATTTTAGTTTAACTCTCAGTAAACTCATATTAACCTTAACCATGATAACAAAGTTATACCCAAAATGGGTTAATAAAGTTATTATAAAAGGAAAAATAGACCATTGTTTATATTATAAACAATATCATATTTTAAATTATTAATAAAATATTTTTAGTAATTTTAAATCATTTAATATAATATTATTTATTATAAAAATACATTAATGTAATTTTTGTAATTATCCATTAAAATGGTCTTTGAAAAAAAACATGAAGATACAGGAATTAAAATATAATAAATTAAAACCTATATAAAATGTAATATTTTTCTACAATGTTAATCGAATATATTAATAAAATAAATTTATATTACTTTTAATATTTGTAATATCACTTATTTTATTTTTCATTTAATTGAATTAACATTGTGTTAGCATTTCATGAGAATTTAAGGAAATTTTATAATCACTAAAAATTATAAATTATTTACTATCATGAAAATAATTTCATTATTTTCATAATTAACAATATTATTCATTCCCAACATTTTTTGTACCTATTTGAACATATATGATAATATTAAATGTAACAGGTTGACTTTTTTTCTTTTTCATATCATAAATTACTGTATTGGTAACTTTCATAGAAAAGTGACCCATATATATATATATAAAAATATAAATAATATGATGATATGGTTAAAATAAGTTCATTAAAAAAGATTTAATATGATAAATGTTATCTTTATATATTAGTTATAATCATGGTTACCTGAATTTACCCTTTTTCCACTATGACATATTTTTACTGTTGTTAGTATTAATTATAACCAAAAGTAAATATTACCTCATTAAATAATATTGACTATATTTATTATAAATATAGAATCTATTTTACCAAAATAAATCTCTATAATTGGCATAAATTCATTTTATACGTATCTCACGAAGTGTGATGAACGATGGTTTTTCAGAATAAACCCTTTTTTAGTTTAAGCATATTTTTATACTAATATCACATATAATATTTCTTTATATGAAATTAATTATAATATTTATATTTAAATTATATTAATAATAAATTATTTTCAAATTCAAAATATTATTGGGTTTTTTTAATGAAATGAAATAACAGTATTACAAAAATTGGTATTTTCACTATTCACTAATAAATCAATATTTTAATAAACTCCCAAAATAACACCCTGAGTTATTTTTTTCATTATCATTTAAAAAATTAATATAATTTTTTATAATAAAATTATAAAAGTTGAATAAATTAATTATATTTTAATCACAAAAAATAATAAAAACATTTTAGATGAAAAGTATATTTTTGAAGAATGTAAATACTTTAATACAAATTGAGTGATTTTTTCAAAATATATTTTATTTATCCAAAATAGAAATACCTAATTTTCAAAGAGTTCATACTCCAAATAATACGTCCAATTTTTACTATAATGAAATAATTTTAATATTTAAATATTTGAATAATATATCAGAGTTACTTTAGAGATAATGTTGAATATAACACATGAGATCAAGGAAATAAAATTTATTTAAATAGAAATATATTCTAAAACTATATGGTGCTACATGAATAGTTCTCCATTATTCAAGATTTCTATATTTGGTTATAACATTAATGAGTTATTGAACCAGTTAGGTCCCATATACCTCATAATCTTTAATAAATTTTCTTTTGTACTATTCCAAAGAGTTAAACGAATATTTAAACTGAGAAATCACTTAATACATAAAAAAGTTTGTAATCTCATTTATCATCTATATCTCAGTATCCAAGAACATCAATTTCGAAAATTTTCCAATTATTTTATTTATTTATTCTAAATATATCATAATTAACACTATCATGTCCCATGAAATGAACTTCCTTTGTTTATTTGAAATAATTTATATTATAAGGACCACATCTCTTAAATTCCATGTTTCTTAAGTATGTGTCGATCCAAGAATAATAAGACTGAGGTTCTATTTTAAGCCATACAAATCCTTGTTAAAATTTAAATGTATTTTCATATCATCACCGATTTAAAATCCATTGGTTTCTTCATACAACATTTTATTTGGGACTTGAATTCAATAATGTTATCTTCAGATCCATTAGATTATCCTTAAAGCTTCATTGAATATTAAAATCGAAGAAGAATATTATCTGTTATTATCTGGCCTCTTTTGGAAAATCTACCACAATGTCTATGCCACCAGTTTTTACATAACAATTGGAATCCTGGGGTTCCTATTTCTGGATCACATTCCCATTTTAATCATTCTTATATTTTGAAAACACACTTTTTTTAAATAATTTTTTTATTTTTTTTCTGATCACAGAATCTCACGTATTATTTTTTTCTATATTTTTTCCAATTATTAATTCATTTCATTGATCCATGAATCTTACTTCATTTACTCTTCATATATTGGGGCATCTAATTGAGAAAATATATCATTATACTCTACACTTGCAATTATTTTTTCTTGGGTTAGAGCAAATTTTTCACCTATTATATTTGAATCATATATTTTTACTCCTTCATTCAAGTTCTAAGTCAATAGTTATTGTTATTTATTAGCCTCCCCTTCCATTAATTCTCCCATATAATCAACATAACGTGTTATTGTTTTCAATATTAATTTGTTTCAGAATCATCCTCTTTATTACAATCATTAGTCAAATCAATATTCTCATATCTTTGCATATTTATCATTTTTCACCATCATATAATTACTTTAAATGTTTTTAATTAAATATTTGGTTTAATGAATTATAAGATTTACTATTTTTTTAGTTCCCTTAATAAATTACTCAATCAGAAGTTATTTATAATGAAATTAATTTAATTTAAATTTATGGATATATTATTTTCATAAAAATAGTTTAAATTATTTAATTATTTTATGACATTAGTGATTAATTTCACATTATGTGTTATCCTCTTTGAGACATAGAAATTCCCATATTTATGTAAAAAATGTCACTTCCACAGCTTCTTTATTATAGTTCTCTTGGTATACCACTTTAAATGAGTGATGTCATTGTTATTATATTCTTTATCTGGTTCCTTATTTTAACCAAACTATTTTATTATTGTGTTGTCATAGATGAAACTACATTCTTGATTCCATGTTTCTATAAATTTATTTCCACCCCAATTGAGAGGTTTTACATGCTATTATCCAATCAAAAAATATTTATTAATCTTCCCATTCATATTTATCTCACTTACATAATCATTAGACCCACTCAATGACTTCCTTCTTGGTCTGTATAAACAAGATGTAACCTAATCTACAAGAATCATCAGTAGAAAAAATAATATACCATTGGATTTATTTTTTGGGATGTTACACTATATTTTACATGAATTTTTTAATTAGGACATAAAAGTTTAATGCTATTATAATATTTGGAAAAAAATGATTTCTCAGAATCTTTTATTATATATTTGAAATGAAAACCTTGTCAAATTCAGATATAATATGTGGAATATCTATCACATCCATAGATATTGATAAATTCTCAATGAATTATTTATATTTGTTCCATTTAATTTTTCTCAAAAAGATATTGTACTCTTCACCATAACGATATATGTGTTCTCATTAATAAAAAATTAACACATGTTTCAGGTCATTCTCCAACCCTTTATCAATGAATTTATAACTTCTAAATTTATGAATAATTTATATATATATTCATGATTTTAAAATATTCACATGACTATTTTTTCACAAAAAATGCATTATTTTGAATGAATTTTCTTGTTTTAGTTATAAAAATTTATAAAAGTAATTGTTAAATTTTTTATAATTATTATATAGATTACTATTTTAATCATTAAATCAATGGAACTAATGCAATTTATATGATTCATTTTTTAGGTTTTATGATTAATTTTACTACAATTCAATAAACATGATATTTCGATTATTTTTTCAATTTAAGGTCTATATAGATAACACAAGAAGGCCCATCCAATGTTTTATTGAAATAATACCATTATTGTAAATTGAATTTATAGTATTATTGTAAAATAATAATTCATGGAAAATTAAAATATGTTTTAGGATACTATAGTACAGCTTGGATAAAATCTCTAAGTCCCAAATGACATTTAAGAGGAATGATATATGAACTAAATGAAGGCCAACAATTCTGTTCGAATTTAGAGTATAACTCACTATTTTGACTATATCTCCCTAACAAAATGTATAAATAATATGAAAGTATATATATATAGAAATTATAAATCTAAATAGAGGTTATATTTAACTTTTGATATACTATAGTTGGGAATTTTTATAGATATAAATGTATACACATTTAGATATTTGAAAATTTTAGTACTATTTAGGAAAACATCTCATATTTACAAAAATAAGCATTTATTTTTCTCTAAAAGTCCAATGGTCATGACTTCTTTCAGAAAAACGTTCAACATCCATATCTAAAACATTTTTGAATAATATATCTAAGAATAAGGTGGCCAGAAATGTAAAATCCCAGGTAATTATATAATAATAATTTTTAATACCTATTAATATTTATGAATTAGATATTAATTTTAGTTTATAGGGGAAACTATGTGTGATATCATACTTGATACGAAACAGCAATTTTCTCTAAAATCTCACGTTGCACACAAGACTAAGCTATACTGAAAAATAACACATTATTAATATTAATATTTTAAATGGTAGTTAACACCTTGTCGTTGTATTAGAGGAAATGAACAGAACAATCCATATTATGATTACACATGTTTGTTAAATATTTTTACATTTATAAATATAATTTTAAGCATAAAATACTCTAATATTTTTTGAAAAGATAGTATTACCGCCTTTTGTTGTAAAACCCATTTTAAATCAAGTTTTTGAAAATTTTATAAGTTCTATGTGGAAAAATAAATTTTTTATTTAGTAGCAGGTCATAAAAAAATTTGTTGATTTTTTGGTATTTTTAGGATAAAATTATTATTTTAATAAATAGTGTAAAATACTAAAACTAAATTCAAAACTGCATTTCCCCTAATTTATTTATATAGTTAAGATATCCTTTTAATTGGTTTTAAATTTTATTTCGATTAGGTTTTTATTATTTAATCCAATGTTTCTAATTGGAATTAATTTCACATTTAAATTGGACATAAACACATGTCAATCAATTGATAGTTTTTACTTCTTAAAAAATCCCTTTCTTGTTTTAGAAATACGAATTACTTTTAAATTAATTTCTACCAGTTATTTGTTTTGAATTTGGAAAATTTGATTCCATATTTTGAATCAAATTGTCTAAATTATGTATATAGGTATCTTTTATTTTTGGACATTATGAATAGTAACTTCATTAATTATTTTTATTTACCATGGTTAAAGGGTAAATCAGGTAAATAAGGGAATTTTTTTTATAATAATATAAAACTAACATAACATGCATTTTAAAACTATTTGATGAGATATTTCCAACCATAAACATACTTGGGAATAATTTAGCACCCAACAGAGCCATTTGGGTATAATAATAACCTTTTATAATATTTAATTTAAAGAAAAAGGAAATATTACATAAACATATATCTACTAACTAAAACATTTATAATTTGGATTATATATATTAAATATTCTATTATTAATAGTAATTATAAATTTAAAAATATTTCCTACATTATGGTATTTTATTTATAATGTTTACAAAATAAATAAATAAATATAATTATGACATAATGATGATGCAATGATTACCATGTTAATGAAATATTCAAATAAATGATATTATAAATATTAAAATAAATGTTATTTGAACATTTTGACACCATTCACAATTTTTTTGGATGATATTTACATGCGAGGGATGAATTAATTCATTTTTTTAAAGGAATCAATTTTTTATAACTTTAACCAAAGTCAATTTATAAATAGTGTCAAAAATGACATAAATGAGTTTTTAAAAGAAATAATATTGTATTAAATGATATAATAGTTCTAAAAATATAATATTTTAACAAATGACTTATTTAATGATGAAAACTTCATTAATTATCAACTTGTAGTACCCTTTTCATTTTATAGTAACTATAGTAACCATATATTATGAAAATACAAGAATACATGGTAAGAGTTAATGTTTTTAAGTAAGGGTTAAAGATAAAAGATAAGGATACTTTTTTTGACCTAAACTTGTTTAAAACCTATTTGTTGAGAGTATTTAGAACTATCATTATATTATCCTATAAATTTATCACTTTTTAACTATTATAATTCGAAAATCAGTTGAAAAAAATAATATTTCAAGACTTTCCAAAAGTGCCCAACCCTCTGTTATAAAAGACCACCACATCTAACCACTTAATCACACCTCTCAAGCCCCTTGTCTCATCCAAATTATGCTAAAATAAGATCACAACATACCACCCATCCTCCTATAAGCCTTACCTTGTACATAAGGCAAATCAAGAAATCATTCTAGCTAAAATGAAAAGGTGTTACCTAATTTAGAGGTAACATCGTATCTAAAGCTCCTTTAATTTATTTTCCTCATCCATCCTCCAAAACTATTTTTATTCAACTATTTCATAAAAAAATAAGTATTTTCAATATAATAGTATTTTATTAATCTAAGGGTTCAACCTGCACCTACACACACCTCCATATATTGGATATAGAACATATTGTTTCTATGTATAGTGAACTACTGCCTCACGAAATGACGATTGTTCAATTTTCTCTTACCAAATATCATGATGGATATTATGATGGAACTATATTTATATATGATATATATGATATTTATTTTTTCTCTATGATTCTTTAATTTTTATATACAATACACCTTTATTCTTTCTAAATTGTGTAAATGTGATAATTTCATTTGAGGAAGTGTGGACTACCGCCCCCTCAAAGTGATATCAATCATTCATGACATAAATGAAACATATAAAGTGTGGTGTTAATTAACTAATGTAACATATGTAACATATATATTATACTATAATTATAATATACCTATGTATATTTTTTTATTCCTTTAATACAACAAAGAAATGAAAGTAGCGTTCATGCGTATGTACGACCTACTATCTCCATGAATGGTGAATCACTAATTATAATCAATTGTTATGGAATGTAATGAATTTCTATATAATTTATATATATGTTATTTAAATCTTGAATAATATTATGGAGATAATGGACTTATGGCCACACATATAATTTTTATAAAAAAGTACATTTTTGACTAAAATATCGAACATCGAAAAAATGCCTGATATGAACTCACATAATTCACTAATTGAAATTACATTGTAATAAGTAATATAAAATTAATAATAAAATTTATAATGTTACAAATAATGTATAAATTAACATAATTTTTTTATTCAGGAAATTATAGAATGAATGAGACAAGTCAGACTCCAGGTAAGGTAATTCGTCTCAATCTCCTTTCATTGAGGAATTTCTTGATAATATGCACGTTTATTCTTTTATAATGTGTATATACAGCCACTATGAAATTTCATATGCATATTTTATATATACTAATATTATTTATTGAATCATAGGGGTTAATGTTTAAAAATTCAAAAGTGGTATGTGACACCTTGACCATTTAATGATTTAATTATCAAATCATTTACTCCATGATATTAAATTAAATATTTATTTATATGGGTATAAAAGGAATTGTTGACCTCACCTATTTTGATAATCCCAATCAACATTTAATTTGTTTTGATAATCTTGATGTGTGCTTATAATTATATATATATATATACTTAATATCAAAAAAATCGGGGGAATATGTCAATCAATGCTTATCCATATTTAATCATACTTTGACATAATTCTAACTAAATCTGGATATGTTTTTCATAGAACAGATAAGTGTTATGTCACCAATAAGCAATGATCACCGATATACAGAGCTATCGGTATGTATAATTCCACCGGTAAGAATATTTCACTGATAGATCTAGTCTACCAATATAAATGAGCTACTGGTATGAAGTCCACCAATACAACATCCACCAATACAGACAGCTACCGATTGAAGCAGAGCTACTGATAGAACAAGTCAACCGGTGTGCATAATTCCACCAGTATTCACTTAATCACCAATACAGAACGGAGCTACTAGTATGCATAGGCTACCGATAGAAAAGTCTACTGATATAAGCTATTGTTACACCAGAGCTACCATTAGAGTAAGTCTACTGGTATAAGTAAGTCTACCGATATAAACAAGTCTACCACTATGAAGTTCACCGATATAAAGAAGCTCACCACAAGCCAAATCTACCGATAGAAGTTCACTGATACAATGAGTCATTGAATAATACAAGGATCTACCGTTACAAGGAATAACAACTACCGATACAGAGGAGCCACCGCTACAAGATCACTATTATAAGGAGCTACCGATTGAAAACCAGTCACCTCCCCTAATCTATATTTATATTTATTTATTTAGAAATGGTCATATTTGATGATTTTAATGCAATTAATGTTATTTAATGATAGTTGTTAGCATGTAAGGGAACCGTACTAGAAGAACACTGGGAATACATCAACGAGCTCTTCATACACTCAACCTGATCAAACTGAGCTTAAAGAAAACGACCCTATGTTTTTCAGACAAAAATCAAAGAAGGACTCAGAAGAATTTTTGATAAATCAAAGGAGTCCAGAGTTGCACTTCAAATCACTAGAGAATTCTAAAACTCATATATACTCTCTCAGTGATTCTTTCATTTACAATTTGAGCAGTGTGCATACTCTATATATTTTATACACACACTGTATCCTGTGCTAAACTGGAGGATTTCAAAATCCTCACACAAACCTTCTATAACTCTCTTGTATCCCACTGTGGATAGTGGTAGTGGTCAAGTAGGACCTGTACATTCAGTGTGTTGTTATTTTGTTTTCCCACGAAGAACTGTGGTAGAGGTCTTCGTACCTGGATAGTCATTTCACTATTGTTTACCCCGATCATAGGTGTGGATCAAAATTTATATAAATTTTTTGAGAGGACTAAGTCTCGACTTGAGACTGAAACTCTTGTTTTAAAACTGTTGTCCTTACTTATTTTGGTTTTAACCTATATTACATATTCCGCTACTAATTACTTTGAAATATAAAATTGTTTTAAAGTTACATTGATATATAATATAGCATGTGTTTGTAACTATTATAAATCAGTAGGTTAGTTTCAAAAGATAATTTAATCTTCTGATTAAATTAACTGAGACCTAATCAATATTTTGAGAACCTAATTGAACCCTTACAGTTTTACAAATTCACTACAATTTAACTTAGTTCTTAATTGGGGGATTTTATTAGACATATTTTTAATAAAAAATATTAATTGGAACTCAATTCACCCCCTCTTGAGTATCAACTCTGACCAATATTTGGTATTAGAGGATTGTTTATAATTAAAGGATTTCCAAATACTCTGTTTTTCAACTATGATTTTAGTTTTATCTTAAAGATCTTAAATTTCTGTTTGTTCTATATTTTATCTCTTTAAATATTTTTATAAAATCTAATAATGGATAATAGACTTGAAGGTGCTGCTACCAGCATGCCACCCTTCTTTAATGGTACAAATTATTCTCAGTAAAAACTTAAGATGAAAATTCATTTATAGAGTATGGTATTTGACATCTAGACAACTATAGAGGATCAATAAAAAATTCCATAAACTGAAAGAACTACTTGGAATGAACATACTAATACTTCTTACAATAATAATTGTAATGAAATGACTGCTTTATATTGTTCTTTGGGTGATGAGGAATTTGATAGAATATCTGCTTGTAAAACTGCTTATGAAATCTGGGACACTTTGGCTATTTCCTATGAAAGAACAACCAATGTTATTGAAATGAGATTAAACACCTATACTATTAAGTATGATAATTTTAAAATGAAGTCTGATGAACCTATTTATGACATGTATCTTAGGTTCAATGAGATTTTCAACACTATGAGCTCACTTAGAAAAGTTGTTCCTGCAAAGGAGCAGATTATGAGAATACTATGATGTCTGCCAGAAAGATGGAGAGGCACATCAATCTCAATAAGAGAATCGTATGATATAAGTTCACTGCCTGTTAAATAATTAATTGGTAAGTTGATGATGTATGAAGAAGAACTTAAAGTAAAAAACGAAGAATATGATGAACCAAAAACAAAGTCAGTTTCATTTAATTATACTACCTCAAAGAGCAAGGATAAGGAGAAAGTTCACATACCTACTAAAAGCTCAACAAGTGAAGGTTCAGATTCTGATAGTGATGAAGAGATGCCTCAAATATCCAGGAGATTCAAGAAGTTCTATAGGAAGAAGAAATTATTCATAAAATCAAATAATAAAGGAAAATATGACAATAAATTTCATTAGAAGAAGGACTAGAAAAAGCCTGATAAAAGTGATGACATTTTCTGCAATGAGTGCAAAAGGAAAGGAAATGTAAAAGAAGACTACCCAAAATTAATGTTCAAGAACAAATATGACTACAATGATAATAAGTATAATAAAGCTATGAATGAAACTTGGAGTTCTTTAGATGACATTTCAAGTGATTATGATTCATCTCAGAATGAAAAATCTCAAAAAGATAACATGTAATTTATGAAAAACACATCTGAGGTAACATTGGATACTCCCACTTTAAATTCATATTATTCTGGAGTTGATTCTAATTCTGAATCTGAAAATATGTCTAATGAAGAGTTATTTTAATATTGTAATATTCTAGAAGAAACCTGTAATGAATTGAAAGACAAGTATAAGACCTTGAATAAATAGCATGCTTTGACCAGCTCTGTTAAATATTCCCTTAATATAGAGAAAGAAAAGAATGCTCAATTACTTAAGGAAAATACTGAACTGAAATTGTATTATGATAAATTAAGGAATGACTTCGAGAAATTAACTAATGGAAAATATACACTTACACAAAAATTTGGAAAACAAGTTGCATCAAAATATACCACTGTTATAGGATATCAGCCTGGGAAGAGACAGATTTCTAAAACTAGATTTATTCTTAAATTTTGAAAAAATGATGCTAGTTTTAGTTCAGGAAATTCATATGCTTCAACTAGTTATTCATATGGTTATAGATCTAATAATGTTTATCTTTCAAAATCTATTAATTTTGTAAATTATTTGAGACCCATAAGAAAAATCTTGTAAAGACCCAGAAATTTCAAGGAATTTTTTTCTTAATTTCTTTGGAATTTTTCGAGTGCGTGGTTTTAGACGGAACCTGATTCTAAGGCACAGAGGGCCCGAAATGATCCGTCGAAGTTTTGTTAAACTTAAATTAACGTGCGTAAACAGTTTTCCTGAAAAAGTGGAATAACTCTTGAACGGTTGCTCAGATCCGAAATCTGAGTGCACCATTGCACTCACGATGGCGGGATTACCCTAGGCGCGACTTAAGTTTAGTCGGTGCAGGCCTCCTGTGAGAAATTCCAAAAATGGCATAACCGTAAATAAAATAATTAAATAAATTATTTTATTTTTCAAATGCTTATAACCCACAAACGGTAGCTCGGATTAAAAATCCGAGACCACCGCTGGACTCGTGAGGGCATGGTTTATTTAGGCAGATACTAACTTCGGCCATCGCAGGCCACCATAAAAAGTTAGTTTTTAGCCGCAAATAAAATAATTAAATAACAATTATTTTATTGTAAAATTCGTATCTTTTAAATGGTAACTTGGATTGAAAATCTGAGAGTACCTTTGGATTCGTTGGGGCGTGTTTCACTTAGGAAGAGCCTGAACTTGACCGGCATGGGTTGAGGGTGACTGATAATAATTTTCCGAACTTTTTTTCGGGTACGTTCAGTAAATGTACGTGTGAGTTTTTCGATATTTTGAACCGGTACTCGGAATCAGAATCCGAGGAAACCGATGAAACCGTAGCGCCGGTAATTGCTTAGGAACACCTTTTCTGAAGGTGCGTTTTCTCGGGTGTTGGTGTAAAAAAAAGTGGGGAATAAAAATATAATTGTTTTTTTTCTATTTCTTCGCTAAGCGGTTTAAGTGAAAATTAAGTTGTGTCGCAACATAATTTCTCTTCTTTAGGTGTTAGATACTAGGTGTGGGAGTTGGAGTGGGACCCACCGGTTGTTAACTTCCCATGAGAGGATTAAGGGTGAGGTGGGGCCCACACGAGCCCCCACATTTTCAAATTCCCTAACCCCTCTAAATATTAATTGAGTGACTCCTCACCTCCCACATTAATTCATGCCACCTAAACACTAATTAATTTGACAACTTAAGATCATTTAATTATGTATGTTAGGTTTTGAAATTTGTATTTTTGAAATGGATGGCTTAAGTAATAAAATAAGTGTTGTCTTATTTTATCTGGGTTTTAGCTTGTGGAGTTGAGTTTTTGGGAGAGTTCTTGTTTTTGAAGAGTTTCATCCTTCCACGAAGAACTCCATCCTCATCGTTGATGAACGCGAAGAAGGCCGGTGCTAACCTCAGGTTCCTTTTTCTCAACGCTTGACGAAGCGACGCCGTCATCCCGTGGCAACGTCTACGGAACAACAAAGCTTTCCTTTTCTTCTTCAAGCAATCAATCTTTGTGAATCGAGGTAGGGGGATTAATTTGAGAATGGTATTTTCCCTTGGTTGTTCCTTCTAAAACAAAGAACCCGGATCAACTCATCATTATGTTGATCCTTGAAGAATATGTTTGCGGGTTGGGAATTCTTGTTTGCGGGGAAAATTGTAGGGGTTTTTATATATGTTTGAATCCGTTTTATTGATTCTTCATATCCTAAATTCACGACGATGATGAACAAATGAACATGATCATCGTCCTACACATAAACCATTCTCCTTTTTATTTTTATTCTTCACGTGTTCTTTGTGCGTTCTTCAATGTCCAAATATTTATTGACGCTGGAAACACAGAGTTTTGTTGAGCGCAATATATGGATGCAAAGCCCTCGATGCAAGGATCACAAATATGCGATCGTTTAATTTTTCGGGCTTGGAACGAAGTCGCAATGGATCGCGGAAGGAGGTGTCCAAATATTTATTGATGCTAGAAACTCAATGTTTCCCTGAGAGCGACATATGGATGCGAAGATCTCGACCCGACGATGAAGGATATGCGTTCGTATCTTTTTTCCGAGTTAAATTGAAGTCGGAATGGAGTGCGGAAGGATCAGGAGGTGCAGCTGGCGGGCAGCCAAAGGTGGTGGCCATGCGTAAAGAAGAGGAGGCACTAGTTTGGGTGGTGGTGCGGGGCTTTTGGGTGTGTTAAGTTAAGAATTAAATTAAATTAAAAATAATAATAATATAATAATGTTATTATTATTTTCGTTGGGAAAACCGCATTTTGACGGTATCTTCTTCGTGCGACCTCGGTTTCACAAACCGGTAGTGGCAGTGCAACCCTGACTTTGAGATGGAATTTATGATTCCAATATTGGATGTACTTTTCAGGTTGTTAGATCGGGTACCCGAAACACTCTTACATAATAGATTTAATATTATTATTAAATTTTTGACCCGCTATAACTTATGTGTGCGACGTCCGATTGACTTGCCGTCAGCGGCGATGTGACTCTATCTTTAAGACGGCCAATTCAAGTATAATGTTGCATATTAAATTCTGGATCGTGGCTCAGGCCCACGAAACACCGAATAATAATATTATTATTATTATTACAGGATCTTGTATCAGACATATCTCTCTCATATGGTGTCGGAATGATTAACCGTCTGCGACGTTGCGACCCTAGAATTAAGATGGATGTTTTAAGACCAATTTTTGATATTTAAGTCGAGGTCGAGGCGTAGGCCCCACGAGGCCCGGTTCACGCGTTTTGCGGTGAAATGAAACTTTTTTAGCAGCTATCCGTTTTGGACCAATGGGTAGTCCATCTCGTGTGTTTTTTCGTATGGATCGCAATGGTGTGACCGGTTTGATTAACCGGTGTCATTTGAAGTACGGCCGGTTTGGTTCGAACCTGAAACCAACCGGACTCTCGGAGCGGAAACACTTATAAACTAAGGATCGGTCGTCCGATTGACATGCCGTCGACTTTGTTGGATTCCTCTTGATGAGATGGAACTTTTAGCATACATCACCTGAGGTTTGGACGCTGTTGGAGTATGGTCGGGTTGGATTGTATGTAGCGACTCGGGTTTTTGGCCCTGTCAGACTTTGGAATATTTCTACGAATAATTCCAGAGCTAGGCGCAAAGACGGCGTGCGATTCCGAGGCCCGGTGTGCTCGGAATTAATTTTATAAAAATATTAAGTTTTTTTTATACTATGCACGTGGCGGGGGTGTGATATCTCCTAAACGGTAGCTCAGAACGGGAATCTGAGGGCACGGTTGGGTCTGGAACGTTCCGTTTACCCTAGGCGGGGTGTAAACTTTGCGGGCGCGGGCCTGCGGTGAGAAACGCCACCATGGGCGTTTCCGTAAATAAGTGGCAAGTTTGTGTGCGAGCGTCGGCTCAAATAACTTCTGAACGGAGTCTCAGATGGAAAATCTGAGACCGCCGTTGCGTTCAGAACGGCGCGTTTACCCTAGGGGTGACCTTACTTTTGTTCGCATCGGGTGTCGGGTCCGAGGCTGGTTTGGCGCCGGCGGGCGGCTGATATAAATATCAGCGCCCCCCCCCCCCTTTCGTCGTTCTTCGCCGTTCTTCATCGTTCTTCGCCGCCACTCCGCCAAATCGAGCAAACGGAGCGCCCACAAGCTCAGAATTCGACGGCGGACGTTCCAGGAGCACGCAGCGGAAGCTCGGGAGCGCGGATCTGAGGCAGAACGTCGGCGTTTCGCCCGCGAGGTAGGCGATTTGAGTTTTACAATCCCGGATCCCGTTTTTGTGTTGTTTTCCTTCAAATTTTCATAAGATTTGTATAGTTTGGGTCCTGAGGTTTCCGAAACATGTTTCGGATCTGAATTTGGAGCACCGGGGTGCTCCCGGTGGCTCCCGGAAGTTTTCCGGCGAAAAAAACCGGTTTTCCGGCGAGACCCGCGGCGGCCATGGCGGAATCCGGCGAGGCAGGGCGGCGGCGCGGCGGCGGCGCGGCGGAATCCGGTGGCGGCGCGGTGGTTTCCGGCGAGGCTGGCGGTGGTCCGGTCAGGATTTTTCGGGGGTTCTTTAAACCCCCGTAACTCGCAAACCGAAACTCCGATTTGCGAGCCGTTTGCGGCGACGCGCTCCTTGCGTCGAGACGGACCTTTTGAAATCACTTTTAGAATTTTAAAGGTTTGGGATTGTGGCCCGGGAGCTAGAAACGTCGTATAAAATAATATTATTTTATTATTTTACGACTTCGGGCCGTTGTAACTTCTACCCGGAGCATCCGATTGACGTGCCGTCAGTGGCGTTGTGACCCTGATGGTACGACGGACTTTTAGAGATGGTTTCCGGGTGTTGGGTCTGTGAACGGGGTGCGGGCCCCACGAGGCCGGGTTTTGGCGTTTACGGAGAAACGCATCTTTTGCACCAGGAGTCCGATTTTGGCGGATGAATAGTTGATCCTGTGTGTTTTTCCGAGAGGATTGCAATGGTGCGATCCGTTCGATGAATTTCGGAATCCAGGCGTGGGCCCCACCTGAGCCGGCCTTCGGTGAATAGTACCTTTTTCACCGGGTGTCTGTTTTGGGCGAGCGAGTAGTCGATTCCGCTTGTTTTTCCGAGGGGATCGTCGTGGTGTGATCCGCTCGATGGGTTTCGGGATCATTGTGTGGGCCCCGCATGAGCTAGCTACGGTGAATAGTGCCTTTTTCACCGGTGCTCCTTTTCGGGCGAGTAAACAGCCTATCCTGCGTGTTTTTCCGCATCGAACGCGATGGTGGCCTCGGTTTTGGCCTAAGAGGTGCGCAGTGTGGCATTGTGGCGGGTCGCTCGGGTAAGCGACGTTTGGACCAGCAGTGGTTGAGGGTTCTCCCTTGGTTCGTTCCCACGAGGGTTTGTGTGGCATCACAACCTTCGTATGGGTTTGTGATCCTCTCGATGGGATGTTTAAACTGTTAGAGTTGTGGTATCCCTTCGGTGGGCCCAGAGTGGATCCTCTAGCATCTTTACCTAGATCGGGTTCTTGGTATCGTTGTGACCGCTTATTTACGGGCGGCGATCCCCTATCTAGCAGGTTAACCCCATAGGGTTTGTGGCATCATCAGGAATATGATCCCCTACGCGGTGGGTCGTGCACAGTAGGGTTGTGGCATCATCGGGTTTACGATCCCCTACTCAGCATGATGTTTATAGTAGGGTTGCGGTATCGTTGGTTATACCATCCCCTACTCAGCGCTTGGTGTCGGTAGGGTTGCAGTATCGTTGGTTATACGATCCCCTACTCAGCGCGTGGTTTCGGTAGGGTTTTGGCATCATCGGTTCGATCCCCTACATCACGAGTTTTACCAGATAGGGTTCCGGTATCGTCGTGACCATCTTTATATGGGCGATGATCCTCTATCTGAGTGTGGAGCTTCTTTCGAGTGCCAGATCGGGTTGAGGTATCCCCTAGCGTATCCTGGGTGTGATCCCCTATCTGTGAGAACTACGTATGCCAGATCGGGTTGTGGTATCCCCCAGCGGACCCTAGGAGTGATCCCCTATCTGTGAGCTATGTATACCGGAGTGGGTCTTGGTATCCCCCTAGCGGACCCTAGCGGTGATCCCCTCTCCGAGGAGTTTGGTGGTTATGTCGCTACAGTGAGGTTTCCTCAGAGGTGCTATCCGACGAGCGTGGTCTCTCGGGCGAGCGTCTGTGATGTTTGCGAGTATCCCGATGGAGTGTATCTCTCGGATGAGTGTCATCTGGTATGACAGTGTTCGTGGTGTACTCTCCTAGTTGTGGACAGTTGCTGGTGATGAGGTCGGTACCTCTTGTGGCTTTGTGGCGTGAGCTGTGTATATCTGGATTGTTCAAGGTGTATGTATGGGCATACACCTGAGCTGAGCTGAGCTGACTATTTGTGTTTAGCCGAGGATGGTCACGAGATGAAGTTTCTCTCTCGTCTGGGTTCCCTCTGGCTGGGTTGAGCGGACTGTTGTCTTTCAGTTTCTCCCTTGGGTTTTGGGTTTTTGTGGTGCCTACTGAGTATGTTTATACTCACCCCTGCACGGGCTTTGCCCGCACATGTTTGTGTCTTGTGCAGACCACAGGCCTTTTGACGGAGTCCCAGGAGGACCCGGAGCAGGCGGAGCTTAGTGAGCGAGTGGACCGGGGTGTTTACCGGAGTTGTGCCAAGGGAGCTTTCCGGCGGGTGTTTGTGGCAGCGTTCCCCTTCTTCAGAGCAGGTTGGATACGCTTTTGTGGTTTTCTTTTGGTGGGCCCTGTTTTGCCCTTGTACTTTTGCTATTGCACTCTGGTTTGGGATAGATTGTATGCATGCATTTACTTTTCAGTTTCTTTATCTCTACACTGTTGCAAGGAGGTGTTTGTGGGTGCGTGTGTACAGGTACCTTAGGCTAATGCCTCCCATGTGTGTGATAGCCTACTCGGCGCTGGTCGCTAGCCCCTGGCCTATTGGAGGCGGGCTTGGGGAGTCGCGGCTCGATCCCCGTTGGGTCGGGTCGTGACATTGTACCCAAAATCCAACCAGGCCCCTGGAACGGAAAAGCCGATAACTATCAAACCGGACGTACGTTTGAAGAACCGTCAGCGGCGTTGGAAATCACGTTGAGAAACGGTCCCTTTGAGTATACCCTATTAGAGTTCGGGGTACACTTGAGATACAGCCGGGTTGGTTCGCCAACAAAACCAACTAGGCCCCTCGGACGAAAAGGCTAATAACTCACAGACCGGGCGTCCGATTGACGCGTCGTCTGTTGCGTTGAGACCCCTATGACGAGGCGGTACTTTGAGATACTTCTTCGTGGGACTTTTGATACTTTGAGTATCGACCTGTAGCTCATGGAGCGGACCCTCCCGGAGATGAGCATACAGAGTACGGAGACCGTGTAGCTGGCTGTGACCGATGACTGCTTGTCTGATTCGATTCGGAGTGACTAGAATTGCCCAGTGGGGAGCACTACTTTTTGAGGTGGAAGACCCATGGTAGAGGAGCACTACTGTGTGAGGTGGCAGGCTCGCGGTACTCGACAGGAGGAGTACCTCTATAGGCTATGAGGGGGAGCACTACTGTGTGAGGTAGAAGACCCATGGCGGAGGAGAACTACAGTGTGAGGTGGCAGACCCACGGTACTCGACAGGAGGAGTACCTCAGTAGTCTTAGGTTAGTGAGCAGTACCTCAGAGTCGTGACATGACCATTGTACACTCAAAGATGGGTCTCTTCAGCAGTTACGGTTTCGATAATGAAAAATCCTGGTTTGAGCTGATTCTATGACCTTTGTGTTTACCTCTTGATTGAGATGGGTCACTTGATAACTTAGGTATATGTATGGGCATATACCTGGGTAGTGGTTATCCGTTGATTTCATAATCTTTATGTTTCCCCATGATTGAGATGGGTTACTTGATAACTTAGGTATATGTATGGGCATATACCTAAGTAAAGGTTATCTGTTGAGATATTCTTTGTGGTTATCCTTGTTGGTTTTAGTGAGACCTTGAGGGTCTCGGGGTCCCTACTGAGTATCGTTATACTCACCCATGCACGGGCTATGCCCGTACCTCGTTTTGTTGGTTGCAGACAACGGGAAGTGCTGACGGAGGCCGAGTGTTCGAGGACTGGACGGTACCCGGAGGTGGACTACACGACGAGTCAGTATCCGGAGGTGGACTTCACGGCGAGACGACACTCGGAGGAGGTTGACAGGAGAGAGCGATGTGGAGGTTATCTGTACCTACCCTTCAGGTACGATCTATGGTGGATGATCCAGGAGCTGCACTATCTATACCTACCCTTCAAGTAGGATCCGAGGAGGACGTCCCAGGAGTCACTTCCGTTCTTCCAGCTACTTTCTTTTTTTGTTGTACTTTTGTTCAGTTGTAGTTGTACATTCAGTAGGGTTTGTATTCTGGACCCTTTACTTTTATCACAGCTTGTATCAGTTTTACTTAGTGTTTTACTTCCGCTTGTACTCTGTGGTGTTTTTTTACTTTAATAAAGGAAATGCCTTCCCAGTTATCGGGATTTACGCCTTTAGTTCTAGTCGCCAGCCCCAGGCCTATGGAAGGCGGGCTTGGGGTAGTCACGACATGGGCCCCGAGGACGGGTCGTGACAAATTGGTATCAGAGGAGTCGGTTCTACCGCAGAACTTATAACTCTGATATTCGCTTTCTGTGAAGCAATAGTGTTAAGGGTACCAAGTGTGGTTTTCAGTTCAGGGAGTCCAGTGCCGACGTATCCATACACCAGGACCCTGACTACTGATTTCTGACTTTGTGCACGAAAACACTGATTGTGTGTGTGTTTCCAAGAGTTTTAATGTCAGCTCAAACCAGGTCATCTCACCATGTATAAATCGTTTGCCCGTGTCGTATCTGTTCAGGATGTCTCTACGCAGACAGTCAGTTGGATTTCTGAGATTGTACTCGATGGCGGCCCACTGAGCGATGAGGCTCCGGTTCAGGGCCCTTTTTACTATGTTGGCACCCTCGGGTGGTGTACCAGTAGCACTGTCACCTGTTGGGAAGCAGATTCCAGCAGCTATACTAGCGAACTGTGCACGCTGGCAGAGCGCGTTGCACGAGTTCCAGTAGTAGAGGACTCCGAGGTTACGAGGTGAGGCAGATTCCCAGACAGTAGAGGACTGGCTAGAGGCGATTGCTAGAGTTTTCCGCCTAGCTGAGACACCAGTGGAGTGGATTGTGGACTTGGACACTAGTGTTTTCCAGTAATGACCATGAGGATGGTCTGCATAGTGATGAGGCTTCGGTATGTGGACTGATGCCTGAGATAGTGCCTTCGGGTAGTGTGTTAGCTATACATCACTACCTGTTGGTCAGCAGTTACAACCGGCAGTACCGGTAGGTGACACATGTAGGCTTACTGCCTTATATGTGTTCCAACATCAGATACCCTCAAGTTCTGAGGCGAACCTGAATCACAGGCGGCTGAGGACTGGCTTGAGGAGGTGGCAGAGAGTTTTCTAGAGATTATACAGCTTCGACAGGACGACGTGTCGGTAGCTGATAATTCATCGTGGCGTACCGAGCATTCTGGGTACTCGATGAATACGATTTGATCAGTGCTATAGAGCTCAGACCTCTGAGCATGGTGTTTTTAAGGATATTTGAGCCAGAACTTTTTCCTCTATGCATTCCTACTCACGTTAGGGTGCTAGAGAGAACCTTGAGGTTGAATGTTCTTTGGCTGAATGAATATAGCTAGAGAATGTTAGAAGTTGGAACGCAGCGAGCTGGTGCCAGTCTCAGAGACTTGGGCGTGCGAATGTTTCAAGAGGAGGAAATGTTAAGGACAGATAAATCTGCAGAGCAGCAGACGTGGAGGCAGAGCTAGGAGAGTAGCATGGGGTGGTGTACATTTCAACATATTATAACCACTCGCCTTTGTTTTCCCCTCCAGGCTCAGGGAGCTGGAGGGCAGGGGAAAAGTGTAGTTGCATGCAGTCAAGGAGTGGGAACGAAATGGCTCTAAGGATGATTCGAAGTGCATACTTTGGCTTCTACTAGCTGGCGTAGCCACAGACATCGATACGAATCATCCCTTCCTTCCATGAACTTAGTCCCAGACCTAGAGTTTCTGGTTAAGCCATTGACTTGACCCTCACGTCTGGAGATAACTTTGGGAGGAACTCGATAGTCACACATACACTGACGGTGTGATCTGACCCTTAAGGCGAGAGTCTCGGTTGGGACCTCTTGGTGGCAGCGTCGAGGCCTTATGACGTTAGTTTGAGTATGGATTGGGCAATCACTGCTCATACTCAAATTGATGGTATTAGGAAAACGATGGGATGGGTTTTCCTTGGTCGGCGAAAAGGAAACCCCAGGTAGCAAGGAACCTCTAGGAGAGCACATGGGAGCGGAAGGCTCATATGCGTGCTCAGTACCACTTTTTATTTCCCCTAGTGTGTGTTGATGCTTTATGGGGACGTAAAGCCCTGAGGTGGGAGTAATGTAAAGACCCAGAAATTTCAAGGAAATTTTCTTCTTAATTTATTTGGAATTTTTCAAGTGCACGGTTTCAGACGACACCTGATTCTGAGGCCCAGAGTGCCCGGAATGATCCGTTGAAGTTTTGTTAAACTTAAATTAATGCGCGTAAACAATTTTCCTAAAAAATTGGAATAACTCTTGAACGGTTACTCGTATCAGAAATCTGAGTGGACCGTTTCACTCACGATGGCAGGATTACCCTAGGCGCGACTTAAGTTTAGTCGGCGCGGGCCTCCTGTGAGAAATTCCAAAAATGGCATAACCGTAAATAAAATAATTAAATAAATTATTTTATTTTTCGAATGCATATAACTCACAAACGGTAGGTCGGATTAAAAATCCTAGACCACCGCTGGACTCGTGAGGGCATGGTATATTTTTTCAGATACTAACTTCGGTCGGTGCGGGCCACCATAAAAAGTTAGTTTTTAGCCGCAAATAAAATAATTAAATGACAATTATTTTATTGTAAAATTCGTATCTTTTAAACGATAACTCAGATTGAAAATCCGAGAGTGCCGTTGGATTTGTTGGGGCGTGTTTCACTTAGCCAGAGCCTGACCTTGACCGGCGTTGGTCGAGGGTGACTGATAATAATTTTCCGAACTTTTTTTCGGGTACGTTTAGTAAACGTACGTGTGGGTTTTTCGAACTTTTGAACCGGTACTCGGAATCAAAATCTGAGGGAACCGATGAAACTATAGCGCCAGTAATTTCTTAGGAAAACCTTTTCTAAAGGTGTGTTTTCTTGGGTGTTGGTGTAAAAAAAAGTGGGGAATAAAAATATAATTGTTTTATTTTTATTTCTTCAGTAAGCAGTTTAAGTGAAAATTAAGTTTAGTCTAAACTGAATTTCTCTTCTCTAGGTGTTAGATCCTAGGTGTGGGAGTTGGAGTGGGACCCACTGGTTGTTAACTTCCCCTGAGAGGATTAAGGGTGAGGTGGGGCCCACACGAGCCGCCACCTTTTCGAATTCCCTAACCCCTCTAAACATTAATTGAGTGACTTCTCACCTCCCACATTAATTCATGCCACCTAAACACTAATTAATATGACAACTTAAGATCATTTAATTATGTATGTTAGGTTTTGAATTTTTTTATTTTTGAAATGGATGGCTTAAGTAATAAAATAAGAGGTGTCTTATTTTATCTAGGTTTTAGCTTGTGGAGTTGAGTTTTTGGGAGAGTTTTAGTTTTTGAAGAGTTGCATCCTTCCACGAAGAACTCCATCCTCATCGTTGAAGAACGCGAAGAAGTCCGGTGCCAACCTCGGCTTCCTTTTTCTCGACGCTTGACGAAGCGACGCCGTCATCCCGTGGCAACGTCTATAGAACAACGAATCTTTCCTTTTCTTCGTCAAACAATCATCCTTTGTGAATCGAGGTACGGGGATTAATTTTAGAATGGTATTTTCCCTTGGTTGTTCCTTCTAAAACAAAGAACCCGGATCAACTCATCAATAAGTTGTTCCGGGAAGAATATGTTTGCGGGTTGGGAATTCCTGTTTGCGGGGAAAACTGTAGGGGTTTTTATATATGTTTGAATTCGTTTTATTGATTCTTCATATCCTAAATTCACGACGATGATGACCAAATGAACATGATCATCGTCCTATACATAAACCATTATCCTTTTTCTTTTTATTCTTCATGTGTTCTTCATGTGTTCTTCAATGTCCAAATATTTATTGACGCTGGAAACACAGAGTTTTGTTGAGCGCAATATATGGATGCGAAGCCCTCGACGCAAGGATCACAAATATGCGATCATTTTATTTTTCGGGCTTGGAACGAAGCCGCAATGGCTCGCGGAAGGAGGCGTCCAAATATTTATTGATGCTGGAAACTCAATGTTTCCCTGAGCGCGACATACGGATGCGAAGATCTCGACCCGAGGATCAAGGATATGCGTTCGTATCTTTTTTCCAAGTTAAATTGAAGTCGGAATGGAGTGCGGAAGGATCTGGAGGCATAGCTGGCAGGCAGCCAAAGGTGGTGGTTATGCGTAAAGAAGAGGAGGCGCTAGTTTGGGTGGTGGTGTGTGGCTTTTGGGTGTGTTAAGTTAAGAATAAAATTAAATTAAAAATAATAATAATATAATAATGTTATTATTATTTTCGTTGGGAAAAACGTATTTTGACGGTATCTTCTTCGTGCGACCTCGGTTTCACGAACCGTTAGTGGCAGTGCGTCCCTGACTTCGAGACGGAATTTATGAGTCCAATATTGGATGTCCTTTTCAGGTTGTTGGATCGGGTACCCGAAACACTCGTACATAATAGATTTGATATTATTATTAAATCTTTGACCCGCCATAACTTATGCGTGCGACGTCCGATTGACTCGCCGTCAGCGGTGATGTGACTCTGTCTTTAAGACGGTCGATTCAAGTCTAATGTTGGATATTAAATTCTGGTTCATGGCTCCGGCCAACGAAACACCGAATTATAATAATATTATTATTATTACAGGAACTTGTATTTGACATTTCTCTCTCATACGCTGTCGGAATGACGAACCGTCTGTGACGTTGCGACCCTGGAATTAAGACGGATTTTTTAAGACCAATTTTTGATATTTATGTCGATGTCGAGGCATGGGCCCCACGAGGCCCGGTTCGCGCGTTTTGCGGTGAAATGAAACTTTTGCAGCGGCTATCCGTTTTGGACCAATGGGTAGTCCATCTCATGTGTTTTTCCGTGTGGATCGCAATGGTGTGATCGGTTTGATTAACCAGTGTCATTTGAAGTATGGCCGGGTTGGTTCGAACCCAAAACCAACCGGGCCCTCGGAGCGGAAACACATATAAACTAAGGACCGGGCGTCCGATTGACGTGTCATCGACTTTGTTGGATTCCTCTTGATGAGACTGAACTTTTGGCATACATCACATGAGATTTGGACGCAGTTGGAGTATGGTCGGGTTGGATTGTACCCAAAATCCAACCTGGCCCCTAGAACGGAAAAGCCGATAACTATCAAACCGGATGTCTGTTTGACGAACCGTCAGAAGCGTTGGAAATCACGTTGAGAAACGGTCCCTTTGAGTATACCCTATGAGAGTTTGGGTTATAGTTGAGATACGGTCGGGTTGGTTTGCACACGAAACCAACTAGGACCCTGGATGAAAAGGCTAATAACTCACAGACCGGGCGTCCGATTGACGTGCCATCTGTTGCGTTGAGACCCCTATGACGAGGCGGTACTTTGAGATACTTCTTCATGGGACTTGTGATACTTGGAGTATCGACCTGTAGCTCATGGAGCAGACCCTCCCAGAGAGGAGCATACAGAGTACGGAGACCATGTAGCTGGTTGTGACTGATGACTGCTTGTCCGATTCGATTAGAAGTGACTAGCATAGCCCAGTGGGGAGAATTACTTTGTGATGTGGAAGAACCATGGTGGAGGAGCACTACTGTGCGAGGTGGCAGACCTGCGGTACTTGACATGAGGAGTACCTATGTAGGCTATGAGGGGGAGCACTACTGTGTGAGGTGGAAGACCCATGGCGGAGGAGCACTACTGTGTGAGGTGGAAGACCCGCGGTACTCAACAATAGGAGTACCTCAGTAGTCTTAGGTTAGTGAGAAGTACCTCTGAGTCGTGACAGGACCACTGTACACTCCAGAGACGGGGCTCTTCAGCAGTTACGATTTCGATAATGAAAAATCCTGGTTTGAGTGGAGTCTATGACCTTTGTGTTTACCTCTTGATTGAGATGGGTCACTTAATAACTTAGGTATATGTATGAGCATATACCTGGGTAGTGGTTATCTGTTGATTTCATAATCTTTGTGTTTCCTCATGATTGAGATGGGTTACTTGATAACTTAGGTATATGTATGGGAATATACCTAAGTAGAGGTTATCTATTGAGGTATTCTTTGTGGTTATCCTTGTTGGTTTTAGTGAGACCTTGAGGGTCTTAGGGTCTCTACTGAGTATCGTTATACTCACCCCTGCACGGGCTATGCCCGCACCTCGTTGTGTTGGTTGCAGACAACAGGCAGTGCTGACGGAGGCCGAGTGTTCGAGGACTGGACGGTACCTGGAGGTGGACTACACGACGAGTCAGTATCCAGAGGTGGACTTCACGGCAAGACGACACTCAGAGGTGGTTGATATGAAAGAGTGATGTGGAGGCTATCTGTACGTACCCTTCAGGTAGGATCCGTGGTGGACGATCTAGGAGCTGCGCTATTTGTACGTACCCTTCAGGTAGGATCCGAGGAGGACGTCCCAGGATCCGCTTCCGTTCTTCCTACTGCTGTCTTTTTGTGTTGTACTTTTGTTCAGTTGTAGTTTTACTTTCAGTTGGGTTTGTATTCTACCCCCTTTACTTTCAGTATAGCTTGTATCAGTTTTACTTAGTGTTTTACTTCCACTTTTACTCTGTGGTGTTTTGTTTACTTTAATAAAGGAAATGGCTTCCCAGTTTTTGGGATTTACGCCTTTGGTGCTAGTCGCCAGCCCCTGGCCTATGGAAGGCGGGCTTGGGGTAGTCCCAGCACGGGCCCTGAGGACGGGTCATGACAAATCTGGGTACCTAAATCTTTGATTTCTAACCTGTCTGGACCCAAGAAAATCTGGGTACCAAAATCATTTTCTGTTTAAACCTGTTTTGTAGGAAACTTTCTTGAAAAGTTCCCATAAGAAGGTATGGTACTTGGATAGTTGATGTTCAAGGCATATGACTGGAGATTACTCATGCTTCAATAGTTTAATCAAATTTTATGGAGGCCATGTCACCTTTGGTGATAATTAAAAAGGAAAAATCATCGGCCTAGGCCAGATTGGTAACACTAATTCAGTTTTAATTTCCAAAGTTTTATTTTTTTATGGACTTGAGTATAACCTGTTAAGTATTTATCAATTGTGTGATGATGGTTTCAATGTAAAATTTGAAAATGATTCATGTAATGTTTTTAATTATAAAAATGTTTTAGTATTTTCTTCTTTGAGAAATGAAAATGTTTATGCTGTTGATTTTAATTATTTGGCTAAAAAAATATTACTTGCTTATGTGCTATTCATAATGAGTCTTGGTTGTGGCATAAAAGATTAAGAAACTGCAATGTTCATTCTCTTAGAAAACTGACTAGGAAGAACTTAGTTAGAGACCAACCTAAACTTGAATTCCCAGCTGATAAAGTTTGTAATCCCTGTCGAAAGGGAAAGCAACATAAATTTTCTTTTAAATCAAAGAAAGAAGTTTCAAATTATCAACATCTCGATTTGGTTCACATGGACTTGTTTGGACCCTCTATAGTTTCTAGTTTAAATGGGAAGCACTATGTTTTTGTCTTAGTAGATGACTATTCTAGCTACACTTGGGTATACTTATTAGCTCACAGAAGTGAAGCTTGTTCTTACTTTATTAAATTTTCAAAGTCTGTAGAAAATCTTTGTGGGCTTAAGATTAAGTCCTTGAGAAGTGATCATGGTCGTGAGTTTGAAAATAATGAGGATGAATCTTACTGCTCACACAATGGCTATAATAAAAACTTTTCTGCCCCTAGGACACCCCAACAGAATGGTATAGTTGAAAGAAGAAATAGAACCCTTCAAGAAATTGCATGAACTATGCTTAATGAGTATGATCTGCCAATTTATTTTTGGGCTGAATCTATAAACACATCTTGCTATATTATAAATAGAGTCATAATTAGACATGTTCTCAAAAATCCCACTTATGATTTGTTGAACCATAGGAAACCTAAGGTTAATTACTTTAGATTTTTTGGTTGCAAAGTCTTTATTCTCAATACAAAGGATAATCTTAACAAGTTTTATTCCAAGAGTGATGAAGGAATCTTTTTAGGATATTCAATTACTAGAAAAGCATATAGAGTCGTTAATAAAAGAACCAAATGTGTGGAATAATCTGTTCACATCATGTTTGATGGAACTGATCCATATGATCCTAAGTCTTCTCTTGAAAATCTTGATGAATATTTATCTATTTTAAACCTTAATGATAAAATCAATGAACCCATTGTAAAGACATCCAGTTCTGGAAACTTTCTAGAACCTGTTTTTGTAGAGCCTAAATCTAGAGAAGAACCTGAAATTTCTAGTCCTACCTTTACTAGATCAACTAGGATTCTAGAGAATCATCCTTTAGATGTTGTTGTTGGTAATCTTGAAAGAGGGACATAGACTAGAGATTCTCTAAGAAACCAAGCTGAACATCAATCTTTTATTTCATAGTTATAACCTAAAAATATCAATGATGCAATCAATGATGAATTTTGGGTAATGGGTATGCAAGAAGAGTTAAATCAATTTGAAAGAAACAAAGTCTGTGAATTAGTCGACAGACCTAAGGACACTTTGACCATAGGCACTAAATAGGGTTTTATAAATAAAGTTAATGATTTTGGTAATATAGTTAGAAAAAAAGCTAGGTTAGTTTCCCTAGGGTAAAATAAAAAGGAAGGAATAGACTATGAGGAAACCTTTTCCTCTGTAGCTAGATTAGAATCCATTAGGATCTTACTTGCCTATGCTACTCATATGAATTTCTAGTTATATCAAATGGATGTAAAAAGTGATTTTCAAAATGGTTGTATAATTGAAGATGTTTTTGTTGAACAACCATGTGGATTTACTAATCCTCATTTTCCAAATCGAGTTTTTAATCTATCTAAATCTATATATGGTTTGAAATCAGCTCCACGATCTTGGTATGATAGACTTAGTAATTTTCTTATTTCCAAAGGTTATACAAAAGGGATTGATGACCCAACTCTTTTTATTAAAAGAATTTATGAAGATGTTTTGATAGTACAAATCTATGTTGGTGATATTATTTTTGGATCTTCTAAAAATACTGTTAGTATTGATTTTTCAAAGAGTATTCAAAATTAATTTGAAATGATTTTAATGTGTGAAGTCAAATATTTTCTTGGATTTCATGTTTTTCAAAATTAAAATGGTATTATTTTAAATCAAAGTAAATATAAAAAGGATCTTTTAAAACGTTTTGGTTTGGATAATATTAAAGAAATTGATACACCTATGAGTACTATTTGTAAGTTGGATGCTGATGAAACTAGAAAACCAGTGGATCAAACCAACTACAGAGGTATGATTGGAAGCTTACTTTACCTTACTACTAGTTGACCAGATGTTATGTTTAGTGTGTGTATGTGTGAAAGATTTAAAGCTAATACAAAAGAATCCCATTTTTCTTTGTGTTAAAAGAATTTTCAAATATCTTAATCATACTGAAAATTTGGGTTTTTTTATCCAAAAGGACAACATTTTGAGTTAATGAGTTATTCCGATGCTGAATTTTCTGGTTGCAAGTTAGATAGAAAAAGCACACCTGGAACATGTCATTTATTGGAAAAATCCTTATTATCTTGCTGTAGTAAGAAACAATATTCATTTGCTTTGTCTACTACTAAAGTAGAGTATATAGTAGCTGGTAGTTTCTGTGCACAAATTCTATAGATGAAACACACTCTTTAGGACTATGGATATCAATTTAAACATGTATCAATAAACTATGATAACAAGAGTGAAATTAACATCTCTAAGAATCTCGTGTCTCACTCTAAGACCAAACACATTGATGTAAGGCACCAATTTTTGAGATATCATTACCAAAAAGGTGATATTACTCTTGAATTTATAGGAAATGAACATCAATTAGCCCAAATTTTCACCAAACCATTACGTTTGGATAGGCTAAGTTACATTAGACATGAGTTAGGAATGATATATCACCGTTAGAAACCTCACTGGTATGGACCTCACTGTTATACCTCACCGGTATGGACCTCACTATTATACCTAATCGATATGGACCTCACTATTATACCTCACCAGTATGAAACCTCACTGTTATACCTAATTGGTATGAAACCTCACTTTTATACCTCACCGGTATGAAACCTCACTTTTATACCTCAGATCTATGAATCCTCACTGTTATACCTCACCGGTATGAAACCTCATTGTTATACCTCACCGTTAGTGGACCTCACTGATAGATAAACCTCACTATTAGGAATTCTCCCCGGTACATATTACCGATGGGTCGCAATGTTATCAAAGTTTTTAATCTTCAGTTGCCATAATCTGTATCATTTATACTTTACTTATTATATTTTATTTATCTATTTTACGATTCCTAAATGATAAAGCAAAAGTCTTAACCTCTCTCGATCCACCTCGAGCCACTTACTTTCAAACATCTCTCAAACCACAGAACCCTAAGCCTCACGATTCAATGGCAAGAGTAAAGAGACCTTCAATTAGTGGAAAGGAAGATGAACCGAGTGCTAAGAGACTCAAAAGCAAGTCTAGTAGTGGAAGTGAAATGAAGAAACCCGCAAATCTGCATCTTGTTCAAAGGGAAATAGTGGTTGAAAGGGAGCTATGCGCGGAATGGTTAATGTCTAGTAAATCGTTAGTTCTAGAGGTGTTGGAAGATCAGAAATGGGTAGAATTCTTCTTGAATAACAATGTCCCCTACTATCCGAAGCTAGTAAAACAGTTCTATGAGTTTGTTAGTTTTGAGAAATCCGATGAAGAAAATAGAATGGTTTCATGGGTAAATTGCAAGGAAATAGCCATTTCATCTAGTGAGTGGGCTGAGTACCTAGGAGTACCGCATGAAGGAGTTTTTGGATATTCATCGAAGACAATACCACCTACAAGTGACATAATTTATTATGAAACTTCCTTAGAGGATCTCACTGGTAGTGGAATGCATAGAAAAGTTGTAGCTGCTGAAACGGATGGAGAAAACTGATTGTTGTTCAAATTTGTGCAACATGTCCTATGTCCAAGAAGAGGGGAGTTTGAAAATTTGAGATATCAAGATATCTATTTTTTACATCTCCTGAGGCATGGTGTGAAGGTGAATCAGTGCAGGATGCTAATGAATCGAATAGAGGATATGACCAGACCCAAATCAAGGAACAATGCTTTATTCTTTTCCAAGTTGATTTTGGTTATGATTTATGTTAAGGGAGTAGCTGTGTTTCAGGATGAGATAGTGGTGGTGAAGAACAACTTCTGTATCACAAGCATAGTGTGTAAGTACATGAAAATTAATTGGAATCCATGGAAAAGAGAGTGGGTTACTGATGATAAGAAGTTATTTGATAAGTTTAATCACGTGGATCATCGTTCTATGCCTAAGGATGTGAAGGATCTAGGTCTAGGACCAGATGAGAAGGAGCCGCAATATAGTGATGCTTTAGAAGAGGAAGAGTCCTCTGCAGTAGATGGAGGAGATCTGGACTTTCCTCCTAGACCAACTCCTGAAATTGTATCACAACAAAAAGGAATTTATTCTTTGAACCTACCTAGTATAGAAACTATTTTGGGTGTAAGCAATGAAGATGCGCCTATAGTTGAGGAAAAACAACATAGATAAGATCAAGAAGAGGCTTCCCTAGAGAATGAGGAATAAGAAAGAGAATCTGAAACTGAAGCATCCGCTTCTGCCACCTTACGTTTGAGTCCTCTGATTAGAAGTTTTGATGTGCCTTTAGAGGCTATTCTTGATGAAGTTGACAGACCTGCTCCTATTCTTGGGGAGCCTCCTACTATTAAAGAAATATAAATAGTTGTGTGAGATTCTGATGAGGATGACCGAGATGATGAGGATTCTCTTGCTATACAGGAGAATTCACCAGTTGAGGGGGAGCATCTAACCAGAATTGGCACTGTTTTAGTGGAAAATGATATTGAAGACTAGGCAGAAGACCTAGGTTTTGTGGTTTGAGGATTAGATTACCCTTATTCAGATAATGAGGCATCACTTCGGAGACCAAAATTCAATTATTACATTCTGTTTGAGTTATTACCTGAAGATGTGGTATGAAAACATGATACGAATAAGTTAAATTCTGATCTTAAAGCTAGTTTTGTGGAAGGAGTAAGAAGAATGGACGCTTCACTGGTGTCATCTATTCAGACTGTTATGAATTACTTTGTAGCTAGTATAGTATCTGAAAGAGATCATGTTGTTGTTCCTACTAATATAATCACCATGGATGATTTAGAATCATTGAAGGCAGAAATGAAATTGTTTTTAAATGCTTCTGTTGTTGAGATAAATAATTTTTTTTGAGGAGTTGAGGAGATTGGAAAAGTCTTTTGAACTCTCTCTTCGTTGTAATATGCCAACCTTTATGGCAGAGATAGTGGATGAAATCACGGCTTGCCAAAATCATGTGTTTATCTTGGTAGAGGATGTTGAAGTTCTAAAGAAATCATTTATCACTCTGGAATCCTATATGAGTTCAAAATCTCAAGAAGGAAAGGATTTGGATTATGTGAAGAGTGTAGTTAGACAAATGGTCTCAGTTTTTGAGGAGTTTAAGCACTCCATAACAAAGTATGTTAGTACCCAATATTATTCAGTGAAAAATCTTATTAATGGGATAACTAAGAGTTTCAAGGAAACTGTGGCTTTTTCTATTGGTTCTATTGCTTCCAAACCTTCAATAGATTTGGATCAGTTTAGAGCTTTGATGAAGGAGGAGATTGGTTCTGCTTCAACTAGTCGCTCTGTGGACTCATCTGTCCTCAGTCAAGTGGTGTCTTCCACTAAGGATATTGGACAAATCGTTCAATGTTTTATGAAGGAGGCTACTACTTCTCAAAAGGAAGTCAAGGACAAAGTGTATTATTATTTCCAACAGGTTTACACCAAGCATAAACTCAATAATAATTTCAAGCTTATTTTAGAGAACATGAAGCTACCACCAGTCAATCAAGCCTTCAGGGAACAAGTAAGCAAACTTAGGGAGCTAAATCCATCCTTGGATATGTTTTTGGAAAACAAAGATTACTTTGTCTGCTATGAAGAGGGGAGGAGGAATCATTATGGATTTCAGAAATCTTTTGTTTCCTTTCTTGCATGTTGATGCTCAGCCAGTGATTATCCCTCCAACTTTACCTGCATCTGCCTCTACTACATCTCCTACTCAGATGACTCCAACCCAAGCCATCTGCAGCCTTACTCTTATGATCACTCAGAAAGCTACACAGTACAGGCCAGGAACAGTTTTAGTAGCTCGACCTCCTTTGATCATTTCTGGTGTTCCTAGTCCTCCACCAGACTTCCCACAGTCTGAGTCTACCTCAGATCCAAAAGGGAAATCCCACGTGGACATTCATGAGGTGGACTGATTGCTGTCTAGGACCTTTGATAGGAATCATTTGTATTTCCTTTGTATTACTTGTGTATTTCACTTGTATTCTTTTCCCTCCGACTTATATCTATGGTCTTGTTTTCATTTCTCTTTTTCTCATTTCCTCTGATACATTCTTTTCACCCTTCCTTCTTTCTAATAACAAAAGGGATGAAAAATATTGTACATAAAAGGGAGGATATAAAAGGGAAAAAAATATAAAAAATGAAAAAATATGGATATATAAACTTCATGCTATAACTCTCTGATACATTTTTTTTCTATTTTCCTCTGATACCTTTCTATTTTATTTTTGATACTATTGGTCTATAACTCTGTGATACATTATTGATTTTGTTGGATTATAATACCATGAGTTGTGATGATAAAAAAGGGGGATATTTTTTACCTCACCTGTTTTGATAATGCCAATCATACTTTAATATGTTTTGATAATCGTGATGTGTGCTTATAATTCATTATATATATATATATCCTGAATATAAAAATAATAATTGGAATATGTCAATCAATGCTTGTCCATGTTTAATCATACTTTGACATAATTCTAACTCAATCTGGATATGTTTTTCATTGAATAGATAAGTGTTATGTCACCGATAAGAAATGGTCATCGATATACAGAGCTAACGGTATGTATAAGTCCACCGGTAAGCACATGTCACTTATAGATCTAGTCTACAGAAACAGATGAGCTACTGGTATGAATTCCACCAATACAACATCCACCGATACAAACAGCTACCGATAAAAGCAGAGATACCGATAGAGCAAGTCAACCAGTGTGCATAAGTCCACTGGTATGCACTTAATCACCGATACAGAACGGAGCTACCGATATGCACTGGCTACCGATACAAAAGTCTATCGATACAAGCTACTGTTACACCAGAGCTACCATTAGAGTATGTCTACCGGTATAAGTAAGTTTACCGGTATAAGGAAGTCTACTGCTATGAAGTTCACTGATATAAAGAAGCTCACCACAAGTCAAATATACAAATATAAGTTCACTGATACAATGAGTCATTGACTGATACAAGGAGATATCGTTACAAGGAATAACAGCTACTGATACAAAGGAGCCACCACTACAGGCTCATTGTTACAAGGATCTACCGATTGAAAACCAGTCACCTTCCCTAATCAATATTTCTATTTATTTATTTTTCAATAGTTATATTTGATGATTTTAATGCTATTAATGTTCTTTAATGATAGTTGTTGGCATGTCAGGGAACCGTACCTTGTACCTATGAAAAGGTAATCATTCCCATTTCCAGAGCTGAAAGCTATAAAAAAAAGGACAAAAGCCGTTCAAAAAAGAGTGTGAAATAAGGGCTGAAGAGTGCTGAAAAGTGGTGCATACACACATAAAAGAAAGGATACATCTATACTAGAAGAACACTGGACATACACGAAGTCGTTCATTCTAGAAGAGAACACAAGATGCACCTTAGCCAAGGAGAACTACAACATGCTCTTCATACACTCAAGCTGATCAAACTGAACTTGAAGAAAATGACCCTCTATTTTTTCATACAAAAATCAGAGGACTCAGAAGCATTCCTGATCAATCAAAGGAGTCCAGATCTGCACTTTAAATCACAAGAGTATTCTAAAACTCATATCTACTCTCTCAGTGATTCTTTCATTTACATTTTGAGTCGTGTGCATACTATGTATATTTTATACACACACTGTCTCTTGTGCAAAACTGGAAGATTTATAAATCCTCACACAAACCTTCTATAACTCTCTTATATCACACTATGGATAGTGGTAGAGGTCATGTAGGACCTGGACAGTCAGTGTGCTGTTGTGTTTTTTTCCCACGAAGAACTGTGGTAGAGGTCTTAGTACTAGGATAGTCTTTGCACTGTTATTTACCCCGATCTAGGGTGTGGATCAAAATTTATATAAATTATTTGAGAGGAATAAGTCTCAGCTTGAGACTGAACCACTTGTTTTAAAACTACCATGCTTACTTATTTTGGTTTTGAACTATATTACATATTACGTTGTTAATTACTTTAAAAAATAAAATTGTTTTAAAGTTACTTTGATAGTTAATCTAGAAAGTGTTTGTAACTATTGTATATAAATAGGTTAGTTTCAAAAGCTAATTTAATATTCTAATTAAATTAACTGATACCTAATCAATCTTTTGAGAACCTAATTGAACCCTTATAGTTTTACTAATTCACTACAGTTTAACATAGTTTTTAATTGGGGGATTTTAATAGAAATATTTTAACCAAAAAATTTTAATTGGAACTCAATTCCCCCCCTCTTGAGTATCCACTCCGACCAATAGGAATATACATGAAATTTTATTTCAATCTTAATTGTTCTTCAATTTATTTAAAAAGAATCTTTTTATATGATGTTTTTTTTACTTTCATTACAAAATGAAAAAGAATGTTATTTAACGTATATGGCGACAACAACTTCTCCACCGCTGTAACTGTTATTCGATATTTGGATTCCTCTATAAGCCTTAAAGTCTTTTAAAATGAAAATAAATCCCTTATTACATTATTTGGGTATCTTGGTATTAAAAATGGGTTTGAAATAAAAATAGTATTTTTATGGAAATATTTTTATATGGGAATAGAATATTCTTTCAAAAAATGGGTTTTGTGATAAATGTGTTTTATTTATGAAATGGTACATGAGAATTATATGAAATAGGTGATCCCAATATAGCTTATTGAATGGGTTGATCTCCATTATATCTCATTGGTGATCCTGATATAGCTTATACAAGGGTTTGATCCCCATTATAGGTTAGGGGTGATCCCCACATAGCTTATATGAAGTGTTGAGCACCATTATAGCTCAAGGGTGAGCCTGATATAGCTTATACGAAGGGTGATCACCATTATAGATCTTGAATTTGGAAGTCAACCATATGGTTATTCTAATAGGAAGATATTTTAAAGGGTTTTATTTATATGTCTCTCTAAGTCACCTTAAAGAGTTCAAATTTGTTATTATTGATTTTAGTGTTTTCATTGAGTAAAAAGTATGAGTGTTATTTATGTGAAAATGTTTTGTTTCATATGCTCAATAAACATTTAATGGATTATAATGTTTTAACAAGAATAATGGTTTTTAATTTTTTTGTGTCTCTTACTGTGATTTTTTGTGCTCATCCCTCATTTTTAAATGTTTTCATAGGATTTAAGGGTTAATAGAGTTTAGGATGGAATCAAAGAAAAAGTTATGATGATTAAATATGAAAAGAAACCATGTTTATTTTTAAATTATTTTATGTTATAGAAGAAATAGAAAATGTTGGATGTTTCCACTTTTTATTTTTATATTTCGTTATGTAATAGTTATGGACTAATTCTATAAATCTATAAACCTGAACAGATCCTCAATGTGATTTTTTAACGTAACTCAAGATTATGTAACATTTAAGGTTTGGGCATTAAAGTTGGTATTAGAGGTTGTTTTAGATAACTTTAGAGGTTGGGATAGTGTTAATTTCTTTCCATTAGAGGATTTTACATTATGGTTAAGTTTAAATGATGTTGCATTTTATGATTACTTTGTTGGTTCATCTAAACTATGTCTATTCAGGATGGTTTTCCATAGAGGAAACATGAATGATATAATGGGAAGTCCACATGAGGGAAAAAACCATTCAAAACAACAACATGTGGTGGTGAGAATTGGGATTCAATAGTTTATTGTAATGATGGATCAATTAACTCATGATATAAATGATAGTGATATCCATGTACAAGATCATCCCAATCAACCAAATAAGAATATATTATTAGTGGAACATTTTATTAGGCAACATCCCCCATCATTCTATGGATCATCTTAACCAATGGCAGCTGAAGAATGAATCAATACATTGTAGAAGATATTTAATGTCATGGGATATTTAGAAAATAATAAGGTAACTCTTTCCATATATCGTTTTGAAGGTGAAGCTAATTGACACTGGTTATTAGTTAAGAATACTAGAGAGAAAAATGATCTTGATTCCATAGAATGGGAATAATTTAAGGATATTTTCTTTGATAAATATTTCCTTAATGTTGTTTGTCTTATTATGGAGAAAAAATTCTTGGAATTAAAGAAAAATAATGATGATTTAGTTTCTGTATATGAAGAGAACATCACAACATTGTCCAGGCATGTTCTTGATTTTATTTGAGACATTGAAAGTAAAATTAATAGATTTTACTCAGGATTGAAACCAGGTATATGAAGAGCTTTGGCCTACTAAAAATGTTAAAGTTATTAAAAATTGGTTCGTTGTGCCGATAAAGTAGAAGTGGAGTTTTCCAAAACTTATGTTCCATGAGATAATAAGAGTAAGAAATGGTTAATGTTCTAAGAATTGGAGAAGCAACAAATAAATAATTATGGAGGTATGCCCAAAATTTTTTCTAAGTTTAGTAAAATACATTTTGGCCAATGTATGTCAGGATTGGGAAAGTGTTATCGGTGTGGTAATTTTAGTGCCTAGGTCCAAGATTGTAAATAAAAGGGTCCTAAATAGTCCAATAATGATATAATATATATCTAGTCTATATTAAGATGCTTTAATTAAAATGGTTTGGGACATTAAGAAAATAATTTCCCGAAGTTAATTACAGAGGGAGGAAATAAGTATGATCAGAAACAAAAAGGATTGGTAAAATCTTTGGCTCCTACTACAGTGGATGTTGAGATATCTGGTGAAGTGATAGAAGATCCTAAGATCCTAGCATTTTTCAAAGGATAACTATAAGATCATAGTTTTAGACACACCATATAAGGTTATATGTGATTTTATAATAAGTTATTAAGTACCTTTCTATGATATTTTTTGTGAGGTTATATTTATTTATGAATATTTATAATGGGGAAGTATGCCTTTACTTTTGGACCATAGATTTAAGATATTTATATATTTTATGGAATTTTTGAGATTTTATACTTATGGTTTTTTAAGGTTGTACCTCATATTATGGAAATATTATTAGGATGAAATTATTCTTATAAAATAGAAATACATTAACTAATTATGTTTCCTTATTATCTTATACTAGGATAAAAATTAATTCATCAACTATATCCAAATGATATTAAAACAAAAACATTATTCATTTACATTTATAAATGTCCTTTTTACCCATCACATAATTATGGTTTGGTGATGGATAACCTTCCAATGAATATGTTCTATATTGCCCTCTATTAGTCCTAGAGTGTTAGTTTTATCCTCCATGTCCATTTTATCCTACAAGGAACTCTAGAATATTATATCTTAGGTGAAATTTGTAATATAATTTATTTAATTTAATTACAGGTTTTATTGACTCTTTTTCTAATGTGGGATTTCAAAAAAAATAATTTTTTAATGTAAAACCTTAGTTACCAAGCCCAAAATGAAAATTGCAAGGACTCAATTTACAAAATAAGGGTAAGATGTAACATCCTAGGTAATTATATAATTATATTTTTAAATACCTATTAATATTTATTAATTATATATTAATTTTTGTTTAAACGAGACACTATGTGTGTTAGTATAATCCACATGTAACAACAGGTTTCTCGGAAATCTTACATTGCACACAAGAATGAGTTAGACCAAAAAAATACATTAATAATAATATTTTTTTAAATGATAGTTAACACATAGATGTTTCATTATAGGTAATGAATAGAACTAACTATTTTATGATTACACTTGTTTGTTAAATGTTTTCTACATTTATAAATCACAATTTAAGGATAAAATACTCTAATACTTTTGTAAAAGGTTGGTTTACCGCCTTTTGGTGGAGATCCCATTTCAAATAATGTTTTTGAACAATTTTTTAAGTTATATATGACATAATAAACTTATTTATTTAGAATTGGGACATCAAAATTTAAATTGGATGAATGTCTTGGTATTTTTCTGATTAAATAAATAATTTAATGAATAGTGAAAAATACTGAATTTAAATTCAAAACTACGTTTTCATCTAATTAATTTATATAGTTATGTTATACATATAGTTGGGTTTAAAGTGTAACTAGATTAATATTCTATTATTTAATCCAATGTGGTCATTTAATGTAATTTTAAATTTAAATTTTACATAAACACATGTCAATGATTTGATAGTTTTTAATTCTTAAAAACAAATTTTTGGTTTCGACAACATTAATTAATTTTAAATTAATTTATACAAATTCATTATTTTGAATTTTGAAATTTGGATTCCTTATTTGGATTTATAAGGTCCAAATTATGTAAAAATGTACCTTTTATTTTTGAACATTATGAATAGTAACTTCAGTAATTATGTTTGTTTACTATGGTTAAAGGGTAAATTGGGTAAATAAGGGTAAAAATTAATATTATAATAATATAAAACTACAATAACAAGTGTTATATTCCTATTAGATGAGATATTTCTGAAAATCAGAATCCTTGGATCTAATTTATCACCCCATGGAGCCCCTTGGGTGTGATAATGAAGCTTTATAATATTTGATTTAAAGAAAATGGAAATATAATATAAACATATATCTCATAATTAAAAAAAATTAATTTCGTTTATATAAATGATATCTTAAACTATATATAGTAATTATAAAGACAAAAATATTTCCTACATCATGGTATTTTATTTATAATTTTTAAACCTTAAATAAATTAATATATTTATGATAGAATGATGATGTAGTGATTACCTTATTAATGAAATATTCAAATAAATGATATTATAAATATCTAAATAAATGTAATTTAAACATTTTGATGACATAAATGATTTTTTGGCTGAAATTTAAATTTTTGTAATGATTTAATACATTTGCTTCAAATTAATAAAATTTTTATGACTATAACAAAAACCAATTTTAAAATAGGGTCCAAATTGACATAATAGTGTTTTTAAAACAAAAACTATTTTATTAAATTATATAAAAGTCATAAAAATATAATATTTTTTAAAATAACATTTATAATGTTAAAAATATAATTTATTACCCACTTGTGGTCCTCTTGACATTTTATAGTAATTATAGTAATAATATATTATGAAAATATAAGAAGACATGGAAAGAGTTAATGTTTTTAACTAAGGGTTAAAACTAAAATATAAGGTTAATTTTGTGAAATAAACATGTCTAAAACTTATTGGTGGAGAGGATTTCGTCCAATACTTATATTATCATAGAAATATATCACTTTGGGACTATTATAATTCAAAAATAAATTTATTATAAAATGATATTTCAAGACATTCCTAAATTTCCCCTCCTCCCTCTTATAAATGGCTACCAACTCTACCCACTTACGCACACATATCAAGCCCATTGGATCATAAAAAATCTGCTCAAACATTCTCCTAAAATCCCTCCATTCCTCCTAGAAGCCTTAACATGGGAAGAAGACTATTCAATAAAGCCTTTTGGAAAAAATCCAAAGGAGGTCCCCGATTTAGTGGTTACATCTTCTCTCAAGATCATTTCATTTATTTTACTCATCCAACCCCAAAACATATATTTATTCCATTATTTTATAGAAAAATATATCATAAATATACTTGGATGTTGTTATATTAAATTTTCAAACAACACATACACATACCTTTATTTAATGGATATAGAACATACTGTTTCTGTGTACGGTGAACTACTTCATCATAAAACGATGATTATTCAATTTTCTCCTTCCACCTCTCATGGTGGAAATTATGATGTAAATGTATTTTTATTTGATATATATAATATATATCTTGTAAATATGATTATTTAATTTTTATTTAATGAAAAATTTGTATGCTTTCCATAATGTGTAAATACGATAATTCGATTTGAGGAAGTGTGGACTACCTCCCCCACAAAGTGATATGACTCGTTCATGCCATACATGGAACGTATAAAGGATGTATTTAATGAAAATATGTAGCATATATAACATAGATTTTTTAATTTAATTATAATATACCTATATATATTTTATTTTCTGTTTCATAAATTTGAAAAATAAATTAATGTAGCATTCAAACATACGTACGAACTACCATCTCCAGGAACGGTGCATTTCATTTCTTATCTCCAAATGTTATGGATTATTATAAATAAATTTATACTGAATATATATGATATTTAAATCAAGAATAGTATTATGGAGGTAATTTACTTATGACCACATGAATAATTTTAATCAAAACAAGTTAATTTTTGACTTGAACAACAAACATTAACAAAAAGTATGATATGAACTCAAATAATTAATTAATTTCTATAACATGGTAATAAGTTATATAAAATGAATAATAAACATGAAAAAGGATATATCCAATATAGAAATTAACCTAGGTTTGTTACTCAAGAAATTAAATATCAAACAGGACAAGTTGGAATCAAGGTAAGGGACTTTATCTCAATCTCCTTTCATTGAGAAATTTCTTGATAATATGCACATTTATTCATATATAAGGTGTATATAAAAACACTATGACATTTCATATCTGTGTTTTATCTATACTAATGTTATTTATTAAATCACGAATATTAATATTTAAATGTTCTGAGTGGTATAAGACACCTTGAAAATTTAAATATTTAATTATCAAATCTTTTTCTTTATGATATTAAATTGCATATTTATTTATAAGGGTATAAATGGAATATAGAGTAAATTTTAGGTTAATATTGAATTTCATTCAATTTTTTCAAAGGAATATTTTTATACTATGTGTTTTAATTTCTTTAAGTAACTACAAAAGTAATGTTATTTTAACATACACAGCTACAACAAATTCTCTTCCACTCTAACAATTATTTGGTTTTTGGATTCCACTATAAGACTTAATGTATTTTAAAATGAAAATAAATCCCTTATTCAATTATTTTGGTATCTTTGTTTTGATAATTGGTTCTTAAATAGCAATGTAATTTTTATAAAAAAAATTTCATATGGGATTAGAAAAATATTTTAGGAAATGGGTTTTGTAAAGAATATGTTTTATTCCTGAAATTGCACATGAGCATTACATGAAACGAGTGAGACCGATATAGCTTATACGAAGGTTTAGGCCCCATTATAACTCAAGGGTGAGCCCAATATAGCTTATATGTATGGTTGATCCCCATTATAGATCACCAGTGAGAATAACACATCATATATGAAGGGATGATCCACATTAAAGATCACGGGTGATCCCGATATAGATTATACAAAGGGTGATCCTTATTATAGATCTCTAATTTAGAAGTCAACCATATGGTTATTCTAATTTTAAGATGTTTGAAAGGGTTTTATATATATGATTCTCTAAGTCACCTAAATGAGTTTTAATTTATTGAAATTGGTTTTAGGGTTTTTCATTGAGAAAAAAGTATGAGTGTAATTCTACTGAAATTTTTTTGTTTCATCTGCTCAAAGAAAATTGAATGGATTATCAAGTTTTTACTAGAATAATGGTTTTTATTTATTTTTATGTCTCATATTGATAATTTTGTGCTCATCCCTAGTTTTTAAATATTTTTACAATATTTAAGGTATAATTGAGTCAAGGATGGAATTAAGGAAAAGTTATAATGATTACACCTAAAAAGAAACAATTTTTCTTTTTAAAATGTTTTATGCTATGGAAGAAATAGATATTTTTGGAAGTTTCCCCTTTTAATTTCTATTTTTATGTAATATTTATTACTATATTCATTAAATATCTAAACCTGAAAAGATACTCATTATGAATTGTTGACTTGACACATGATTATATAACGTTTATGGCTGTGGCCTTATAATGATGGTCAATTTTCGAAGACATCATTCCAGATAGGATTGGTGGAAAATTATCTGACCACCTTTGTTAATAAATACATTTTCGTATTCACCATTCATGAGGTTTCTAATTCATTCCACAAGTAGGTTGGTTTTTCTAGACCAATTATTTTTTATATTCTTGGAGGACCTAGGAAAAAAATGTTTCTACTAAAGATAACTCAAATATACTATTCAATTTCTTTAATTTTTTATTAATTTCTTTGTTTATTATTATATGTTTTGATGTATCTTTTTTTTTATTAATGAATGTTTCTTTATAAAAATATTTTTCTATTATAATTTATATCGATAAAATTTATGTTCTCAAAACTATTTTATTTATATTGTATACCCTTTACCTAAATAGTTTTAATTTGGTCATATGTATGAATATTATATTCATTATTTGGTTGTGTAAGTTAAACTTACACAACTCTTATCTTGTCTCAATATTTATTTTTATTTTACAACATTAATAAACACATTCAAAAAATTTATCAAACATATTAATGGAAGAAAAAATATATCGTTGGGGTGAGTCACAATTTGGGGATGCCAAGTGATTGATAGATGTGCTCAATCATTATTCCTTAAATTAAAATTGCATCTATTTAGGTATGTCTATCATTTGTTAGTAACATATCTAGTAGTACATGTGGATTACAAGGATTATTGGGAACTAAAATAATTAAGGTTTTATGGATGAAAATCACCCTAATCTAGTCTAAATAGATTCATCAATAAAAAAACATCAATAAGTTCAATTTGGATCTATGACCAAATAAACTCCCATTCAAAAGATGAAACAAAATTATTTCTTCCAAAAATCAAAGCACCATCATTGAGGATTTTTCAAGAGTTGCATTATAAATATTATAGCTTAACATCAGAAATTTGATAGTTAATAGGGGAAAATTAGTCTTTCTTCAAATAGAACCATTTAATGCGATGAGGCTTTGAGGAATAAATAGATCTGGATTTTACTAAAAAATATCAAAAAAGAAAAAAATTAATTAAAATAAATTCATTAAAAATACATTATTTTAGTCAAACTACCATCACCCAATTCAAAAAAATTTAATTGTCTTTGAATGCACCATAACCCAAAAATCAATTGGTCTGGTTTATTTTGACCCAAATTTGAGAATAAACTTTGTTAAATTAGACCAACATGGATAAAAAAACACTTGACCCATTATTTTCTCATTCATTATATCCATAAATGACTAATAATAGGGAACAAACCATTAATGAACTCATTTTCCTTATCTGAATTTTCAACTGCTTTGTTTTCAATATGATATCATTATGGAAGATTTCTAAATCAAATAATGTTTAATTCGTCATATGCCTAATTTGATTAGTCTATTCAGTGAGGATCCCCATATTCAACCCAAATAGTTCCATATATAGTGATCTACCTAGAAACCTCAAGGGGATTTAGATGAGAAAATAAAATTCCAAACTTTTCCCATTCTTCCTAGACAACTCTACACTGTATTTGATATACTACCTCTATCCTTGTTTTATAAATTCATGTAATTACATGTAGTGAGTCTTCCTAGATAAACTCTTTACCACTTTAAAAAATACATCATTGAAATTGATAATTAAAATCATTCCTCATTTCGCAAGTGAATCACTCCATGAATACTATGAAAGGTTCAAGAAACCAATAACCCATTATCTGCACCAGCAAATCACCATCCAAATCATTTTATAGTACATATATGAGGGGTTATGGAAAATGGATTGAAACGATTTATATTATAAATTTAGAGGTCCAATTATAGAAAGACTGTAATGCTGAATAAAATCTCAAAGTCATTATGGATAAAAATAAGTATCAATTCCATACTAGAATATATACTCACCTGAAATATGCCCAAGAGAGTTAGACCATAGATCCAAAAAAGTTTAATAATCACATAGTGAGATCACCTATCTCATGAGATTGTTAGATTGTATATTATATACATATGGGAAAATGGACATATATACAGAAATTTCTCAATCATACACCAACCAACATCCTCTAAATTATTTTTTATAAATTATAACACACACTGTTGTGAGATTTTCTCTTTTATATAAAATCAATGATAGAGGAACCATATAATATTGAGTTATGGTGATATTATATATCACCCCTAAACTACTATCCAAAATTATAAATCATTCATAGTATGATTATGTTAGGATTAACCTCTAACAACCATATAAATTTGTTCATCAAATAAAAAGGATAAATCCAAAAATTTCATCTCCTTCTAATATCCCCCATTCTGGAGATTCATATACATTCCTAATAAGTATTGTTTAATTATAATTAAATGTAATTATAGACATAAAAAATTTAGAGATACCATATCTTCTAGGAATTCATGGGAATGTGTAGTAGAAAATAATTCCACATTCACTAAATATTGCATAACAAACATTAGAAATAAAATTTCCTAACTTCTTTCCAATATGATTCAGAAAAAATAATATATTATTTCCCATATTGTAGCTCAAAAATTATAAAATACCAAGGGAAATATAATTGAAATTTCATATAGACTAGGGAAGAAAATTTATATGACTCATGTTCAACCCTCCAAAAAACTCTATATTTTAACATGAAAAATATAAAATAAAAAACTATTATGGAATATGAAACAAATTCATCACCACCATCCATTTTAAAAAACCATCCCAACCCCTTTTCCCAAAGAGAACACAAATCCTAAGAAACTACTGAACTTGATTCTAAAATTTTAGATATTTTCATATGTTTTTATTTAAACATTACTCTCTTTGATTACATTATAAAATTTATTATATATGAAATATTCTTTATGGAATTTGTTAAAATAAAAATTCAACTCAATATCACAGACAATATTTCCTCCCAAAAAGACATTCATAGGATGCGAAAATCCATGGAAACATTTAATATTTTATGTTAAATAAGATGATAAAAGTTTGATAATGAACTCATTAACCTATGATATATAATGAATGAAATTAATTTTTCTATATTATACTTTATTGGTATAGTTTCCTTGAAACCTAATCATATAGTCATTCAATTATATAATTGAATCATTGTGTGTCCTAAAGAAATTAGGATGTTCATGGTTGAGTCAATTAGATATTATTTTATGTTGATTTAAATATCCTTGAAATTGATTGTGAGTCATATTCATTTCAATTTTATATATTTCAAGGAGGGATTTTATTTCTTATAGTTAGATGCACAATCAATTACTATGCTGAAATATTATCCAATGTATTTAGGGACTAACATGTCATTTTCAAAATTATCCAAGGAAAGTTATACCCTTTGGATTACCACACTTCTTTCTCTATCAGCACTTCTGAAAAAAATTGAGGGTGAAATGAACCTTGATACATCTTAATTTTCATATGATAATGAGAGTGGATACTGTGAAATATTTGACATTATTTACAGGTTGATCAAGGGGGATGATTAAATTAAACTTTCTTCCCTATTATTCCTTGATGTAAGTGACCCCAAACACTCACATAATTATTGAATCACCTATAATCTTTACATTTTTAAATTGGATTATAAAAAAACAATTGAAACCAACTAATAGTTTTCAATATTTTCTAAAGTTTCATAGACCACAAATAAATAAAGGAACTAATCTCAGTATTATTCTAAAATAGATGAAATATTTCTTCCTCTTCTATAATTAATCATGATATATCATGGCCTATACCTCACTTTTTCAATTTGATCAACTAAATCTCATCCATATCTTAGAAGAAATTTTCATGGGCCCTAGAAGATATATATATAAAATCAAACCTCCTCTCTACATGAAATATATAAATCTTTAAAAAACATATAAAACCAAAAATAACCCCAATAAAGACAAAATACATCTATATTTGATGTTGGAAGTTAATTTATTACTAAACATATAAATTTTTTATTTAATATATTTTTGACAGTGAGTGGGTTAGTAAAATTAAAGTTCCTCTAATAAATGGTGGAATAACTACTTTAAAAATTAAACATGGAGAAGTGGCTATAAATCATGTGAAGAATAAGTAGGGTATGTTCATTCACAATTAAAAAACGAATGATAAATTTCAAAATGGCCAGTACCCACTTCCCCCACTATGATAAATGCTAGAATGGTTATCTTGAAAGTAATATTATTACCTTCTCAATGACTACATTGTCCATATTCTAATTTTATTTACACCAAAGTAATAAAAGAAATAATTTTCATTAAAAGAATTAGAATATACACATATAAATGAATTCATTTTTGACATTTAAATTATTTTATAATTTTTAAGATGTATATAATAGGAATATATTACTAATTCATTTTCAATTCCATGGAGGTTTTCAGGGATGATTTGACCATTTAAATTGATTATTTCAAATCTTGTGTCCATTAACTCTCCATGATTCTAAAAAATATAACAATTGTAACATTGTGTTGAAAATTAAGAAATACTACTTTTTAGATACTTGTGGTATTTGATAGGGAACATAATGTCTCATGAGGGTATTTGAGTTGATCCATCCAAGAATGGGGTAATTAAATCAAATTACTGAATTTGGTTTAATACATTCAATAATTTCTCGAAAACATTTTCTTTCATCAGCGATCCATCCATAAATTGAATAATATTTCACTCCCACTAACCCAATTACTTAAAAATGATGTTCTATTACTATTTCATGAGGCTTTTAAGAGAGAATTCATTGAAATAAAAAAACTCACATCTTCCCCCATTCATTCATTCTCTTTACTGGCCATTTTGATGCTTAATGTATATGATAGTGACATTGGGGGTGTCTTCATTCAAAGAAAACAGTATAGTCATTATGTCATCCATTATTACTTAAAATATTTTCAATAAACTAAACCCCATTAAAATATAAAAATAATAGGAATCTTAATTGTGGTTTTTTTCTTTAGAGAATTCTATGCCCTTATCCCTTGTTTCCCAAATCATTATCTTCAAAAACACTCTTCTTTTAAGGTTATAACATAATAAAAGCATTTAAAACAATTGATAACAACATATATTTAAATGATTTAATAATTTTACATTGGTATTATGGGAAAACCATGTAGTGGAAATATTATTATTAGACATTTAGTTAGAATTATAGATATTAATCTTTCAGAAATTTTATTATCCTTAATTCCCAAATGAATAATTATTAGTACTCACTCTAGAATTAGTATAGTGTTCCCCAATTTTAATTTTATTATTTTAATGTTTTTTTATAAAATATTTATAGAGAAACAAAAAGGGAAATTAAATACATAATCAATATACACTTTTTGGGAAGATAATAAGCTTTAAAAAAATGAGGCTTTCCAGATAACTAGGATATATTTTGATAAAGAGGAAACTTACTATATCTTTGTATTTTTTTCACTCATTTCCCAAAATTGGATTCATTTCCCAGTAAAGTACTTCTAGAAAGTTATTAGACTCTAGATTCATCTACCCTGAAATTTTCATAGACTCCCATGTGTTCTATCAATCATGTACCATATCCCAAAAAGTTAGCACAATTTTCAAAATACATGAGATATTCCCAAAACCATTAATCTTCTTAGAAATAACTGATGTTTGGTGAATTGAGTTTATAGGACCCTTCCATCCTTACAATAGACTCACGTATATTCATCATGTGGTTAAATATTTCTCTAGGTGGTTTGATCCCAAATATAGTATAAATAATAATGTACATAATGTGACAAAGTTACTGAAAACATGCATCTTCCATATATTCAACACCCCACATTCCTTATTGGGGGGAGTTCAAACACATTTATTTAATCCTACTATATTTTTATAACGGATGGTAGCATATATAAAACATAAACTTAATATCATTACAAAACTAATAGAATTGATAAAAATTAAAATAAAAAAGTCAAAATAGTTATTGAAATGATTGTTAATCGTATGATAAAATGTTGTGTCAAAAATACTAGTGAAGCAAGTTGGGATTAACTAACAGCCCAAAAGACACCCATTAGGATGTCTTAATTTAATATTTTTTTTGGTATAGAGTTTCTTTTACCAGTTTGACTTCATTATAAATCATATTAGATTATTAAAAAATTTTAATTTTGATTGTGAAATAGCTGTTGGATAGAGATTTATATTATTGAAGGTTATAAAGTAACTGTTACTTGATTCCTTGTATAAATAAAAAATATTTAAGTAAAAATAATTTTCAATACATGGAAAATATTTCCCCTAAATAAATTTCATGAAGTTGATAAATTAAAAAAATTCAATCCTCACATTAGACTTCACCCAGGTAAGAATAATTATCAACAAGAAGTTCCTTTTGTTATTAATAATATTCTACATTTAAGTATGGTTTAAATGGAAAAAATTTAAAATTTAGGGATTTTAATAATAAATGGGATGAGACATAATCTCTTCATACAATAGGAAACTATGTTAGGATCCATTGTGACTTCCACTAAACTCATTTATACTATCAAGGACCCATCTCTATATAGAGAGGGATTCCAACCTAATCCAAACATGGAAGCACTAATTGCACATTAAATCCCCACCTCTCTACTTTATTATCAATATATCTCACACATTATATCTCTCTACAATTATATCTTAACATTTTTAGTTTCTTTTATATATTCCTTTATCTATGATTTGATAATATTATCCAATGTTTGAGATTTTTTTTCAAAAAAAAAACATAATTACACACCGTGGAATATTAAAAAACATTCCAACCACTTTGAGGGTTTCAAGTGAATTTTTTTCATTCCTTTTTTAATCTCACAAAAATCATGGATATATGATTTATTTTCATGAACAATAAGTTTTAATGAATAATTTTTTATTAGAAACTTATTTTCTCATATCTTTGGGTAAAAATGTATTCATTCCGGGCAAGGTTAAATTTGAAAATATTTTTTTCTTGAGTGTATTCACCACAAATTATGTTTCTCATATTGAATTTACATTTAGATAAATACATTATTTTAGTGAAAATTAATAATAAATATTCATTTTTACCACATGAGAATCAATTTATCTAAATAGCTTCCCATTACCCACATATAGAACCTTATATTGAAACCCCTATTAAGGCTATGAAACACTAAAATATTTATCCAAATTACTTAACTAAAGTCACATCCCATAAAGAATTTTCATGGATCTTAATGAAATGATTTTTCATAAAACTAATTTTTGGGTCATTGAATTTAATTTAAGGAATACATTCAATGATTTTATATTCTGAATTGATATTATTATTGAAAATTATCCTTCTATATATTTCTGAGAGGTGGTCATTAGATGATGTTTGTGATATAAATCCATTTATTTTAATTTTATAAAAAATCCATAAAAAAGATCAAACAATGAGACAATAAAAATTAAAACCATGTAAAAAAGAAAAATGAAAAAAACATTCATAATTTATACTAGAGTTATTGTGAGAATTTTTGAATTTTTTATATTTTTTCAATTTGTATCGTCTAAAAATTCTCTCTCACTTGATTATTTCTTCACTCTTTTCTTTCCTTGTAATCATTTTCCATTCCTTTACATGATCCATTTCATTATTTTTTAATTTATTTTTCCTAAAAACTATTTATACCCCTCTTATCACATATTTTTAAAACATTCTTAAAATCCCATAACCCCAAAAAATAAACCTTTAAAATAGATTCATATTTGTTATTTTTTATATATGATTGTTGTAAAAATGTGTGTTGGAATTCATAATGGGTGAGTGAACAAGTATAGATCCTCAATTTGGATAAAAAATATTTTAATATTTGATGGTAGGTGAAAATGATTTTTTTGTGTGTGTTTGTTTCTTATAGACACATACCTATAATAGAATAAATATGGGGATGTTGATATTATATATATATTCATGATTTTAGATTAATCCCACTATTATTTTTTTCAATTAAAATTTTATAATTATCAATATATGTTCTTGTTTTGATGGTAGAAAATTAAAAATGGAATTGTTCAAATTAATCCAATTACTATTAAATTTATGTCATGACACATCGCAATGGGGCTCAGGCTGTGAATACCCCAATCCATTATTCAGTTTTCTAGGGGATTATGACTAACACTGAGTAGGCATATAACTCACTTAGGAGGCCTTCTCCCAATATACCTATACACACACATATCTCTAATCCCATACAATGATGAGATATAAAATGGATGATAAAACATACATGAATACATATAAATTCACCCACCATCAGAGTATGAAAGTATCTACTGTAAGGAAAGAAGGGCCACATAAAAACACACCATAATGAAACAAAAAACAAGTCCATCCAAAAAAGTATAGAAGGGGACTATTTTCATGGTAGCCATAGAAACATACCTTATTCATTATGGTTCACTCCCTCTCTGACTCCATAAAATGTTCCTATCATATTTATATGACATGAAACATGAGGGAAAAACAATCCAGGGGTGACTATAATGATACCCAGTTAGACACCATGAAATCACTAATAATACAACATCGAGAATAATAGTAAGCTCATCACATGTACATGTCTTCAATAAATATGAAAATTATTCCCAAATATAGTAAAAAAATATAAACCATATAAAATTAAATTTACAACCATAATGATAGTCTTGAAATCCTAATATAATGTTCCATATATCACTCTTTAGGGAGAACACTCTCCATGATTCAGATATCCTTGATGGTGTCCATCCATGATTTAATTCTAATAATTCATTTTTTATAAGAATTATATGATGGAATTATGAAGATAGAGGTACTAAAATTTGTATCTCAACCAACTACATGATAAAATAACAAATTAATCCAAAAAACTAAGTAATTAGAGGATCAATGTCTGTATAGAGCTGGTCACAATGATACTAGGAACTCTACCTTATGCATTATATTGATATAGGATCTTACTCTGGGCCTCATAGAAGGATTCCAAAAACTCTATACAATAAGTCCTGCTAATTGTATCACCATTAACTATGTAGGATACTCTTCCATACTAACCCTCAAGAAATGGATCAAGGTAACACTTTCTAATGAAACATGTCCATGATAAAGAGGATAAGGAGTATAAACCATCTTTGAAGGAGAAAATGGAATGTAGTGGTAGTAAATGGCGTGTCCCTATAGTATCAGGTTCTTCTAGTGTATCATGTTCCATGTCCATTTACGTTTCTGTGTACATGGAATGTTCAAGACCATGTACCAATGACAGTGTATGTGTTCCTCTAGCTGTGTTTATGCCTGATTATCGGGGCTGTTTGATCCTATGTACTTTGGGTTGTGTTTTTATACACACTACGATGTCACTAATACCCTATGTAAGGTAACACACCATGTTATTAAGGTCAAACGTCATGTGATATTTATCTTCTCATGGAAACCCTATCACGACAATTGGGGCCCCACATGCCATTTATTATCAAATTACACACCATGTTCTACAGAATTCCATGAAACCCTAGATATTCCATAGGCATAGTCATCCAATCCAATGACTTCTAATCGTTACTTGAATCATGTTAAGTTGAGTGGATGTGCTCTAAACAACCGTTTTCATCACTAATTTCCCAAATACAACCTCAAAAACACATGAGAAAGCCTTCTATATAGTATCCTGATAGCTACACCTCCATCCCACATGACGGAACTCCAATCTAATCTCCATCCATCATCATAGTTTAATATCATCATTGATCTAAACCTGAATATGAGATATAAATCTATTGATCCCTGAAACAGGTCAATAATAATTGATTAAATTGCATTTGTTGAACCGTGGGCCAAGGTAATTTTCCAAGATAGAAAAAGAATGGTTAGAGAAATCAAAGAAACACACAAAAGAAGATTGAACCTCAATATTTTTCAGTTTCTTTTGATATGATTACTTTAGAATGAAAAACCGATATCTAATTTAATAATATTTAATTCACTAAATAATCCATGAAGAAAAAATTCATATATGAAATAAGACCAGTCTATAAATAAATTGGGCGGTAAAGTGATTCTTGTTTATTGTAGAAATAATAAAAGAGTATAAATCCACCAATCAAAAACATCCTACCATGATTTGGATAAATCTATTGTGATTAAAATTTCTGTTTTATTATTATTGGTGATATCCTTTAGTTCCATCACACATTGATCGATGAACCATGATTCAGCCATCTTCTTCCAATGGAAGATCCTCCAACACACTCTTGTGGATACTCCCAGTTTGTAAGGTTATGTGGCTCACCCTAAATATACTCCATAACAACATTTATATAGAGAGTTTATTAGGATTGGGTAATTATTTAAATAAATAAATTTATTCATTTAATTTATTAAAATGTCAACCCATAACCGCACTGAACCTGAAAGTCTAACATTCCCCATGTTTATATCACACCCAAGGTATAACTCATGCACTATGTTTAGCGGATTCCTCATATTTCATATCTACTCCTTCATTTAGAAGTTATTAAATTTTTTACATAAAACTCTATGTGGATGCATTTAATATATTAAAAATAAATAAAAAATCAATTTTAGGAACACCAAACCTCATAATGTCTCGCCATCTTATACCATAGCTATGAAAATAATCCAAATAATATTTAAAAATAAATAAATTGAAATTTTAGTAGTGGAAACTATTGGATACACTACACATGTGATTTTCATAAAGGGATTGTGGAATTCTCTGTTGATATTCAGTAAAGAATATTCTTCTATCTGATTGTTTCAATGATTCCTCATGGATTCATCTTATCCTTACTTGGAGCGTTCTTTCAAGGATGTGGTTTGTTATTATCCTGTGAACAAGAAGTCACTTATGGATGACCAAAATTCTATTAGAAATTAGAGAATAGAAAAAGGTAAAGGAATTTCATACATGGAGTCTCTTTGTACCACTTATCTTTATATGGATGGTTTTCCCAAACCTTATTCATTAAAAAAATAAAGTAGTGGTTACTTCATCATGGATGATTCTGAAGCCCTTAAGTAGTTAATGGATTTATATAAATTCTCTATTATTGTTCTTATTTCATACACTAAAGGGGATAATCCATGGTCTAATACAAATTTTAAAGCTAGAATATCACTTTACTAGGGCGGTAGTGACTGAAAAATGATCCCCATTGGAAGATGGTTCTTTTCAAATCCTTATACAGAGCAAGGAAGATCTTGATTTAAAATGAAGAATATGAAATGTTATTTAGAATCATGGTATACATAGGATTTCAATGTGGGATATTAGTTTTAATTATTACAACCATAGACACTATATATCCAAAATCAGGGTTAGGCCTCATAGATTTAATTATGTGTTTTGTAATCCTAAAATCCAAAGTGATCTTGCTGATTTCATTGGAACTACCTTGAAATTGGATCAAAATAAAATAATTAGAGAAATTAGCCTTTATTCTAAGATATTTTTCAATTCCAATATATATTCAAAACTTTTGGATGTAATTAAATTCCTTTAAAATGATCAAAACATTAATGTTAAGGTTGATCATGAATATAATCCCCCTTTTTGTGATGTTTGAAGGGTTTTTGGAATGCCATTTCAAATTGAAAAGTGATCCATAATTAGCTTAACACACCCAATTATCCTAATTCATTGAAGGAGGTTAGTAAAAGAAAAAAAATAATATCCATTTCTATAATGGTGAGACCTCAAGGATGAATAACCATGGAAAATGATTTTCAAGTGAACCTAATACCTTCTCTTTTAACACCATAAAAGGAAGGAATTGGGATACACTTATTGATGAGTAGGATATGGATAGTGATATGAAGGTACCATCCTAATCCTGAGTACACATGCTATTTATACTATTGATGAAGTTAAGATTAATTAAGTAATGAACAATGAAGATGTTCTCATCTATAATGAAATTTATCAAGAAATTAAAAGGCTTGTTGAGTCCCTACAAAAAAATTCATTTTGAAAAACATATATGATGTTTTGATCTATTATGGCAATTTAAATTGTGATTTAAAATATATTTAGAAGAATCTCACCCAAGTTTTCACTATTCCTAATCAAATCAATGTTCAAGAAAAATCTAACAAGAATGAAGATTTAGTTACATTTTTGGATCCAAAGAATGATGGAACATTCAATTTTCCTCTTGAAATAATACCTAATAAATATCCTACTAATTAAGGTATGAATCTAAATTTATCTAGTAAAAATATATTTCTAGATAGTTGTGTTGGAAGTTTTAGGGATACTATAAATAGTCATGTCTCCATTCTTCCCAAGAAAAATCCTCATCTGGTGGTTGCATTTGAAAATGAGAGAAATTTCATTGTAATTCATACTAAAACTTACAAATTACATAAGGATTTGTATTTTTAAGATAATACCCATGTGAATTCAAGTTAGGATTTCAGTGTGACTCATATATCTTTTGTTCAGTTAAAAATAGTGGGTGTTGGTATCAAGTCGTTATATTAATCTCACTACCACATACATTTCAAAGGATGTGGAAGAAAAAATGGGATATTATGATAGTATTGAAATCCTAAACATATCAAATCAAAGTATCTCTATGCTGGAAACTAGAAAAATCATGGAGATGTAAAATATGTAGAAAATGATACGGGAATTGTGGTAAATAATCAATGTGATTCTGTGAACATTTCTTCATAGTAAAAACATGCAGTGGGTTTCTCTAATTCAGATAATTAATCAAGGAGAGTCCTGGTAATGATGAAATGTAGTCTATTATCCTCAATAAATAAGAAGGAAATAAAAATTATAGTGGAATGAAAAATGGGGCATCCCACTCCAAACACATGTTTAAATGAAGATTTTTTTGGAACTATCAGGGCTTGGAAAATGTTGATGCAATCAGTTCCCTTTATATATTTTTAAATAAGAATAAGACTGATATTATAGGTTTCTCAAAACATAAGAGAAAATTTTTAGGGGGATTCTTCTCTATATAATCTGGTTATAAGATCATATTCACTAATCAATTGAGTAATTAAAAACAATGACTTTGGGTTCTTGGTCAATCAAGACTAGATTGTATCACAAATATCACTTCTACGTTAACAAATGGTTACTCTCATATAGAACTGTATGGGTTTGTAACATTTCTTCTCCAACATCTATGATTAAAATCGTTATCGATAGAGAAGGGTGTTATGAAAAATTATAAAGTATTTTAGAAGATTAATGATAAACCCATGGGCTCTTCTTAGAGACGTCAAGGAAATCCTCAATCCAAATGAGATTCTTAGTATGGTTAACGATTCACTTATTCATTATAATTTAGGTCAAGTTTTGAGAATTTTAATCTTCATGAGGTTATTATAGTGGGTTCCAAATTCATATAGTATAGGATACATCTAATTTAAATGGTGGAAATAAAAATAGATAGAATTTCTATTAATGATAATTCTTTAGATGCTTGGACCACAATTTCATTGACTAATCTTTCAAAACATAGCTCAGATTATTATTATGTATTAGAAAATATTTTCTCAATATAGGTTAAATATTATTTTTCATTTAGCTTTAATAATTCATGGCCAGTACATCCCTATTTTAAAAAAATGGTGGAAGAAATATGGGATCCTATAAATTATAATAATGAGTATCTTTATTTTGTTTTAAAACATAATGTAATTATAGAAAATATGAAATTTTGGATTTGAGAATTTTTAGCCACATGGATGAAAACATTACTTAGTTTGAATCCTTTTTTTATCCCATTCAAGAAAAAACATTGTCAAGGATTTTTCTACAAGTCTTGAGCATGAAAATTTTATCATAAAGGATCTCAATAAGAACTATTCATCTATTGGGGATTTCGGGCCACCGGTTTGGTCCTCAGACCCTTTAAGGCCTTCAGACCACCCAAGTACATCAAGATAGTAAGCATTTCAAGCCACCTCAAGGCTTTAAGGCCACCTTAAGGCCTTTGGGCCAACTGAAATAGTTCTAAAATGATCTGAACGACTCTACAAGGAGTATACTTTATATTGGGATTTAGAGTAGGAATATTCACCAGAGCAGAAGCTAGGAGGATTTTTTTAAAAAGAGAGGGTATGGAATTTCCATTAGGAACAACCTATTCTTAAATGAGAAGCATATCTGGAGAGCCATGCGATGGTGGATAATTGATATCACAATATATAAGCTAGGAGAATATGTTCAAATTATAGTCTGTATATTTACTAAGACATATGGGTCATGTAATATCTGAGACTACAATCCTCTTAAGGGTTCCCTCTCATCCCTTGAAAGGGGGTTATAAAAAATCAATAAAAAAATAATTCCTTTACGCTATTCGGGGATAATGAAAATGAGAATCAATTTTTCAAGCCTACAGATATTGTTAACACTATATGAAAAAACCTTGGGAAAATAATTTATAACGAGATAGATAATATTTACAACAAGATTGTTTCCTCAAATCAGTTTAGTTTAATTAATTAATGAACTGCTCAATATTTCCTTATCAGTTCTTCTAAATTTTTCAAACTTATTAAAAAATCCACTAGATAAGGTAATATTTCTCTAAATATTGATGTGAAATAATATTTTTATATGTTTTGTCTAGGGATTTATTTTGATTGTTTTTACTAATTTTGGGTTTGATAATGTTTTTACTAAATGGGTAAAAATTATTCTATGATTAGAACATAATTTTGTGATCATAAATGGATCTCTTTAGGGATACTTCACATGTTCCAAAGGGGTTCAAAAAGGTAACAAAATGTTATCCATTATTTTCTCTATTTCTAAATATTATCTAAGAAGGTTTTTTCTCAACATTCTAGACACCAAAAAACTCAATATCCATCCAAGCTGCAATGTGTTATTGTTGCTCCCACTCATTAATTTATGTTTATGATATTATCCACCTTAATCAAGAGGATAAAATAAAAGTTAAATACAATAAAAATACACTTCTTATTTATGAGAATGCTCTAGGGCATATGATTAGTTTTAATAAATCATATTTCTACCTTGGGAAAAATAATTCTGACACTTGAATAGTGGATATAATTAATTTTTTGGGAATCAGGGAAGGAGTAATCCCCTTCATATATCTTAGTTTTACAATGTTTTGGTGAAAGAAACACGCCTTTAATTTTTCCCACATTGGGATCCAAATTATAAATTTGATGGCTTCCTAGAAAGGAGAAACTATTTCAATTGGAGGAAGGATCGCCCTTATGAATGGTGTTACTATGTCAAATAATTTACTCTTTCATGGATTATAAATGGCATGTATCCCTTATCAAAAATATTAGAAGCTCTATTAAATTTTTTTATAGAGTGAAATAATTATTCTAAAAAAATTATATGGCTCCATGGGTTAAATTTTTTCAAACAACATACTATAGAGGTCTTGAAATAGAATATATATACAAATTTAATCAATCATAGTAGACCAATTTCATCTGAAGGCTTATCAATGTGAAGTCAGAGGGATACATATTTCTGAGGCTTATTTTCTTATAAAATATCAAAGATAGACATTTTAATTAAATAGACTATTCCATGTGGTCTACCCTAGGGGTTCATAAGATATCATTTCAGTGAAATATCACTTCTTTTCTAATATGAAATCATATCTTAATTTCTAGTCTTTAAATTAGATAATTATGCCTCTTCATAATTTTATAAAAGGTTATGATCAACCACTTGACATAAATTATTTTATCAAAGAGGAGAAAGGTAATAACCTAGAAATTATTACTACAGATATAATATAAATGATTATAAAAAAAAACTTTATAAGTGGTGATAAATTTTTGGTTTGGGAACCATCCAGCAATAGAAATATTTTCTAGAAAATATTTTTATCGAGATTCTTTACAGTGGAAAAATATTAATTGGGATGTGAACATGAGTACAAGATGGATTCTCCAATCGACTTTCTCCATCATTTGGAGGTAAATTTATTATAAAATACCAACTTATTATTTTATATAATCTATTTGAATCAACTTGTGTTCAAGATTTTCCTTATGTAAGCACCATAGGGATTACAATGATCATATGTTACCTAGCTGTGTCATTGTTGTATATCATTAGAAAGCCGTTGTAAACCTATTTGAAGCAGAAGTCCCACATACATCCAACATAAAAAGAACCTAATTACAGATATGAAGTTTTCACTTTCAATGAAATTTATAATATAATTTCTAGTGGAATGATAAAAAATAATTCATTTTAATTAAAATAGAAACAATATGAATTTATATGATAATGTTGTTTTATATTTAAATCGGACCCTCTCTCAAATCAATATTGATGTGAAAAAAGAAAATGCATTGCAAAATGGTTATTGCGATAACTTTAGTAACAATATTATCATGATAAATAATCTTGTAATTATTGGAAATCATACTCCTACATATGTAACATTATAATTCATATAGATTTTCCACTTCAGTGATAACACATGTGTAATACCAAAGAAGCTTCTAGAGGGAATCCAGTCCCGTCTGGATATGGTACAATTTTATGAAATCATAATAGTGATGTAATGGGATGATAATATGGCCCATGTGGAATCACGATGTCCCTTAAATATGAGATTATTACTACTATAAATTCAATTAAAATAGAAAATTATTGTAGATGGATCATATTATGATTTGAATTTGACTCTACCATTATTATACAAGATATCAGAAATGGAATTATCCATCATTCATTGATGCTGACTCCTAAAAAGATGATATTAATGAACTCTCGATTGTACATGTATTTTATCATAAAAAAAACTATATCATGAAGAAATTAATTTTTATAAATGGATGGAATGTAAAGGGAAAGATACTCTGTAATTTACCAAGATTAATGATGTACATAATGAGCACTCTTTCTTATTTCAAAGAGACTTTTGTAAAATACCTATTTTCAAACATATATGACATTTTTGTTGTTCAATAAAAGAGTGTTTTATTTAATGGGAATTATATCATTCTAAATGATACATGGGAAAATATGATTTGATACGGTCTCACCACTTTGGTGCTTTACGTCATGGAAATCCAAAAAGAAGACTACATAAAGAGATGTGGGTAGAAGGCACACATCTGGGTCTCCCACTCCTAGGTGTTATCCTAAATATTATGAAGATGCCACTAGAAACAAACTAATGTAATATCCCCTCCAACCAATCCATGACCTATACTATGTACTCAGAAAAGTTAGATGGGTCCTCACTGTCCAGCTCACCCCAGTCGATAACATGTGAAAGATCATGCTCAAACCACCTCAACTATGACATGTGGAAAAAAACATCTACCCATTCCTAAAACAGTGATAATGATAAGTGATATTCCACCTTTAAAACTTTAAATTATATCTATAATGGTAAAATAAATCTCATATATAACATTCCACCCATGACTAGATCTCCATAATCCATATCGATGTGAGGCCCTCAGGAACACATGGTCTCCCTCCTCAAACTCCAGAGGCCTCTATCTTCAGTCTATATAATAATTCAAATGAGTTTGTGTAGTCATCATCTACTCCTAGAAAATCTTCACATTTATTATACTGCCTCATAGAAACTCTAGTCCCATAAGTACTGACTCTCTTGGGTTTTTCCAACATAGTAGTGACATGATTGGTTTCTCGTATATGGTTCAAATGATTGCATACCGATGGTGGAATGGTATCTAGTGTTGTACACAAACTCCAACAATGATAGGTGATCCTATAAAATATTTCCAATGTATAATTGTAAATATCACCAGATATCCTATAGAACCCAAATGATCTACTCAGTCCAGCTATCAGTCTGTGGGTGAAAAGATATTCTAAAAAAAAATTGAGTTCTAAAATCTTCCTCATATCCCTTACACAACCAAGATGGGAAGCATGAATCATATCTAGAAATGATCATCGATTGAAATATATTGAGTCAGACTATCTTATTCATTTAGATCCATCCAAATATCACTACATAACTCTACTCTTGAATGTCAAGGAAATTAGCCGACATGGTTAGTATGCCTATGAACACCCAGATGGAATTGTGTCCTCTGTTTTTATGTGGTAACCATATCATGAAGTCCATGGACATCCCATGAATATTAAACTATGATCCTTAAGAGGTTAATATAAAACCCTTGGAAATTAGTGCTCAACCATAACTTGCTGAGAAGTAATGAATCGAGAGAAAAACTTTTCAAATCCCTTCTTCATCCATTGCCACAAAAAAATATCAGAGGTCCTGGTATACCTTTTCCCAACGTGGACATACCACTAAAAGAGGTGTATGAAATTATCTAAAAAATTCCTCCTATAGTAACATTACTACCATTGTGAATCCTTTTAATAGAACAACATACTCACCACCATCATAAAATCAATCAGGAGCATGTATAGTCGATATCTAAGTACATAGGGTCTCATAATCAGTATACCCAAGTTTTTCCTCCTTGAATATATGTACAGGTGGAGGGGTAACAACTATATACTAGAGGTTTGTTTCATTATACCCGTACAAAAATTATATAGGTAATGAGTCAAACTACTCTACCGCCTCTAATAAGAAATGTGAACAAGATCTCCTTTAAAGAGCTTCTACTACAACGTTCCCCTTCATAGGAGTATAAAAAATCTCAATGACATAATCCTAGAGGAACTTTAAACATATCCTATATCTCATGATTATATACATCATAGAGTAGATATAACATACACTATTATGGTGAAAATATATGATAAATTGATTTCCCATATAGTTGAAATGTCTGGGTTTCGGGTGCCACCCCGAGGTGCCTCGAACCCGGTTGGTCACATAACCTCAAGTGCATTTCCCCAAATGCCAGAGGCTACCGACTAGAAGTGTGGGGCATGGGTGTGATAGTGGAGAAACTATTCCCTCATTATCAGAGTAACACAGCAGAAACAAATAGTAAATAGTAGCGGAAATATTAATACCATACGTCAGAGGTAAACAACATAAGATTGAAAGTATAAACAACAATAGAATATATAAATAAATTATGCATGTCACATGTATCTGAAAATGTATCCAAACTATTCACAATTCTTGAAATAAAATACTAAAACCAATTTATATAAAATATTAAACTCAAACAGCAACACAAGCCTCAACATGTTCCCATGGTCTCTAAGTCCAATAAAAATCAAGTACCTAATAAAGAAGGGCACTTGCAATAATCTATACCTACAACCATATAGTATGTTTGAGACTAAAATAATGACCTAAATAGGTTGTGAGACGAATCCCAATAGGAAATCAATAAAATCTATGTGCCTAACTATAAGTGGATATATATAGTAGTCAAAATGAAAAATGAAGCGATAAACTAGGAAGTACTCAAATTAAAAAATCTTACAATTTCTAATTATATTAATTTACATTAATTAATTATTCAAACCAATGAATAATATAACCTTAGGATCTAGCCTTATATCTTTATCACCCTATAAAATGGTAACAATAGACATCTTAGAAGACCATCTAAACAAACAAGTAAGACAGAGTCCAAGCATGAACTTTGTCTTGCTAGACTCATCACAATCATTAAATTCTTCACAACAACCCTATGGGAAAGATCTCATGATTTAACCCATTTTGTTTAACATAGAACTAATCAAATTCAAATGACCACCTAGGAAGCTCTAACGGTCAACACCCCTCAGTCCACATGGAATCAATAAATTATACACAACCTATGGGTAGCTCTCATTGTTATTACCCCTGGGTAAATGTAGTATAAATAATCATAAAATACTTCTAGGCAGCTCTAATTTTCAATACCCCATGAGTCAAAATGTACATCTAATGTCTCATGGTCCAATGTAAATAAAAATTTAAATCCCCATAGTTTTTCTGGTCTAAGACTCTCACAGTCTAAGGAAGATTATCACACATACAACATTCATTAAAGTCTCTATATAATATTTATACAATTACATGGATCAACTTTAATTAAATAACAAAAAAATAAACACATATAAAAAAACAAATACATACTAAAAACATTCATGGAATGGAATAAAACATGATATTCCTCATAAGAAACCTAGGCCAGAAATCCAATAATAGCGAAACAAGCAAACACACCCATGGGGTGTCCCATAAACAAGGGTATATAATATTATTCATAGGAAAAAACATTATAAAAAAACTAATACATAAGAGGTATTAAATAGGGTCAAAATCAAAAATAAGAAACACCCCAAACATGGGTATTTAAAACATTAAGCATATAATCCAAAGATAATCGAAGAAAGGCACCAACCACCAACCTCAGTGTTGTATGATGCACACTCTTAAACGTAAACCTTTGAATCATCCTAGAATGAAGTAGATCAAATAAAAGGTTAAAATAATTCAATTTTGAATAACTCAATAGAGGAGATAAATCAAGAAGAGAGGCTCTATGGGAAGAGATAACTCACCTATGGGAATCCAACTCACCTGACGTCATCTCAATCAATGCTCGGATGGAGGAACGGGGGGAGCACGAAGTTATTAAACAGTATGTCATTGTCTTGTATGAAACATAGGGAGAAGAAGTTCAATCTGGAGATGAGATGTGACCCTAATCTGATTAAATAGTTATAAATAAAAGTAAACGACATGTTCATTTAATGTACACTCCATGTACACTCATAAAATGACCCCCAAATTAGGTGGTCTTCTATGTCACCTTACATGGTCATATACTCAACCATTACATAAACAGTACACAGCTACCCGTGACAACCTAGTACAGGATGTGCACTTAGGAGTACACATCAAGTACTTATTTTTTTTCATAATTCCTTTTTCCTAAAAGACATCCTGAAATAAAGAACTATAGAAGAAATGGATATCCATGTTCTTACAAACATTTGCCCTTAAAACAAATTTTCCTCAAATTTCCCTTCCAAGGGTGGTGGAGAAGAAACTTCAAACAACACTGGCCACTGTGACCTTATGTTGGCCTCCCTCTCCCAAGTCTCATCCTATACTCACCCATGTTTCCATATCACCCATACCAAAGGAATATACTGACCATGGAGAACCTTCATACTGTGATCCACAATCTAAATAGGGTGATCCTCAAAAGACACATCCACCTCCAACTCAACCTCATAAGATTGAAAAACGTGATACAAGAACGAAAAGTAACATCATAGCTGAGAAACATGAAAGACGTAGTGCATATCCCAATACCTTGGAGGTAATGTCAACTGATAGGAAACCGACCTGACTCTCTCTAAAATTAAAAATGGATCGACCAATCTCGGTGAAATCTTTCCTTGTCACTAAATAATTTTGTGTCCCAACCTCATTGTGACATGTATGAAAATATAATCTCTGACCTCAAACTCCAAAGTCCATCTCCATCGATCTACATAATATTTCCATAGAGACTATGCAGTATCCACCCTCTTCCAAATCAACTCCTCCATCTAAGTGGCCTCCTAGACAAGACGAGTTCCCAGTATAGCTGCTGCTTCTACCTCCAGCCAACATAGGGGTGATTGGCATGACCTACCGTACAAATCCTCATAAGGTGTCATCTGAATCGTTGCATAAAAACTTTTTTTTATGAAAAATCCACTAGGGTTATATGTCTCACCTAAGATACCCCAAAATATATGATGCATGTTCGACGCATGTACTCCAACACATGAATTGTGCGCTTGAACTGGCCATCTGTTTGGGGATGATAAACTTTACTGAGAAGTAACTGTGTACCCAAATCCCTCTATAGTCCCTTCCAGACAAGAGAAGTAAACTAGGAATCCTTGGGGGAAATGATAGAAAGTGGAACCAGATGAAAAATACAATCTCTTTGAATTACAACCTTCTATGATCATCAACACTGATGGTATCCTTGATCCGAAATAAATTTCAATCTTTCACGAGTCCGTCAACAATAACCCAAAATGCATCATTTCCTCAAGGAGACCACGGTAAACCCATCACAAAATCCATTACGATATCAATACACTTCCACTTGGGAATGGGTAACAGCTATAAAATTCATGTTGGTTGATAATTCTATACCTTCACCTACTGATAGGGAGAACATCTCAAAACAAAACTAGTGACATACCTTTTCAAACATGGCCACCAATACTGATGGTGTAAATCTCGATACCACTTAGTGACACTAGGATGAACTTCCTAAACCGAGGAATGAAAATATTGCATCAAATCCTCATGTATGTACGCTGACACCCATATGAACCCATGAAAATGAAAAAACTTATCCTTGTTTATAGTCCACCTAGGAGTAGGGTCCTCTCCTAATACACTCTCCCATTGGACTAGGACTTTGGAATCTGATAGCTTCTTCATTCGCACTTGGTATAATAGAGTAAGGGTAACAACTATAGAAGAAAGAAACGTCTTCCCTTATCTATCACGCACCTAAAAATGCATCTAAAAGAACGAAGACATAAGATTCCACTCACTACTAGCCTCCTGAACTAACTGTATCTGAGTCCTCCTACTCAACACATTAGCCACTACATTACCTTTTCTAGGCATGTAGGAAAGCTCAAAGTCCAAATACCGAAGGTACTCAACGCACCTTCGCTTTCTGAAAATCAGATCATGCTATGTATTTATATACTTTAGAAATTTTTGGTTAGTGAATCCCATAAAATGACCTCCCAAAAGATAATGTATCCAACAACATAAAGCATGCACAACTGCAACTAACTCGAGATCGTGCATCAGGTAATTCCTCTCACATAGCCTCCATTTTCGATACCCATACACAATGAATCCTTTCCCTTTCATAAGCACTGATCCCATCCAGATATCTGATGCATCATAGTAAACAGTGTAACACTTGATCGGATCTATAAAAATTAGTATCAGTGGTGATGTCAATCTCCCTTTCACCACTTGAAAGGCCGAATCGTAGGAATCTATCCACAAGTACTTCACACCGTTCTTATTCAGGCCCATAAGTTTTGCTACTAAGCATAAAAAGTCATGTACAAAGGGCCTATAGTAACCATCCATCCCTAGAAAACACCGTACCTCAAATACATTCTATGGATGCTCCCATGAAACTTCATCTCTCACTTTATCTGGGTCTACTGATACTCTTGTCTCTGAGATGACATAACCCATAAAGTGAATCTAATCCATCCAAATGTGTCATTTTGAGAGCATGGAATATAAATGATGATCTCTCAATGTTCTCAATACAATATGAAGATGGTTAGTATGGTCATGTTAAGTGAGATAGTAATCTGAGATATTTTCCATGAAGACTACCACAAAAGAATCCAAGTGAGGATGGAACAGTCGATTAATCAGTTCCATAATAACTGCTAGCCCATTCATGAGACTGAACGACATAACTACAAACTTGTATAGACCATACCTACTCCGAAAGGTTGTAAGAGGTATATCTGATGGTCTAACGTGAAACTAATGTTAAGCGGATCTTATGTCAATCTTCAATAATACTCGGGCTCCTCGAAGTTGATCAAATCTATCATTAATACTTAGTAAGGGATATCGGTTATTGAAAATAAACTAGTACAACATCCGATAATCCACACAAAGGCTGAGGGTAATGTACACCCTCTTTGCAAAAATAATAGAATAACCCCAAGTAGAAGTACTGAGTCAGATGAAAACCTTTTCCTATAACTCCCCTAACTACTTCTTGGGCTCATATAACTCTGGTGTATCCATCCTATAAAAAGGAATGGACACTGGTGCCACTCTAAGAAGAAGCTCAATAGAGTAATCTACCTCTCTCTCTAGAGGTAAACCTGAAAATTAATCTAGAAAGACATATATAAAATGATACACCACTGAAGGAAGGACCATATGTGAAGTCCCCTGGTCATTCAGATCTAAACTAGTAATCTAGGATATAACTCCTCCCATCCCAAGATGCCTGGGACCAGCTCTGCTTGCCTGGACATCCTATTCTCCTTTGTGTAAAAAATACCCTCCCTCTGGTGATGTGAAAATTTCCCTACAGGGATATCAGTCATTAAAGGCCTGAAAGGAGACCAACCAACCCATTATGATTATGAAATAAATGCCTGTAATTTCTAAGACATAGAGGTCCCATAATAAGTGACACCCAACAACCTCAAGAGGGCATTCCTTGCACTAGTGTACACTAGCCGTCCTAATCCCCAATAGAGTTTCTAGAATCATAACATCATCATATGTAAATATATATATCTCAAGGATCTCCACAATAGTAACAGATATAATACTATGAGAATCCCCTATATCAAAAAGAGATGAAGCTAAAACAAAGGCAACTAGAATCATACCTATATCCTTAGAGGTTCTGGGATCCTACTCCTATTGGGTTCGGTCCACTGAAAATGTTAGAACTACATCGTGATCCTGTAACCTTACATGACTACCCTGAGATAATTCACCATATTGTTGTTGAAACCCTATTAGCCTGACTACTACAACCATGGCCACCTTCTCAGCTTGAACGACCGGACAAACACTAGTTCCCTAACTGAGGAGAAACTGGTGGTCCTACTCATAAACATGGAGTCATAATTGATTCCCTATCACTATATTTTGGTGAGAAGAACCTGCAAAAATGCTGAATATGACCAATCTTTCCACAAGCTCGGCACTCAACTAGGTCTCTCAGGCACCGAGGTCTCAACTGACCACTCTTCCCTCACTAGTATCACCTCACCTAGATACCTGTAGATACATCCCTACTATTGGAATCACCACTAGAAGGCTCCCTACAATGATTCCTTCTATCAGATGAAGGAAGACCAGCCATGGGGTAATCAGTTCCTAGTTAACTATAGCAGTCACCGAATTCATCCTAGATAAATTTACCTCTGATCAAATGTCAAACCTGAGACCATCCTCAAAACTCCTAGACAAAGATTACTCGTCACCTCCCAGAACAGCTGTGAAGCGCTAAAAATATGTGAAATGAGAAGAATAATCGATCACTGAAAGAGAATCCTGCTCCAAATTCAAGAAATATCAGGCTCGATCGGCCCTCAATGTCTCAGGATAGAAGAAATTTTAGAAGGTCCTCTAAAATTGTTCCCATACCATATTCAGATGATGTCCCTCCAGTGTGATGATATCCCACTATCTCTTGGAGGAATCACAGAACTTATATGTTGAATGATTCACCCTCCTCTCAAAAGGAATCTCAAAATTCTCAATGATAAAAAGCATGGACTCTAACCATGACTCTACAACTTGTGGTCCTCCAGCCCCTGAAAAAGTGGGAGGAAGATGCTATTAGGAAACCCTTATCAACTTTTCCATAGTCGGGGCAGGATGTGGTGCTCCCTGAAAGGTCTTAATCATCATTGTAAAGCCTTCAAAGAACTGTTCATCAACACCTGCATCCGGTATAATAACTAGAGCCAAAATGGACACAATAGGAGGATATGCTGGTAGACCCTAATCTACCATTTTCGGTGTCTGATCGTTTCCCTATATCTAGCGTACAACTGAATGATATCTCTGTGGGATAACTCTGCAAGTTCAAGAACACACCTTAGTTCAATATTATCAAAGACAATAACTTAGTAGTGCATGAAATGAATAGGAGAAGAAATATTCACGTTTTACAAAATAGGGTTACACGGCGTGTATAACCTCCACATGGAATTTTCCCTTTAATCCCTACATGGGGATGTACCTCTTCCAAACCTGGTAGAGTATCACCCCTACACACGGTGTGTTTCTCCAAGGACACATTATGCACTTGAATTTTTCCTAATGCCTGAGTTCTTCTATATGTTGAGAACCACATGGTTCCCTCCTACATAACACTACATAGCGGGTTAACCTAAGACATGACGTGTACAAGTTAATTTATGACCACCCATGTCGTTATTCACATGGTTAGAGACACGGTCGACTCTACAGGGAATTCAATAATGGGAAATGGTGTGTACAACCTATGTTTCATCCACCTATGTTGTTAGTCACACAGTCGGACACACGGTCCATATAGCATGACGTGTACTCCTAGTACACGGCGTGTTCTACCAATTTTTCTCAACCATATGTCTCTTATCAGATAGTCATTCACACAGTTAAAGAGAACATAGCATGTACAGACAGTACACGATGTGTTCTTTAGAATATTTTTTTCTTCCAAAATAGAAGAACACATGGCATGTTCTCATATCATCACATATCGTGCTGTCCAGGTTTCAGGATAGTAAGCCTCTGAAACTTCTTCCAAACCCTTAAAAACATAAAATTCATCCATGTAATGATAAATTCCATGAGAGCCTAACTCCCCATGAGTCAATGTCTGACATCATACTCTACATTATAACTTGAAAAACTAAAACTAAAGTTCATACATAATCCACAAAATTCCAATAGAAGAGTTCCCATAACACCCTAGCGACCAATGTTTGGAATCCATCCAAATGAAACATTTCATATTACAATACCCTATCAAACTAGTAGGTATTTTATCATGACATCTATGAAAACAACATGCATATATTTCATAACATCTATCACAAAAACATGTAATATTTAATTCACCATAAATGGCATGACACAAAACACGTGAATAATATCAATGATAACAACACAAAACAAGTGAATCACCAAATAGTGAAATAAAATCAACTATAACAATTAGAAAAAAATATATTTTATTATTCGAGGTAGCATGGATTTTCCTTATATAAGGGTTAGCTACTCATAGTGACATATTATTACTGACTACATATTCTTTCCTATCCCTATATATAGTCCCCAAATAGTAAGACACAATATAAAATAAAACTCCTCTAATAACACTTTGTAACATCCCAGTTTCGGGTGTTTCTTAGAGGTGCCTCGAACCCGGTTGGTCACAAAACCTCAAGCACATTTCCCCAAATGTCCGAAGATTTTGACTAGAAGTTATAGCCTTGGGTGTGATAGTGGGGAAAGTATTCCTTCATTGGTAGAGTAACACTGTGAAAACTAAAAGTAAATAGAATAGGAAACAATAATACCGTAAAAAAGAAGTAAAATAGTGGAATACTGATAGTATAAACAACTACCACATCTATAAATAAATAATGGATGTCACATGTATATAGGAAATAATACAAACAAGTCACAATGCTGGAAATATAATACTTAAAGTAATGTATAGAAAACAGTAAACTACAACTTCATCACAAGCCTCATCTTGGTCCCATGCTCTCCAACTCCAGAAGCAATCAATTACCCGATGAAGAAGGGTTCTTTACCTTATCTATACATACTACCATATAGTATTTTTGGCCCCAAAAGCATAACCCAAATAGGGTGTGAGACAAATCCCAATAGTCAACCACCAAAATATCGGTGACTAATAGTCAGTGAATATATATAAGGCAATATGGAAAATGAAGCGATAAACTAGAATGCACACAAAAGTAAACAATCCTACAATTTCAAATTACATTCATTTACATTTATTAATTCTTCAAACCATTGAATAATATAACCTAGGGATATATCCTAAGCTTTATATCCCCCCTTTATAATGGTAACACCAGACGTCTTAGAAGACCATCTAAAAAATAAGTAAGACCGAGTCCAATCTTGTGTTTTAGCTTGAAAGACTCATCACAATCATTTAATTATTACCAACAACCCACTAGTAAATCTCTCAGAGTCTAACCCCTTTAATTTAACATAACACTAATAAAATTGAAATGACCATATGGATATCTCTCTTGGTCAATACCCATGGGTCCACTTGGAATCAATAAATTTTACATGACCTATGGGTAGCTCTCACAGTTAACACCCCCTAGGTAAAAGTTGTATAAATAATCTTCAATGACCTCTAGGTATTTATCACAGTCAATACCCCCATTTTCAACATCTACACTGAGGATCTAATGGTCTTGTGTAAATAAACTTGGAAACGCACAAAATTTTCTTGGTCCAAGGCTCTCACAGTCTAAGGAAGATCAGTGCGCATACAACATTCATTAAAGGATCTACATGAAATTTAAACTATTACATGGATCATCTTTAATCAAAGCATAAAACGAATAATCAAATGTAACTAATAATATACATCATAAAAAACTCAAGGAATAGAAGAAAACATGGTATGCCTCAAAGGAAACCTAGGAAAAATGACGAATAATAGTGAAACAAGGGAACACACTGATGGTGTGTCCCATAAACAAGGGACTATAATCTTATGCATAGTAAAAAAATTGAAATCAAAAAACCAAAACATAGAAGGTATAAAATGGGGTCAAATTCCAAAATACTCATTACCCCAAACATGGGTATTTGAAACATTAATCATATAATCCAATGACAATCTATGAAAAGAAAAAACAACCTACCTTGGTGTTGTTCGAGGAACGCTCTTGAACGTAAGCCCTTGAATCATCTAAGAAAAATATAGATATAACAAAAAGTTGAAATAGTTCAACCATGGATAACTCAATAGAGAGTAGAAATAAGGAATAAAGTCTCTAGGGGAAGAGAGAACTCACCAGTGGGAATCCAACACACCCGGCAGTGTCTCAATCGGAGCTCAGACGGAGGAATGGGAAGGGCTTGAAGTTATTTGGTCATACTTCGTTATCTTGTATGAAATATCATGAAAAAAAGTTCATTCTGGAGATGAGATGTGACCCTGCTCTAATTAATCAATTAAAAATAAAAGTACATGGAATGTTCATTTAATGTACACTCCATGCACAAGCCTCAATCATCCCCTGCTTAAGGCAGTCTACCAGGTCACCATACACAGAGATGTACTCGGCCATTACATGGATAGTACATGGATACCGATGCATACCTAGTACGTGGCATGTACTCAAGAGTACACTACGCGTACTTATAAAATTTCTAACCATACTTTTTCCTCAAAGACAACCCGAAACAATTATCCATATAAAAAATGGAGATACAGGTTCTTTCAATGGTAGTGCAACCACAACATTAGTTTGAAAACTACCACATATAACTAAAGACCATGGGTTGAGTAGTGGTTTTCATTTGGACTCAAATTAGATAATCCATTGTAAATCACTTCCTTCCCCTGCAACATAATTCTACCAAGCATGCAACCTGATGCATCATAGAACACTACATACTCAACATCATCCTCTTGCAATACCAATATGGGAGAGCTCATTAATATCCAACTCTATACATGGAAATCCTATTGGATTATCTCCATCCACATGAAAGGGTTCCCCTTTTAGGTCAAAGACATCATGGGATCCAATAAACTAGAGAAGATTGTATTTAATCCTTAATAGCATCCTATCATTCCAGGGAATATCCACACATCCATCATGCTCTTGGGTGGATCCCATGCTAGAACAGCCTCAACCTTTTCCATGTCCTCTTCCAAACAATTAGATGATATAATAAGTCTCTAACAATGGACCTCATGAATCCTGAACAAACACGTAAAGAGATTCCCATAAAGATGGTGATCTTAAAGTACATCCAGAACCATTCATGAGTGCCTCACATGATCCTCATCATATTTTGAGTACACTCAGATATCATCGATGAAGACTACTAAGAACTATTCATAGAATGGAAGAAAAATATGGTTCATGAGTTCCATGAACACAACTGGGTCATTTTTTACACCAAAGGGAATCACTAAGTACTCATACTGACATTAACGATATTTGAATGTTGTCTTCGGTATATCATCATCCTGTATGCAAGATCCCATATTTTCTTAAGGTATTTTTTATTTGCATTTTGGCTTGGCCTATTGTTTTTGGAAATATATGTGTTTCCCCATATTTATGTGAATGCTCAGGGTTGCTCTATGGGTTTGGGACATGAAAGATGACGAAAATGGAGTTCATGTATATGTTGCACAGTTTGTGTACAATTAGTAAAAACCAGGCGAAATCCCCAGGAAACTATGAAAAGGGGGTGATTTTTTGGCAGTAGCTTCCACACGGATTTCAAAATAGTGCGGGTAAATATTGAAACATAGATACACTAAGAAAATTACAAAAAGGATATCCAAATATTTTAAAACCTAACTCGGGTTTCTCCTCTACTTCATACCCTTCAACCCTAGTAAGGAACATGGATGACCCAATCTTCCAAGAGGTTATTCTCATTTGATTCTAGGTTATTATAGCACCATTGGTTATGGATCGAATCCCTAGGTATGTTTAATATCCACCTTTCTTCCTCTCTTAGATTAGTTATTTAACCATTCTCTTATCTTCTCCTGAAAATCTAAAACCATCTTTTCCAGCGCGATCTAGTTTGAGGATTTATGTGGTGTTTGAATCCAGATCAAAGGCTATGATTAAGTGTGTGTTCATCATCAAATTAGAAGTAGTTGGTCTATAAGTAGTATCCCACAATTTTATTATAGATTTGTTCATGGAAGCTTGTGTTCTTCTTTTTCCATAATTGGGTTCATGGATCCGTTGGAGTGTTGATAGAAACGGGTGTCTATGTTACCAATTGAAACCCTCACAATCCTTGTGGGATGCATAGAATAGGTCTTGATCATTCTATGGCCATCCATGGTGTGTTTTGACATTCCCTCACTTAGAAAATGGTAGGGTTAAGTGAAGGGTTGCTGAGGGAAAATATTAAACCCAGATATACCATGTTTTAATGGTTTATTAATTTTCAATTGGAGTGATAATACATATTACTAGGGTGATATGGACTAAGGGGTTGTTTGGCATGACATAAAAATAGTCAAATTGGGTCAAATGTGATTATGTCAATTGTTTAAAAAAATTTGGTTTGAAATTCCTAATTGGGTGAGTTCATATTAAATGGTGAACTTATAATAGGATGATGAAATGGGTAATATGTTAATGGTATGTAATAACGAAATGGATGAATATGTTTAATGGGTAAATACATGGGATGTTTTGGTGCACCTAACGGGTTGAATGTAATAAAGTGGTTATGTTATGAGATATGAGAAATGTAATTCAAATGATAAATGGGATAAATGGTTTAATTGATGTCCATTGGTGAATATTGAATAAGGAAAAGGGGTTGTTGAGTAAACATAAAGGGTTAAGGCAATGGAATGGGAATTTGGCTAAATAAATAGAAATTGTAATAGGTAAATGTGATTATGAGTTATGGTATAGTTTTATTTACCATGTTGTTTTTTATACATTGTGATTTCCTATGGCATTGGTTATGATGTGTTGTGATATGGTATGTTGTGGTGATTTGATAAATAAGTATGTGTACATGGCTTGGTAGAGTTTTTGTATTGAGTTGAGGTTCTATGTTCATTAATCGATTTAGACTGAGGCCTTAAACTCCACCGAAAAATTCATAGGTTAGGGAAGGGGACATAGGCTCTATTCCCCTTACAATTTCATTCCACCAGACCGAGGATTCAATGAGAGGATAATTTATTGACACGAAATGTGTATTCTCAGTGAAAGAGGGACTTGATTTTTTTATAAGCATTGTGATTGACTTATTTATACCCCAATATAGATGACAATTTTGCCTAACCTATGGAACTTTTGATTGAAATGTATTAATTAATGACAATGGTATAAGAAATGAAATTGGGATAATAGCTTGGAATTAATTAAGTGAACATTGGATTACTAATTCCCCCTAGTGGTCCTTTTTATACCTACCATTTATTTAATACTTTCTTTCAATATATATTAGACTGGATATTTTTGTAGACACCATTGTTGGTGGCCTGTTGAGTTTTGTACTCACACCCTGCTCAGGCCACCGTTGGGTACCTGAGTAGATTTTTGTGGTTGCAGGTCAGGACAAGGGTGAAGTCCCTACACTAATATATTGAGTTGGGATCAGGATTTACATGTAAAAGGATCTTGAATTATTATCAGGACGGGTTTGGAGTTTTGGATGCTTGTCTTATTTTGGGATTCATTCACTTATCACTAATAGCATGTCATGGAAAGGTTGTATTTTATTATAGTTTTTTACTATGTTTGGGGAATTTTTGTTTATGAATTTTTATTGGTTGTTCATATTTCTTGTGCTATTTATATTTTTTTCTATTGTGGCTCACTCTGCTAAAGAGGCTATAGTCTCCCCATTTGTGTTATTAGACCCTCACATCTAGTCGGCAACCTCTAGCATATGGGGAGGCACGCTTGAGGTCATATGACAACTTGGCTTGGAGCACTAGTAAAGCGGCATCTGGGTCGGGGACACTACAATGTGGTATATTTCTGTTTCTTACTATTTGGGGATGGTAGATAAGATATTAGGTTGTGTCTGGTCTGGGTAATGAGATCATTCTTAGGAGTAGCTAACCCATGTACGAGGGAAAACCCAAGTCACCCTGGGTGGAAATAGCTATTCTTAATGCGTGTTATTACAGTTGAATGATATTTCACCATTGGGTGAAGCACATGTTGTGTGATTTTTCTAATTTATGATATTTTTCTCATTTTTGGAATGTCATGAGGCTATGTGTTCATATATCATTTTAGGAAGCTAAGGATATAGGTAGATTGCACCATTAATGGGACCCACATGGAATGTGTGTGCGTGACATAGTGAGTAGAACACATTTTATATCCTTAATAAATATAAATAAAATGATTCCTAATAATAGTAATGAAAGTGGGTGAATGAAAAAAATTAAAAATAATAGTTATGGAATATTGTGTATAAAGAAATTCTATGACAAGGTTCAAATTATGGGTTTTGATAAATTGTAAAGGTTGAATGGTGTCTAAAATATAATGATTTGTGTAGTGATGGTAAAATTGTATACAAGTTTGTGTAATGAAATGTTTAAATGAGATAAAATGGGGGTTATAAAAAGTCTCAAGTGGGAAATGTGACTAAGAGGAAAATATCAGGTTGCAAAAGAAGAATTGATTTGAAGATATGTTGAAAAAAGACTTATGATTGAGTAAATCAGTTACCCCATGTTGACCATGACCCATAGAAGGTATGATAGAGAGTAGTTTTCTACGTGTGATGATGACCGTTGGGATTGAGTATGAAGAATGGGTTATTTAAGGTTGATAGTGTGAGACCTTTTCTATCTATCATTAAATCCCATTGGTTATTCTTCAATGAATTGGGTTAATAATAAGTTTAAAATGGGAATGTTTGAGTTTAGAGGTGGGTATCTTTTGTGTTATCGGTTTGACCCTTGTTTGTGTGGGTTGGATAGTGATGGTACCGTAGTTTGAGACATTGAATTTAGAATGTGAGGCCTTTCCAGTTATGATATGTCATATGGGGTGTGTTTAGGGAACTCTTGGTAGGGTTTTGAACGTTGGGTTGCAAGGAGTTGTTCGGTAATGTGAGTGTAGAAACTCCCATGGTTTGTGATCGTACGAAGTGCATGCTAGACCCTACGAATGGTGCCTGGGTCTTAGTGACCTTGTGAGTAGAGACATTATGAGTTATTTTTTGAATATCAGTGAGAATTTTTGGGGTCTTAGTGCTGAAAAATGTTTACACCTATGATTTTTAACCAAGAGTAAATGGTTGTTTGGTGCACTAGTCATAATGTGAATTGGAACTAAGGTGAGAGTGCCATGAACGAGTATTTCCTTGTTTTTGAAATGATGTGTATGGTTTGGAGAAGAGGGTCAATGTATTTTCTTGTTTTTGACTCTAGCCTAGGGAGTTGGTTTCATTCAACCATCAAGGCGACCTATGAGAGTGTTTGGATATGGTTCCTTGTTCTTTTGGGTGTGTTTCGTACATAGAGATGTTTTGGACCTTATTAGTGGGACTCATAGTGTTTTAAGGTGAATTTTTGTTCTTGAAGGATAAGTGGGAAGGTCGATGGTTGGTGGTGACACTTGAGTTGTGGTTATGAGATAATAATTTTGGAACAATCAAGGGTGACCTCTTGGGAGGTTAGCCCAGAGGTGGAGGTACCTAAAAATATGATGAATGGGAGATGCTTCAGAGGTGGTGTCTATTCATACTAAGTACCCCATTTTCAGTGAATGGTATAATTGTTCTTGGTTCATTCATAAAGGTACCTTAGTGTGTGTGATAAGAGGTAATGTTTTTAAGGGTTTATCCCATGGACTCCAGACTCACCTGTTTGGATGATGATTATTGGAGGACTCGAAGTCATTTTTTGAGCGAAAGAGACAAGGGGTGGCTGAAGGGGGGGTTATATGTTTTTGCTTGATAGTGAAACTTGATGTGAGGGTGGTCACATGGAAGGATTTGTTTTTAAGAATGTTTTTGTTGCTGGTTCAGATGTAGAGGCCTCCTTTCATTGATGAGGCAGACAAAGAATGATATATTTTAGGTAATTAAGTGGGTGATGAGACACATATAGATAAAGGACAACTTGTGAATGAAATTTGGTTTTATTGGTGTGGTAGAACATTGGGCTTCAGTTGTGAGATATTATGGTAAAATCAGAATTATTTGACTAGTGTGGTGTAATTAGTTCCATATGGAACATTGGTTCATAGCTACTTGGTGATTTGGCGGAGGAGCGATGGTTAAAGATGGTTGGAAATCAGACCTGATAAGTGGTGGTTAAGTGTTGATGAGATGCATTCGACATGAGAGCATGAGATATTGGCCAGGTCATGGTGTCCCATATTTCCACATATGAAATGGATAAGTGGGTGATGGTTTTATTTGATAACTTATTAGCATACCTCAACTAGTGATGATCCTGCCCAATATCTTGAAATCGTTATAGGTATGTTGAGAAGATCTGGCTATAGTCCAAGAGACCTGAAGGTGTTCAGTTGGAAGAGGGACTTCATGTATTTTATGAATATAGAAATGGTTTGTTTTGAGCTTGATTATAGTATGTACACCCTCTATGTCTTGGGGTGATTTCCATGGGATGGACTGAATGTTGAAAAAATCCATGGGTTCTATTCACGGAAGTCGCGAATGGGCTCTTGATGATGCTAATTTTTTTATTTTGGAAAAATCAATATATCCATGTCTTTTTTGGGGTTCATCTTGTGATCATGTGTAAGAAAAAATGCTTTGAATCCCTCATGAGAGCAGTGGTAGAAAAAATCTTACGGTGGAATGTGATAAGTCAGTCCTGGATGTGGAGAAGAGAACATCGAGTCAATGTAGTGGCACCAGGATACCAATGAGGAACTTGTAATGTTTATATTAGGTCCTTCAAGAATAGAATGTGGGACTTTGATATTGTGTATGATGAGCCATGTTTCTTATTTGAGCTCATAGTGGTTCCAAGTGAAGCTTGAGATGTTTTTATTGAAGTTGTAAAAAGGTTTGGTTGGATATGACAACAGGTTGTGGAAGGAAAGGTTGGGTCCTATAACTCCATTGAAGATCAGGATGAGACTTGGGTGATTTATCGTTGGGTAGTTTTAGAACGTCTTGTAGTTGTGGGAACCTTTTCCATATGATGTGGCGTCATGCCAATGGCGAGGCTTGATTTAGGTTTGGAGGATGGTAATGCCGTGATGACAGAATTAGACCATAATTTAGGGAACAACCTCAATGGGTGCATGAGATGATAGTGATAGGATTCAAGTCAGTATGCACCTTGGGAAGTTGAGAAAGGGGTAGCATACAATTAGTAGAAGGTGGGTATTCTAGGACAATCCAATTGGGGGAAGTCCATCCCGATATGGTTAACTTGAATGGGTGTGGTAAGAGTGACCCAGCTCTGGGTGCTATTTTGGATAAAAGTTCATTTTGTACAAGAATTTTTACCGGAGTGAGGTCGATTTGATCATAGTCCTTGGATGGATTGTATAGAAATGTCAACCCGAATTATTTTGATAGTGTATTTGGATACCAATGAAGGTTAATTCCAATGTGGATGTTGGGGAACAGTTAGTTGGAAGAAGCTAGATGATGGGAATGTTTATCTAAGTTCTGGTGGTCATTCATTGATGGGAACATTCCATGTAACCAAAAGTTGTGAAGAGAACCATACCAGATAAATGGTTAGTTGATAATGTGTTCAGAGTTTTGGATTTGAAGGACTCAAGTGGTCAACATTTGAGAGAGTTGTCCCCTGTAGAGAGAGATTTAGCATGGGTTTAATTGGTCGAGTAGCTGAGAGTTTTAATTTGTGTTGGATGTATAGTTATGGAATGAAATCTTCAGAAAATGTGGTTGGAAGGATCATATGTTTTTCTCCAGGTGGTATTGGGTTTTGTTTTTGTCAGAATTTGAAGGACATAAGTAAATGATTCCATATGATTTGGGTCTTTATTTGTGTAGAGGATCAGACCAAGGGGGTGCATATTGGTTCCTCCATGATGATAATATTGTGTGTAAAGTTTCCATGTGTTGTGAGATGGGTGTTGTTGCCTATGTTTTCACTCCAAAGTTCTAGTGGCTTGGAATGGTTAGTGGTGATTCATCATTGAGGAGTTTTCAGTTTTTGTTGTGGTTGTGGTGAGGATGAATTGTAGGGAAACCCAATTCACCTATTCCATGTTCGATGGGCATTGCGATGTGAAACTAGAAACTTAGAAAGTGGTAAATGTATAGGAAATAATATTGGAATGACCTCTAGTAACAAAAGCATAATGATTCATGGAAGAGTGGCTCAAGGTTGAGCTGTCATAAGGGGGGATGTTGTAAGATCCCATATTTTCTTAAGGTTTTTTTAGTTTATGTTTTGGATAGGACTATTTTTTTTGTATAGATAAGTGTTTCCCCATGTTTATGTGAATGATCAGGGGTGTTCCAGGGATTCAAGATTTGAAAGAGGAAGAAAAGGGAGTTCATATGCATGTTGTACGGTTTGTACATGGTTAGTGAAAACTTTGAAGAATATATAGGAAACCATAAAAAGGGGGTTATTTTCGGGTAGTATCTTCTCCATAGTTTTCACATAGTTTGGAAAACCATGCGAGTAAACCATGTTGCCTAGAAACTTTTAGAAAATTAAAAAAATACCATCCCAAGATTTTAAACCCAAACTTGGGTTTCTACTCTATTTTACCCCTTAAATCCATAATGATGAACATGGATCACCCAATATTCCAAGCGGTGGTTCTTGTTTGATTCTAGGGAATTTGAAGCACTGTTGGTGGCAGATCGAAGAAGCAGGTAAGTCTAATCTCTTCATGGCTTCCCCTTATCGATTAAGGTTTTCATATTTATCCCATCTCCATCCAATGCTCTAAAATACTATTTTTCTAGTGATATCTACGTTGGGGCTTCATAGATTTTTTGAATCCAGATCTAAGGCTATGATTAAGAGTGTTTTCATCATCACATTTGAGGTAAGTGGTATACAGGTACTATCCCATAGTTTTATTCTTGATTTGTATATAGAAGCCTGTGTTTTTCTTTTTCCCTAATCAGGTTCTCGATTATGTTGGATTATTGTTAAAAATAGGTGTCTAAGTGACCAATTAAAACACTCATAACCACCTTGTGATGCACAGGGGAGGACTTGACAATTCTATGGCCACCCGTGGGGTGCACCAGCTTTTCCGCACATAGAAATTATAGGGTTAAGTGAAGGGTTTCTGTGGGACAATATGAAACCCATGTGGAACACTTTTTAATGGTTGATTAAGTTGTATGTGGAATGATAATAGGGATTCCTTGGGTTACAAGGAATAAAAAGTTTTTTAGCATGACATGAAAATTGAAAAATTGGGTCAAATGGGATTATGTCAATTGTTTAACAAAAATTTGTTAGAAATTCTTAAGAGGGTGAGTGCATATTAGATGGTGAACTTATAATGGGATGATGAAATGAGAAATGGGTAATATGTTAATGGGATGTAATAATGAAATTGATAAATATGTTGAATGGGTTAATACATGGGAAGTTGTGATACACTTAATGGGTTCAATTTAATGAAGTGGTCATGTTATGATATATGAGAAATGTACTTGAAATGATAATTGGGATAAATGGGTTAATGTATGGCCATGAGTGAATATTAAAAAAGGAATTGTGGTTGTTGAATAAACATAAAGGATTAAGGAATGAGAATGGAAATTTCTCTAAATAACTATGAATTTTAATTAGTAAATGTGTTAATGGGTTATATCATAGAATTAATTCCCTTGTTGTTTGTTATGAATTGTGATTTCCAATTTCCTTGGTTATGATGTGTTGTGTTAAGGAATGTTGTGGTGATTTGATAAATAAACATGTGAACATGGCTTGGTAGAGATGGGTATTGAATTGAGGTTCTACAACAATAGTTTGAGTAATACTAAGGCTTTAAACTCCACCCCAAAATACTTGGGTTATGGAAGGAGAAAGAGGCCCTATTTTCTAATGGCTACATTCCACCTAGATCAAGGCATCGAGGTGAGGATAATTTATTAATATGAAATGTTTATCCCTAGTGATATAAGGACATGATTTGTTTTTTCTATGTATTGTGATTGACTACCTTATACCATTGTGTAGATGACATATATGCCTAACCCATGGAACTTGTGATCAAAATGGATTAAGTAATGATGATGGTATAAGAAATGAAATTGGAAAAAATTATTGGAATTAATTAAGTGAACCTTGGATATCTAATAGAACTAGAGTTTCCATTTTTCTACCTATCATTTATTTTATACATTAATGCCCTATATATTAGACTGGATATTTGGTAGACACCATTTGTGGCGGCCTAGTGAATTTTGTAATGACAACCTACTCAGGCCAACATTGGGTACCTGAGCAGATTTTCATGGTTTCAGGTCAGGACAAGGGAGGGGGCCCTACACTAAGTAGTTGAGTTGGGCTTAGAATGTACATGGATAAGGGTCGAACATAGGGTCGGGACCCATTTTGAGTTTTTATTTCTTGTCTTATTTTGGGTTTCATTCACTTTGCAATACTAGCATGGCAGGACATGGTTGTATTTGATTTTTGGTTTGTACCGTTTTTTGGAATTCATGGTCAATAATGTTTATTGGTTGTTAATATTTCATCCGCTATTTATATTGTGTTCTGTTGTGGATCTCTCTAATAAAGAGGGTATAGTACCCACGTGACTTATTAGAACTGCATTTCTTGTTGGAAACATCTAGCTTATGCGTGCTTGATGTCATGTGAAGATTCAACTTGGAGAACCAATTTAGTGGATTCTTGGTCTTAGATGTTACACTGTACTCACAACTATTAATAGCCTAATATAATGTCGATATTCAAGAACCATCATGCATTATAAACTGATCAAAGAGTTCATTGATCCTTGTTACAGGATACGTGTTCTTAATGGTTGCCTTATTTAGGTGATAGTATTCTACACATAACATCATGGTCATGCCCACCTTATTGGTAAACAATATTGAGGCTACCTCAGGTGAAACACTGTGTCAAACAATGTTATTCCCTCGGATGTCCTCCAACTGCACTGTCTGATCACGAAACTCTATGGGATCCATCAGTTATGCTAGTGTAGATATCAGTGAATTCCCAAGTCATAGATCCTTTTATAATTATATCTCTTGATAGGGAGATAATCCTAGAATGTCCTTTGGAATTACATCCTCATACTCCTCCATCACGGTAGGGAACTAAAAACTGATAGAATCCACTTAACCAAGGGTTGTTATATCCAACTAATGAGTAATCAAATTCAAACATCTATGAATGAGTCCTTCTTGTGATGACAATTTTTCCTTTTCACCCACAAAGTATAACCTAGGACCATTGCACTGGACACACTACATACTCCACCATATATTTTATTTCTGGGAATGGACTATAGATAACCAATCCATAACTATGATGACCTCATAAGGAATTTTCACTGCAATAAAGAGATGAAAAAAATAAACTTTCACCATCAAGAGTCAGGTCACAGCATCTACACAAGTGTGTGATCGCTAAGTCATCTCTAGTTGGAGTCTCTAAGCATAAGGGTTGAGCCAAAGGCTGAACCAAAATCTTTAATACTCAAACCAGATAAGCTAAAATAAATTAATTACTCATACTTATATCCATCAGTAGTAAAAATATGGTAGAAATGGAAAACATTGTACCACATATGATCCCTAGAGGCACTGGTTCCTTAACCTCAACCACCTTTATCTTCCCTTTTTTCTGTCCCCTAGCTCTTTGATCCTGACAGGGAACACCTGGGGGTGGTGGTGACAGCATGTCAAAATGTATGCCACCTCCAGCTACTCTCCTAGATCCTCATCCATTTCTTCATCCCTAAAGGCCTATATTATCCCATAAATTCCTCTAAATATGTGACCCATCCACCACCTCTCAATCACTCATATGAAAAGTCATACATTATCAAGGAATATGTCCCAAACCATCAAAAGAGTATCCCCATTTCACCTTGGTCTAACTAGAACCATCCCGTGAGCTGTGAACTAGAAGTACTCTATCCTAGGATTGCGTCCCAAAACATATCACATGTCCATATACCTATTAATAACATCATCTCCCTATTGCATAAATTTATGCTCCTATTTTCCTAATGTTTGGAATAACTGTCTGTTTCATCCAAGAAACTCTCAACCACCATAAATTGCTCTGACACCCATATAGTGTTAGGAATGAATTGAGGTATAACACTGTATTATATTTCTCTATGAACACCTTGATATATGTTAACTTTATCAAACCCTCGTTACTAAGGAGATCATCCTCGTTATCCTAATAATGAATCAAATATGGTATACATCAAAGATGCATCATGAAATTGACAATATTTACCAATGTCAATGAGTATATCAAGAGTGTTTACTTAAGAAGTTAATAGAAAAAAACCATTACTATATAATGAATGTACCAATTTTTCCCAACAAATTGTTTCTAATTGTACATAGTCGATGGTCTAGTGATCAGAGTCCTGGTGTATGGATAAGCCAGTCGCTACACAAAAACTAGAGTCCTTGGTCTTAAATCAAAACTCAAAACACTTAACATTGTTTAAAAAAACTAATATCATAGACTCCAGTACTAATCTCGAACTATCTTCTCTGATAATACTATCTCACAACCAATACCAATAAGGTATGTTCCTTGAATACCTTAGGACCACCTCCAACAGGCCATGGACTGGCGATTAGCAGTGAGTAGGTTTATCATAAACATGGGAGGCCTCAGACTAATTGATCTATACAAATAGACATAAAATTATTCCCATATATTGATGAAATGTTAAAAAATTGAAAAACTATACATGCATATAACAAAATCCTCTCATTATTAGAGTACAAAAAAAAGTGATGGAAAATAAAAAGGGACAAATACAGTCCCACAATAGAGAAACTAAAAACATGTCCAACCTAAAATTATCGAAGGCTATTTATTTCAATATTACCACCCAAACACTACATGGTTAGTCCAACTCACTAAGCTCTACCTGGATCTTTTCCTTCTAAGACTCCGTTAAAATGGTCAATCATCTACATAAGATAAATCATGTCATGGAAAAGTTTGTGTCGGGGTGAGTATAACAATACGTTGTTGGAAACCCTGAAATCACTAAGAAAAAAACATCATGAATAATAGTAAACTAACCATAGGTATATGTATACAACAATTATAATAAGAATAGAAAGTTATAATCAACAATGAAACATTATCTCATTGTAAATTCAATACCATAATTCTAGTTTAGAAATCCTGGTCAAAGGTTCCACATGAACTAATCTAGGAGAACACCCACTACAAGTCAGATAGCACTGAGGGAATTCATTTAATTTGTAATACTCATAAGGTCTTCCCTTATGAATTATATATCGGAAGTATAAAGATAAAAATACACAATAATGGATAACATCAAAAACCAAGGGGTAAACTAATAAATAAATCTTGAATAACCCATTATGTAGAGGATCAGCTCTCATGTAGTGTTGGTTATGAAGATACCATGAACTACACCAAGGGAAAGATCATGGTAGTGAATCTTATTTCAGGCCACATGAAAGGATTCCAAAAATTATTCATAAATTCATACTGAAGGGATCACCATCTAATGTATAGGACATGATTCTAAAATATCTTTTAGGGAATGGATTAAGGGAATGCTCCCTAATGAAACATATCATACCTATAGAGGAGAAGGGATATATAGATTCTTTGAAGGATTACATGGAGTGTAATGGTAGTAAAAGGTGTTTACCTTCAAGAATAGATCTTTCCCATATATCAGGTCCCACAACCATGTGCATTTGCACCCCAGACTATGTCATTATTCCAGTTGTCATGTCAGTTCCTGTGAACATGATGTGTTCTAGCTCATGTAATCCTATTTACGACCATGTACCCTCTGTGGTATATGCCGAGCCTTCGGGTAATGTAACAATCCATGTGAAAATTTCACATGAGTTTTGATATTTATCATCTTGTGGAAAACATAGAACCATAGATGGGGCCCCACACTCCATGTAATCTCAGAATACATGCCATTTTCTACATCAGTTCATAGAACACACAGTTCTTCCTTCTGCATCATCATCTACTCCTTCATCTTCCAAGTAGAGCAGGAATAATGCTAGGAAGTGTGTATATGTTCCATATAACCTTTTCCATCACTGCGCACCATAATTTGACAACCAAAATAGTTGAAAAAAATCCTCTTATTGTATATCATGTTAGATGGACATTTAAACCACACGAAGAAACTCTAATTCCCTTTATATCAATCATCACAATTCAATAAGTTTTCCTTAAAAACAAGATTCTATGATATAAAACCATTACACCATGGAACATGTTGACATTGATTTATTAAACAATATTTGTTGAACCGTGGTCTAAAGGAATTCCCAACAATGAGTGAAAAATGGTGGGATAAATCCAATATATAGAAAAAATAGGAATGGACATCATCCATGTTAGGTCCATTAGAAAAATGAATTCGGATCCAATTCAATAACAGTAAAATCTTCAAATAATAATCATAAATAAAACCCATACCAAAAATATTATCGATCTATAAATCATTCTGTTGTTTGATTAGTTCATGTTCATCATGGAAATAATATATGGGGATAAATATAAAAAACACAAACATCCTACCACAATTTGGATTAATCACTATTGAACAATGCTTCCATTCCATTTCATTGGATTGATCCCTGAGTTATATCACACATATATTGATGAACCATGATCCGGTCATTATCCATTAATGAAAGCTCTTCTATTGATCTCTAATGATGCCTCTTGATATTTCATGGTTATACAGACAAATCTATACATTCTCTATAATAGAATTTATATAGATATTTTATTAGTATAGAGTAATTAATTAAATAAAAAATTAATTAATTAATTTATTTAAACATTCTCCCACGACTGCGCCCTACTCAAATGGCTGACACTCTATATGATTAAATCATGAATAAGGTAAAACACATTTTATGAACACAATAGTTGATTCATATGTCCTATAAGAGAATTTTTGGTTTTATTATTATTTTTCATGAAAAATGAATACATGTGCATTTAATATATTTTATATATCTCAAAAATCAATTTTGGGAACACCATGAATCAAAATCCCACATCATCTTAGTGCATAGTTTAAAAAATAATTCATATAATATTTAAAAACAATAAATAGAAACATATAAGTCAATAAAATTTACAATTTTTATTATAAATTATATAATTTTGATCTAAAATATGAAATTATTTTTTGGTAGGGTTATTGTTTTATTACTGTAAAATTAAATCATATCTCCTTTTTTTAATTTTGACCATTTTAAGACTATATAGATCATAAAAGAAGGTGTAACAAGTCTTTCATGAATATGGGACCAATAATGAAGAATCTATTTTCCATCTCATTAAAGAAGAATAAATTAAATGAAAAATGAAAAAATATTCTATTACATCCCATCCCAACATGGATAAAACATTCAATTATCAACTCAACTATTATGGGGTCCAATAAATGTAAAAAATTCAGATGTATAATTCTTCCTATATTTTTTGTATAACTCATACTTATGACTATAATTTTCAAAAAAAAGTTGAATGGAAAAAAATATTTTAATAGCAGAATTATACATTCATAGTAGTAAAATATTATACTGTGGGTTCGAGATAATTTTATATTTTTATAGCCATAAATTTATTCACATTAATCCTTATAAGAATTTTCAACATTCTTAGATAAAAAATTCTTTAAAAAACAATAATATAATTATCTCTAAAATTCCAATGGCCAATAAGGTTGAAAGATAAACAATAAAATTATATATAAAAAACCTTTTAGAGTAATATATCAACATAATGTTGTATTAGTGGCCAACTAGTAAAAAAATCTATTGGATTAAAAGAAATTGAAACCATCTCATACCCTTTGATGATATAAACATATATATCATTAGCATAGAAGGAGTTGAAACATAAACAATAAATGTGGTCGAATTGTTTTGAAAAAGAGATGACCAACAACAAAGAAAAATTCCAATCAAATGATTTATATTGGGATACCTATGTTTCTCTCTTGTCTTCTATCATGTTTCTCCTTTTTTCCTTTATTAAATTTATATGTATTGTTATGTATTTTTTTGTCAATGAAATTTTGTTTATAAAATACTCTTATAATCCCATATCTATAGTTCTATTTTATATTCTAAAAATATATTTATATTTACTTTGAAACCATTTCAAAAATCCACTTTTAATTATGCCTCAAGTGTGAGCTATTATCTCTTCATTTATGTGAATGAGATTGGAATTCGTAACTATTATTGTGTCTCATTTTTTTATGTTTAATATTTTTATACATCATAAACATCTTAATAATATTATTAGTCATATTAATGGATATTTAAATCTCCCTACAGGGTGTGTAATTATTTGATTATTTAAAGTGATTGAGAGCTATGCATGTCCAATATTCTGAAAAGAAATTATTATTTTGTTTGATTGAGTAGGTATTTCACAGTTTTGTCATATATCTAGTCGGAATTTTGGTTTACATGAAAAAACATAACTTCAAATATTAGGTGTTCCATTGATTAATAAACCATATATAAGTGATAATTGGTTAAGATAAATACTATTATTTAGAATTAAGCTACTATTTAAACATATGGAATCTTTGATGCAAATCACCTTGTGAAGTTAATTTTAAATTAATAAATAATTTGAAAAAACTCAATGTAATCATAATATTAAATAAAGAAAAATTAAAAAACTAAGTATATATCATATAGTTTAATTAATTAATAATATCTAATAAATTAAATTAGTTTTCTAAACAAACAGAACTCCATTTCAAATGGAAAGAGAAAATAATTCATTCTAAAAGCATAGTACCATCACTAAGGATTCGACCAGAGTGAATATATACACATTGTGGTAGTAAAGAGATCCATTGATGGTTTATAGGAAAAAATAGACCATGGTTCGGTGATATATCCATTCAAGTTCAAGGTATCATCAACTAATGAGTAGTCAAGTTTACTAACAGTCAAGTTCTTATGTCCAAATCTTTTATTATAACTAAAATGGGTATTATTCAACCTATAACCATAAATACACATTTTACCACTTTAGTTTCTCTTCAACTTTCCTTAAGTAAAAAAATAGACTATAAAATCAACATAACTTATCACATTTTTAAAATATTCTTATTATCAATTATATGGGAAGAATACCCATTATTAAGAATTATTGTGACTTCATTATTTATTGATTTATTGTGATTTTTATAGGATATATATGTAATTATTTTTACATTCATTACAATAAATTATTTTTTGAGTTAATACATGTGATGACATTTCTTAATTATCCTCTACATAATCATTATATCAAAACATCACATCATGTAAAAGAGAATATACCTTTTCTAATGGAATTAAGTTCATTTATATTCTATATATCCACCATTGACATCCTTATATACTATTTTAACTTAATAATTTTATAGAATGAATTAATTAATAGGAAAAAGTTTGAGAAATTAAAAAATTTACACAAATATAAAATAGTGACACTATTTATTCCTTATAAATGTTTAAAATAAATTAAAAAATATTTTTGGAGCTAGAAGTTCGGACAAAAAATGATTCTGAGGCCCTGTAAGCATGAATTGATATTATAAAAATATTAAATATATTAATATCCCAAACACATATTTTTCCTAAAATAGTTGAATAACTTCAAAAGAGATTCATGTGTCATAAATCAAGTATCATGGATGAGTTAGGAATGTGAGGCTTACCCTAGGAATGAAAAAAGTTTGGTCAGCGATAGAAAACCAATTGAGACCATCATTGGTTGTTTGTTTAATTAAAATAAATAGTTAAATTTATTTCTATTATTTTAAAAGACCAAACCCAAAACAACTATAAATTCCCTATTATGATAATTCTACAAGATTATTAGAATAAAAATGAAAACTTATAGAGGAGTTCAAACACTATTATTCTTTGGAAGATTTCATTGAAGGATGTCAGGTGATCGAATTAGGGTAAACAAAGAGGCAGCAAATGAAACAATATTTTTTGTTCAGTGAAGAATGAGTTCCTCACAAATGATCTATAAAAATGGAGGTATAACTCATCAATTATGGTTTTCTCCCACTTTGTTAAATTGTTAAATCATAGATGTTCATTGGATTTATTTTTTTGCTGATGTCATGTCCCTCCAAATAGCCTGGTATAGGAATTAATTAGTTTAATTAGAGTTAATATTACTTTTCCAGGATCTCACCCTAGATATCCCTGATTTAATATTTCTAAAAAATAATTAATGGATGATGAGAAATGAACTAATGTTATTATTCTTTTCCACCACCCTCTCTTTGGGTACATTATCATTTGACCATTGTGTAAGGATTTGACATTTTATGGGAGGGGATGAGCATGACTAAACCCATGAATTGGTAGTGTTTGTGATCATGATGAACATATCAGTGTTTTGTGGAATGATCAAGATATTTAATCTATATATGGTGACTTTATGTGGATTCAGGATCCAAAATGGTGATTTAATCTAGTTGAATGTGACCGGAGGTGTAATGGTATGTGTTGCATGCATCATTTGAATCACTAGATTCATTATTTCCTTCATTGTAGGATAGGAAATGATGGAGTAAGAAGATTTCATTAAATTTTAGGTGGTAAATTGGAGAGATTCAAGGAAACTAGTAAATGTATGGAAATTGATTGAGAAATTTGCAGATTCTTTGAAAAACCCAACTACACGCTGTGTATCTTGGAAGAATGTATGGTGTGTAGCCACCCTAGATGCCGAGAAAGGGTTTCTGTAAAAGTTAAGGATCACACATTTTGTGGCTAGAACAACATGATTTGTGACCCTACCTAGATTCCAAACTATGTTACATATATAAATTACTAAAAAATCTTCTGATATTTGACAACGAGTACTTTAGGAGTACACGTTCCTGGGCTGGTACCCAAGCACAGCCCATACATTGGCATAGATTAATATACATGGGTACGACCAAGAGCTTATGGGTAGGCCTCGAGTGGCTGAGACACACTGTGTATAAACCATAAAATCCATCTACTATGACATAATATCTAGTCCTTGTATATAGAAGAACACATCTAGGTAATGATTTGGAGTTACATGATGTTTAGACCCCTTACATGTTATGTACATGCCTCCATAACTTATTTCTATCATATCTAATTCTTTGAACTTCAATTATGGCCAATGAGTAACCTATACCAGATGTTTTAACATGCATAATTACTAAGATTAATTCATTGGGACATAAAATATATGATTTTATATTTTCGTAGAATGACATATCATTAGGAACCATTTGACGATGGATGTGATCATGGAAGTATCATAAGAGATATTTTGGGGCTAGTACTCCTATGGTACACCGGGGAATTAGCCCTTATACTATTTAAATAGATAGAGTTGATAAACACCTACCATAGGAATGGGTCCTTTTCTTATGGAGTGGTACTCCCCCATATTCAATCTCCAGAAGTGAGAAGGTCTTTCATAGGTGTTGTGTCTCCCTATGTTGTGGAATGAAAAATTGATGAGTTGTCCCCCCACATATATTTCTATTGAGGTTGCATTGGATGTTGGGAATTAGTGATTTAATTTGGAGGTATTGGATGATTTATCAACATTGGATTTAGTATGATATAAGGATCTCCTTTCACTCTTATCTCATATTCATTATTAGAATATACATGTATTGGGTGTCATTTCTCTTTTACTGAGTTGATTTTTTTGTCTTTTCTCTCTATCTCTACCTCTCATGTTTTCTATTTATCATTATTGGTATGGATATACTCAACCATTACTGGGATTTGGTTGCAAATTTTGTTTCTAATATTGATTCTAGAAATATCATCAGTGATTTTGGTGGATAATATACTTGGGTTCATTGATCATGTTCAGCGGTCAGGATTGGAGATCTAGAGTTGATCCCTATAATCTTTTTTATTTTCCTAGTTTTTACTATTTGGGATATCTATTCTAATTAGACACATTTTTTTTCTAATTATAAACTTTATACAATGGTACCCTCATTTATTCCCTAGAGTTGTCACATGCATGATTATACTCTAGATGTACTATCTTTTATTATTCATATGCACTATTTCATGGGGACATCAAGGGTGTATGAATATTAGTACATTAGAAGAAGGTCTCTAATTTCATTTATTAAATCTCAATTCGTATCACCATCCTCTGGCCTATCAAATATTGACTTGGGGTTATGAAGTATCGACCTTCTTCCATCTAGGCGGGCCATAGTGGGTCGGGTCGTTATAGAGTGGTATCAAAGAAGTTCATTCCTTGGGTTGATTTTTTGATTTTTCCCCCTATAATGAATTGGTTGGGATATAGGGTAATGGTGTCAAAATGTTTTAAGTGTAGCTTATAGGAAAAAGAACCTTGTTTCTCTATTGTGTACAACATATCCATACACTATGAATTTTCTTACCTTATTGTCAAGTCAGTATATCGAGAAATTGGTTGTAGGGAACAATGTTACATGCATTATATAGGATTGAGACATTTGACTACCATTCTTGGGTCAAATACCCATATATATGTTCATCTGAATTTTGTATATCTTGATTACTTTTAGGAATTCTCTATGAAGATAGACACCTAGGTGGCCAATATAGCATCATGATGACAATGTGATAAATGATAAGGCATCAATTCATGGGGAATCTCATGAGGCATTTCATCAATAAGGAATGGTATCATAAACCCTGCGTTTTGATCATCATTTATTATCGGTAGTTTAGGATGATGATGATCACAAGATTAGAACACTATACAAGGTCCATTGTTAGAGACCACTATGGTTCCTCATCAACCCAGATCCCCAGGTAGATGAAGACTTGATTGAGTTCATGATTAGATTCTTCAGGCTCATTTGGACCCTGTTAGATTAGATTATTGCAGTAGAAACCATTCTTTTCTAAGTAATTGTAGGGCACTAGTGGAGTATGGTGACATAGACTTGTGATGAGATGAAAATCTCATGGACCCAATTCCAACATACATTTCTTATGGAGTATTATTCTTCATTCATGTGCATAGTTAAGACCTAAAAGCTTCATTATTTGTATTTGAGTGATATTAAAGTAGTTGAGTATGTCATGAGTTTAACTAACCATACATGATACACCATCAATATATTGAATGATGGATTTATCTAAGTGAGTAAGTTCTAATAGGGGATATATAGAGACATATGGGCTAGTGTATTCCACTTATGTTGATTAAACTATACTACAGTTCTAGAGAAGACTTTATAGACTAGGCCATTCCTTTTAAGAAGGATATTGATCTTGCAAAGATAACATTTAAAATCATGAGATAAAAATGGTAAAACCATATAAATTTCCATATTCTTAAATTGATACAATTACATGAATTGATTTCTATAAATAATATTTAAATATAAAATTTAGGAATATTTTTTATTGTGATATTGATAAAAATATTTTTAGTCATTTTTCTATTTGTAAGAAATATCATGAAATCAATTAAAGTATTCAAGTAATGCACCATAGATTAAAAAAAATGATCAAAATGAATCTTATAATACTTTAAGTTAAACATCATGATTTTTATATGTATTAGGACTAATTTATAAGCAAGACATTCCATAGATTAAATAGAATTTTGAATGCAATTTATTACCTTAGAAAAATGTTGAAGAATCTTGTTGTTGTTGAAATTGTATATGGAGCTCTACCCATGATGTGTCTTGCCAATAAATAAATAGTTGATAAAATGACGTACTTTAATTAATAAAAATTTGAAAAAAATATTGGTTCGTTATATAAATAAAAACTAAAGTTAGAGAATACTCCCTGAAGATGAGGATTCAAATAAAAAAGTTGTTTCATTTAAATAAAATACGACTATTTTTAGAAACACTTATGTTGATTAATCACATTAATGTTTGAATTAAATATCCTATTTTACAAAATACTTTTAATAAATTATGTAAAGACCCGGAAATTTCAAGGAAATTTTTTTCTTAATTTTCTTTGGAATTTTACAAGAACACAGTTTCTGACGGCACCTGATTCCGAGGCCCGGTGTGCCCGGAATCAATTTCCGAAGTTTGGCTCGGGTACGTTCAGTGAACGAACGAGCGGGACATTCTAACTTTTGAACCGGTGCCCGGAATCGAATTCCGAGGGCACCGATGAACTCGCAGCACCAATATTTGCTTAAGGAGACCTTTTCTGAGGTTGCGTTTTATGCGGGTTGAGAGTTAGTTTTGGGGTAAATTAAATGAAGTTAAATAAATTGTGGAAACAAAATTTATTTTTATCCATGTTGGTTTTTTCCTCCCAAAGGGAGTTAGAGGTGGGACCCACATCCACTTAACCTCCCTTGAGAGGATTAAGTGTGGTGGGGCCCACACGAACCCTAACTCTTCAACTCCCCTTAAAACTCCCAATAACTCCTCTCTTATTAATTTGACAACTTGTGTTATTAAATAAGATGAGTGTCTTAATTTCAAACTTTTGAAATTCAAAGTGGTTTAGTTGTGTAAATAAAATAAGCCTTAGACTTATTTTATTTTGGTTAGTTCCTTTTGCCACCTTGTGAAGTTTGGGAAGCTTTCTTCTTCTTCTTCAAACACGACGAAGAACTCGAAGAACACTTAGGCTCCAACGAAGAACGCCGTCACGATAATAAGAGAAAGACATTCCGTCTCTTCTCTTCTTCGCAGCCGGTGTGTTTCTGAATATCGACGACACCGCTTCTATTGATCTTCTTCCCGTGTCAACGAAAGGAGACGCCGCTTCCTCCTCGGGCTTTCTCCGTCAGCTTACGAAGCTACTCCATCGACGTACCTCTTCGAACGCACCTCGACGTCAACGGAATCGACGTACGATTACCGCGACGCCCGACCTCCGCGACACTTGTCTTTCGGGGTTTGTTGACATGCTCCGCTCTTGAAACCGAGGTAGGGGAATTTTGTTATTTATTAAATTATTCCGTTCATGATTCTAGCATGTTGAACATCGTGGTTAATCGAATAAATGTTTTCGTTTAACGAGAGGGGGCCAGACCGCACAAGCACGACTTAACCCCCTCCTTTGTTCATGATTGTTTCTTGCGGATGGAACGGGATGGCGTGGTGTCATCGCACCACGCGGGTATCACACGGCAAGTATTGCGCGGCGCCGTCGCGCCGCGCCGTGGAAAGAAATTCAAGAACGTGACGCCGTCGCGTCGCGTCGAAGGAAGTTGAAGGCGCCACGAACGGGGTGAGGCCGCAGAGGAGGGGCGCGGTGCCGTCGCACCGCGCTGGACGGCAAAGGCCGCGGCCGGTTCCGGGCCGCGGCGGATCAAGATGATCGGTGGCCAGCCGAGCCGCCAGTGTCGGAAGCCGGAAGGGGACCAACCTTTGCCAGTCCTGTTGAGAGGGAGCCGGCCGGCCAGGTCGGGCCGGCCGGAAGGGAGAAACCCTGGGGAATTAAATTCCCCCGGCCAGTTGAACGGCCCCCCATAATGAGGGGGGGCCATGATTTCACAAAAGGGGGGCAGGCGCCCCCCGTTTTTTTCAATCAGCTCGGCCGAAGCCGAGCTGGCAGCGCGCCCAGCGCGCTGCCCTGAGCCGGACCGGTGCCTGGCTGGTCTTTCGGGCCGGGACGGGCCGGGCCGACCCTGTCCGGGGCGGGTCGACCCGGTTCGGGCCAACCGGGGGGTCTCGGGCCGGGTCGGCCCGGGCCCGAAACCCCCGATACCGAACTGTTTAGGTTCAAATGCCCATAACTCGGGCTACATACCTCCAAACGACGCGCCGTCAGCGGCGATGCGATCCTTGGATCGAGACGGTCGTTTAGGTATATCGCACTCAAGGTTTCGGAATACTTTGAGTTCGTCCAGGTTGGTTCGTACACGAAACCAACCGGGCCCTCGGAGCGGAAACACTCATATCTTGAGCTACGAACGTCCGATTGACGTGTTGTCAGCTTTGTTGAGTTCCTCTTAGTGAGACGAATCTTTTGGAATACTCCGCACGAGGTTTGGACGTAGGTGGAGTACGGTCGGGTTGGTTTTGCCTTAAAAACAAACGGGGCCCCTGGGACGAAAAGGCCAATAACTCTCAGACCGGGCGTCCGATCGACGCGCCGTCTACGACGTTGAGTTCCTGTTGACGATACGGAACTTTCGGATACATCAACTCTGGACTATGTGATAGTTGATGTATCAGCCTCACGGCTCGTGGAGCGGACCCTCCCGAACGAGCTTGCTGTGTGCGGGAACCCTAGTGCTGGCTGTGACTGTGACGATGACGATTGTGCAGAGATCCTCAGTGGACTGCGACGATGAAGACAGCTGGTCTTGTATCCTATGTGGGTCCTAGCTGTGATGGTCTTGTATCCTATGTGGGTCCCATCATAGATGAGTCAATACTGGTCTTGTATCCTATGTGGGTCCCAGTATAGATGAATCAATGAAGACAGCTGGTCTTGTATCCTATGTGGGTCCTAGCTGTGCTGGTCTTGTATCCTATGTGGGTCCCAGCCTAGATGATTCAATACTGCTCTTGTATCCTATGTGGGTCCCAGTATAGATGAATCAATGAAGACAGCTGGTCTTATATCCTATGTGTGTCCTAGCTGTGCTGGTCTTGTATCCTATGTGGGTCCCACCTTTGATGGTTCAGTGCTGGTCTTGTATCCTATGTGGGTCCCAACATAGATGAAATAATGAAGACAACTGGTCTTGTATCCTATGTGGGTCCCATCTTAGATGATACAGTATCTATGTCTGATCATCTCTTTCACCTTTTCGATGATGTATACCTGTGTGAGCTGAATCTTGTTGCTTTCCTGTGTGGATTGTGTTGTGCTATCCTGTGTGGATTACGTTTGCTTTCCTGTGTGGAATACGTATACTTTCTTGTGTGGAATGAGTTGTGCTTGGGCTCGGAGGTTGGAGCGTATTGAAATGATGACTTAGGTATATGTATGGGCATATACCTAAGCAGTGTCGGTTGTTACTTCGTGATTGTATCTTTCCTTTGTGGTTTATCCTATGTGGATTTTGGGAGACCTTCGGGGGTCTCGGGGTCCAAACTGAGTAGCTTATACTCACCCCTGCACGGGCTATGCCCGCACTACGTTGTGTTGGTTACAGATGACGGACAACGTTGATCATGGTTGAGGCTTGCATAGCAGGACGGTACCTGGAGGTGGACCACTGGGCGGGACGTGCTCGGAGCGGACGGCGGGACCCGAGGAGCAGAGGAGCTATCTGTACCTATCCTTCAGGTGGGATTTCTAGTGGACAGCTCGGTGTAGCGGCTTTACATTTCAGTTGCTATTTCCCTTTCGATTTGTACTTTACTTTTAGTTTGGGTTTGTATACTGGCCCACTTACTTCCGCACTTACATTTGTACTCAGTTTTTACTTAGTGTTTACCTTTTTCAGCTTTCTTACTCTGTGGTGCTTGTTTAATTTACAAAGGCAATCCCTTCCCTTTTTACCGGGATTACGCCTTGGTGCTAGTCGCTAGCCCCTGGCCTATGGAAGGCGGGCTTGGGGTAGTCATGGCACGGGCCCCGAGGACGGGTCGTGACAAATTGGTATCAGAGGAGTTCGGTTCTACCGCGAACTCTGATCTTTTCTATGTGAAGCAATAGTGTTTTGCGTATTGAGTGTGGTTATCAGTCCAGGGAGTCCAGTGTTGGTGCGGCGGCCGACGTATCCATACAGCAGGACCCTGACTTCATATTTCCGACTTAATGCACGAAAACATTGATTGCGTGTGTGTTTCAAGTTTTCTTTGTGATTACTTGTGTCAGCTCACCAGATATATTGTTTGACCGTGGCGCACCTGATTCATTTTCAGGATGGCCCCACGACAGCAGTCAGCTAGGGTTCTGAGAGTCGAGCGTGACGACAGCCCACCGAGCGATGAGGCCTCGGTGCAAGGCTCTTTGTCAGCAGAGGCACCGACGGTACCTTTACCCGCCGAGCCACCGATGCTACCAGCCCCAGCCGCTGACAATGCACGTCTCCTTAGCGCGCTGCACGAGTTTCAGCATCAGCAACCGCCTAGGTTCCGCGGGGAGACGGACCCCATGCAGCCGAGGACTGGCTGGAGGTAGTCGTACGAGTTTTCAGGGTAGTGATGACACCAGCAGACCTCATGGTGATCCTCGCAGCGAGCATACTGCACGCAGCAGTGGGATGATGGTGGAGCTTGATGCTCCAGGTGCACGATGAGGCATCTCTTCTCTGGACAGACTTTGAGAGCATATTTTGCTCCGAGTTCATCCCAGCCACCCTCCGTGAGGTGCGCATTCAGGAGCTTCTTCAGCTGCGGCAGGGCAGCTTGATAGTGGCCCAATACTCGGCGAGATTTACTGATCTCTAACGCTACTCCACAGATATGGTACGGGACCCGTTCTTCCAGGACCGGACCTTCGAGCAGGGACTTAGGCATGAGATCAGGGCTTCGATGATCTCTCTCAATATTCTGACGTAGGCAGAGGTGTTGGAGAGAGCCCTTCTAGTAGAGAGTTTTCTCGCCGAGCAGGCTCCAATGACAGGGCCCTCTGGAGGACGGCCCGTAGAAGGGTCTTCTGCAGTTGGCAATGGACAGGTGACACAGAGGTCCAAATGGGCCAGACCATCAGATGGGCAGTCAATGGATGAAGATTCGGTTGTGCGGGCCACATGAAGAAGAGCCAGCTACATGAGGGGCAAGCATTGCTACACATGCAGTGGGTGAGGTCACATGGCTCGAGACTGCCCGACTCGTCCTACAGATGAGCAGCAGGTGGTAGAGGGACCTCCCAGACAGAGGTTCGGCAATGGAGGTCCGCAGAGTGCAGGCGGAAGAGGCAGAGGAGCTGGCCGAGTAGCAGATGGTGGGCGACACTTCGAGGTGTTGCCACCGCCACCACCAGGAGGTCCGCCCCAACCACAGGAAGTTGGTGGACATGGGAGAGCTTAGCTTCAGGCAGCTGAGGCCTTCGATCATGGAGCTCTAGGAGCAAATGGATAGTAGCGGAACTAGTGGATATGTCCTTTGTACTTCTAGTTCCTTGTTGCTATTGTGTAGCATCTTTGTTTTATGAGCTGCAATAATAAAATACGCACACCCTTGGGATGTTTTCATTCCTGTCCTCTTTTGTGTTGTTACTAAGAGGTTTCAGTTTTGACTGTTGACTTGACCCTCACATATGAGACATCTACTGGAGGAGACCCAGTTACCACACACTGATGCCGACAGTGTGACTCAACCCTTGGAGGTGAGAGTAACAGTTGGATCTCTTGGTAGTAGCATCGAGGCCTTACGACGTCATCCTTGGTATGGATTAGTATCATCCATGTCAGGATTGACTGTATTAGGTAAAGAACATGGTTCATCCAGGGGATGAGACCCGATTTCTCTTATCGGAGATGAAGAAATCTCAGCAACTCTTGTAGGACCAGGGAGGTCCAAGTCATCCATGAGTGGATGGGGACGACTCAAAACCGGTAATAGTCTTGTGCTGACAGGAGGAGGAGCCCACTAGAGTTCGAGGATGGTGACCATGTCTTCATGTGGGTCTCACCTTGACGAAGCTTTACAGAGATTTGTCCAAGGTGGCAAGTTGCCTCCATGCTTCATCGGACCCTTCCGGGTCCTCAGCAGGATTGGCGAGGTGGCTTACCGCCTAGCTCTACCGCCTTGTATCCCTAGTTTGTGTTGAAGCTTTACGGGGACGTAAAGCCCTGTGGTGGGAGTAATGTAAAGACCCGGAAATTTCAAGGAAATTTTTTTCTTAATTTTCTTTGGAATTTTACAAGAACTCAGTTTCTGACGGCACCTAATTCTGAGGCCCGGTGTGCCCGAAATCAATTTCCGAAGTTTGGCTCGGGTACGTTCAGTGAACGAACGAGCGGGAATTTCTAACTTTTGAACCGGTGCCCGGAATCGAATTCCGAGGGCACCGATGAACTCGCAGCACCGATATTTTCTTAAGAGGACCTTTTCCGAGGTTGCGTTTTATGCGGGTTGAGAGTTAGTTTTGGGGTAAATTAAATGAAGTTAAATAAATTGTGGAAACACAATTTATTTTTATCCATGTTGGTTATTTCCTCCCAAAGGGAGTTAGAGGTGGGACCCACATCCACTTAACTTCCCTTGAGAGGATTAAGTGTGGTGGGGCCCACATGAACCCTAACTCTTCAACTCCCCTTAAAAATCCCAATAACTCCTCTCTTATTAATTTGACAACTTGTGTTATTAAATAAGATGAGTGTCTTAATTTCAAACTTTTGAAATTCAAAGTGGTTTAGTTGTGTAAATAAAATAAGCCTTAGACTTATTTTATTTTGGTTAGTTCCTTTTGCCACCTTGTGAATTTTGGGAAGCTTTCTTCTTCTTCTTCAACCACGACAAAGAACTCGAAGAACACTTAGGCTCCGAAGAAGAACGCAGTCACCATAAGAAGAGAAAGACGTGTCGTCTCTTCTCTTCTTTGCAGCCGGTGTGTTTCCGAAGATCGATGACGCTGCTTCTATCGATCTTCTTCTCGTGTCAACGAAAGGAGACGTTGCTTCCTCCTCAGGATTTCTCCGTCAGCTTAAGAAGCTACTCCATCGATGTACCTCTTCGGATGCACCTCAACATCAATGGAATCGACGTACGATTACCGCGACGCCCGACCTCCGCGACGCTTGTCTTCCGCGGTTTGTTGACGTGCTCTGCTCTTGAAACCGAGTTAGGGGAATTTTTTTATTTATTAAATTATTCAGTTCTTGATTCTAGCATGTTGAACATCGTGGTTAATCGAATAAATGTTTTTGTTTAACGAGAGGGGGGAGGACCGCACAAACACGGCTTAACCCCCTACTTTGTTCATGAATGTTTCTTATGGATGGAATGGGATGGCATGGTGCCGTCGCACCACGCGGGTATCACACGGCAAGTATTGCGCGGCGCCGTCGCGCCGCGCCGTGGAAAGAAATTCAAGAGCGCGACGCCGTCGCGTCGCGTCGAAGGAAGTCGAAGGCGCCGCGGCCGGAGCGGGGCCACGGTGGAGGGGTGTGGTGCCATCGCACCGCGCCAGACGGCAAAGGCCGCGGCCGGTTCCGGGCCGCGGCGGATCAAGATGACCGGTGGCCAGCCGGGCCGCCGGTGTCGGAAGCCGGAAGGGGACTGGCCTTTGCCGGTCCCGTTGAGAGGGAGCCGGCCGGCCAGGTCGGGCCGACCGGAAGGGAGCAACCCCGGGGAATTAAATTCCCCCGACCAGTTGAATGACCCCCCATAATGAGGGGGGCCGCAATTTCACAAAAGGGGGGCAGGCGCCCCCCGTTTTTTTTCAATCAGCTCGGCCGAAGACGAGATGGCAGCGCGCCCAGCGCGCTGCGCTGAGCCGGACCAGCGCCTGGCCGGTCTACTGGGCCGAGCCGGGCCGACCCTGTCCGGGGCGGTTCGACCCAGTTCGGGCCAACCGGGGGGTCTCGGGCCGGGTCGGCCCGGGCCCGAAACCCCCGATACCGAACCGTTTAGGTTCAAATGCCCATAACTCGGGCTACGGACCTCCAAACGACGCGCTGTCAGCGGAAATGCGATCCTTGGATCGAGGCGGTCGTTTCGGTATATCGCACTCAAGGTTTCGGAATACTTTGAATTCGGTCGGGTTGGTTCGTACACGAAACCAACCGGGCCCTCGGAGCGAAAACACTCATATCTTGAGCTACGGACATCTGATTGACGTGCCGTCAGCTTTGTTGAGTTCCTCTTAGTGAGACGAATCTTTTGGCATACTCCGCCCGAGGTTTGGACGCAGGTGGAGTACGGTGGGGTTGGTTTTTCCTTAAAAACCAACAGGGCCCGTAGAACGAAAAAGCCAATAACTCTCAGACCGGGCGTCCGATCGACGCGCCGTCTACGACGTTGAGTTCCCGTTGACGATACAGAACTTTTGGATACATCAACTCTGGACTATGTGAAAGTTGATGTATCAGCCTCTCAGCTCGTGGAGCGGACCCTCCCGAACGAGCTTGCTGTGTGCGGGAACCCTAGTGCTGGTTGCGACTGCGACTGTGACGACGAAGATTGTGCAGAGATCCTCAGTGGACTGCGAAGATGAAGACAGCTGGTCTTGTATCCTATGTGGTTCCTAGCTGTGCTGGTCTTGTATCCTATGTGGGTCCCAGCTTAGATGATTCAATACTGGTCTTGTATCCTATGTGGGTCCCAGTATAGATGAATCAATGAAGGCAACTGGTCTTGTATCCTATGTGGGTCCTAGCTGTGCTGGTCTTGTATCCTATGTGGGTCCCAGCCTAGATGATTCAATACTGGTCTTGTATCCTATGTGGGTCCCAGTATAGATGAATCAATGAAGACAGCTGGTCTTGTATCCTATGTGGGTCCTAGCTGTGCTGGTCTTATATCCTATGTGGGTCCCAGCTTTGATGGTTCAGTGCTGGTCTTGTATCCTATGTGGGTCCCAGCATAGATGAAACAATGAAGACAACTGGTCTTGTATCCTATGTGGGTCCCAGCTTAGATGATACAGTATCTATGTCTGATCATCTCTTTCACCTTTTCGATGATGTATACCTGTGTGAGTTGAATCCTGTTGCTTTCCTGTGTGGATTGTGTTGTGCTATCCTGTGTGGATTACGTTTGCTTTCCTGTGTGGAATACATATACTTTCCTGTGTGGACTGAGTTGTGCTTGGGCTCGGAGGTTGGAGCGTATTGAAATGATGACTTAGGTATATGTATGGGAATATACCTAAGCAGTGTCGGTTGTTACTTCGTGATTTTATCTTTCCTTTGTGGTTTATCCTATGTGGATTTTGGGAGACCTTCGGGGGTCTAGTGGTCCCAACTGAGTAGCTTATACTCACCCCTGCACGAGCTATGCCCGCACTACGTTGTGTTGGTTGTAGATGACGGACAACGTTGATCGTGGTTGAGGCTTGCAGAGCAGGACGGTACCTGGAGGTGGACCACTGGGCGGGACGTGCTCGGAGCGGACGGCGGGACCCGAGGAGCAGAGGAGCTATCTGTACCTACCCTTCAGGTGGGATTTCCAGTGGACATCTCGGTGTAGCGGCTTTACTTTTCAGTTGTTGTTTTCCCTTTCGAGTTGTACTTTACTTTCAGTTTGGGTTTGTATACTGGCCCAATTACTTCCGCACTTACGGCTGTACTCAGTTTTTACTTAGTGTTTACCTTTTTCCGCTTGCTTACTCTGTGATGCTTGTTTACTTTACAAAGGCAATGCATTCCCTTTTTACCGGGATTACGCCTTGGTGCTAGTCGCCATCCCCTGGCCTATGGAAGGCGGGCTTGGGGTAGTCACGGCATGGGCCCTGAGGACGGGTCGTGACAAATTATTAAATCAACCATAGGATTCCAAACATAATTTTTAATGGATAATCACAAGGATGACTGATAATATAAAGTTAAACTCAAATATATTTATGTATTCAATAAAATGTTTTAAGAGTGAAAACAGGAGGTACAAATTATTATTAAATATATTAAATTTAATCAAGAAATTAAATATAAGAAATATAACCAAAATGAAAAATGAGAATTAATGGCTTGATGGAGTTGTATAGAAGAATATGATTCGGGTGATGAAATTTGAAGTGAGAAATTGGCTATCTAATGCTTGATTGCATAATATATAAATGAGGTCTGTAGTAAATTTTATTTTTGTTCATATTATTATAGATTATAATAAACTAATATCAATTATTTAATTAGAAAAAATGAAAAAATATTTTGAAGTTTTATAATATGAAAAAAATTAAAAGGATAAAACGAGGAAATTCATAAATTAAAAAATAAACTAAATCATGAAAATGTAGTGTCTAAAATTACTATTTACTATTCACGTGAAAAAAATCCATGATTTAGAGTATTCATAATAATATATTGAAAATATTAATAGATAAATTATTTGTTCCTATGAAAAATTATATACTTTTGTTCATAGTCGGGAAAAATATGACAACATAAATATAATTATGAAACCAAATAATGAAAGACGAGGATTAAGAAATAATAATAAAATATCCAAGTACTATAAAACAATATTTTGTTAACAGATCTAAAGGAATTATATTTAAGATTACATGATTCAGTAATGGAAGTAATGAAAACTATGAAAGTGATTTTTCATTAATATTTCATCAATATATAGTGCACATTGAAAAAAAATTTATACAAATTTATCTTATAACATAATAGAAAATGATTGTTTAAAATATGGGTGGGTAACAATAATTCATATACTAACATGAGTGGACCCAAAATAGCATTGGTACTAAAATATTTTTTAAATAAAATAATATGTTAGGAAACATTCCTATTTAATGTCAGAGATACATGATACTTGGGTAGTGGCTGATATACTCACATAACTATAGATCCATTAATATTTTAATCATATAATAAATTTGAATAATTCATCATGAAATTTAGTCAAAACCTAAAAGGAAAAGTAATGGAATTTAAGGAAGTTTGTATTTTTATCAATTTTTTAATTACTAAATTTTTAGACATTATTAGTTTTAGAAAAGAAATAATTTTTATTTTAAAATTATATAATTATGGAATGAGTGTGAAATTTTATGATAATAAATGTTTAGTTTCCAAAAATTAATCTTTTTTATTTTATACTATTAAGAAATATAATATCTATATTATTGATTTTCCTGAGTTGAATAAAAACATATTTAGTGTCTTAATGATACATAAATAAATTATATATTATATAATTAGAGGACATGACATGTGAATTTTTAGATATTGAATTTTTTTTAAATAATGGTCATGTATTGTAGTGAGCTAATTTTAAAGTCATAATAATTTTACACGTGATTATTTTTTAAAAGGTAAAAAAATAGAAAATAAGGTTTAGGTATCTAAATGTCGTCAAAACTAATAAAATATATGCCTTATTCCTATATAATTAGTCTTTCCTATTAATATTGAGGGTTTGGAATATTTGAAATGATTTTATGTGATTGATGATGATTTTAATAAGATTTAATTAGACATATTTTACCTTTTTTATCATAATAGTGAAATATTATATCCAATTATTTATTTTTAGACCATTTAAACATAAAAATGGTTATCTAATTATATACATTAAAAAATAGATATGAATTTCTAAATATTTCAAAAATAATTGGAAAGAAAATGGACATAGTCAAAAAGTTAATTCACAAAGAACACCACAAAAATGGAATTATTGAAAGAAAAATATAAAATATCATATAAAAATTTATATAAATATCTAAAATCGATATAATTTACTGATATATATTTATGATTATTATATTTATACAATTTTTTATATTTTAGATGAAATTAAACTATTGCTTTAGCCAAAATCTTTTAATGGAAAGAAACCAAATTTTTTATCGTAATGTTTTTATTTCAAATATTAAGGATACCTTGAATAAATTTGATTCTAAATGTGTAGAATGATTTTTTCTAGGGAATTGTTGTAAAACATAATTTTATAGGCTATATAATAAAATAATAATGATAATAGAAGAGTTTTTCCCATTATATTTATTGATGATAATTAAAAAAACAATTCAGATTTAGAGAATTTTGAAGATGATTTGAAAGCATTTAATCAGGGTTGGGAAAAACCTCAAGATATTAATATAATTTTTGAGGTGGATAATACTCCTCATTTTGATCCCAATTTATGTAAAATTCATAAAGAGACCCAAATTTACTAAGTAATTGGCACATAATTTATATAATTTAAACATGAATACTAGTTTTTTTAGTTTTTATAAAATATATTATTTTATTTTTGATTTATTGACAAATATTTTTTTGAGTTCTTTTAATAATGATAATGGGATTTTTCTAAGAAAGATGAACATTAATTTTTTGAAAGAAATAGTGTTTTTTAGTTGAACCACATAATGAAAAAAAATTATTTGAACTAAATATATTTATGGAATAAAATGGATGCATCTCACAAAATTTCAAGAATTAATATAGTCTTGTAGATAAATATTATTTTCAATAACAATGTATTGATTTTAAAAAATATTTTCGACATATTTAAAGGATTTATTTTATTATAATTTTATATGATTTTATGCATTTTCAAAGTTTTAAATCATTTTCATAGAAATTTTAATTTTATTTTCAAATGTTTTTATTTATAATGAAATTTATTTTAATAAAGCACCATGTTTTGAAAATGAATATTTTCATAATCTAGTTTTTATGTTATCAAAATCTTTAAATGGTATTAATCTAATGTTTATCAAAAGGGTTTCAAATGATATTTTATTTATTCAAATTTAAATTGATGATTGTGTTTTTGAATCTTCAAGTTAATTATTTTTTAATATAATTTTTAATAGGATTGAAAGTGAGTTTGATATGAGTTTAATGGGAAAAAAATTTAATTTTGTCCTCAAATTAATCAAATAAATGATATAATATTTTTTAATCAAAGTAAATAAGATAAAGACATATTTAAGAGGTTTTTATTTATTGAAGTCAATGTTTTTGAAAAATAATGAGTAATAATAATATGTTAGATTTAGATGAATCTGTTCTAAATAAATTGTCGACATTTTCTTAGTTTAAATAAATCTGGTATTTTTTTATTTCTATGTTTTTTAGAGGAATGGTTTGTAATTTATTATATTTTACTACCTTGAGACCCGAAATTATATTTAATGATTTTTAAGTGAATTATTTCAATTTTATCCAAAGGTATCTCAAACAAAATATAGTAAATGATTTTCATGGTATATTTATGGGGCTATAAATTCTATAATATTTAATTATAGACAGTACTATTTTATTTCATTAGTTATTTTGATTCCGATTTTAGAGGATGTAGAATTTATAGAAAATAAATTTAGGTATTTTTAAAATTCTTTGTAAAATTTTATTACCCTAGAGTTCATGGAAAAAAATTATTTTTCTATATATAATACTCAAACGAAATATATTTCTATTGAATCATGTTGTTCTAAATCATTATGGATTAAATAAAATTTTTCTAAATATTGAATAATGTTTTAAAATATTCTTATTTTTTTTTGAAAATTATTTTGTTATTTCAATTTTAAATAATCCTTTGATACATTATTGAATAAGGAATAATGATATGTGATTTTATTTGGTTATAGATTAATAATATTGATGTAGAACCCAATTTTTTTTGTACTTTTCCATTATTCTCTGTATATTGATCCTATTTAATATTGGAGATATGTTTGGGAAGTTTCCATGTTTTTTTTGTTTTTTTAAGGTGAAATTGTTGATAAAGTTTATTTTAAAACATGTAATATCTTTAGGAAACCATGAATCATTTTCTACGAGTCACTGGGTAGGTGCATAGTTGGTGGATAATTTGTCTAAACTGTGAGAGTTCCCAGACGGAACCATGTAAAGTAAAATAAAAAAAAGGATCAAGGACACATAGTGTTTATAAAAATGTAAGATAACTAGGTGTGATGTTGGATTGAGGTAGTATAACCACATAGTTAGGGCATAGTTTACTAAAAAGTTCAACCAAACCATTTGATGTGTAATAATTAATCAAAAAAAATTAGTTTTTAACACATTTTAAATTCCCAAAACCCTCATTTCCTCCATGTATATTAGGTTCTTGAAATTACCTCCCTTATAAAGATATTTTGGTGTTTCAATTTGATACCATGTTTTCCTTAATCAAATTGATGTGCATAAAACATCTGGATTCACCGGTAAGTCATGGTTTCTATCTCTCTCCATATATCAACTCATTTTCTCTTACCTGGATTATGATATATAGTCCTAAATGGAAAGATCTATATTCTATTTTTATGATATTGATTAGAGCACACATCATCTAATAAAGTAATAATATCCATGGATGGATTTATATGATCTAAGAACCATTCCTCATTTTCTGTAATCATTGAAAGGTAGGTGTCTTTAGTCTCATATCTAATTGTCTTTTAAATCAAAGGAAAAGTTTTGATTAAATTGTTTTCTTGAAATTAGTGTGAAATAATTTTTTCACTATTAATGGAAACCCCAGTTGGCTAAGGAATTGGAAATTTTGGAAATTTGGATTGATTTCAGAAAACAACTTTCTTTATATTTATAAAATAAGGGTTAAAAATTATTCAATGGTATTTATAAACCTAAGGTTTTTTGAGAAATATTTTTCAAAAATTATTTGTTTTCATATGAAATGATTTGTAAATGGTTTTAGAATACATGTTTTTCATGAGTTTACTACTTTCGACGTGACCATGTAGAATGGGCGTGTAATATTGGGGTTTTGAGAAATGACCCAGAATATTGGTCACGTGTTGTTGGGCTACAAAGATATTGTTCACCTAGTAAGAACTTTATGGATTGATGAGTGGACACTTATGATCATGGAAAACTCACTTGGAATTAATTTATGTGTGTGTGTGTGTGGAATCATGGTAATGATCATTAAGAATTATGTGTAAGGGTTTAAAGTTTTGTTTATTATTTTCAATGTAATTTCTTGGGGTTTTGATAAAGATACATATGGATTTGTTATAAATTACTTATATTTTATTCGTTAATTTTTTATATAAAATGTGATAACATGTTTCTTCCAGGTGTCATGAGTTTGGAAGTCTTTGGGGAAATCATACTAAACATACACTCACACAATGCTTGATTATTTTGTTACGTTTATAGATTTTATATATCTGGATACAAGAAAGGTGAAGCTATCATATTTCTCCAGTGATGTATCTTGATACCTTAATATTTCCAAGTGAAGTTGGAGATTAGAGATGGATAGATGGAGGCTTTTATGGGTTATTGAATTGTTATCCGATTGGTCTTGTTAATTGTTTTTCAAGATTTTTTCATCACTATATTAATGTTGTTTTTTGGGTTGTATTTAATAATTTATGGTATTTTCATTAATCATATATATTTTAATTTATATTTACCATTTATTATTATCTTTCTGTTTATCTTGTAATTGATAAATTCATCCCACAATGTTCTTTAAATACCTTAGAAATCATTTCATACCATTGGTTTATTAGGTACGTCACATTGTGATAGTAACTCCACCATCACATTTTATGAAAATGAGGAGGGTGGGATGTTAAAAATAGTATTAGATTTGTTCTGTAATTGAGTTTTAAACGGTTTTTTTTGGACCATGAATTGGAAATAGTATTAGTCTTTATCAGTTCATCCGTTTTCTTGGGTTGGTAGCAATGAGATTGGAATTTCAAAACATTAAATTTAAACCATAAAAAGAAATATCTAATATTTTTATGCTAAATATCAGGTTACCTAGGTATTTAGGTACAAAACTGTTTAAGAAAATTTTATTTGAGTTTCTATCTCATCACCATGGGTCTTTCCAATGGGGATATGATATTTGGAATTTTTGGTAAGACATACCATTTGGAATGTTTTGATCAAATTTGGTGTTATGTTTTTTTAAAAATTGCTAACTTGTTAATAATTTGGAATAAAAAAATTATTTTAAAAATGATAATATAAGAAAAGTGAAATAATTATTTCTAATGGTGATTTGAAATGTATTAAAACTTCAGTTTCTAGTGAGTAGACTATAATGGATGTTTTATTGTGGTTATAGGTAATGGAACCAGTTAGATGTCCTAAGAATCAACCAACAACGGTTTTTGGGAATGTGGATTCACTTGAACTGTATCTAATTCATCAATTGGTTCAATGCATCATTTATTATTTTCAAGATATTTATAAAGGGAACTATAATGACAAGCCTCAACTATTAGAAAATTTGTATTGGTTACAAAAATATGAATCTACCCATCTTCTCAGGGGATTTAGAACCTTTGAAAGAAGACGTATGGATGAATAAGATGAATCAAATCATTGATTTCTTGGATCCTTGATCAATTTGATATTTAAGATATAAACCTACATGCTCAAAGATCTAGCACTCCAATGGTGGGATTTATCTATCCAAGCTAAACTTCAACAAGCCATTACATTAAAATATTTTTATAAATTTATTCCTGAAAAATTTTATCTTCTTGTATTTTTTTAATGGTTGGGTCTAAAGCCTCATTTACTATTAAATCAATGCAAAGACCTCTTTAACTAGGTAGAGGGAGACCCATTACATAGCCCGAAGGCCCAGTGGGAATTTAGGCCGTTACATGGCCCGTAGGCCCAATGTTTTGGCCCAAGGCCCATTCTATGAATAGTACTACTATAGTACCCGCCTACTATAGTACCCGCCACTACTATAGTGATTTTTCGCCACTATAGTGCCCATTGTTGCTACAGTGCCGCTGCTGCTATAGTGTCTCCACTACCACAGTCCTACTATAGTACCTGGGCCCACTGCTGATAAATAGTGATATTCTGAATAATACTAAATATCTCTAGAAATAAACTCTGAGGAAGCATATTTTTCCCCGTTGGAACTACTTGAAACTCTAATTCTAGTAAAAATCAATAGTTGGACACCTACTTATAATGTGGGGGATATCATAAAATCAATCCCTAGGTTCCATAAAATTTCATCCTAAACCAAAACTAAAACCCTTAAATTTGTAATGTTGTTCTATTTAGCATATCAATTGTGATTTTATAGTGAAACCTCTATAATGTGCGAACTCTAAAAAGATGTGACATCTCCAACATTATTTTCAAAGTACTCCAAATCAAGGATCTAGGATTACAAATCATTTTTCTCAGAAATATTATAATTCAATGGCGGTGAAATCATAAAAATAACTCAAATCCATATAACAAAGTGATTCATAGTGAATCTCAGAACCCCAATAATCCTTAGTAATACAAATCTCAATAAGGAAATAAAGCAAAAGGGGTAAGGACTATGCAATTATATGATGCTGAGTAGGTGAAATGAATGATCAATCTGGTCCTTAGATGGTGTGAGGATTGATTCTTCAGAATTTTACAATTATACATAAATTTTTATATAGTTTCATCCCACTCTTATATTTCTACTATTTTTTTATCTGATGATGTTTTTATAGGTGCAGCCATCTATTTTTGAATATTGTAGTCCACTCAGCTAATGAGAGTATCAAGATTATAAGTTTTTAATATGTACGATGATTATCAGTGGAGGGGGGGGGGGTAGTATGGGAATTCTATATCCTTGAGATTGAAATCTATTACATCATTTTGGGAATGGAATGTCTAGAAACATCCAAATCCCATATCAACAATTATACCTGACTTATGAGTTTCAAATACTCGTATGGTGTTAAAAATCACTTTAAAGGTGATTTTGCAGTATAGAAAAGTAGGGCATCATCAATGGTATCAGTGGTTGGAATTATATTATTCTAGTGTGAAAATGTGACATGATCATATTTAGATGAAATTATAAATACATATTTTCCATCCATTATTGACCAATTTCCTGATGTTTTTTATACTTAATTAGGTTTTACAACTAAAAAATAAGTAGAGTTTATGATTGATCTATTATTGGTGATGAATCATATTTCTAAACTATATTATAATATAGAACCAACAGAATGATTGAATTTAAAGTACAATTTGATTAACTGGAATGTAAATGTTTCATTTAACTGATCAAATCCCTCTAAAAAAAATAGAGTCTTTTTATAAATAAGGTGGATAGAAATCATAGACAATGGGTGGATTAATATAGTATCAACCCAATTATGTTAAAATATTAGCATTCTATTCCCAGAATGATGATATTTTTATTTAATTAAGGGATTATCAGTAGTTCTTTAAAATTTAATTTTTATTTGGATATCAGTAACTATGATTTTATATAGATAATATTCAAAATATAGCATTCCAGAGTCGGTATGAATATTATGAATATGTGGTCATGAAATTTTCTCATACGAATCCACCATTATTTTTCATGTAATTAATGAATCAAATATTTCAATGGTATCTAGATTCTATTTTGGTGGCGTTCATTGAGAATATTTTATTTTATTCATGGACTAAATAATATTATGAGGAAAACTTTTATATAGAATTGGGAAACTTGCAGTAATATTTCCTTTTTGATATAGTTAAAAAATATTATTTTTGGATATAGGAAATACATTTCATGGGTCATTTAATTTATTATAAATGAGTTTTAGTTGATCATAAAAATGTAAAATCTATTTTCTATTGGAAAAAAGTTAAGAATATTTTTGGGATACATAGTTTTATTGGATAAATAGGATACTATAAATTCTTGGTTTGTGATTTTTCACATCATTCCTCAAAAATGATAAATTTCATAAGGAAAGGAGTTCCATTACAATGGAATGAAAAATTCCAAAATTCTTTTCAATAGCTAATCGTTCCTTTAACAGAATCCCATATCCATACATTTCCCAAGCCTGGATAGGTCTATATGGTCTATTGTGATGTATAGGGTTCTGAAATGGGTTGTCTTCTCATATAGGTAAAGGATTTTTATGGATCTTGGACATTAAAGGTGTATGAGAAAAAATATCCATCACATAATTTGGAATTAGTTTATTTAGTTCATTTTTTTAAGACTCTACAAAATTATATTTTCTGTAATAAATTCACATTGATTACAAACCATAATAATATTGAAAATACTTTCTCAAAAATGGATTTAAATTTATGATAAAAAATATGGATTTAATATCATGAGACCATTTTTTTAAATGATGTATATGTATAATAAGGGTTAATATATGGATAATTATCTAAGTTATAAATCATATAACAAACTAGTTAAAAGATCTTTGAATAAGTAAAAAATTATATATGTTATAACAGATATGCATTTGGAGTGTACTAGGAAAGGTAACATTGTAGAATTCTTTTTAGTTTTAGAAATTTATTATTTTGTTGAGCATGTGAAAGAGGCTCTGAAATCTGATCCTAAATGTACTACCATATGTTAAAAACTCAATATTGGGGAGACCATTGAGGGATGGAAAATTGATGGAAAATATATTTTCATTTTGGATATTAGATAGTAGTTCATCCAACCTCTTAGAGAAATCCCCTTAATGCATATCTCTATTTGATATGGGATATTCATTTGAGAATATAAAAGATATATAAAACACGGAGAGAACAATTTTAGTGGGACATCATGAAGAGGAATGTGACGGGGTTTGTTTGGAGATGTCTTAGTTATCATAATATTAGGGAAGATCATTAATGACCAACTGGTATGTTATAATGAGTTTCTATACCTACTTGTAAATAAGAACATATAACAATGAAATTTGTGGAAAATTTTCTGATAATAGTCATGATACGAAATTCCAAATTTGTGATTACGGATTGGCTCAAAAAGTATCTCACTTCATTTGTTCTCTTGAATCCAACATGGTGATGATTTTTTCAAAAAAAATTATTAGTGAACTGCTATAGATACATGGAATTACTATATTGATATTATCAAATAGAGATCCTATATTCACATATCATTTCTAAAAATAACTTTAAAATGTCATATGAACTTAGTTGACTATAATTATCACATATCATCCTCAAACGAATAGAAAATTTTAATGGAAAATATAAACGTTGTACGAAATTATTAGAACATGCGTAATGGATATTGGATGCTTTTGGGAAGAGAATACACTGTTGGTGTAGTTCTCATACAATAAATGATATCAAGACTTAATATTTACGGATCCTTTTAAAGAATTATGTAGATTTCCATCTCGTTCTCCACTTTGTTGGGTTAAAATATGGGAGATTTCAATTATTGTACCTACACTTATGAATGAAACAATGAAGACGATTTATATGTTCTGAAAATTAATGGGGATAACTCTGAGTCATCAGAAATCATATGCTGATCAACATCAACAACATAAAATAACTTTTTTGGTAGCTGATCATGATTTTTTGAGATTCTCCCCATGAATTTGGAATCATAATTTTGAGATGTAATGAATGTTTTATCAATATAAATTTGGTTTTTTTAGAATCCTTAATTAGAAGGTAATGTGGTATACGAGTTTCCTTCGACACCAAATTTCTGTTCAATAAATAACGTGTTTCATGTATCTCAATTAAAAAAGTAAAAAATGATTTTGACCATTTACTTATTTGGGACAATATTATTCTTGAATAAGACACTAAATTGACTCATGTGCTGGTAAATATTATAGATAAGTATGATATGTTCAAGGCTAGAAAAATCAATAGTTTAGTGAAGCTCTTGTGCCAATATGTTCATGTTTAGGAAGAAAATTTTGAACATGAAAAGGATATGTTGGAATAATGGACCGAAATATTTTTGGGACAAAATCAATTTTATACAATAGGGGATGAAAAAATGGAGAGGAGAATGTAACATCCTTGGTTTTAGGTACATTACCTTTATTTTATAAACATTGAATAAGACTTGCGATAGGTTTGGGGTGTTTCAAGGGGAATTTTTAGAGTGTTTTTAGATGTGGACTATTTGAACATAGTTAGTAGAAATTGTGTAATATATCCAAGAAAGAGTGAAACCATTTCTATTATTCACTAGGAAGGTGAATTTTTAGTGCACATCTTTTCCAAACAATGTGAGTGCCCAAGGGAAACAGTGGAATGTGAAATAGTGAGAAAATAACGATTGGTACATTTTTCCCTATCTATGTGATTTGACTATGAGAGTTTTTGTATTGAGGATATAGAACCACGAAATTGGTGCACATATTACCCAAATGTGTTCCTAAACCATGTGACTAGTGTTAATTAATTCAAAAATTTGTTTTTAAATAGGTTTAGGGAATAATTCCATCATTTCTCACATATTCTCAAGGTTCGTAACCCCCCCGCAAGGATCTTTTTTCATTTCCCTTTGATCTATTGTGATATTTTAACGAATTGAAGTGCATTATAGATTCGAATACAGTATTAAGTCATGGTTTCTATCTCTCCCCATAGATCCTCTAATTTTCTCTCACCCTTATTATCAGATCTATTTCACCAGGATAGATCTATATTCCAGGTTAAAAATTCCAATGAGATCTTACTGGATATTTTTCAATAAAGAATATCAAGGGTGTATCTAGATTATCACATCATTGTTCTTAATTTATTCTAATCGCTGAGATGTTGGTGTATTGTCACTCACATTCAATTGGCATAGAATTTGAATGATTATTTTTTTAAATCGTTCTCTTGAAATTATTATGAATTCCTTGCGTGAATCTTAATGGAACCCTCATTTGGTTATGGCTTTGAAAATTTGGCAATTTTGATAGATTTCAAAAAAACTTATTTTCTATAATTTTATAATCACATTATTAAATTATTGAATAATTTTGATAAAAAAAGTTATTGGATAAATTGTTTTCTAAAAATATCATTTTTTTGAAAAATGGTTTGCCATGGGTTTTGGAATATGTGGTTAGTGTGATTTCATTAACTTATACATTACCTTAAGGAAGGGGCATTTATTAATGGGGTAATTGGATGTGGATCATAATATGGGGTGTGTGCCATTGGGGAATAATCAAAATTTTCACCTAGTGAAGAAGTGATTGAATGATGAGAGGCCACTAATGTGTACAAAACTACCAATCAATATATATTTTTTCATTTGTGTGTGTGTTTTCATTATTGGAATAATAGAAATTTGTATTTCCAATTATAAGGAATATTTTAAAGGATTTATTTATTTTTTATATGGAACTTCTTATGGTTTCGAAGTAGCTACTTATGGAATTGATATACATTTCATATATGGACATCCTTAAACAATTTTATATAAAATATAATAAAATGTATTTTCTTAGTGGTATGACTTGGGATGTATTTATAGAAATCATAAAAAGTTTATACTCACCCCTTACTTTGGAACTTTAGTGTGTTTATATATGTCATATATAGGTGTATAAGAAAGGGGAAGGTATCATTTTTCTCTATAAATTCATATTGATACCTTGGTATTTCAAGGTTGAGTTGGAGGTTAGGGATTAATGGATGATGCCTTTTATTGGTTGTGGTCCTCTTATCCCTTTGGGATTGTTAGTTGTTTGTCATGTTTTCATAATAATTTCGATATTGTTGGTTGTTGGATTATATTTTATAAATTATGGGTTTTTTTCATGCATCATATAGATTAAATTTCTTGTTTATTGATTATGCATGTCCTTTTTTTTTCTTTAAAAAATGGAAAATCATCCCCTAATGTTCATTTAAGGCCCTAAAATATATTTAAATCCTTTTTTTCTTTTGTATTTATACTAATTATAGTATCTCCCCACCACATATTATACTAACGAGGAGGGAACAGATTTTAAAATTGATATACGATTTAATTTCATTAGATATTATTTTAATAAATGAGGTGTGATTATAGAATATCATCCAAATGAAATAGAAAAATCTAATGTTTTTTTAAAATCCATTGGATATTGAAATATTTTAGGAAATACAATTTGATCTCATTAATATGGATAATAAATTTGTAATATTTTTTCCCCATGATTATATATTTCACACAACATTCATTTTTTAAGGGGGTTCTTTCTGGTTTTTAAAAAATATTTATTTTAATAGTGTTTTGAATCATCCTGTTTTTAAAATTTTGTTCATTAACTTTTGTTAAATTTTGAAAAGTTGTATGATTTTTATAAATCATGTTTTAGTTTTTTAAGGATTTAGAAGGGATATTTTTTTAGTTCTTGGAGTTTTATAGGATTTATTATGTTGTGATTGGTTTATATTTTGTGTTCTTTTAATTTTTCAAATACCTTATTTAATGGTTATAAAAAAAATGTGGAAAATTAAATTTTCACACGAAATCATATACCTAATTTCAAATTTTTATTCATTGTGGTAGTTATATACTATATTTATTAATGGATTTTACAATCACTATTTACAACATTATTGTATTATTTTTATTTGCATGGTCACTCTCCTTAGAAGGTTTGTTGTGTCTCTTAATAGATTCACTTTCCATAAAGACATTTATTCATATAGATAGTCATTTATTCTTTTGGATAGTAATTGTTTTCAGATGTCCAGTCATTTTTCCAAACATCCATTTACTTATTTTATCATTTGTCACAATTTTTCACATGGTAAGTAACTTTTTCATGTTGTAGATACGGTTGATCATGGGCTCAATACACCATGGTAAGTTATTTATACATGCAATCAATTCACAATATTGATTCTCATAGTAGCTTGGCTTGTCCAACCAATATATTAAATTTTACTCATTGTATGTTGACTACATCAGGGTAATCCTAACCTCACAGTTGATTAGTTACATTAATAGAAATCTATAAATTACCATATTTCCTAGTTTTCTAGGTTTTTTGACATTTTAATTTGATTCATGTTTTTAATTTTTATTTTAATTGATATAATGATTTAGAAAAATCATATTAATACTATGGAAACTATGAAAAGTGTATTTTGAATGTTTTCAATAGATTTAAATGAAGAGATAAATTGTTTCTTTTCATGCATAAATAAATAGCATGCTATTTTGAATATTTAAATTTATATATTATAATTGATTTTATTATTATTCTTATTTATGAAATTAATATTTTGTGTTAATGTTCATATTAAAGTTACTTTATTTTATTTAATGAAATAGTATTGTATTTATATCATTATCTCATATCTTTATATGTTAATATGGAATGTTTTCCAAAATTCATATTTAAATTTTACACTGGTAAATGATGTTATTTTATGGGGTTTTGTTTGACCTACTTATATAAATATGCTTTTAACTATTTACTAATAATCTTAATTTTTTTGAATTAGTCATTAGACATTGAATATCAATGATTATTATGTAATGGTTATTTATATCTCTCTCTATTAATTTGTATTTATTATTGTAATTATTTATTAAAATTTTAGGATGTTTTTTGGTTGTTGTTTGTTATTATTTAATGGGATAAAAGATCATTCAATGAGTTGAAGATATGATATTGTGTTGATTTTATAATCATTTGATGTAAATGTTAAAACTACATAGTATTGTGTAGTATAGTGAAGTGTTGTGTGATACACTATAATTTCCATGTAATCAAATTCAGAAAATGTTTCACCTTTTGGAAGAACTATCAAGTGGAACCAAATATCATCGATTAAAAAACCATCTAGAAAAGATATAATTATCAATTAATCAAGGAAGGGTAAATGTTTTTCATCTATCTTCAATGTTTTCTTCTTATGATTTCAATTTGAGTATATTAATTCTTTCTATAACTCAACATGTACAAAAACATTGGTTTATACTTTATGACAAAAATAATTCATTCAATTTAAATAGTGATTTCCATATTCTAATGTCAAGATATTTATTTGTTCACTTATGATATCTAATGTTATTTTTTTAATGGGTTTTAACTTACTGTTAAAATTAATGTGTCTATTTTTATTATAACTCCACTAGAAAATGTTTATTTTTTAGATTCATAATAATCTCCTTTAAAATTCACTCCCTTAGTGAATTTCAAACCTCTCAAAGAGTGTTAGGTTTTGATGAGTAGAAATAATTTTACATTGAACAAGAAAACATTAAAAATTTAAGACATTCTATCACAATATTTTCACTTATTATTATTACATGTGTGTAATAATTAAATTTGATAAAAAAAATAATTTATATAGATATTTAATGTAACTCATTAAAATTTTAAACCTGCCAATTCACCCCTTCAAGACCTTCTTCATAATTAATCCACCCTAAAAAATCAATATAGGGATTACCCATCTTACAAAGTCAATGAGGCTTGTGTTGGAGCTGATAAGATTATGAAAATATTAGGAAACATGACATAGGTCATGAAAAATAACCTTTCCCATAGAGTAAAACCCAATTACCCTCAATATGGTGTGGGAATAATTGTTTGATTCCAATGGAATAATTATACATCATTAACTAGAACCAGAAATCAATTTTTAGTTGAATAATGGTTAGAATCCAAAAAGAAGGAATTATTTGTTTTACGATGAAGTGAAAGAGATAAGGATGTTATAGTATTATATAAAATTTGTGGTGATTTTTATCAATATTGTTCATTGATTCCAAACACTAACGTGGAGGAGAAAATAATTAATACATAATGTAGGAATTATAAGGTGGTATTCTTTGAAAAGTGTTATGAACATGAGATATGAGTTATTCTGGAGATAAAATTCAAAAAATTAATAAAGAAAAAATTGGAAAATTATTTTAAGAAGTTTGTTATAATTAAATTTTTTAAGGTACACATTAAATAAAAATGGAATGATTGATAACTTCTTTTATGGGCTTGAGACAAATCTTCAAATATAATTAGTCAATGATTAATTTTCAATGTATGAGAAGATAGTATCAAGTGACATCATGATAGGGATGTAATTCTTAAAGTCTTATATGTTCAATGGAATGTAAGAGAAGGGGAGGGATGTTGAGAACTGTATAAAGTGAAATATATAAATAGATAAAATGGAAAGGTAGAATTTATACCATTGAATAATTCCTCAATGAAATACACATGGTCATTCTTCAAGGGAATGGGGGTTATCTAAAAGTGTACAGATATAGTCCAAAAATATTATGACTGTAAAATAAATAGAGAATATTCCAATTTCTAATGGTTTAAATGAAAAAATATGTGAAACTATACCTATAAATGTAATAATCATTAATGGAACCCACCTTAGAAGTGACCAAGGTTGAAATTCTAGGATTTTACAATTACTTTAATATAAATTTAAATCTTGAATGATGTGATAGAGGATAATTTGAAAATAAAATAAGATATATATAGTTAATTATATTATTCTAGATCTACAAACTCCTTGGTATCATATATAATATCTAAGAACATTGAATTGTCCACTGATAAATTAATTAATGAGTTAATAATTGAAAAAACTAGTGGGGATATTATTACAATGATGACATATTATGAATGATGGATTCATTTCCATAGGAAATATGTTGTTGAAAAATTTATTTTTATACCAATAGTAGGCTTATAGATAATATTTTGGATGTATTAGATATCAATATTTAATTCAATAATTTACTATTAGTAGTATGGGATTAAAAATTTCAAGGGATTAATAAGATCTCTTTTATTAAAGGTGAGTCATCATTATCCATGTTTTTTATATAAAAACATATTATAGATAATTTGAATAAAATGTAGGGAGAATAAGAAGAGAAAAAACAATCTATTAATGGGAAGGATACCATATGAACTTAACATATAGATATTATTGAATAACACATTGGTATATTTCATTATTTATAACATGGAAATCCACCTGAATATGATGTTGAGAATTCCATTGAACTCAACCAAGATATAAACCTAAATATAAGAAAAATAAAGGAATAGACCTAGTGAAATTTTTATATTTTAATAAACAAATATATTATTTGTTTGATAAGGGATATATACACCCAATTTTTTCATCTTAAGGATCTAATATACTAATTTTAAAAACTATTGTAGGGTATATGAGGTTGTGAAATGATTTTAGAAAAATAAAAATCCAATACAAGAATGAAAGAATATCCGATAGTTCACATTGATGAATTTTTTGATAAACATAAATGTGGAAACTTGATTTACATAATTGATAACATACATCACATGAATATAGAATAGTTAAATTAGTTATATTATTGCCTCATTTTTAGATCCCTCGTTGAGAAGATAATGGTTTAATATCATTTTCTTGAGGTGAAATTTTGGTGATAAATAATATACCTATCAATTAGAATGGTGTATTAGATTCGTTTTATGGTGCATGATCCCACAAAATAGTTCAATTTTCATTCTCATTTATTTAATCTTCATTAGATATTCCTCCTATTACTAACTTTTACCCAATCACCAAAGTGATTATAGAATATTAATATCCTCTTCTTATAAAGGTTCATGAAATGGTTTCTAGTGTCCACTCCTTCAAACCAATCATAGTCTAGTATGTATCTAAAATTTTATTTTGATATATCTATTAATAGTGAATTTCCACTACAATGAAAGAATTTAGATCTTTTTCATTTAAATAGTATTATTTCCTTATTAATGTTGGATTTTTATTTAGGATTTTAATATCATTTGTTTATATTTATTGAAATATTTATCAAATGAAAACCCCCTTCTATCCATTGATAGAGTTTTATGATCATTTAATATATTTATTCTAGTGATAGTATTTATTATCATTCACTATAATATAAAAATTAAAAAGTTATTCAATGAATACATTTCCAAAGCATTAGTGTGAATGATGTGTTTTTTTTTGTGAAAATGGTTGTATATTGATCTTAAGGTGGATTATAGTTCAACATAATGGTTTTGATCTATTGTTTTGGGATGTTTGGATTATAATAACTATTTTACACTCCATTTTTATTATCCTTTAATTATTAAAGGGGCAAGTTATTCTATTGTGCATTTATTATATACTGATTTTGTGAATCAAACTACAAAGAACACTATAGATGTGAGACTCTATGTGTAAATGGAAAAATCAATCCCGTGTTTTAATCATATTTTACATTTAGTGGTACCATATATCTCATTCTAAAAGGACCAAATTTTTATTGGAAATTTTTTTATTTGGTAATTACATTCATCTATAGATCCATGTAGCCTCTAATTATAGAAGATGATATCTCGTTGCTCATGCTAATCAATCACTCTCTAATAATGATTCTTCTTTTACCACTGATGTTGTAAGGGTTTATTTGTTAATATCATCCAATATTCAACTCATGAAACAAATTATTCTTCAACACCTCCGAGATTATCAATGGAGTCGATCTATCTATTAAAAAAATGAATCTAGTGGTTGTACAGTTTTGTCTAAATCTTATGAGGATCGGTTGTTAATGGATATAATTATGGAGGATCATTTTCTATATATATTAGATCACTATCTGTAGATAATGTGTGATGACATATCATCAAATTATCTCTCTAATATCGATGAATATTTTCAAACCCTTTTATAATTCCCCATAGATAATATATTTTGAAATCTCCTACTATATATAAGGTGGTTGGACTTCTCATAAAGATAAACAACCCTATATACCTAAAAATTAATGAAATTCATTTGGATTCAAGATATAATTCGAAGGATTACCATTTATCTATTATTTCTATGGATTAAAAGGTTATAACTATTTATAATGTATAGATGAGGAAACATTCTATTACTTGCAACATAAGTTGATGAGATTAATGCTTCTACAACCTAGAGGGGATGAAACGTGAAGGTGAGTATCGTCACAGTTGAGAGAATTTTTTGAGTGTTTACAAGGTTCAGGTTTATGAGTTTAGAAGTAATGAAATTTTTATCCTCTTAAGGGTTTATTTAAAATTTCATCAATTAAATATATTAGCTCATATCATGATCTTTATTCTCATTTTCAATTCCATGGGGATAGGATCCCTCATTAAATGCAATTTTCCCACATGTGAAATTTTTTCATCACTGGTTTCTCCTTTATATATTACTGAAAATAAAAAAAACATTTTTGATTAAAAATTACTCATCCTATCCTTTTATGAAAACTTTAATGAATTCTAGAGCTATAAGAGTCTCTATATTAATTTTCTTGAATTAAATATTTCACACAGAGATGATCGACCCATATTCTTAGTATGTTACTAAAAAGGTACAATTGAATGATCATAAATATTTTAACCCCATGGTTTATGAAAAATGGGATGTGGTTGAATGAGAACAAAAATGGAATGACATGGGATCCGATGATTTATGATCCATTCATTGGATTATTGTATGAGACTTAAACTTCAATGTTGATCAATTTGAGTACCACCTTCTTATGGTAGTCCATACAATTTATCAATCAGTGCTTGATGAAATTATTATTGATGTATTCGATGTATTCATGAGATCACTAATCATATTCTAAAAACAAAAATTGATTCTTGAAAATATGGATATAATTTTATAGATTTCTATTGAATGTTCATGGGATTTTCTATTCCCCCAAAACCTCATTAACTCAATCTAAATGTTCTCTTTCATATCACCATCCCTTGTATATATGCATGGTGATACGTCAACTATTAAATAGGGCCTTATACATCTTAAAATGTTGGTTAAAATAATAGGATTTTATCAAAATTATCCAAGTTACACAGTAATCAATCATTTAGGGGAATCCATATTATATTCAATTGGGTAAAAGATAATTTAATGGAATGAATTAAGGAAAAAATAGAATAGAGAAAATGTAAATATTATTTTTAGTTATAAGGAAAACCAAGGAAACATACAAGAATGGTTCTGGGATAATTATATATTTATGGTCATGGTATCCAAATAAAAATACTATATGGTATTCTTTTGGAAAATTATAGGGTGGCCTAAGAATGATCCAAAGGCTTTTGGATCATGTAAAATGATAAAAAACCATTTATATTAAGGTTTTTATCAAATAATATAAAATTTTAGAAAAACTAAATATTTCCTTCAAGGATGGTTCTTCAAAAATGTTGTTTCTTTTACATGGTATACATGTTTCCTTTTACTTAGATTCTTGGGAGGCCATTAAACATTTCATCACTACAACTATCAACAACATATTCAGCGGTGAATTATGCATGGTGGCTTATGGTGCATCCCTTTTACACACCCTAAAGGTTATAAAAACCCATTATATCCCAAAAATTAATCTTGTTATTATATGTAATTTCTCTTATAATATTCTGGCCAAGAATTTAAGTGAAGATATTTCTATTTTGATGCCCAATTTAGTGTCATGGGAGAAACATAGATTCCTTAATGGAAGGAATATTAAAGGGTTATTTTATTTTCTACAAGAGATAATTTATAACTAAGATACAAATGTTTATCATAGTGAAATATTCCTGAAGACGGATAGAGAGAAAAAATGTGAAATTTTTTAATTAAAATACATTTTTTGAGCAAGAAAAATTGAGGATTCTCATTATGGTGTTGTGAATTGTTTCTTCATTTCTTAATTTTGTCATTTCTTATTTACCATCATCGGAAAAATGTTGTTTTATTAAATTAAACCATTTTCTAATATTATGGGTTACTATTTCTTTTAGTATATTTATTCTTATATAATTTAGAAATCTTAATCATATAGCTTATGTTAGTGTGGGGAATCCATTAAAGAGATGATATGGTCTTTTGGGAATCACACATTTATAATTTTTGGATGATATTTTATTTATAAATATAAAATTAGAATTGATTAAATTTATAAAAAATAACAATCATAAAAACGAAAAGTGGAGAGAAAAATAGTTAATACATTAAGGAAAATTATTTTTTATTTTAAGATGGTTCTCATTGGGGATAATGCGGTGAAATGAAATATAAATAGTTTCAAACAAAATATTGATTACATTGGATTATATTTATGCTCCACTATCAAATAAAAATATAAGAATTCATTATTTTAGTATCATTTTGAATAGAACGACAGGTTTTTTCCTCTACTAGGAAGGTAATCTTATTTAGTTTTGTGTTAGAATTATAACTACCAAGAGTGTGTTTACATCCATCACCAATAATATTATATTGGTTTTAAAATTACCTATAACTATTCAAAAAATAATTTAGATGATTCCTTTTATATTCATATAGGATGAAAATGGAGAGGTTTATTAGTACTTGTTCAATTTTAAAAAGATATAAAAACCAATTAATGAAGGAAAAATAACCAGATGGGTTTGGAACTATCTATACCTACCATGTGAGAAATCATTTCCTTGATAGTTATTTCCATTTATTACCTTTAGTAATGATTATCAAGGAAAAAAATATGGCATGAAACAAAATTATTTTCATTACTAAAATGAATCATCATTTTCATTCTAGAATATCCTCCAGGAGCCTCTTAGAATAATAATTTGTAATTCCATTTGTTTCAAATTGGAAAAGGATATATTTTAATCTAATGTATAATTAGGTGGGTGTTCTTAATTTATTCATGCATATCCTAACTATGGAAATTAAATTCAGGATTAAAATTTTATATTTTAATTTCATTCAAATGTTCCTGAAAAACGATCAGAAGGATTTATTTGACAACATTAAAATTGTGAATCAAGATTATCACAAAATCTTTACTCCTATTAAGTATATAAATTTATATTATAAATAATACTAGAATACATTAAATGATCAATAAGGCTCTAATAGATGGTAAATGATGATTTTGGGAGATCCAATTTCTCAAAATATTATTTTTTGATATAGAGAACACATTATGAAAACATACACACTTTTTATATAATAAAATTAATGAGAATTTTTATTCATTCTAAATGTGTCTGTTGTTTTAATTCAGAGAAGAAAAAAAGGATCAACCTATTCAATGGTGGGAAATGGGTGCTACATATCTTTCACTTATTTGGAAGAACCTTGATAATTTCAATTAATAGTGGGTCATTTAATATTTTTATGTTATCTAGTTGCACAGTATAGATACTTATTATCCATAAATATGACATTTAATGTGATTTTTGTAGATAAATTCTATGTTTCTAGGAATCACACAATAGAGTTTGACATTATTCGACACATGTAACCAACAACTACCTACAATGGAGTAATATACTACTTATTTTTAATATGGATGACATAATTCAAGGCATACATAATATTCTATGTCTATATGACCCTTATGTGTTCTACCATGCCTCTGAAAACCTATAGGTAATATGGTAAATAACACTTTATATTTTGGATCCATCATTATATTATTTAAAAATGAAATATTAATGGTGCCTACTCCAAGGGGATCATTATTGGTTATGTAATAATTTGGATCTCAAGGCCTATATCTTTTAACCTTAAATTATTTCTATACTGGTTTTAAATCTATCATTTCAAAGGCCCCAGGTTAATTTATTGGACATATCATAAAAAAAGATTACAATATATCTTAATAATTATATAAAACATTCAAAAATTATTTCTATGTTCTTCTCTAACACTCCAAAACCCCATTAGTCAATTTTATACACATAAAAATTTTAAGAGTCTATTGGATAACAACAATACTATTAATCACACATTCCTTGAAGGAGAGGTGGTGGACGATCAATTCTCACAGAAGGGGTAATAAACAAGTCATATGAAACTCATATCTAAACTCATATCACATACTATAGACTATTAAATTTTGATTTGTAATTATTATCGTATTTTTTATTATAGTAGGTTTCCATGATGTTCCATCCTAAATGGGATGTGATTTTCATAATAAAGATTTATTATTTATGATGATAATAAACATCATGTTCCTCAACATGTCTCAATGATCTAACATCATTCTTGTTATCATTCAATAAACACTAATATGGATGATATACAAATGTATGTATATAACACTAGGTATGGCTATTATGAGTTTAATGTAATGTAATTATGATTAATTTTTTTTGAGAACCTTATTATTTTAAGGCTCACAAATCATGTTTGTTATCTTTGTAATGATTTTAATGTTTTATGATAGAAAATTATTATCAATTTAAACTACAGAATGTGGTGAATTGTGGATATACTAATACTTATAATTTTCCACCTTTGATTAAAGTATGATACTATTAGTTCAATGCTACGACTTATATGAGATACCGTTTGGTTGTGAAAAAAATTAGTGGAGATACCACCGAGCAATAATACAATATCAAAATACTTCATCCCATTTATAAACAAAACTATAAGATTTATCTACCATTAAATGATTATTCCTTTATTTTCTATGACCATTTATATATGATACCACCAAGAAAAAAATAACACTACTCATACAGCTGAATAGTGCTATTAACAGGATGATCTACCACTAGGTCATACAACTGTTAGGATGTTCTATAGCTACTTTGACAATGTTTCTACCATAAAAAAATATACCCTGATATATTCCACTACTAATGATCTTCCACAAAGGACTCTATTTTCATTTCATACTGGTTGTGTCATGGAATCTACCTATAGTGGAGCCACCAAGGATTCCTAGAATTAATTTAAAAAATAATTTTATAATAGATATATATTTTTATTATTGGATATAATCACATAGATTTAGGAATAGTTATTCTTTAAAAACTCCAAAAAATATTTATATATAAATTCAATATTCAAATATATTATTCTTTGTATGTATATGCACAATATTTTATAATTAATTAGAAATGTATAATTTGAGCTTCTAGTATGTTATACATTTAGTGGACCCCCCTCATGCATGGCAATTTTGTTCGTACATGGTGAATACTCAAAGAAGCATTCCATGAATATTTTTTTGAGAATAATGATTAACAGAACCTATTCAGATTTATATTAACCTAATCTCATAATCTCTAAATAATTTACTTTGTGATTTTGTTTTACCTTTGAGCTATGTTTGACATTACTCCATATATTCATAAAACATAGTATCTTTTACTAAAATAAAGAGTCCTTGACACAAAATATCTCTCACGTTTATTTATATTTATCCTTATGAACAATAATATAGGAGTTTATGGAAGAGATATACTTTTTTATCCCCTATATAACTATAATCTATGCACCCAGAACAAATTGTGTGTTGATTTTTTTTCAAACTAGATCCTGGCTATATATTAGCTCATTTTTATAATAATATTGTTAGTAGTATGTAATTTCTATGTTTATGGGACTTTGTATCAGTTAGAGACTAAAACCTATGTTAAATTAATCTATTCTATATTAGTTATAAATCATTTATTACACTATTTTTTTGTTTCTCATTATATTTTTTTAAAATATTTTTTGTCTCTATTTTGTTAAACAAAACCAAAATATGATATTTAACTTAATTTTTTTTATAATCATTTTTTAAATGATTAGATTTGTTTCAGAAGTTAGAATATTTTATAAATTATCATAATTGAGAAATGATGAATATTTGGAGAAAATAACAAAATGAAAAAGTTATATAAATATACTATTTTTTCAATATAGACTTTTTAAAAAATATGGTGATTAATGTTTTGATATTGACTTTTAAATTGATGTTTTTACTTGAAACTCAATTCAACCCCTTCTTAATTTTTGCACTGGGACTAAAATTTGGTATTATGGAATTTTTTAAATGTCATTTTACTATAATATTGATGTTTTAAATGGACTTAATGTTCTATTATATCTAATTATTAGAATTTTTTGATAATAACAGATTGAATGGAATTTCAAAAAATGATCCTACCAATTTCAATTTAAAATACTATTGTTAATGTAATATTAATATAAAAATTTATAGAGATAATTTATTTTGATATTTAGACTATTATTAAGGATAAATATAAATTAACTAAAGATCATAAAAGATATTGCAGTGATACCCGTAAGATAGATTCTGATTAAAATAGTCAATATATGAATGATTTATATTGAGCCTTAAGAGTTAAATATCTTAATAGAACATCATCATGGACCACTGATTTTAATATTTGGGATACACAAGCTATTCCTCACTGTGAAACAGAAAATGTTAAATAAATTTTCATAAGTAATTAAATAATTATATATGATAAATTTAAGATGAGACATAATGATTATATTTCCGATATGTATCATAGATTCAAAGGGATATTAATCATATTGAATTAATTTGGGGAAACCATTAATTTTATATATTATCTAATGAGACTTTTCATCTGTTTACAAGATAATTAGAGAGGAAACATAGTTTCTATATGGGAATATTGTTACATAAGTAAGTTACAAGTGAAAGATATTATTATAAATATCATTATGTATATTGAGGAACTAAAAGTGAGCAAATAATAATATGATGAACTAATGAAAAGGTTAGTAGGCTTCAAGATAATTGATTCAATGAAAAAATCACTTCTTAAAGTTGTACTGATGATTAAGAATCATCCGAAAATGATGAAGAGAAGGTTTATTTTCTAATATGATTTAACAAGTTCTAATAAAAGTGGAAATTCATCATGAATTTCAATAGTTATGGTATGTATGATAATTTAAATTGGATAAAATTAAGGGAAAATGATAGTTCCACAAATAAGAAAACATTCTATGAGTGAAAGTGAAAAATAAGCATTAACAAAAAAAATTTATTTCTAAAATATTGAAAAATGTGTGATAAAAAAATACAATATATAAAAAGGCTATGAAAGACACATAATGTGTCTCATAGGATAGATCATGTTATTTATACTCAAGAAGGTAAGAGAAAAATGACTGGGTCGATTTGTGTTTTATAAAAGACACATATAAGGTATCAAATATTTTTCCTGCATCTCCTTCTTATATTTCCTACCATTATTTAAATGATAATAGTGAATAAAATTTGTTCAGTGAGGGGTTATATGAGTACTAAAATATTCTATATGATATATTTATCGAATTGAAAAATAATTATAAATTACTAATAAAATAACATTCTTTATCTACTCAGTTTAAATCTAATTATGTGGTTGGAAAAGAGAGACATGATTTATTAATAAGGAAAATAATGAGATTAATATTTCAAATGATCGTTAAAAAATTTGATATAGAAATGTTAACTATTAGAAAAGAAAAAATTACATAAATACTTGGAAACAAAATAGATTATAAATATGTTTTAGTAAATTGATTCTAATATGGGTAGCTGAGAATTAAAAAAATAATGTTATTCCATGTTCTAGATCAACCAAATCTGTGAACAGTTCCTATTATATTGGAAATAATAAGTTTTTTATATTTTAAAGAATAAGGACTTCTTATAAGAATATAACAACATATTTATGGATTCCTAAAGATATTATTAATAATATTTCTATGCCTAATAATATTTTCTATCCAAAATAATTTTTTGTTCAAATATATTTTGTAAGAAACCATATTGAAATGTTCTAGTAAGAACTTATGGTATTTGGGTAGTGTACATTATATAAATATGACTAAGGGATACCTGATCTTAATGAACCTAATCAATGATGACTGTGGACATGTTACCTTTGGTGATAATGGAAAAGGAAATATAAATGGGTTCGTTTATATTTGTAACTCTAATGTTGTTTTAATTAATAATGTATTATTTATAGATGCAATAAAATTAAGTCTTCTTTACACTTCACAATGGTGTAATGATGGTTACCATATCTTGTTTGAAAATAATTAATGAAACTTTTTTTTATTCTAAACAAGAATTATTCCTTGGTAACAAGTTAAATGATTATTTTTATGATGTTAATTTAAATTAGTTGATTTCACAAAGTATTCACTATATGAGTGTCTTTCACATTTAATCACATATTTGAAATATAATACTTGGTCATTGTAACATACAGTCACTTAGAGTTATAACTATGAAAGATTTAGTTAAGGATCCACCCAAACTATAATTCCTAACATACAAAGTCCGCAAACCCTATCAATAGGGAAGACAAAAAAAATCTATTTCAAACCAAATAAATGATTTTTAACTTATAAAACAATATAGTTGGATGAAAAGGATTTTTTAGTCCATCTAGAGTTTTTAATTTATAAGGAAAACATTATTAATAAGTTATATTGTCTTATTATTCAATATATTCTTTGGCCTTCTTCATTTCTGAAAATGTGATGGTTTTTCGTATTTTACCAAATACTCTATATCTTTAGACAATATTAGTAGATATATAATTATTACATTAATAAGTGATCATAACCCACAATTTGGAAATAAATATATTTAATTATTATGCTCACCACATGGATATAAAAATAAATTTTGTACTACTAGGACCCTGAATCAGAATCGTGTAATAGCACGAAGAAATAGAACTCGTATATAGATTCCAAAACAATGTTCAATGAATAATATTTACCTATTTATTTTTTGGTATAAGAGGTATATAAAACCTTATATATAATTTATATGGTTTCAATTATAAATATTTTAAAGAAGAACCTCTGTGAATTATATAATGATAAAAAACTAAAGGTTAATTACTTTAGATTTTTTGGTTGGAAAATATTTATAATCAATTCCAAAATGAATTTAAAAATCATTACTTCTAAAAGAAATGAAATAATTTTCCTTCAATATTCCACCAAAATTAATTTATAAAGGGTGTTGAATAAAAGTACTATGATTTTGGACGATAATATACATGTTATGCTTGATGAAAAAATTCTACATAAACCTAATAAAAATTTATAAAAAAAAGATGATCACTCCAACCAAAATGTAAATGAAAAAACATATAATAGTTGTTTCAATCCAATAAAAGAATCTCCTTGTTTTGATAAAAACCTAAACCTAAACATATAGACGAAAAAGGAGTGTCTCACACATCTATACCTAATGCTTTTAAGACTCATAAGTATCATCACATAGATGTAGTTATACGATACCATGATAATTAATCTAAATAAAGCACTTCTTTTAGCAACCAAGTTGAAAATAATGTTTTATTATCACATCATGAATAAAAAAACATCAATGAAGTAATTAATAATGATTTTTGGGTGACAATTATTAAAAAATAATTAAATTAGTATAAAATAAATAGAGTCTGGGGACTATATGAATAAACCAAGGACTACCTAACTATTTTCACAAGATGGGTAATTAGAGACAAGGTTTTTGAGTCTGGAATAATAATTAGTAACAAATCTAGATGGTTTCCATAAGGATGTAGAAAATAAATGGGTATTGACTATGAGGAACCATTTACAGTAGTATATGGAACTAAATCCATTAGGATGTTTAATGCCAATAATGCACATTTAAATTTATAATGTTTTGAAATAGATGTTAAGAGTGAATTATTAAATGGTTATATAGTTGAGTATTTTTTTAAACAACACCCTATTCTAAAAAACTATCACTTTCAAAATCATATTGTAAAAAAATAGATTTAAATTTTATAAAACAAGCTCCAATATATTGGCTTTAGAATATCATCTCTTTTATAATTTCAAGTGTTCATACCAAAACAATTGCTAAAACTAAATTATTTATTAAAAATTTTGAAAAGATGTTTTGGTTGTACAAACCTATGTTGAAGATAATGTATTTAGATCATTAATAAATTATTTATATAATGAGTTTTAAAAAATTACATAGAGTGAAATTAATATTAGTTTTATGGGTGAACATATATTTATATATTAGTTATTGGATTTTATAAAATAAATATGAAATTTTTATAAATGAAAAAAACTACACTAAATATATTTTTAAACATGCTAAAATTTATAGTACTATAGGTAGTGATACTCCTATTAGTACTAGTAGTAAGTTGGAACTTATTGAAAATGTGAAATAGGTTAATCAAAACACTTACAAAGGTATTATTGGAGGATTTTATACTTAACTTCTCGTTGTCTTGATATAATTCTTAGCATGTGTATATGTACCAATTTTCATGAATATCCAAAAAAGTGACATTTAAATTCTATTAGAATAATTTTCAAATACATGAAAATTAAAACCAATATACTATTGTTCTATTCTTGAGTAGAAAAATCCACTTAGTTTGTTCTTATGATACTCAATTTGGGGGTTGTAGTATTGATGGAAGAAACAACATTAAGACATGTCACTTTTGAGGAAAGTTACTAGTCTCATGGTGTAGTAGAAAATAAAATATTATTGAATTATCTACTACTAAAGATGAATATATAGTTTTATAAAATTATTCTGTATAGTATCAATGAATGAAACACACACTATTAGTTTATGGATATTAATTTTGACATGTCCCTATAAACTGTGATAATAAAACAATGATAAATATCACTTAAAATCATGTATCTCATTCTAGGACAGAATACATTTATATAAGACATCACTTTTTGATAGATAATTTTCAAAAATGTTATGTAACACTAGAATTCATTGAAACTAATCATTATTTGGATAAAATATTTACAAATCCCTTGAAATATGGATGATTCAGATATATCACACATGACTATGGGTCGATATGCTATGTTAATTTTCTTTTTTCATAAGTTTAACTATTCTATGGTAAATTTTTTTATACCAATGTTATGATGGATGATTTCCATTAACATCAATTTTTATATGATCAACCATGAACATATACTAGAATTGACTATATACCACTAGATATGCTACAGTTATATGTGTATTGTTAGCTATGTACCATTTTCTATAAAACTGTGACTCTCACTACTGTAACAACATATTTTTGGTTTGTGACCGTTATGTTCTATCGTAGACATATGACCATTTTCATTCCACCATTAAATGATACTATTAGATACTATTGTTGGGGCCTAACTTCTCAAGTGTTACTGTTCAATTTTTCTACCATTACTAATGTTTGATTAGAATTATTATTTTCATAAATTTTTTTATTGATAATATCTTTACAATTGAATACTATTTTGAAATTTTATGAACCATAAATCATAAATGCACAAAAATATATGAGTCTGAGGATCTCTACCTCTCACGGATATCCCTTGAAAATCATTCAAACTATCTATTTTTTCTTTTAACCAATTATGTGTTCAACATTTAACTCTAAAAGATTATTTAAAATTCATTCAATGAAACATCCATATATTTCTTCTACTAAGATACAACCTTGTAACAAGTAAATAATAGAATATATTCATCCACTAAAACTAATGAAACAAAAGTTTGTGTCCTGATTTTTTGTCACTAAAAAAGAAATCAATGTTTTATTTTTTTTATTGAGCACATTTCTCATTTGAATGTAATAAAGTACCATGGATATGAAAAATGTTGGTCAGAGAATAATCAACCATTATATATATTAATTTTTTATGAGTTCTATCTATTGGTATAGTATGTGTTCGGAGAAAATAAATTCATTATGAATATTGTGTTAGATGGAAATGATCTTTTCTTTTCATCAGTGTAGTGTGCTAAATGATTGATTGTTCCTCACCGAAGTATATATGGGGATTATCATGACTTATTTCCAAATTGAAAAGATTTATTGATAGAGGGTTTCATTTTGGAATATATATAAAATGAAACACATCTAAGACAATATGTAATTGAGTTTGATAGAGAATTACTTTCATTATTTATGTTTATTCAACATATTTTATGCCCTTAGAATGGGGAATTTAGAATCACGAGTTATCAAGATAACTTTTTCTTTTTTCATATAAAAAGTGGATATTAGATTAACCTATATAGATATATGATAGTGTATATAATGGAATCTATCAAAACCTCTTCGAGATAAAACTCCTTGGTTTATATTAAAAATAAATTTTCTTTTTCATAGGATAATGACCTTGTTCTTAATGGTGAGAAAAAGATAACCAACTGTGGTATGTTTAGTCTTAGTCATGAGACTGTAAAATTAATGACATTAAACTAGAACTATTAGATGATGAAATAAGTGTAGGATGATAATAATATATTTGAGTAATTAAACCTGGTTTAGCACCCAACTAGAGAAATAGATGTATCTAACCTAGAATGGAGCCAAATGAAATTTTGGAATACTCAAAGGATTATGAGAGGTATTTTTTATATACTGGATAAGTATCTACTAAAATTTTATAAGAATAATGGAGTGAAGAAGATGTATTCAAAATCTCTAATTTTCCATATGGATCTTCTGGTCCACCTATCTATCTTCCTACTAAGGAGACCTATATAAAAAAGGTGATAAATATAATGAAACTGAAGTCTCATGTTAAGATCATCTTTATATGTATTCCACTAAGAGTTATGAATATGATGATGAGAGATAAGATTAATCTAATGATGATAATGATAATGTAAATTAGAAAGACCCTCCAATACCTCTAAGTGTAATTCAATTAATGATGAGTCTAATATAATGGTAAGGACCAATTATACTCATCAAGTGTAACATAGAATATAATCTTGTCTTATGAAGGATCCAATTTATTCAAATAATGATGATGTTTAGGAACAATATAAGTGGGAGTTATATATAAGATTTATGTCATTGGTCTACAATTATCATTATTATAATGGAGATTATGATCGAGGAATCCCACTATATCATGGTGGACCTACCATTTTAGTTGTTAAAAGAAATCATATTTAGTCACTAATTCAGTAAATTCTTTAGGATGGGGATTTAAAAATTATATCTTCAAGTGGGAATGAAGGAGATATTGGTCATGAGTTATCCAATTTAAAATATGTAATTTTTTGTGCCAATTGTATATATTGAGAATGAGGATGTCGATATGACATGCCTATAGAGAACTCAACTCCCTTCATATTCTCATTATCTCCCCTGTCTTCTAGGAATAATCAATGGAAGATCTATATTCTATTATGGAAAGTATGATGTTAGATCTCAGTGGTATTATTAGATCCCCACCTGCCCAAGAGGATAATATTAATTAATCTCATAAAAATATGATAGTTTCATTTCTAATTTATTATATCCAACCGCTGATGGTATTGAATATAAAAGAAATAGAAATTGAGAATAAGATGCTGGAAGAATAAATTGATGAAACTCGATCCCTTATGTATTAGATAAGAGGGAGTTTTTTTTAATATAAAATTATATATTATGGATAGATTAGAGCCACTTTATACTACTGGAGATTTATATTATAGTGCCCTACCACAGACTCTATCGACTATTTATATTGACTAGACCAGTTAAACTGTGGGAGAATAGGTACAGGTTAGTACATGTGCTTCTACATTTTCTCACCACGAAGATATTAAATAGATAAAATCACATGGTGGGAATATTAACATATTGGTTATATAATTCTTAAATGAGGATCGGGTTGATAGAGAGATCATCACAAAATCTCTTAGTTATTATCATTCATGAATTTATATTATACATGAGCTCAATTACCATTTAAAATTAATGGATGAGAATTTAACGATGTCTCTTATGACTGGGGACTTCATTGAGTAGGTTAATAAATTAATGACCTTAAACCCTCTTCTCAACCTTCATGGAATAGAAATATTACTTATTCAATGTAATAGAGAATGGTTGTTGAGTGATCACACCTTTTTTAGAGTTTTTGGAACCATTTTTACCCACCACCAGACAAGTTATTCCCCTCAATGTATCCATTTATGCACCCCTTTTTACCACTTTAAAGACTATATATATTCTTATAAGTTAATTTGGACTCACTCCCATAGAATTAGTGGGACACCATCATCCAATATCCATTAACATTGAGTTTTAGTGTATTTACCCAATATATTTTCCTTACAATTCTCCTCCTATTATTTGAAAAGGGCAGGATTCATTAGATATTTCGTCTAGTTGAGTAGAATGGATGTCCCAAAAATCTAATTAGTTTTTAAAATGTATTTTGTTAGTCCCATGGAATCCCTTTTATATTTTGTAATCAATTTTTTTCAAAAAACATGTTGAAATTTCAATCTTTTGAATGGCCTTTTTTATTTATCTCTATGTATCTTATTTTGTTTTAGTTCTTATTCTTTTTTATAATCCCAAAAGGGGGAGTAATTTAATGGAATTTCATAAGAGTAATTATATATTATGAATGGATAACTAAGTGTATCAAATATTGACTTGAAATTTTACGTCAAGTATTATTATATATTTTTTAGTTACTATTTATTTTTTTATATATGGATTATAAATTCCATGTTTTTTATTCTTCAGAAGAGGGATATTGTTTGGATCCTTCTTATTTTAATTCTCACAAATCATGAATATTATATTTTTTAATGATTTAAATATTTTATGGTTGTAAATTATTTTCAGGTTAAACTATGAAAAGTGGATAAGTATGGATATACCATTAGTTATAATGATCTACCATTATTTGAAAAACTCAACCATTAGTTCCATAAAGAATATTTTGTGAGATAATGTGAGGTTGTGCTATAATTTAGTGGTTTGACTATCGAGAATTTCTATCATCACATGGTATTTCTTTCTATTTTCTATCATGTCCAAAAGATGTTTCTACCCTCAAATGACCATACCACCAATATATACTCTATTTTCTAAACATGATATTTCATTATTAGTGGTGATTCACAAAATAATTTTTGCAGAATCTAGTGATGCTAAACCTATTTGGATTATGATGCACCATAATTTCTCATTTCAAATATTCTTCACTTTCTATCTATTCTTTATTATTGATCTATGTTTATAATTACTCTATATATTCAAAAAATGTCTCTTATACTAAATTGGCGAGTGTGTGACACAAACTCAAAAAATTATAATCATTATTATTCCCAAATATAATTGTGGAAGAGGTTTTTGGAAGTAGTATTTTTCATATTCATTCTTTTGTGTTGTTTTTTGTAAAAACAAATCATAGTTTTTATCAGTTTATTCGTACAACAAACTACTTGGAATCAGGTGACTTTTATGTGGAGGGGATAAATTCATAGATTCAGAATGACCCCCTTATTAAATTACATTGTTCAAAATTTCCTATTACTCATTTACATCTGTTTATATGTATTGTTTCTCTTTATTTTTGGAACAAATTTTGTTCTATCTATATTTTGTTAAAACTAATAAGCTCTGGTAGTTAACATAAATTAATTTTTTATATACTATGATTGATATGAGTATTTTAAAAAAAATATAGAATTTTTTACAACATATTTTAATTGAGTTATGATCATTCTTTTGAGATGATTTTCAAAATACAAAAATATATAAATTTACTTTTTTTAATTGGGAATTTTTATTAAATCAGAGGATTTGTGTTCTAAATTGTTTTTTTGAAATAAGTTTTTTACTCGAAGATCAATTCAAACCCATATTTATTTTTCTACTGGGTTCAATATAGATGAACCCCAACTATTTTTTATTTTTTTGAATTGAGTTTTCAAGGATTATCTTGTTTAGTTTATGGTGGTATTTATTTTTTATATATTGGTACACAATAAAATATATGAAGGTGATTAGAATTGTTTACGTATTTTTCTATGAATATTGATTGAAAATGAGTTATATGTAAAATTTAATAACTATATTTTTTTCATCTAGTAAGTTACATTGTATCCTATATTATCATAGAGGAAAAAATATGTATTGATCATTCAATGACCAAGGTAATCCAATAATTTCACACACCAATGACTATTACTAAGATATGTAGATTCCTTTATTTATATATTTACTATTGGTGATTTGACCAAAACTTTTTAGGATTATCCAACCCATAATCCAATTTAACATATAAAGTGGTAAAATCCATATGGTCAATCGAATGTGAATAATTCTTTTTGTACTAAATAATATATTAGTTAATTTAGATTTACTAACTATATCATCAATGAAGGATGTTTTTTAAATATATTGGTGCATGAATTAATGGATTTCATTTTAAACTTATGAAAAATAAACATTTTTTTTCTTATTTATCATGATAGTAATTTTTTTCGATAAAATGTACTCAAATCATTATATTATCATTGAAAATTTAATTTATTCAATTGATATTTAGAGATAATACCTCTATAGTGAAGTGTATGAAACATATAAGCATCACAATCATTTTAAGTATATATTCACATAGAAAAAGATCCACATCAGAAATAGGAGATGGTGCTAACCACATATGGACTATAACTTCTCGATACACTAGAATCGTAAGAAGGGGAAAATGAAGTTAATGCATTGAGTAGGTAGAAACATGGATATTTATCCATGATGAGGATGGAAAAGGATATAATATACCTGGATTTTCTAAACTTGGGCATGGAAAGTATTACGGAAGGGGAAACATAAATCTCTCCCTATATAATTTCCCAACAATATTTTATTGAGAAGATAAAGAAATATAAAAAATATGATTATAGTATGTAATGGATGATTTAATCCATGAATGATGATAATTTGACATAAATTTTATTTGACGATAGTTTATTTTTATTTTGAAATTTGCAATGTATTCTTTTATTACATGAGGGGAATAGATGATTGATATAAGAAGATCATAACTCAAATTTCTCTATAGACATTTACAAATATTGGATGTATATGGATTTAATATAATGTTTCTATTGATACAAAATAATGTAGGAAATATTTGATGATGTGTTAAGATTCTTGGTATGATAATATGTTAATGTTGAGTTACATATATCAAAATGTGTTATTAAACCCCTATCTATACCAATATGAATATTTAATAATATCACCATGGTCATTATTACCAGGAGCCCATATTCATCTAAAAGGAATAATTATATATGGTTTACTGTGGATCCTCTTACCATGTCTTCCCAAAATCAAGTGATGAGGGAATATCCACCCATTAATAATCTTAAATTGATATATATCAATGAAGCTATGATATTTCATGGTTCAACTCTATAAATTGACTTTATCATGTCACTCATTTCACACTATTATTTTTTAGGAATCTTTAATTTTTTATTAAAATAAAGATATATCTGATCACAATGTATTATGATCCTACAAACAAGATGTATGATAGGAATATACAAACATTAGAGTACACACTAATACTATACTCAAATGAATTTAATAGATCATGAGATGAATATACAACTTTTTTGGATTTTTTATAAAACAATAGCTTCCATTGGACTATACATATGGCACTATATGAGGCCCTATATAGAAAAATATACCGTACGCCAACCTATAGTGTTGAAGTTTGAGATATGTAACTAGTCAGTATAAATGTAATTGCCGATATAACTATAAAAATATAAAACTATATATAATTTCATAAATACAGCTTAAAAAGATATAAAATCTTTACTGATAATCAAAGGGAGGTATTGGAATTCTAATCAGGGGATCATGTCTTCTTTAAAGTATACAATGGAAGGAGTTATAATGTTTGGTAAAAAAAGAAACTATGTATAAGGTATATTGTACATTTTTAAATTTTGGAGAGATTTATATTTGGGTATTAAAATTTAGTTATTCCCTACCACTATTAATTGAATGTAGATTCCCAAGTTTCGATGTTGAGTAAGTAAATGCTGAAGAAATATCATTTAGTCACCAGAGAAGAAATAGTGTTGGCTCCAAAACTTTTATATAAGGAAGAATTTTTCTGTATTTTTTATACTAATGAGAGAGTTTTGTGGAATCAGAAAACTAAATTTGTTAAAATACTTTTGATGAATTATAAATTATAGGAACCAATGTGTGTTCCTAATGAAATAATGATAAATTATTTCCCACATCTGTTTATGGAAAAACATATACAAAAAATTATATAGATGAAATTATTTATAGTGTGGAGAATGCAATATCCAATAAATGAATATATTAAATAAAAAAAAATTCAAAATCATATTCCATTTTATTACAAAATCATAATCTAATAATTAAAATAAAATTACATTCAAAATTACAACCCCAAAAAATGTACAAAACACATAATGATTTTGGGAACCACTATACTCTTAAATATTAGTGAATCATACACTAATAAGAATTAGATATATACAAGATTCATTGATATTACAATGAAAATAATAATTGATGGAATTATAATTGTGTATGAACTAAGAGAAGGATATGAATTATTATAGAAATTAGATTCAAGTTTATATATAAGGAGTAATATGACTATTTCTCAATTGGGGTGATAGTTAGAATCTAACCATTGGAAGTTATATCATTTCTATAAAAATATTAATATCCTTTATACATGCTTCCTATAAAATACATAAAATCATTTTGTAATAATATAATCAATCATTCTCAATAATTTATGTTGATAAATGAATAATAATATAACTACCCAAATATATCTTATAATAAAATGACACATATTAAAGTTGAGTTTTTAAATTATTTCATCAAATTAAATGATTTAAAATTTCACTAAGAGTTTTAGTTAAAAATAATATTTCATGAATATAAGAAATCATTTTAACTGAAATGAATTCAAATTTATAATCACCATATGAAAATAATTAAATGGGTAATTGTTTAAAATTTACTAAGACAATAATTATTTAGTTAAAAGGTGTAAGAATTATTTTTTATACAGAAATAGTTATAACTTCATTATTATTTTAAATTTATATAAAAATAATATAAGGGCCTTTATGATAATAAAATATGTTTATTCACGTAAGTAGTGTATTTTTGAAAAATTAAATAAAATTTTGCAGCCTATCTATATGTTTCCAAATAATAAAATATATTTTAATGTTTAAACAAATTATTGATGAAATAATTTTTTCCATGTATAAATTAATATATTTTAATAGATTTTAGTTATTAATATTTTTATTATCAATGGTTTTATAATTTTTCTCAATCTTAATTCCAAAACTATGTTTATATATTAATAAACAATTCTAACTTGTTTACATTAAACACCCACCCATTGTCCCATTCATATACCCTATAAAACATTTTAGAAAGGGGTTTATCTCTATTTTAATCTCAAGAAGAAATTAGAGAGACTTATTTAGTAAAGGTTTTCAAAATATTTATCAATTTATCTCTCAAAAAATGAACCTGATAGTTTTACTCAATACGATTTGGGAGGTAAGTGTTCCCAAAACCCATATAACATTTTACTTTTGAGAAAAAAAGACACTTAAGTATATAAGGATTATTTTCACATTATTTGATAATGGATATATAAATTTAATGGTTCTCATTAAAAATTACATTGAATTACATTATATTTTAACATGAAATGGTGTTATATTGCATTATTATATCAAAAACATTTCTTTTACACATATTATACAACCTTATATAAAATTTTAAATAAAAAATATTAGTATTTCCTAATATTCAAGAGTGTATTTATCATTTATTTAGTTGGTCAACATCCACTGAAATCATGAATATTGTTCTAAAAAATACCAATATATGATGATATTATCCCATTATATTACACCATCATCCAAAATATTTTTTATTTTTTATCAGAATCCAGTAATTTATACTAAACTGAATGAGTTCATTTTGATATCTATGTATTTAAATTAAATATAGAAGTATTGAAAATTTTTATACCCATTACATGAATATGTTGAAATGTATTTAATATAAAGAAATGTGTTTTTCATTGATTTATTTGGACTTTATTACATGTATTTATGTAAAATTCATCCATATGATGGATGAATAGAATATGTAAATGCTGTGACCATGATTTATATAGCTCATCGTTGTATTGGTAGGTTCCATGAGACAAACTAGATTGATGTACTTTGTGTATACATTACATATTAGGAATTATGTCTTGGCCTAAGTACATGATGGTATTTCTATGATGTCTTGGTCATGGAAATTAGAGTATGATTAAGATTTCGGACATAATACATCCCATCACTAAGAATTCATTAATTTTTATCCATGTAATTACTTATCTCTTTTATTCCTTATTCCATTGATATAATATTCTCATATACAACCTATTTAATTATTTATTCATATCAAATTGTTTATGATTTAATTATTTTATGATATCTTACACTATACACTGATAATTGGAGAAAGTCCAAGAACACCCATTTATTTTCTCTATCTTATTCCACAAGAATCCAAGAAGTGAATGGTGAATGATCCACATATATTATAAGAGTAATAATAAAATTTTCATTAAATATTTGGTGTTTATTTTAATATAAAATATATAACAAAGTATCATGTTTATATGTAGTATACTAACAATACTACACTATTAGATCCTATAAAATTTTATATATTATACTCTATGAAAATGTAATAAAAAATCCAATATCTCGATGTTATTTATGTCAAGGTTGTTGAAAAAATGGAAATCATTATAAGAATGATTCATCGTGATTGTCTATATGGATTAGAAACCATTTTCAACAACTATAGTGTCCCAAACAAACTGTATGAGTTGGGTAGATTTAGGATGCAAAATATATTTTATTCAAGCTCTAATAGATCTTATTCACATGGAGAAAAAAAAATAAAAAATTGAAAATCATTATAACATATCCAAAAAATGTAGAAAAATAATAATAATTAAATTACTCAGAGTTCTTACTTGGTTCACTATAAATGAATTCTTCCAAGGTGAATACATAAAGGGTGTGTTTATGTACCAAAATCACTGAACAATATCATGATTATAAGGTTTATCTATAGATAAATACCAATCATAGGGTCAATAACAATGTTTATCTCTCTATATTATTCTTAGAGATATGAATAATGAAAATGTTGAAAAAATGATCACTCATAAGTGCTTGATATAAACTGTTAAAGACCTACCTATGTGGTTGTTTTCCATGTAGATTCCTCTTCTTAATGAAATCTAGATATTTATAATTACTCCCAAAATCAATAAATGTACTATACCTATTCAATATAATCCAAAATATACTTAATAATATGTATAATTTCTTCTAACTCTTTTCCACTTCATAGATAACATTAATTATTGTCACTATTATTTTCCTAAGAACCACATGTTGATTAGCCACAAAAATAAAAATTGAAATTGTGTTACAACAAAAAATTAGCCTAAAAATAACCCCCATTTTGATTTTCTGGGATCTTCAAAATAATCATGAAATCCCCAAATTGTTGTGATATGATCTTCATTTTGAAATTGGAATATTTAACTTCCAAATCCAAAAAAACAACCAATTATGTAATTGTATGAAGTTCCTTATAATAACATAAAGAATTCAACCATATATCAATAGATATTTGAAATTTCAACATGAGGTAAAGTTACATAAATAATGTATCCTAAAATATGGTGACACATTTTTGGGTTCATTTTCACATAAATTCTTCTAATAAATATCCCCGAACAATTTCTTCACATCAACAAACTTATAGCGTGATCCATATATGCTAGCCTCCATACTAATGTAAATTATGGAAATAATACTTTAATATTACTAAATATCCTTATATCAAATCATGATATAGTCTTCCTCAATGTATAAATTCTCTAATTATTGTGAAATGCCACCTGTTATAGCATGACTCATAGATCTGCAATTCAATTTACTCACAAGAAGCCCCATTCCTAATATTTCTAATGGGGTCTCACAATGATCTTTTCTTCTCCCAAAAAATCACCTTGATATATATCCAACCTCTCCAATAAATCATTATATTCATACCAATAATTCTCTTTATAGTATTTTTTAGAATTATAGAAAACAATTTTTTATAATTGATGTATGAGCTCTAATATTTTATAATTTTTTAATACATAATCCAATATTATCAAAGTTGGATAACCATAGTTTCAACACTTTTTGGTTTTTCAATCAATTGGATCGTGTGATAGTTATTTTTTTAGAATATAAATAAGGGATAATTTGTTTAATTAGTAGTTAACCCCTCCACTTTCACATTATTTTTGAATGTATTATTTATAAGTATCATAGGGTTGAATGGATCTAATTAAAACATAATTTTTCTCAAAAATAAATTTTTTTATACATACTTTAAGTATATACTGTATTTGAAATAATTTTTTTCATATTATATTTTTTTTATATTATTATTATATTTCAATACAATATTTATACTTCATATAGTATAAAATAGTGAAACAATTCAATCTTGTGATTTTTATTATTATTATTATATATTTGATGCCATAATTTTATAAATAGGTAGGAAGTATTTATATATTTTTAAAGAATTATTAACAGATCCTAACGTCTTCATGAAGGTTTTATTAGAGAGGCTAAATAATGTTAATTGGAAATATGATATGTTATTACCGTTACATAAGAGGTGTTCCAATCATAAGGTATTTTTATACATATCAACAATATATTTTTTGCCATAGTGATCATATGTATATTTCATATTATATTAACTAATGGGTATATACCCCTTATTTTTGGATGCTGAGATATAGTTAAATTGTGTATAGATTGTTCCACTATAAAAAAAATAAAAAAGGAAATTAACACCCATTTTAAATCAATTTAGTTTACTTTATCAGTTATATTGTAAAATTTATTATTGTTTTAATTGATATATATTTTCAATAAATCCATATATAGAGAATTATGATGGATATGTAATTACTAGTTTCTAAGTACTTACTAGGTAAGATGTTATCAAATAATATATGTGTCCTAGGGGATGTACACAGACCATGTTGTTTGTGATCCATTTATTGGAAAATAATTGGTGCATGAGGGTTCTAATGACATGTTAACAGGAGTTGTGATATTTTTTTTGAATATGGTGAAAGATATTAATTTTAGATATTTAATTATGTTAATATATTTTTTTAGATATAATGTATAGGAGACATAAATTTACTCATGATATAGGGATCTTTTCTTCTATTTTACCTATTTATTATAATTCATCCCATCTTTATGAATATTTTGTATCAAATCAAATACGATTATTTTATAGTAATATATGAAAATTTTATAATGGTTTTACATTTTCTAGTTTAGTATTTTGAACGATAGGATGAATATAGTGCCTCAGAGTGTTGTTATTACTGAAAATGATTTTCCCACTTGTGTGGAAATAATTATGAGATATAATAATGTGAAAAATGATGAAATAAATGAAACTATATGTATGTGGAAAATCCCCTAAAAATGAATTTTTAAAAAACATAGAAAAAATATAATGACCACATGGGATAAATGTGGTTACATTCAATCTCTCACTGTTGAAATAATTATACTATAAAAAATATCTCCCTTGAATAGTTGAAAAAATATACCTCACTATGAAAACACAAATAATATATGGAGAATAATGAGGAGCTGATTATTGGTGATTAAACTAGTGGGGTATATCCCTGTTTATAGGTGGAATCCTCCCCTTTATTACCTTCTCTACTAAATTGTTTGGTGGAATGTTTTTCTACCCACTACATAGCCACACCTACCCTATTATCATATCCATGGGAATCACCATCTAGGAATATTATTTCTGAAATATCTCCTACTAGGATATTTTTGGGCAACCAATTAAAGACATAAACATTTTTATAATCTTTCGAACCATGTTACTCACATTACTATAAATATGCTTGATGATCTATACTATCGACACATATTTGATTCAATTTTATTCATTAATTAGTTTTACTAAATTTATTTTATATGAATACTATTAATATACACACTTCATAAACCATATCTACAATTAAGTGATGTCGTACTCCAATATTCTTTATCCATGAATGAAAATATGGATTCCTAAAAATGAGAAGGATATTTAATGTATCAAATAACATTATAATCTACTTATATCTATAAAGAATATCCTATAATAAATTTATCATCCAAATTTTCCCATTATAAACATGTGTGTTGAAATATAATCTTCCTTTTCAAAGATATATAAACAACTAATTGTAAAATTTAAATAGATTTCACAAATCCCACTACGACATTAAACACATTACCTATAATAGATTCACATCTATCAGAATTACCTAAGAAATATAAATCAACATAGAAACTAATAGTAAAATATAACTCACTATAATATAATGTAGAATTTGAGGCCCTTTTTATGTATCTCAGTATCCTATTCATTATTTTCCATTGTTCCCATCAAAGAGTATCCATCTTATGACTAATTAATCCCATTACATGTTCAATGTTTGTTCTAGTTAAAACTATATCAAACATCAGAATCCAAATTAGTAAAGCATATGGTACTCAATGAATCTTCACTGTAACTACTTATTACTATTATTAATCATAGTGGATAAAATGAAATTAATTATAAGAGGGGTAAATATTGGTCTAAATTAATGAATTTTGAACTGTCTCATTACATTCAACATGTATTCATTCTAGGATATCAAAATATTCATATTATTTATATCTCAATATGTATACATCCCAAGAATATTATTTTTTAACCCGAAGTCCATCATTTCCTCATATCTTTATATTTTTTCCTTATCTATTGGATATGATACTTTTTGGGGTCTTATACTTTCATTTAAAACACATATAATAGAAGAATAGTGAAATAATTGACATATGAACCCCAAATTTTTGTACAAGGATCTGAATAAAATTTTTTATGTTGAAATATAGTGACATAGGAATAAAATCTCTTATATCAACACCCTAGCACATACTTGTGACCATACAAATATTTTATCATCTTATAAACCAATTTCTCTTTAACTTTTTGAGAATAAATATATTCTTAGACCATATATATTTCATCATAATGATCACCATGGAGAAAATATTTCATCACATTGAGATTCAATAGAATTAAATTTTAAAGAACACACATCCTCAAATCTATCTAAACAATCGACAATATAAAAAATGGAGAAAATATTAAATTGAAATTAATACCTTCATTATGAGAATATCCTTTTACCTACAGTCTTGAAACATACATTTCAACCAATTACATTCCACCACTCAGGTTATAAAAGAACCATTTTTTTATGATTTCATTCTAGGTTGTAAGAGATAAATATCCAAAGTCTTATCCTTTCTTAAGGATTCATTTTCTTCTCACATCCATACCATATATGTGAATAAATTTGGAGTATAGGTCACCAACATAAGATAAAATAGTTCTCCATCCTCCATCAATAATTAGTATGAAATATTTATCTTCATGACATAATATGAGTTCCATACCAGTGCACTTTTCTCCCAAGTCGACTATCATTGTCCTTATTTAAATGGTATATCATCATCATGCTATGGTAGTGCCTTCCATATGTTTTTATATCTTTTTTTCTACTATATTATATATATATTATCTCTAAATGTATCCATTAATCGTAAATTATACCTTTTTTATTCATAATTTACTTCTCTACTGATGATAATTTTTTATGTTGTGGGGTCCCAAAAATTGTATCCCTTATCACCATCAATGTATTCAATGTAGATACAGTTCATGGATATCGAATTCAATATTGATATTTAATTTTCATTAAATAGTTTATATAAAGGAATTTAAAAGTTATATAATCAATAATATTTAGTGGGTATACTATTCTACATCTCTATTAGTGTTTTTATTTCAATCACCATTGGGGAAGATTGGATAAAAACATAACAGGTGGAATTTACTACGTCTACCTGAAATGTTTTTGAAATTCTAACAGTCTTTATTATCTTCCTTATTCTATACAAATGGGTTTTATTCATCATCTCATCCAATCCATTCCACTAAAGAGTTTACACCGTCATAAAATTTATGTTTATTCTCTCCCATTCATAATATATATTGAACTAGTCACTTATATATTTCCACTATTTTTAATACTTTAACACTTGATCTTTTTTCCAAAATTCAATATCCTTCCACAAATAGAATGTCTTGAAGACATAAAAAAATCCACCATCCCATTTATAGGGTATAAAAAACTTCTCCTAGAATAATAAACCTTAAATTATATGAATTAACGTGTTCCTCTAGGTGATATTACCAGTTCTTTCCAAAAGTTCAAATGGATCAACTCTAACATCTCATTGATTCTCACTCTTGATGTCCCAAACATTTTCTTTTATTAAGTACTCAAAAAATAATGATCACAATATACTATGGATAAATTTTCATTACTAGGTAGTAACATCATGTTAGAAATAATTTTAAGGCCATTTTCGGTCATGTGAACATGATTTTAATTCCAAAAAGTCATCAAATATTTTGAGGAGTTAGTTATTGGTAAAACTATATCTGTACCCTTATATTTTATTATCCATAAGAACACACATGTTCCTTGAATTATTTATCACATTTATCACTACATTAATTTTATTAAAGGAGTGATTATTCCATATATTAAAATATCCGTTGAGTATAGTTACATAGTGATCAAACCATTACTCTTAATATTTCAACATCCGTGTTGATCCCAAGCAGATATTCACACGTCTTTGAGATGTTTTCCACCTATAGTAGTCATCAATACATAAATGAAAATAATATATACACATATATAATCACTCATCACATTTCCATCCATTTCATAATTCTAGATCCCATGACAATAATGCCCCATCATTACACCTAGTTTTTTTTTTCCAAATTTCCTTCTACAACTGTACCTTCCTACAATAAAAGTTATTACAATTGAATTTATCAATCATAAATTGCACAACCATTTGGGCATTCCATAGTATAAAATAATCATTATTTCAAAAATGTTAATTGAAAATATCTAGATTTTTTCTTGTGATAGAACAACCATAGTTGTAATCACAAAGCATAGTTAAATCTACAAGAATTATTATTACACAAAAAATTGAAGAGAACTGAGATAGAACCAAAATTTAATACAACATTTTGAGTCTAAATATTACTATCCCATTAATTTCGTTATAAATATGAGATGGGATATATTTAAAAACATTGAAATAAATAAAACTGGATGTAATGTAGAAAACCCCCCAAAATGAAAGGGCTAAAAAACCACTAGATAATAGAAAAATCATTATAGGTAAATGAGGGTATATAAAATCTCTTAATATTACAAAGATAAATCCATGAAAAATATCACTCTTGAATATTTAGATAAATATGCCTTAAAAATACATCACAAATATAATATGGATAATAGTAAGGAGAAAATTTGAGGAGATAAAATTGCTGAGGGATATCCCATTTTATTGGATTCCACTGCCTTATTTCTATACTTCTCATGTTAATGGGTTTGTGGGATGTTTATCCACCCAAAACATATCCACATTTACCCCATAAACAAAATTATGGGGTCCACACCATCCAGGGAAAATATTACCAACATCCAGTGCCTATTTCTATTCTCTCAAGACCAGGGATTTTAATAGGTGGTTGTTTGGATGAGAGAGTCTTTATTACCATCTATTTTTTCATCATCTCTTTTAATAATTATCTATAATTTTCTAATTCATCCCAACTCTAGCCATCTCCACTCTCCTCTTTCCTTTGAGGTGTTCTCTATCTTATGTGTTCCATTCGACGCTTCACTTACCTTATGGTTGTTTGTAGGTTATTCCAACATTCCTTCATGACTAAAATTTTTCTTATCTAGATTCAATAAATTTTTTACTACACATTAATTATATTTACTTGATTTTATTTAGTTTACCTTTCAATATTTTCTCATCCCTCTCCAATTCCAATGTGTATATACTATTTCCCCTAGATTAGTTCTTTCTTGTCCTTATATGTTCTAGATTACACCCTATAGTGGCTCTTCCATGTTACAGAAACTTGTGTCCCCTCTCTTGAATCATACTCGATTTATTTGGCCCAAATTTCTTATCTCTAGTGAGTATTAAACTATTCTAGTTCCTATAGATGGATTATTTCATCATTTTCACTCTACATTGAATCATTGGTACAAATCATAGAATTCGAGAGTTTAATCAATGTTTATATTCTAGTTCCCCCCGGGATGGTTTGTATGAACAACATCATTTTACTTGGTACTTTGAGATCATGCTCATTTTTTTCTTCAATGTTTAAAATTATTTGGTTATCTGAGATGATGATGAAAGTGGATGGCATACACATTCAATAGTAAGACATTGGCATGATTTGGTGCTCCAAGTGGAGTGTTTAAGCTATGATCCAATATTAATGGTATTTAGGAGGTCACATATAGTGTGTGGTCTTATGTGGTGAATGGAAAAAGGCCCAATTCAAGGTTAATGGGAGGATAGTGTGAGGGAGTAGTGTCTATTCCCTATTTTTTAATTACGAATTTATTTTGTTCCTGTTTTATTTTATCCTCTAATTGTAATAATGGTGATTATTTTGAGTATATAACTATTTTTCCCACTCAAAAATAAAGATGTTTTTCTAAAATATATAAAACAATGGTTTGGAAGAATTTTTAATATTATATATGTGGGTATCTCTAAATATTTATGCTAAAATCCAGTGATTTAAAAATAACATCTATGGTATTTTGATTATAAATTTATGAAATTAGGATCCAAAATAAATTATTATATTATTTATTAGAACAAACTTTGACCATATTACTTGAAGAGACAAGGAAATTAATATAGTTGAGAAATTGGAAACAAGAATAAGAAATATATTGTTATTTTTCCTCAAATAAATGTTCCATGGATTGTTTTAACTATTTATTGTTTAATAAATACAAAAGGAAAATGTGTTTGAATTATAGAGGAGTAGAAATATAATAATAAGTTTAAATATATAGGTAAATAATAAAAAATAATAATGGTATAGTTGTGAAAAAATAATCCAACAATATAGAATATGAAACTAAAAACACACATTTTTTCATCATATGAGGATATTTTCATTTAAGGGAATGTGTTTTTGTCTATGCTGTGTATGGTTATAAATATTAAATTTTTTGGAAGTGGGTTTATTTCAACTAAAAATTTTGTGTTATAGAATATATGGTTTGATAGTGTAATTAAAAATGAAAATATAAACATAACATCAAATGTAAGAGTTAAAAGGAAAAATAGTTTTGAATTGCTTAATGAAAATTTAAGAATATACTATCAACATAAGATTACTATAAATTAATTTCTCAAATTTATTCCAAAGTATATAATTTTAGTGTGAACTAAAATTCTTACTAGAAAAATATTTATCATAAAAAAGATATTGTAATTTTTTTTTAAATAATAAAAGCATATAAAATCCTAACATTTTGGATATGGGATTATCACCATTTATGGTCATAATTAAAATAGTTTTAACTAATTATTAATGTAAAATATTGGTCTTATAACATTAATAATGATAGATTAGTGAACATTAAAGGTATTAGAACTGTATAAATCAATGTGTTTAAAATCACTTCTAAGGATGTTTAATTTATTTATGGGTTAATAAATAAATTATTAAGTTTATGTTAGTTATTAAAAAATGAAAATTTAGTGACTTTTTAAAAAAATTATTTAGAAGATTAAATCATTTCACTATCACCATGTGAGTAAAACTAATAATAAAAAATCTATTTAAAATAAAAATGTAATGAATTATTACTTTTGAGTAATAAAATGTTGAATAAGTTCTATCATTGATGGCTTGTACATTTATTTCAAAACAATAATAAGTAAATTTTTTGTTAAGGTTTAATGAAAAATATCCTAAGAGAAAACCCAAAAAATAACACTTGTAAAGTTTTTTATAAAATAAATATTACTTTATAATCTGAAACTAATAGTTATACACTTGTAATGTCCACATGTAATAAAAATCACAGATACATTTGGTTAAACGAGTCTAAAAACTACTAGATAAAAATTATTTATTTAGGGAATATAGAATTATTATCACTCTAAGAAATAATTTTTTTAACACTATGAATCACTATCTTTTAGGATATTGTAGCATAAAAAGTAGAAAAAATAAATAATTTGGATGAAATAATGGCTTGAGGATATGAGATTTGATGTTCGAAATTTTTTTTTCTTATGTGGGAATACATAATTACAATAAAATTATATAAAAAAAGTAGCATAGAATTTAAAACCAATTCATATTGATGTCAAATAAATATAGCCATCCCTAAAATACATAATTTTTTTTATTTATCCTATTTCTTTGACTATTTTCACATATTTTTAATTTTCATTATTCCTAGGCTGATTATCCTCACAATCTTTCTATTTAATTTTTATTCGTTCAAACTATATATTTATACTCTATTCATTTACCTTTGAAATTCATGTTTTTATCCATTTAATTAAATATGGTTAACATAACCTGGCATAGTTTCAAGAAGAATTTTGAATGGTATTGTAAAGACCCGGAAATTTCAAGGGAAATTTTTTTTCTAAATTTTCATTGGGATTTTACAAGAACGCAATTTCTGACGGCGCCTGATTCCGAGTCCCGGTGTGCCAGGAATCATTTTCGGAAGTTTAGCTTGGGTACGTTCAGTGAACGAATGAGCGGGTTTTTCTAACTTCTGAACCGGTGCTCAGAATCGAATTTTGAGGGCACCGATGGAATCGCAGCGCCGATATTTTCTTAGAAACACCTTTTTTGGAGTTGCGTTTGCTTGGGTGTGGTTTTTAATTTTTGGGGGTTAAGTGAAGAAAATAAAATAAAGTGGTGCGATAACTTTATTTTATTTCACTTAAAGCCACTTAAAGATACTTAAGCTGAGTTGGAGCGGATAGGGTGCAATCCAAAATATCCTACCCTCTTGGTAGGATATTTGTGAGGTGGGGCCCGCACGAGCCCCACCATTTCTTTTCCACTAAGTAACGCACCCGCGAATACTCATCTTTAATTAAAGTCAACTGACGCGTTTTCTTAAAATTATCAATGCCCCTATTAATTGGGAAGTCAAGTCGTACCATTAATTCATCGAATTAATGGTTCGTTACTTAACTTAGAATTTTCTAAATATTGGCCTGAGAATAAAATAAGACCAATACTTGTTTTCTATTAAGGGTTACTTGTTGAGAGAATTGGGAGAAGCTTTAAGATATTCATCCTACTCCGTGAAGAACGCGAAGAACGCGAAGAACGCCGACCTCCGATGAAGGGCGACGAAGAACGCCAACCCCTCAGAGATCGATGACGTGATGCTGACAGTTCTCCCTCTGCGACGCTTCTTCCACGAAGATCCATCCCCGTGACAATCTTCGATCGACAACTTGAGGTAGGGGGTTTACGTGATTCTCTTCCGTCTTTTATCCATGATATTTGGGCCGCATGATATCAGTTAACGGGAGGAGCCCGAACCGCACAAACACGGTCGTCACCCTCCCTTATTGTTTTTCTTGTTGTTGCAGATCGAATGAATTGATGGGGTGCCGTCGCACCATGCGGGATCAAGCGGAAATGATGCGCGACATCGTCACACCGCGCGGGATCGAGCGGCAAGCATGCGCGACATCGTCACGCCACGCGGGATCGAGCGGCAAGAATGCACGACGTCATCACGCCGCGCATTCAAATTTTAAACTATCGTGTGTGGGTATTTGATTGAAAGGTGTTCGTATAATTTATTTTGGATAAATTATACCCTCTTCAATGTTTAAAATCATGTGTTTATTTTTTGCCAATTGATAACACCTAACGCGGAGGGCGCGGGCCTAACAAACACGGCCCGACAACCCTCCGCAGCTTGTTTATCGATGTGCGGATCTACGGACGATGACGAAGCAGGCCGCTATGGCGTTTGAGGGCCTTGAAGTGATGATCGGGTCCCGGGAGGACCATTGGCGAAGACCGCACGCAAAACGGACCACCGGAGCGCGTCCGGTGGTCCGCGGAAGCTCCCGCCTGCGGCACCGGTGGCCGGAGGCGGCGGCCGGCAGCGGCTGACCGCCAGGTGGCGGCGGCGCCCGGCGCGCCGCCGACAAAACACGCCGTGGCTGAAGCCGTGGCGGCGAGGTCGGTTCCGTGGCCACGATGAACAGAGGGGCGGGACGCGGCCGACATGCTGCGTCCGGGTGCTGCGGAGCGGCCCCCACGCTGGGGTCGCGGTTCCCTCTCTCGGCCGGTCGACCGAGCCGAGCCGACCCGCCGGGCCGGGTCGTGCCCAGGCCGGGTCGGGCCACCCTGGCCGGGTCGCGCCCAACCGGGTCGGAACCGGACCCGGGTCGGGTCGACCCGGTTCGAACCGACCCAGGGGGGTCGGGCCGGGTCGGTCCGGGCCCAGACCCCCCGTTTTCGGACCCTCTTCGGTCTTTTGTTCATATCTTGGGCTACGGACCTCCGATCGACACAATGTCAGTTGAAATGATATCATTGGATCGAGACAGTCGTTTTGGTATATTGCACTCAAGGTTTCGGAATACTTTGGGTTCGATCGGGTTGGTTCGTACACGAAACCAACCGGGCCCTCGGAGCGGAAATGCTCATATCATAAGCTCCGGACGTCCGATTGACGTGTCTTCGACTTTGTTGGATTCCTCTAAGTGAGACGGATCTTTTTTCATACTCCGCTCGAGGTTTGGATGCCTTCGGAGTGCGGTCGGGTTGGTTCGCTCAAGAAACCAACCGGGCTCCTAGAAAGAAAAGGCCAATAACTCACAGACCGAGTGTCTGATTGATGCGCCACCTATCTTGTTGAATTCCTCTTGATGAGACGGAACTTTTGGCATACTTCGCCCATGTTTTGGTTGCTGTTTCATAGTGGCCGGGTTGGATTGTAACTGAAATCCAACCGGGCCCTTGGAACAGGAAAGCTGTTATCTTTCAGACCAGACGTCCGTTTGACGAACCATCAGCGGCGTTGGTGATCACGTTGAGAAATGATCCCTATGAGTATACCCTATGAGATTTTGGGGTACAGTTGAGATACGGCCGGGTTGGTTTTCTCACGAAACCAACCGGGCCCCTCGGACGAAAAGGCTAATAACTCACAGACCGGGCGTCCGATTAACGCGTCGTCTGTTGCGTTGAGACCCCTATGACGAAGCAGTCCTTTGAGATACTTCTTCGTGGGACATTGTTGAACATGGAGTGTCAACTGGTAGCTCGTGGAGCGGACCGTCCTGGAGACGAGCGTGCGGAGTACGGAGATCGTGAAGCCGGCTGTGACCTGACGACTGCTTGACCGATTGACTCGGTGTGTTTCAGATAGCCAGTGGGGAGCGCTTGGTTGTAGCGGCAGACCCACGGTGGAGGAGCGCTTGGTTGTAGCAGCAGACCCGCGGTACTCAACAGAAGGAGTACCTCTGGAGGCTATGAGGTGGATCACTTGGTTGTAGCGGTAGACCCACGGTGGTGGAGCGCTTGGTGGTAGTGGCAGACCCACGGTACTCAACAGAAGGAGTACCTCTGGAGGCTATGAGGGGGAGCACTTGGATGTAGCGGCAGGCCCATAGTGGGAAGAGCTTGGTTGTACCAGTAGTCCCACAGTACTCAACAGGAGGAGTACCTCAGCAGTCTCAGGTTAGTGAGCAGTACCTCAGAGTCGTGACAGGACCACTGTACACTCTAGAGACGGGGCTCTTCAGCAGTTACGGTTTCGATAATGAAAATCCTAGTTCGAGCTGAGACTTTTGACCCTTGTATTTACCTCATGATTGAGATGGGTCACTTGATAACTTAGGTATATGTATGATCATATAACTAGGTAATGGTTATCCGTTGATTTCTTGATCTTTGTGTTTCTTCATTATTGAGATGGGTTACTTGATAACTTAGGTATATATATGGGCATATACCTAAGTAGAGGTTATCTGTTGAGATCTTCTTTGTGGTTATCCTTGTTGGTTTTAGTGAGACCTTGAGGGTCTCGGGGTACCTACTGAGTATCGTTATACTCACCCCTGCACGGGCTATGCCCGCACCTCGTTGTGTTGGTTGCAGACGACAGGAAGTGCTGACGGAGGCCGAGTGTTCGAGGACTGGACGGTACCCGGAGGTGGACTACACGACGAGTCAGTATCCGGAGGTGGACTTCACGGCGAGACGACAATCAGAGGAGGTTGACGGGCGAGAGCGTTGTGGAGGCTATCTGTACCTACCCTTCAGGTAGGATCCGTGGTGGACGATCCAGGAGCTGCGCCATCTGTACCTACCCTTCAGGTAGGATCCGAGGAGGACGACCTAGGATCCGCTTCCATCCTTCCAGCTGTTGTCTTTTTTTTTGTTGTACTTTGTTCAGTTGTAGTTGTACTTCCTTTGGGGTTTGTATTCTGGCCCATTTACCTTTCAGCACTTCTCTTTGTACTTGGTTTTTTTACTTCCACTTGTACTCTGTGGTGTTTTCTTTACCTTTTTAAAGGCAATGCCTTCCTAGTTATCGGGATTTACGCCTTTGGTGCTAGTCGCCATCCCCTGGCCTATGGAAGGCGGGTTTGGGGGTAGTCATGGAACGGGCCCCGAGGACGGGTTGTGACAAATTGGTATAAGAGGAGTTGGTTCTACCGTAGAACTTATAACTCTACTATTTTATTTTTGTGAAGCAATAGTGTTAAGAGTACCGAGTGTGGTTTTCATTTTAGGGAGTCCAGTGTTGGTGCGGGCGGCCGACGTATCCATACACCAGGACGCTGACAACTGATTTCCGACTTTGTGCACGAAAACATTGATTGCGTGTGTGTTTCCAGAAATTTTTAAATGTCAGCTCAAACCAGGTCAGCTCACCAGGTATACTCGTTTGACTGTGTCACATTGTTTCTTTCAGGATGCCTTTTCTCAGACGACCATCTAGAGCCCAGAGGGATGTGCTTACTGACAGCTTGTCGAGCAACGAGACTTCGGTATAGGGCCCTCTTGCAGTTGAGGCACCAGCGGTACTACCATACATTGGGCCACCGATGCCACCATCCCCAACAGTAGGCGAGGCACGCCACTTGAGCGTGCTGAACGAGTTCCAGCGCCAGAGGCCACCCAGGTTCCGGGGAGAGATGGACCCGCAGACAGCTGAGGATTGGCTGGAGGCTGTGGTGAGAGTCTTCAGGTTAGTGGGGACGCCTACAGACTTCATGGTGATCTTTGCTTCCAGCCTTCTTCAGGCAGCAGCAGGCAGGTGGTGGAGGCACTTGTTTCAGTTTTGCGACGGGATGGCCTTCGCATGGGAAGACTTCGAGACCAACTTCAGGATGGAGTTTGTGCCAGTAGCTCTACACCCCGAGCGTGTACAGGAGCTTCTGTCTTTGACGCATGATTTTCGATCAGTAGCCGAGTCATTTGTGGGCAGTAGACAGATGATGCAAAGGTCCAAGAGGACCCGAGCCAGCCGTACGAGGAGCAGGAAGTGTTACGAATATGGCAGGAAGGGTCACCTGGCACGTGACAGTCCGACTCCTCGCACAGTTGATTTGCAGGCTTGGGAGGTGCCACCGAGGAAGAAGCAGCGGCAGGTGCTTGAGCAACAGCCGAGTAGTGGACAAGAGAGTAGAGCTCTGGGAGCAGGTGGACAGGAGCGGAACTAGTGGATACGTCCCTTGTACTTATAGTTCCATATTGTTTTTGTATTCGTTTCTTTGTAGTATGTGCTGTAATAATAAAAAGACATGTATCATTGTGATGTTTTCTTTCCTGTCCTTTTGTTTGGTTGATACTGAGTGGTCCCGGTTAAAAACTGTTAACTTGACCCTCACTTTCGAGATTTCTACTGGAGGAGACCCAGTGACCTCACACTGATGCCGACAGTGTGACTCAACCCTTGGAGGCGAGAGTGACAGTTGGATCTCTTAGTAGTTACGTCGAGGCCTTACGAGGTCATCCATGGCATGAATTCATCATTCATGTTGGGATTGACTGTATTAGGCAATGGGCGTGGTTCATCCATGGGATGAGACCGAGTTTCTCTTTTCGGCAAGGGAGAAATTTTAGTAGCTCTTCAGATCGTAGGAAAAGAAGGTGTAGATCATCCAGGAGCGGATGAAGACTGCACAATGCAGTAAGAAACAGAAAACCGACGCCAGTCTTAGAGACTCGAGCGTGATAAATGTTTCAAGAAGAGGAAGCTTTAAGGAGAGATGAGTCTGCGAAGCAGCAGACGTGGAGGCATATCTAGGAGAGCAACATGAGGTGGTGTACATATTAACATGCTACAAACACCCGCCTTAGTTATCCCCACCAGGATCAGGGAGCTGGAGGGCGGAGGAAGAGAGTAGCTGCATGCGGTCAGGGAGAGTGACCCAATAGCTCTAGAAATGATTCAAGGGAAAGTCTGTGTTCACTACTAGCTGCTGTAGTAATAGACGTTGATACGAATCATTCCTTGATTTCACAAATCTTGTCCCAGACCTAGAGTTTCCGGTAATCCGTAGACTTGACCCTCACATCTGGAGATACCTTGGGAGAAGACTCGATAATCACACTTACGCCGACAGTGTGGTCAGACCCTCGAGGTGAGAGTTTCGGTTGAAATCTCTTGGTGGCAGAATCGAGGCCTTAAGACGTTGGTTTGAGTATGGACTGGGCAATCACAGTTCATACAAAAATTGACGGTATTAGGCAAAAAGGTCATGTTTTAACTACGACGTCGGAATGGGTTTTCCTTGGTCGGAGAAAAAGGAAACCCTAGGAAGCACAAGGTAACTCATGCACATGAGGGTGCGACCAATCACTCTTGAGTCGGTCAACCTTACCCTCGTGGCAGCAGTCATTTTGAGTTCCAGTTCTAACAGGAATTGGAGACCTCTGGAGTTCGAGGATGGAGACCACGTCTTCTTGCGTGTCTCACCTCGATGTGGATTACAAAGATTTGACCGAGGAGGCAAGTTGTCTCCATGATTCATTGGACCATTCCAGGTCCTCCGCAGAATTGGCGAGGTGGCTTATCACCTGGCTCTACCACCTCAGTTGCACCGGGTGCATGACATCTTCCACGTATCTCAGTTGAGGAGGTACGTGCACGACCCGACGCATATCATCGACCATGGGGAGCTGGACGACGGCGATGGGGTGTCTTACACGGAGGTTCCAGTGGGGATCGAGGATCGACCGGAGCGGATCCTACGAGGACGATTGATTCCTCGTGTGCACTTCTTTTGCAGTACGGGAACCTCCAAGTGAGCACATGGGAGCAGAAGGCTCAGATGCGTGCTCAATACCACTTTTGTGACCCTAGATTGTGTTGAAGCTTTACAGGGACGTAGAGCCCTGTGGTGGGATTAATGTAAAGACCCGGAAATTTCAAGGTAAGTTTTTTTTCTAAATTTTATTTGGGATTTTACAGGAACGCAGTTTCTGACGGCGCCTAATTTTGAGGCCCGGTGTGCCCGGAATCATTTTACGAAGTTTAGCTCGGGTACGTTCAGTGAACGAACGAGCGGGTTTTTCTAACTTCTGAACAGGTGCTCAGAATCGAATTCTGAGGGCACCGATGGAATCGCGGCGCCGGTATTTGCTTAGAAACGCCTTTTCTGGAGTTGCGTTTTCTCAGGTGTGGTTTTTAATTTGTGGGGGTTAAGTGAAGAAAATAAAATAAAGTGGTGCGACAACTTTATTTTATTTCAATTAAAGCCACTTAAAGCTACTTAAGATGAGTTGGAGCGGATAGAGTGCAATCCAAAATATCCTACCCTCTTGGTAGGATATTTGTGAGGTGGGTCCTGCACGAGCCCCACCGTTTCTTTTCCACTAAGTAACACACCCGCGAAAACTCATCCTTAATTAAAGTCAACCAAAGCGTTTTCTTAAAATTCTAAACACCCCTATTAATTGGGCAGTCAATTCGTACAATTAATTCATTGAATTAATGGTTCGTTACTTAACATTGAATTTTTCTAAATATTGGCATGAGAATAAAATAAGACCAATACTTGTTTTCTCTTAAGGGTTGCTTGTTGAGAGAATTGGGAGAATCTTGAAGATCTTCATCATCCTTCGTGAAGAATGTGAAGAACGCGAAGAACTCCGGCCTTCTATGAAGTGCGATGAAGAACGCCAAACCCTCGGAGATCGACGACGTGACGCCGAAAGTTCTCCCTCTGCGACGCTTCTTCCACGACGATCCATCCCCGCAAAAATCTTCGATCGACAACTTGAGGTAGGGGGTTTACGTGATTCTCTTCCGTCTTTTATCCGCGATATTTGGGCCGCATGATATCAGTTAACGGGAGGAGGCCGAACCACCCAAACACGACCATCAACCTCCCATATTGTTTTTCTTGTTGTTGCATATCGAATGAATTGATGTGGTGCCGTCGCACCGCGCGGGATCGAGCGGCAAGGATGCGCGACATAGTCACATCGTGCGGGATCGAGCGGATGACGACGAAGCAGTCCACTATGGCGTTTGAGGGCCTTGAAGTGAAGATCGGGTCCCGGGAGGACCACTGGCGAAGACCGCACGAAAAACGGACCACCGGAGCGCGTCCGGTGGTCCGCGGAAGCTCCCGCCGGCGCGCCGCCGGCAAAACACGCCGCGGCTGAAGCCGCGGCGGATGAAGCTGCGACAGCGAGGTTGGTTCCGCGACCGCGTGGAACCGAGGGGCGGGACGCGGCTGGCATGCCGCGTCCGGGCGCCGCGGTTCCCTCTCTCGGCTGGTCGACCGAGCCGAGCCGACCCGCCGAGTCGGGTCGCGCCCAGGCTGGGCCAGGCCGCCCGGGTCGGGCCGGGTCACGCCCATCTGGGTCGGAACCGGACCCGGGTCGGGTTGACCCGGTCCGACCCAACCCAGGGGGGGGTCGGGCCGGGTCGGTCCGGGCCCAGACCCCCCGTTTTCGGAGCCTCTTCGGTCTTTTGCCCATATCTTGGGCTACGGACCTCCGATCGACACACCGTCTATTGCAATTAGATCTTCGGATCGAGACGGTCATTTCGGTATATCATACTCAAGGTTTTAGAATACTTTGGGTTCGGCCGGGTTGGTTCGTACACGAAACCAACCGGGCTCTCGGAGCAGAAACGCTCATATCTTATGCTCTGGATGTCCGATTGACGTGCGGTCGACTTTGTTAGATTCCTCTATGTGAGACGGATCTTTTGGCATACTACACTCAAGGTTTTGATGCCTTCAGAGTGTGGTCGGTTTGGTTCGCTCACGAAACCAACCGGGCTCCTAGAAAGAAAATGCCAATAACTCACAGACCGAGCGTCTGATTGACGCGCCATCTGTCTCGTTGAATTCCTCTTGATGAGATGGAACTTTTGGCATACTTAGCCCATGTTTTGGTTGCTTTTGGATAGTGGTAGGGTTGGATTGTACCTGAAATCCAACTGAGCCCTTGGAACGAGAAAGCTGTTATCTTTCAGACCAGACGTCTGTTTGACGAACCGTCACCGGTGTTGGTGATCACATTGAGAAATGGTCCCTATGAGTATACCCTATGAGATTTTGGGGTATAGTTGAGATACGGCCGGGTTGGTTCGCTCACAAAACCAACCGGGACCCTGGGACGAAAAGGCTAATAACTCACAGACCGGGCGTCTGATTGACACGCCGTCTGTTGCGTTGAGACCCCTATGACGAAGCGGTCCTTTGAGATACTTCTTCGTGGGAACTTGTGGAACTTTGAGTATTGACCGGTAGCTTGTGGAGAGGACCCTCCCAGAGACAAGCGTGCGGAGTACGGATACCGTGAAACCGGCTGTGACCTGACGACTGCTTGACCGATCGACTCAGTGTGTTTCGCAGAGCCAGTGGGGAGCGCTTGGTTGTAGCGGCAGACCCACGGCGGAGGAGCGCTTGGTTATAGTGACAGACCTGTGGTACTCAATAGAAGGAGTACCTCTGGAGGCTATGAGGGGGAGCGATTGGTTGTAGCAGCAGATCCACGGAGAAGGAGCGCTTGGTTGTAGCGGCAGACCTGCGGTACTCAACAGAAGGAGTACCTCTGGAGGCTATGAGGGGGAGCGCTTGGATGTAGCGGCAGACCCATGGTGGGAAGCACTTGGTTGTAGCAGCAAGCCCACAATACTCAACAGGAGGAGTACCTCAGCAGTCTCAGGTTAGTGAGCAGTACCTCGAAGTCGTGATAGGACCACAATACACTCCAGAGACGGGGCTCTTCAGCAGTTACGGTTTCGATAATGAAAATCCTGGTTCGAGCTGAGACTTTTGACCCTTGTGTTTACCTCGTGATTGAGATGGGTCACCTGATAACTTAGGTATATGTATGGGCATATACCTGGGTAATGGTTATCCATTGATTTCTTGATCTTTGTGTTTCCTCATGATTGAGATGGGTTAATTGATAACTTAGGTATATGTATGGGAATATACCTAAGTAGAGGTTATCTGTAGAGATCTTCTTTATGGTTATCCTTGTTGGTTTTAGTGAGACCTTGAGGGTCTCGGGGTCCCTACTGAGTATCGTTATACTCACCCCTGACGGGATATGCCCGCACCTCGTTGTGTTGGTTGCAGACGATGGGCAGTGCTGACGAAGGCCGAGTGTTCGAGGACTGTACGGTACCCAGAGGTGGACAACATGACGAGTCAGTATCTGGAGGTGGACTTCACGGCGAGACGACACTCGGAGGAGGTTGATGTGCGAGAGCATTGTGGAGGCTATCTGTACGTACCCTTCAGGTAGGATCCATGGTGGACGATCCAGGAGCTGCGCTATCTGTACCTACGCTTCAGGTAGGATCCAAGGAGGACGGCCCAAGAGCCGCTTCCGTCCTTCCAGCTATTGTCTTTTTCTGTTGTACTTTGTTCAGTTGTAGTTGTACTTCCTTTGGGGTTTGTATTCTGGCCCATTTACCTATCATCACTTCTCTTTGTACATAGTGTTTTACTTCCGCTTGTACTCTGTGGTGTTTTCTTTACTTTTATAAAGGAAATGCCTTCCCAGTTATCAAGATTTATGCCTTTGGTGCTAGTCGTCATCCCCTGGCCTATGGAAGGCGGGATTGGGGTAGTCACGGTACGGGCCTCGAGGACGGGTCGTGACAGGTATAGTGTTTAATTTGAAAATGTTCACATTTTATATTTTCTAATTAACTCAAATTTATGTCATCAGTTTATGGAAAATAGCACTATAATTCCATAAACTAAGTAAAATGTGTATTTAAAGGCATAAAAATCATAAAAAATGATTTACATCATTGTTTTATTCCTTTAATGAATGTTCACACACTAAAATGAAAATGGATCCATGTATTTTATAATAATATTCCACAAAATCCATCGCATTTCTTAATTCCCTCTCAAAATCTATTTTAATGAAAATTATTATATAAAAACACTATGACCCAAGCTTGATGGACATTAATTATTTTATAATAATCATCAATATTTTTATTTGAGTTTATAGGGAACAATTAGATGGCCCTAATACCTAGAGGCACACATGCATTGTTGGTTGCATGGCAAGAAGGCCAAAACATGGCATGCAGGCATATTTATATGCCCAAAGACCCACACTACAATAAACCCTTTTCATCTTTTAGATAAAACTTTTATCAACATCCCTTGAGGTCATCTATAATGTTAAAAATAAATTCCCCTCACAGATTTCCTATATGTATACTCTTGAATGTTTTTCATTAGAGATCGACCATAGAAAAGGATAGCATATCTGCTTTCATTTCACTTTGTCAGTGACCAACATTTACAACATCATATATTTAAAAGGTAATAAGATGCTCCAGTATGGCCCTGATGCCAAGGATGATGTGTTGTTCTAGTATCTTGATGACTAGGTACAGATCATATCCCTTGGTGTCTCAAAGGTCTAGATACATAGGAAGAAATTCCATTTTTGAGGAATAGTTCCACTACTATAGTACCTGATAGAGAGTCACTGCTACAATACCTACTACATTACTGTTATACTAACAATATAAATTCTTCTCTTTTCTGGTATTTGAACCAAGGGTTAATATGTAGATTTATAATAGGTTTACCACTAAGCAAAAACTAAATACTTACAAGACTATAAAGTTTTTTATTAAGAAAACTTTATAACAAACTCTAACATTAGAACATTAGTTTGGGGTCAAAAAACATGTCATAATATTTATAATCAATTATACATATAACCATTTTAAATTTAGTTAAAAAATAATAATAAAGAACATAAATTTATAAATCACATATAAGTACACGTTAAAAATTTCTTAACTCACCACTAATTTTTTCAAACCAATTATACATGGAATTAATAACTAATCATAAAAAATAGAGTATAAATATTGAATATTTATTAATTATAGTATTTTTATCATTTATTAGAAATATGAAAATAATTTCAATATCCACATTTATGTAGTTTTTATTATATAAATAAATAAATAAATAAATATATATTATTTTCAATTTTTTATGAAAATATATACAGTATGGAAGTCAAACATCCCACAAACATATTTCCGACAATCAACTATGTCATGAGGCCACTTATGATTAAACCAGAGAGGGGTTTTAAGGTACTCAGTCAATCTAAAATAATATTATATATTAAATAATATGAAAACCATAAATACCACCATTAATCACCTCACATGTTTATTCTTTTTACACACAAAAATGATGATAAAAGTAAAATGATGAGAGGTCTATATAGTATTTTTTATAATTTTTTCAACAATTGTTTTTTTCATGAAGTCATTATATACCATGTATAATTATATTTTTATTCAGTATAAATATCAAATATTTTACATTTTAATCAAAAAATATATATATACAATAGATGAATAAAATAATATAATTTACTCTAATGTTAATTTATTTACATTAATGTGAAATGTTTTTTCCCTTTTGGAGTGATTATCTATGAAAATTAAAATGTACTGAATTTACCCTAATATAATACTTAAAAATTTATAAAAGATTAACCAACTAATTTAAATAGGATTCATGTATCCTAAACCACTGAAATAAATGTTTATATATATTTTTTGTTACTAAACCTATGAATCATGATTCTAAATATTATATATATAAAGAATATTTATGAAGTTTTTAAAAAAATAATGGTTTTATGTATTTTGACATTGATTTTATAATTATTATTAATTGAATGAAAATATATTCATGTAAAAAATTCGTAAATAAATAAACATATAAAATAATATATTATATTTGGTGACTAAATTACAAATTAAAATGTTATTCAATTATTATCTAGTGGTTAAGATAAGAAAATGTGTGGTTAAATAAATATAAACAATATAATTTATATAAAAGTGTATAAAAATAATAATTTCCATAAAATATATCCTATTATTTAATAAATTAAAGTTAATGAAATTTATGATTAATATTATATGAGAGATGTAAGGGTATCCTATTTTAATTGCATAGAAGACGGAAATAAAGCCGATGAAAGAAATACTAAGAATTTTATGATGCATTTTTTGTTTGGATAATATTTTTTAAATAAATCACTTACATAATATTTATATTTTTTAATTAAAATTTTATTCTACATAAATTAAAAAATTATAGAAAATTATAGAAAATTTATCAACGGACATCCTCATTCTAATTTGGATTATAGCTCTTGCTACTGAGTATTTCATGCTCATTTTTTTCATTGGTAAACAAATTTTTTATTTCAATGATTGAAATAATATAATAACAAGTTGGAAAATGGGTTGTATCACTCACTAAGGTTGTGTATTTTTTTGTTATTTCTTCCATATAAAGTGGGAGAAACTAATTATTTAGTAAATCAATGCGACTAAAATATTTCTACAAAGTATAAAATACAACTAAACCAGTTAATATATAGAAACATTAATTAAATATGGAAATAAATTATAATGATAGATAATGATATAGGTATATAAAATTCCAAATAATAAAAATATTTTTACAACTTTCAATACATTATAATATTAAGTGGCTACATTATTGGTGTTTTTTGACTGTTATTTGGCTGCAGATGACCTAGTTTTATTATCAATAAAGAATAGAAAATGGAGAAGGTACATATTCTTAAACTCTATATAATTATGAAAGAGAAATATAAGGATTAACGTTCTATAATAATTTAAAATGATCTTTATTTTTCTTATTTCACCATCATTAAATTCATCCATGAAATGGATAATGTGTGAACTATATTATTCTCCTAAATCATAGCACTTTTCTCTATAGAATTTAGTTAAGAAATTTGAGTTTGTACCCAGATGCATTGTTATTTTTTAAAATTAAATCTACACACACATATATAATATTTTAAGTGAGGACCTAGTGTAAGAAACAATAACATGGGTCCATCTATTCAAAATAATATTATGAATTGATCATGAGAATTCGGAGCATAGTTAAAATTGTAAGTCCATTTCTATATTTTCAAATATTTATTTGACAAAAACAATGGATTGGTTTCCCCGATAAAACAATGTGGTCTTCTTATTTATCCCAATGAGAAGAAAACGATAAATATTTTTAAACCGCTCTGTGATGTATCACCAAAATCATGAATTAGTTTTATTAATAAAAAATATTAATATGTCTATATTTTTTTTGGACAAACTCATTATACCTGAATAATGAATATAGTTTTTTTCCTTCACCTTCACATTCACTATTATACCGTAAAATCATGGTAATTTATAAATCATAGTGATCATAAAAATCAAAAAACTACTCAATAAAGTACCAAAGATACTTTTACTAACAAAAACCATTTTCTATAAATAAATGACATGGTTGTAAATAAGGCTTGTATTGCATCTCATTTCATGAAGACCATGGAATCCTAAAAAATATTTAGAAACTATGAATAGTTCCCCTAGAATTTTACCTGATTCTATAAAAATCCATTTTTCTTCATGGAAAATAAATAACATTTTTCATACATCTATAGTGGTTTTTTTAGGTAATTTGGTTCTTTAAGTTGGTAAGAGTCTTTTTCTTTCATTATTATTCAACTATATGGTTCACTATTTCATTTATGGGAAAAAAATTAAGATTCCACAAATAAATTTAGGGTATACATTATAGTTATCCCATTCCCCCAATCTTTTTATTATAAAAAATATTTCCTTAGTGAAAATAATAATAATGGAATTTCAAACAAGGATATGTGTTAGTGTTTGGGGGTGATATAGCCTTATTGGAGTCTCTCATTTTCTCATTTTAGATAATTATATCTACTTTAAAAATTATTTAGATGATTCCATTCATTATTATTGTGAGAGGTAATTGTTCTAGGGATTATATGGTTTCTCTATCATATTCTTGAAGGATAAGAAAACATCATATTGATGGACTCAACAACCAGATCATGGTGTGCATCAACAACATGAAGAGAATGTTACTATCTTTTAGTGGAAGGATTACACTTGATAATATAGTAATTTCATCTATTCCCATGTATTTTTGATAAATTATCATGGTTCCCAAAATTATGAATAGAATCATTAAATAAATTATAAATTTTTTTGAATGGTATTGACATCAAGATAGAAAATACCACTGTAAAAGATGTCCACAACTAGATAAGGCTATTTATGTGGTTAAAATAAATTAGAAAGGCCTTGAAGATATAGTTCATTATATGTAGACAAAGTATGTAACACCTCGAACCCAGAAGCTCAGAGTCGATTCATTATTTTAATACATTGGCATGATTTCAAGGAATCACACCCTGAAATATCGGTCCGTTTAATAGTCTAGGAAATTATATTACATACATCAACTTCACATTACAATATAAAACATAAAATACAGCATTGATAGTTCTTTGAGAATGCCATTTTTTCCTTTTAGATTAACCCTACATATCAATCATAATACACATCTTGGAAATCCTAATAAAATAAAACATAAGAAAGGGGTGAGCTCAGATGCTCACTAAGGGTAAACAATTTTTAGGAAGATACCATAAACAATAGGCATGGTGAATAATTGAAAACACATGCCTTTATAAATAATAAACAAGAACACTTTATGGTAGAAATAGGAGATGAGTAAAAAATTCCATAATAAAACATAGTAATGGGTATTCAACAAGTTGAATAACCACATGAACCATCAATATTATTTTCATAATGAAGGAATGTATAATTCCAGTCATTCTGTGACATTTTTTTAAGGTATCGAACAAGATGTCTAAAAATTATTTAAGGTCATGACTAAAACCATATATCAAATTGGGAAAGGCCCCAAAAAATTCCTCATATAATTGTCTCATGAGACCTACAGATGCATCGAGGAGCAACAGTAGGCTCTGCCCGTCACTTACTATGTCCAATACATTCCTCATATGAAATGGTTGAAACATAACATAAACATTTGTATTAAAACTAGCATACAAAATGTCAATACTTTACCTATAAACCATGAATGGTATAAAAATAACGCATCCACAGTCAAACATATCACAAAACCTTAAATACAATATGTGTAAAGACCTGTAAAATTAAAGGGAATTTTTTTCTTAATTTTCTTTGGAATTTTACAAGAGCGCGGTTTCTGACGGCACCTGATTCCGAGGCCCGGAGTGCCCGGAATCAATTTCCGAAGTTTGGCTCGGGTACGTTCAGTGAACGAACGAGCGGGAATTTCTAACTTTTGATCCGGTGCTCGGAATTGAAATCCGAGGGCACTGATGAACTCACAGTGCCGATATTCGCTTAAAGAGACCTTTTCGGGATTTGCGTTTGTTTCGGGTTGAGAGTTAGTTTTTGGGAGATTAGAATAAGTTAAATAAAAATTGTGTTTACATATTTTTATTTAAACTTATTAGTTAACTTCTCTAAAAAGAAGTTAGGGGTGGGACCCACACCAACTTAACCTCCCTTGAGAGGATTAAGTGTGGTGGGGCCCACAGGAACCCCTAACTTTACATCTTCCCTCAAACTTCCTTAACCCCTCATTAAATGACATGGGTTATTTAATTTTGGAGTTAATCTTTTTGAATTTCAAACCTTTGAAATTATTGTGTTAAGTTTTTGATTAAATTAAGCTCTTCTCTCTTTTTGTTGGGTTAGAACTCTTAGCCATCTTGAGAGCTTTTGAGAGCTTCTTCTTCTTCTTCAAGCTCTGACGAAGAACACGAAGAACGCTCAAGCTCCGACGAAGAACGCTCAAGCTCCGACGAAGAACGCCACCTCTCTTCTTCCTCTTCCGTGTCAATGAGAGGGAACGCCGCTTCCTCCTCAGACCTTCTTCGTCGACATAAGATGTTTCGCCAACGACGTATCTCTTCGGGCGTATCTCTTCGTCATCGGATTTGACGAACGACGGCCGCGACGCCCGACCTCCGCGACGCTGTCTTCCGCGGGACGTTGTCAAATCTTCGAACCTATACCCGAGGTAGGGGTTGTTGATTTTTGTTTAATTATTTTATTCTTGATCGTGGATCTTGCAAGTCTAACGTGTGGCTTTTGAATATTTTATGTTGCGTTATTATTTAACGTGAGGGGGGCCGGACCGCATGAACACGGCCGAACCCCCCTCCATCGTTCTTGTTGTTTTATCTTGCGGGTGGAAACAAGGTGGCGTGGTGCCGTCGCACCACGCGGTTAATCATGCGTTTATATTACGCGACGCCGTCGCGCCGCGCCATGGAAGGATCATCAAGAACGCGACGCCGTCGCGCCACGTTGAAGGAAATCAAGGTGCGGCGGAGGGGCGCGGTGTCGTCGCACCGCGCCGGACGACGAACACCGCAGCCGGTTCCGGGCCGTGGCGGAACGAGGAGACCGGCGGCCGGGCCGCCGGCGTCGGAAGCCAAAGAGGGGACCAGATTTTCCGGTCCCGTTGGAGAAAACCGGCCGGCCAGCTGGCCGGCCGGATGATATTAAACCGGGGGAAATTAATCCCCCGGCCAGCACACAAAACCCCCCCTCATTTATGAGGGGGGCGGTTTCCTTGAGGGGGGGCAGGAGGCCCCCCGGTTTCTGCACAAACAGGCCCCCCACGTGGGGGGGGGGGAGGGGGCGTTTTCAAATCAAGGGCGCGGATATATGCCGCGCCGCCCCTTCAATCAAGTGGGGGGGCTTTGCCCCTCGCGCTGCCTCCGTGCGGCGCCAGGCCGCCAGGCTGCCGCGGCGGCCGCGCTGCCGGCCGGACGGCCGGTGGGGCCGGATCGGACCCGGGTCGGCCCGGACCCGGACCCCCCGTTTCGAATCTTATTCGTTCTTTTGGCCATAACTTGAGCCACGGACCTCCGATCGACGAACCGTCTGCAGAAACGCGATCCTTGGATCGAGACGGTCGTTTCGGTATATCGCACTCAAGGTTTCGGATTACTTTGACTTCGGCCGAGTTGGTTCGTTCACAAAACCAACAGGGCCTTCGGAGCGGAAACGCTCATATCTTGAGCTACAGACGTCCGATTGACGTGCCGTCAGCTGTGTTGTGTTCCTCTTAGTGAGACAGATCTTTTGGCATACTCCGTCCGAGGTTTGGATGCAGGTGGAGTACGGTCGGGTTGGTTTTTCCTTAAAAACCAACCGGGCCCCGGGGACGAAAATGCCAATAACTCTCAGACCGGGAGTCCGATCGACGCGCCGTCTGTTGCGTTGAGTTCCTGTTGACGATACGAAACTTTTGGATACATCAACTCTGGACTTTGTGACAGTTGATGTATCAGCCTCTCGGCTCCTGGAGCGGACCCTCCGAACGAGCTTGCTGTGTGCGGGAACCCTAGTGCTGGCTGCGACTGTTACTGTGACTACTACTGCTACTACTGCTACTGTGACTGCGACGACGACAGTACAGAGACCCTGTATGGATTCGACGACGACGACTACAACACTCAGCGATCCTACGTGGATCAGTGCTACAGGTCCTGTGTGGGCCCGATCCTGTGTGGGTCCGATCCTATGTGGGTCCTTGCGCTCAGCGGTCCTGTGTGAACCAGCGCCTACAGGTCATGTGTGGGCCCGATCCTGTGTGGGTCTTTTGCGGGGGTTAGTTATCTATCGATCCTTCGTGGGTCCGACGACTTAGATGGATCAGTGATCATCTTTATCATCCTTTGAAGAAGTACACCTGTGTGAGCTGAATCCTGTTGCTTTCCTGTGTGGATTGTGTTATGCAATCCTGTGTGGATTACGTTTTGCTTTCCTGTGTGGAATACGTTTACTTTCCGGTGTGGACTGAGTTGTACTTGGGCTCGGAGGTTGGAGCGTATTTGAAATTGATGACTTAGGTATATGTATGGGCATATACCTAAGCAGTGTCTGTTATTACTTCGTGATTGTTCCTTTCTTCGTGGTTTATCCTTTGTGGATTTGAGAGACCTTCAGGGGTCTCGGGGTCCCTACTGAGTAGCTTATACTCACCCCTGCACGGGCTTTGCCCGCACTACGTTGTGTTGGTTGTAGACGACGGACAACGTTGACCTTAGCTGAGGCTTGCAGAGTGGGACGGTACCCGGAGGTGGACCACTGGGCGGGACGTGCTCGGAGCGGACGGCGGGACCCGTGGAGCAGTGGAGCTATCTGTACCCACCCTTTAGGTGGGATTTCCGGTGGATAGCTCGGCGTAGCGGCTTTTACTTTTCAGTTGCTGTTTTCCCTTTCGAGTTGTACTTTACTTTCAGTTTGGGTTTGTATACTGGCCCATTTACTTTTCCGCACTTTCAGTTGTACTCTACTTTTTATTAGTGTTTACTTTCCGCTTTCTTACTTTGTGGTGTTTGTTTACTTTACAAAGGCAATGCCTTCCCTTTTCCCGGGATTTACGCCTTGGTGCTAGTCGCCAGCCCCTGGCCTATGGAAGGCGGGCTTGGGGTAGTCACGGCACGGACCCCGAGGGTGGGTCGTGACAAATTGGTATCAGAGGACGTACCATGGTACCAGTCGCTTTGCGAGAGGAAGTGCTGAGAGAGTTTCACACTTCTCCTTTTGCGGTTCATCCTGGAGTGGCGAAGATGTATCAGGACCTCAGACGACAGCACTGGTGGCCGGGCATGAAGAAGGCTGTAGCAGAGTTCGTTTCTCGATGCCTCACCTACCAGCAGGTGAAGGCAGAGCATCAGGTACCAGCAGGCTTGGTACAGCCCTTGGAGGTTCCAGAGTGGAAGTGGGACGTCATATCTATGGACTTCGTGAATGGAATTCCACGTACTTCCAGAGGTCACGACTCCATCTGGGTGATTGTTGACCGACTCACCAAGTCGGCACATTTCTTACCCATCAGAGAGCAGGGCTCAGTAGAGAGCTTGGGACGTCTCTACGTTCAGGAGATTGTGCGGCTCCACGGCGTGACATCATCTATCCTCTCCGATCGAGATGCTCGCTTTACTTCCCGGCTTTGGAAGGGGTTACAGGAGGCGTTCGGGACGCAGCTATGTTTGAGCACAGCCATTCACCCTCAGACGGATGGTCAGACGGAGAGGACCATTCAGACTCTCGAGGACATGCTCCGCGCATGTGTCCTCGACTTTGGTCGTAGCTGGGAGGACCACCTACCCTTGGTGGAGTTCGCGTACACCAACAGCTACCACTCCACCATCGGGATGGCACCGTACGAGGCATTGTACGACCGACCTTGTAGATCTCCTTTGTGCTGGACAGACCCTGGAGAGTTAGCACTGGTGGGACCGGAGATGGTCCAGGCCACAACAGAGAAGGTCCAGGTCATCCAGGAGCGGATGAGGACAGCTCAGAGCCGGCAGAAGTCATATGCTGACAGGAGGCGGAGGCCACTGGAGTTCGAGGATGGCGACCACGTCTTCTTGCGGGTCTCATCTCGACGTGGTATTCGGAGATTTGGCCGAGACGGCAAGTTATCTCCGCGCTTCATCGGACCCTTCCAGATTCTCAGCAGGATTGGTGAGGTGGCTTATCGCATTGCTCTACCACCTCAGTTGCACCGGGTGCACGACGTCTTCCACGTGTCTCAGCTGAGAAGATACGTGCACGACCCGACGCACATCATTGATCATGGGGAGCTTGACGTTGACGATGGGGCGACATTTACGGAGGTCCCGGTGGAGATAGAGGATCGACAAGAGCGGGTCCTGCGTGGGCGATCGATTCCTCTTGTGCGCATCAGATGGCAGCACTGGAATCTCCAGGAGAGCACATGGGAGCGGGAGGCTCAGATGCGTGCTCAGTACCCTCATTTGTTTCCCTAGTTTTTGATGTATCTTTACGGGGACGTAAAGCCCTGAGGTGGGAGTAATGTAAAGACCTGTAAAATTCAAGGGAATTTTTTTCTTAATTTTCTTTGGAATTTTACAAGAGCACGGTTTCTGACGGCACCTGATTCCGAGGCCCGGAGTGCCCGGAATCAATTTCCGAAGTTTGGCTCGGGTACGTTCAGTGAACGAACGAGCGGGAATTTCTAACTTTTGATCCGGTGCTCGGAATTGAAATCTGAGGGCACCGATGAACTCACAGCGCCGATATTCGCTTAAAGAGACCTTTTCGGGATTTGCGTTTGTTTCGGGTTGAGAGTTAGTTTTTGGGAGATTAGAATAAGTTAAATAAAAATTGTGTTTACATATTTTTATTTAAACTTATTAGTTAACTTCTCTCAAAAGAAGTTAGGGGTGGGACCCACACCAACTTAACCTCCCTTGAGAGGATTAAGTGTGGTGGGGCCCACACGAACCCCTAACTTTACATCTTCCCTCAAACTTCCTTAACCCCTCATTAAATGACATGGGTCATTTAATTTTGGAGTTAATCTTTTTGAATTTCAAACCTTTGAAATTATTGTGTTAAGTTTTTGATTAAATTAAGCTCTTCTCTCTTTTTGTTGGGTTAGAACTCTTAGCCAACTTGAGAGCTTTTGAGAGCTTCTTCTTCTTCTTCAAGCTCTGACGAAGAACACGAAGAACGCTCAAGCTCCGACGAAGAACGCTCAAGATCCGACGAAGAACGCCGCCTCTCTTCTTCGTCTTCCGTGTCAACGAGAGGGAACACCGCTTCCTCCTCGGACCTTCTTCGTCGACATAAGAAGTTTCGCCAACGACGTATCTCTTCGGGCGTATCTCTTCGTCATCGGATTTGACGAACGACGACCGCGACGCCCGACCTCCGTGACGTTGTCTTCCGCGGGACGTTGTCAAATCTTCGAACCTATACCCGAGGTAGGGGTTGTTGATTTTTGTTTAATTATTTTATTCTTGATCGTGGATCTTGCAAGTCTAACGTGTGGCTTTTGAATATTTTATGTTGCCTTATTATTTAACGTGAGGGGGGCCGGACCGCATGAACACGGCCGAACCCCCCTCCATCATTCTTGTTGTTTTATCTTGCGGGTGGAAACAAGGTGGCGTGGTGCCGTCGCACCACGCGGTTAATCGTGCGTTTATATTACGCGACGCCGTCGCGCCGCGCCATGGAAGGATCATCAAGAACGCGACGCCGTCGCGCCACGTTGAAGGAAATCAAGGTGCGGCGGAGGGGCGCGGTGTCGTCGCACCACGCCGGACGACGAACACCGCGGCCGGTTCCGGGCCGCGGCGGAACGAGGAGACCGGCGGCCGGGCCGCCGGCGTCGGAAGCCAAAGAGGGGACCGGATTTTCCGGTCCCGTTGGAGAAAACCGGCCGGCCAGCTGGCCGGCCGGATGATATTAAACCGGGGGAAATTAATCCCCCAGCCAGCACACAAAACCCCCCCTCATTTATGAGGGGGGAGGTTTCCTTGAGGGGGGGCAGGAGGCCCCCCGGTTTCCGCACAAACAGGCCCCCCACGTGGGGGGGGGGGAGGGGGCGTTTTCAAATCAAGGGTGCGGATATATGCCGCACCGCCCCTTCAATCACGTGGGGGGACTTGGCCCCCCGCGCTACCTCCGTGCGGCGCAAGGCCGCCAGGCCGCCGCGGCGGCCGCGCTGCCGGCCGGCCGGCCGGCCGGGCCGGGTCGGACCCGGGTCGGGTCGGCCCGGACCCGGACCCCCCGTTTCGAATCTTATTCGTTCTTTTGGCCATAACTTGAGCCACGGACCTCCGATCGACGAACCGTCTACGGCAACGCGATCCTTGGATCGAGACGGTCGTTTCGGTATATCGCACTCAAGGTTTCGGATTACTTTGAGTTCGGCCGGGTTGATTCGTTCACAAAACCAACAGGGCCTTCAGAGCGGAAACGCTCATATCTTGAGCTACAGACGTCCGATTGACGTGCCGTCAGCTGTGTTGTGTTCCTCTTAGTGAGACTGATCTTTTGGCATACTCCGTCCGAGGTTTGGACGCAGGTGGAGTACGGTTGGGTTGGTTTTGCCTTAAAAACCAACCGGGTCCCGGGGACGAAAATGCCAATAACTCTCAGACCGGGAGTCCGATCGACGCGCCGTCTGTTGCGTTGAGTTCCTGTTGATGATACGGAACTTTTGGATACATCAACTCTGGACTTTGTGACAGTTGATGTATCAGCCTCTCGGCTCCTGGAGCGGACCCTCCGAACGAGCTTGCTGTGTGCGGGAACCCTAGTGCTGGCTGCGACTGTTACTGTAACTACTACTGCTACTACTGCTACTGTGACTGCGACGACGACAGTACAGAGACCCAGTGTGGATTCGACGACGACGACTACAACACTCAGCGATCCTACGTGGATCAGTGCTACAGGTCCTGTGTGGGCCCGATCCTGTGTGGGTCCGATCCTGTGTGGGTCCTTGCGCTCAGCGGTCCTGTGTGAACCAGCGCCTACAGGTCATGTGTGGGCCCGATCCTGTGTGGGTCTTTTGCGGGGGTTAGTTACCTATTGATCCTTCGTGGGTCCGACGACTTAGATAGATCAGTGATCATCTTTATCGTCCTTTGAAGAAGTATACCTGTGTGAGCTGAATCCTGTTGCTTTCCTGTGTGGATTGTGTTATGCAATCCTGTGTGGATTACGTTTTGCTTTCCTGTGTGGAATACGTTTACATTCCTGTGTGGACTGAGTTGTACTTGGGCTCGGAGGTTGGAGCATATTTGAAATTGATGACTTAGGTATATGTATGGGCATATACCTAAGCAGTGTCGGTTATTCATTCATGATTGTTCCTTTCTTCGTGGTTTATCCTTTGTGGATTTGAGAGACCTTCAGGGGTCTCGGGGTCCCTACTGAGTAGCTTATACTCACCCCTGCACGGGCTTTGCCCGCACTACGTTGTGTTGGTTGCAGACGACGGACAGCGTTGACCTTAGCTGAGGCTTGCAGAGCGGGACGGTACCTGGAGGTGGACCACTGGGCGGGACGTGCTCGGAGCGGACGGTGGGACCCGTGGAGCAGTGGAACTATCTGTACCCACCCTTTAGGTGGGATTTCCGGTGGACAGCTCGGCGTAGTGGCTTTTACTTTTCAGTTGCTGTTTTCCCTTTCGAGTTGTACTTTACTTTCAGTTTGGGTTTGTATACTGGCCCATTTACTTTTCCGCACTTTCAGTTGTACTCTACTTTTGCTTAGTGTTTACTTTCCGCTTGCTTACTCTGTGGTGTTTGTTTACTTTAAAAAGGCAATGCCTTCCCTTTTTCCGGGATTTACGCCTTGGTGCTATTCGCCAGCCCCTGGCCTATGGAAGGCGGGCTTGGGGTAGTCACGGCACGGACCCCGAGGGCGGGTCGTGACAATATGGAATATTTTTATCATAATAAATAAACCTCAATGAATAATGGTATTCAGTAAAGGATGTTGACATAGTTGAGAATTATCAGTTAAACACTTTGAGAGAAATATCCTTTTTTTCATGAAATCATTTTAAATGTCAAACAATTTATAGAGGAAGTCATTTAAAATATATTTTTGAATCTGTTAGGTCCACTAGGATGAATACCCTGAGGGGGGGGTGTGAATCGGGTTATGACTAATTTAAAATTAAAGCCCCTTTTGATCTTGTTTTTCTGTTAAGCAAAACACTCTTCTCTCTCTTTCCCATTGCACAATATAAACAGAAAGTAAACCATGAAGAGGACATAAAAATTTTACTTGGTTCACCCACACTAGGATACGTTCAAGGAGCATACACCGGCAATGTGCCGATGTACCAAATCCACTATCAGTACACTGTTGATTACAAGGTTCAGGATAGATCACTTTTATTCCTAGGCTCAATACCTTTACAATGTTTAGTGTCAACTCATTGCTTTCCCAAGGGTTACTCCATGTTTCTCTCTCTCTGTCTCACTGTTGGTGGAGAGGATCAGGTTCTTCCCCTTCCTTTTCTCACTACTCTGGAAAGGATCCACTCACAGTTTATAGACCTGTATGTCTCTTCATTATTACTAATTAATACATCCTATGTTGTATGTAGATGATCTATTGAAGTCCAACTTTCACCCGTAGATTAATCTCACTTTTCACCGAAGGTATCGGGAAATATTCTAGATTTCGTGCATCCCTAAAGAGACAGTCGTGCTTCTACCAAACCTGGCGCACTTCTCTGAGCTGGCACACAAGTTCACCTCAACCACTTGTTCAACACTCGCTTCTTCAACTCTAAACTTGCACGACTAACACCATTTTACGTCCAAACCAATTTTGGCATGAAACTATCAACTGTTGCACTTCTTCAAAGCCTGGCATGAATGTGTCACCAAACCACCTGCACGACACCCCCTTCTTCAACTATAAACTTGGGAGACTCACACCCTTTCTCACCCAAACCACTTTGGGTGCACAACTATCAAGTGGCGCGCAACCTCGAAATAACTGTATACTTGCGCGACCACACCACCACTTGCCCGACCACAACACCTGCGTGACTGGAGCTCTGATTTTCTCTAAGTGTTGAACTCACTATAGAATGAGGAGGGTTATACCTCTATTTATAGGCATTTTGACACCCTGAGTGTCGGCGTTCAAATCTCCTCTCGGCGCGCATGTCCAGCCGTGCTAGTCCCTGTAACCCTAGTCACTTGCGTGAACAAACCTAAAAATTCGGTGCCCCTTTTTTCCTTTACAATATTTTGATGTTCTGATCTTGAAAAACAAGCGAAATTCAAGTTTCTAGGCCTCCATGAAACCGGTGCACAAGTCCCTTTCCAAAAACACTTTTCTCCATTTGTCGATTTTGAGGTCCAATAATTTGGTAAATAATGGAAAATAGTGCCACCATGTATCTAATCTTTTTGAACCACATCCAGATCGACCATTCATTTGTTGAAATTATTGAATCAATCAGGGATGGTTAACAACACCCCTTGAACTTGACATTCCACCATGAAATCCCCTTTGCCAACAAATTTGTATGTCATGGTTTGCTTTGTCAACAAACACAACACGAAGGCCCACTTCATCAACAAACACAGTCACCTCAAAAATGCTTCTCTGATACCTTGAGGGATTTTTTACCAATAAAATCAATGTGTCCCATTCCACTTTAAAACTTTCAAAAAGAATTAACATGTAAAAATATTCATGCCCATATAAATAAATCCGTAAAATCATTTGGAAAACATGGACATTAATGAGAAAGGTTTAGCAGAATAAATATATAAACATTTAAAATTATTGTTTAGTAAAATATGCCCATAAAATAATACCTTTTAAAACTCTTTTATGATAAATTTACATGGATAATAAATATTTCCCAGTAAAAACATACACATAAACAATATCGAATAATAATGATATTGAGGAATTAACCCTTTCCTTGCACTTTCCTTTGGTCGAGGGTACATTTAACCTCCTATATATTTACCATAGTACGATATTAAATTATACTAGATCCATATTCATATTAATTATATCATAAATTATTCATTTATGACTTTATTATACACATTTAATAATGATTTCCATGTTAAATTAACATTTCGGGTAATAATCGCTTTCTTTATCGTACGCATTTTAACTTTTTATTCTTTATCGTATCATTTAGATAATTATTTTAATACATACCGAATATAAACATTGATTTATATATAATATATATTTTTAATATAAATATTTATATTCGATAGATAGAAGAAATGGAAGACACCGTTTACAGAGACGGTAGGTCATACGTACTCATAAACGTTGTTTTCATTTTCAAATCGTATTGAACGGAAGTAAGTGAATATGATATATGTAAGTAAATATATATATATATATATCTAGTAGAATTATTATTTCATATATTTCATACTTATTAATAATATATATTTTTATAATCATTGTTGAATGGTGAATGTGGGAATAAATCTCATCTCATCATGGAGACGGTAGTCCGAACGTACGCACGAGGGAAAATATCCTTATATTGATGGTGAAAATGTATGTAATTGGATGGAATATAATTTATACAGAATCATTAAAATATTATTTTTATTATTTATATTAGTTATATTTATTATTATACCCATCCAAATAATGAAGCGTTTGAATAACAAACTACACCACGACGTGGAGACGGTAAGCCGTACGTACGCACGTATGGTGACTTTGTCATTCATGTGAAGGATATAATAATGAATATGGTTGTAAAATTTTTATAATAACATAAAATTATATAGAAGATATGGAATTTATTTTTTTATAATGGAAACAACAAAGAAAGAGGAAGTGGAAGAAGAAAAGAACTTGAAAGAGGTTATGAAATATTTACCTCATCTTTGGGTTCTTCCCTTTGATTTGATCAAAAGGTCTTCTAAGGTTGGATTTATAACAAAATTAGGGCCTCTAAAATGAAGGGTGGAAAGTTTTGAGGATATTTTGGTATGGTTTGGTCGAGCCAAATGGCTTTGGAGGTGTGAAATTAAGAGGTTCGAAAGTACCTTTTTATAAGAGAGGTGAGGGTCACTTTAGGAAAAGCTTGAAATATTATTTTATAATAAATAAATTTTCGGTTTCAAATGGCTCCAAAATCATATATTTATAGGATAAGGTGGTTATGTGTCAAAAAACACTCAACCAATAGGGTTTAGACCAGTTTTGGTTACCATTTTATCCTTATCTTTCAGATTCAACTCTTAGTTAAATAGTTTAACTACTACTGTGTCTTCTTGTATTCTTACACTATATGGTTTATAGACTTACTCTAAACTTCCAAGAGAACCTCAAGTGATTTATTAATGGAATATATAATATTATTTAAGTCCTTTTTCAGAATATTAGGTTTTTAGGAATATTATATCAATCAATAACATAGTATTTGTTTTAAAAATTTATTTATGTCAGTTTTGACTATATTTGGTATTTTGTTTTTTTGAAAGTCATAAAAACCTTATCACTTTTAAAATAATTTATCTAATCGACCCTAAAATGTAATATTAACCTATAAAATTAGTTTAATTCATTATATGTCTAAATTTTTATTTATTTAGATATTTATAATATAAATTATTTTAATATTTCATTAATAAGGTAAAAAATGTATCATCATTGTGTCATAAATAAATTAAATTATATAATGTCTAAAATATTTAAATAAAATACCATTTTGTACGAATTTGTTTTATCTTTATAATGAATATTTATAGAATAATTAATATTTTGTTTAATCTTATATAAAAATGGTTTTGTAATTAAATATTGAATTTAAAACTTTTAACTCTTCTTTAAATAAAATAACAATAAATGTCCTAATCGAATCCAAGTGGACCAAATAGGATCATATATTACTCCTAAGGTTGTTTTTTGTCGAATTACACTTATCCAATAGAATTATGACAAGTGTTAGGGTAATTATAATATCATTTTTTACCCTTAATTAACCTATTTACTTTAAACCGTGGTAAATAAATATCAAAAGTTACTATTCACCAAAAAAATATTTTCATCTTATTGAACCGCATTTTACATATTGATGTTAATCATGTCTCTATGATTTTTCAAATTCAAATCACAGAAGTGGTAAAATTTAGATTTATATAAAATTTCAAATTCTTCTAGAAGGTGGGTAATTTTTTTTAAAAGTTCAATAAACTTTTATACATCTAATTTTATTATAAAATTACTCCAATGAATTAAATTGAACTTATATAGGTATTATATATCTATTTTTACTAAAAATAAATTTAAATAAAATAAATGACTGTTTAAATAAAAAGTCAATTTTAAATAATAACGTAGTGTTTTTCACTATTCATCAATAATTGAATGTTTTCAGAAAAATACCCAAAATTTACCCTAAGGAAATTTTTTATATTCTTAACTCAAAAATTTAGTCCATTTTACCAAATTCAGAACATTGAAGTTTCATTTATTAAGTTAAAATTAATTCTCGTTATCAAAACCAAAAAAGGGGTTTTTTAAAAAGTAAAAACTATAAAAAGATTGACATGGGTTTATGTCAAATTTAAATGTGAAATTACTTATAATGAACTAAATTGTATTAAATGATAAAAATATAATCTAATTATACTTCAAAACCATTCAAATTTATAATTTTTCAGTATAAATTATTTTGATTAAAAAATTTGTTTTCAATTAAAACATAGTGTTTTCACTATTCATCAAAATATGAAAGTTATCAGAAAATTACCAAAAATTTATTCAACCTAAATTTTTATGTCCCAATTCCTGATAAGAATTTAGTTTCATTAAATTAAATAAATAAAAGTGTGAAATGTTGGTTTTGAAAAGGGTTCTCCATTAAAAGATGGTAAAATTGCATTTTTTTGAAAAAAACATCTTTTATCTGAAAAGAATGAATTTTTTCTTATATAATGTATAAGAAACACATTATATGGATGTTAAAAATTATATATAATATATAATATTCAAAATTTAGTTAATATTATTCATAACCACTTTCTGAACGTCTAGTTTGTTATGTTGTGGTGCACTCGAACTCGGTGTCACGTGTAGCACAAGCTATTGAATTACATTAATGAGATAAAGTATTGTGAAATCTTGGATTGTTACATTCTCCCCTTCTTCAATAAATTGTGTCCTCAAAATTTGAAATTTTTCATCAAATATAAAATTTTAGAAATAGAAAAATACCGTTGTATAAAACCCACACCAGAAATTGGTTCAATAAAATTTAGTCTTACTAAGAGGGAAAGAAAAATGAAAAAGTGACCACCAAATTATGATCTCTATTAAGAGAACATTGGTGGAAATTAGAGACATATATATAGGGAAATATTAAATATTTATATGGAGTGATTGAGGTTATCAATCACAAACCAGTGTAAAATTTAGGGCCTCAAATCCATCAATCTAACATGATGTAAAATATCATCGGCTCAAAAAACATATGGTATTATGGTAACACATTTTTGGTTTTAAGATCCCTTCCCAAATGTTTAAGAATTTATTTATTCATAAAATTAAAGGGAATATATATATATATATATATATTCTTGGCAAGTGGAGTTTCATATGTTAACTAATTTCAACCACAAACTCATCTTTCACTCCAAAAGATAATAGAACTAAAAAATATTCAATTTATTTTAATCGTATAGGGTTCCAAAAAAAACGAATTTATAATTAATCTGTCAGACAATTTTAAAAAACAACATTATAAAAACCAGGACATCACTTGGTCTAGAGGTAGGTGATGCACACTTATCGCCCTTCAGTTGCGATTTCAAGACTCGCGACCATACTGGACATGATGTGTTATCACCCGACCTTCACGTTTTCCTTTTTATAAAAATCCAAAAAATAATATTTAGAAGTTTTTTAACCATAAACAATAATAAAAAATGTTTAATTTAATCAAATCCAACCTTCAGACTTATCCAGAATACTTCTTTCCAAACTCGGAGTCCAAAATTTATAAGGAATGTAAACACAATGAAGATGCTTTTTTCCATGTAAAAACGTGTGAATACCGTCATCATGTATTCTTTTAAAAAACAATAACACCCTCAATTACCATAAAACCTTATTTATTACATTAATTCTCCCTTATTCCTAATATAATACTAGATATACTCTTTATATCCAAAAATGTTGTATAACTCCAACAATGATGGAATATACAAATCATTAATCAGTTTCAAGGTAGTCAAGAATATCCAATATAATTTATCCAAATTAGCCATCTCTTATTCCAAAGTCCCTAACTCAGTATCTGGACCATATTATGGATTACCTTTCCTTCATTAAGGTATTTTCCAAAAATATTAACCTGAAACTATGTCGCATTACTTGGTACCATACAATCTCAAATCCTTAATGAAATAGTACTGCAGTAAAATCATTATTTATTTCCAAAATTTATATAACTAGTACATCATTGATAAACAGTCAAATGAAATAATTATTTAATAAGAACATAATAAAACTAGTTATTCCACTTTATATGGGGTAGTATGAAAACTTGATTATTATCCAATAGCATCATTTGGGTCATACTCTGTTAATGTAGACATTGATTCACGTAGTGTCCCAACTCCTTGCAGATGAAGCATTATACATTTCAAACCTTTTTCATACCCATGAAATCATGTACTTGGTGTCCTTTTTCACAACACTTATAACACACTCTCATTCCCCTCAAGCATTTACCAAGGTGATTTTTCCACAGTTATCATATATGAGAAAATCCATCTTTCCTCTCTTCCCTTTATCCATCTTTCTCTCTACCATCCTTTTCTTCTCTGGCATCCCATAAAATAAAAAGGACCTATATAATTATTTACGTATATTATTAACACATGATACTATTTCTTCATATGATGAGATAACATGGGAGACTATTTCCCTTTTAAATTTTGGCTTAATACCATGAAAGATACGATCCTTCTTAATCTTTCAATCATGCATATTACTAGAATTCTCATTCCTTCTACTAGGAGCCATTTATAAACAATGGCATACACTAGGTTGGTTTATGAATTAAAATGCATAATTCCAAACTTTTATAATACCTAACATAAATTGAATAGTTTATGAATATAATACATAATCATAAAAATGTTTTCTTTGAGGAAGTATTTACTCATAAATAATTCATAATGGCTTGTAATGAAAATGTGAATTATCCTAAACATATCCCCTAGGAGTGTCATAACCAAGAGTGCAGGAACGGCCGTTGTCGTACACTATTTCCCTTTTGAGTATATCTAAATGCGGTGTTTTCGGGTTTTAACCCTAGGTACATTTGTGCTAGATCCGCCATTATCTTCTCATATCCAAACAAAGATGTATTGCTCAGAAAATATACAAAATCTACACAGTACAAAAATTCTAGGAAGTTCTTCTATTCTAATCTTCAAAGTCGATATTATGTTAGTGTTATTTAATCAGAGTTTTTCTAAATCTATTTCCAAGGTTATTGCTAAACTTCCTCTAATACCAACTGTAACGCCTCGACCCCAAAATCCAAGATTCGGTGCATTATTTTAATACATTAGCATGATTTCATGGAATCAAGCCCTGAAAGACCGATCAGTTTAGCAATCTTGGTAAATATATTACATACATCAACTTCACATTACAATTTCAAACATAAAATACAGCATAGATAGTTCTTTGAGAATTCCATTATTCCCTTTTAGCTTAACTATACTTATCAATCATAACACACTTCTTTAAAATCCTGTGAAAATAAAACATAAGAAAGGGGTGAGCTTAGATACTCAGTAAGGGTAAACAATTTAGTGGAGTATAACATAAACAATAGGCATGGTGAATAATTGAAAACACATGCCTTTACAAATAATAAACATGAACACATTTTGGCAGAAATATGAGCTGAGTAAATAATTTCATAATAAAACATAGTCATGGTTATTCTACTAGTCGAATAACCACATGAACCATCAATATTATTTTCTTAATGAGGGAATGTATAATGTCAGACATTCCGAAACAATTTGTCAAAGCCCCAGCCAAGTCATTTAAAAATGATTTAAGGCCTCGGCCAAAACCATATATCAAATTGGAAAAGGCCTCGTCCAATTCCACATCTAATTGTCTCATGAGACCTACCGATACATCAAGGAGCTATAGTGGGCTCCAACCATCAATTAGTATGTTCAATAAAATCCTTGTATAAAAAGGTTGAAACATAACAGAAACATTCGTATTAAAACTATCACACGAAATGTCAATACTTTATCAACAAACTATGAATGGTATAAAAATAACACATCCACAGTCAAACTTGTCACAAAACCTTCAATAAAATATGGAAGATTTTTATCATAAAAAATCAACCTCGATAATGAATAATATACAGTATAGGATGTTTACATTATTGAAAAAGAGCAGTTAAACACTTTGAGAGAAATGTCATTTCTTCATCAAATAATTTTAAAAGTCACACAATTTATAAAAGAAGTCATTTAAAAGATATTTTTGATTAAAAGTGTCCCATACTAAATTAAAACTTTTCTATGTAATTAACATTTAAAAACCTTCATGTCTATATAAATAAATCCTTTAAATTATTTTGAAAACATGGAAATTAATGAGAAAGGTTTAGAAGAATAAATCGTTAAAAAATTTAAAATGATGTTTTAGTAAAAGAGTCCCTTAAAATAATACCTTTTAAAACTATTTTATGAAATATGGATATGGATAATAAATATGTCCCTGTAAAAACTTACACATAAAAAATCTCGAATAATAATGAGATTGATGAATTAACCCTTACCTTGCACTTTCCTTTGGTCGAGGGTACATTTAACCTCATGTATAATTACCATAGCATGTTATTAAATTATAACATAAACATATTAATATTTAAAATATAATAAATTAATCATTTATGAATTTATACTACCAATTTAATAAATATTTCCATGTTAAATTAACATTTCGGGAGATAATCATTTTCTTTATCGTACACCTTTTAACTTGTTATTCTTGATCGTATTATTTAGATCCTGATTTAAATAATTCCAGAATATAAACCTTGATTTATGTATCATATATATTTAGAAAATAAATATTTATAATAGGTAGATATATGTAATGGAATGCACAGTTTATGGAGACGGTATGTCGTACGTACGCATAAACGCTATTTCCGTTTTCATATAGTATTGAACAGAAGTAAGTGAATAAGATATATGTATGTAAAGACATATACATATACATATATATATATCTAGTAGAATTATTATTTCATATATTACATACTTATTAATAATATATATTTTTTTAATCATCTTTGAATGGTGAATGTGATAATGAATCACATCGCGTCGTGCAGTCTGTAATTTGTACGTATGCACGAGTGATAATAACGTTATATTGATGGTGAAATAATATGTAATTTGATGGTATATAATATATAAAAAATCATTAAAATTCTATATTTATTATTTACGTTAGTTATATTCATTTTTACAGCCATCCAAATAATGAAGTGTTTGAATAACAAACTACACCACGACGTGGAGACCGTAAGCTGCACATACACACGTATGGTGACTTTTTCATTCATGTGACGGATGTAATAATGAATATGGTTGTAAAATTGTTATAATAACATAAAATTATATAGATGATACTTGATTTATTATTTTATAATGGAATCAAAAAATATAGGGGAAGTGGAAGAAGAAAAGAACTTGAAAGAGGTGACGAAATATTTACCTCTTCTTCGGGTTCTTCCTTTTGATTAGATAAAAAGGGATTCTTAGGATGACTTTATGACAAAATTAAGGCCTCTATGATGAAGGGAGGAATGTTGGGAGGATATTTGGGCAGGTTTTGTCCGAGAAAAATGGCTTTGGAGGTGTCAAATGAAGAGAAAGGGAAGTACCCTTTCATAAGAGAGGTGGGGGTCACTTTAGGAAAATCTTGAAATATTATTTTATAATAAAATTATTTTCGGATTCTAATGGCTCTAAAATAAATTATTTATAGGTTAAGGTGGTTATGGTACGAAAACATCTCAAACAATAGGTTTTAAACAATTTTAGGTTACCATTTTAATCTTATCTTTTAGATTTAACTCTTAGTTAAATAGTTTAACTTTTACCGTGTCTTTTCTTATTGTTACACTATATGGTTAATAAACATACTCTAAATTTCAAAGAGAACCTAAAGTGGTTCATTAATGGAATATATAATATTATTTATGTCCTTTTTCCGAATCTTAGGTTTTTAGGAATATTATATCAACCAATAATACAATATTTCTTTTAAAACATAATTTATATCAATTTTGACACTATTTGGTATTTTGTATTTGTGAAAGTCATAACAACCTTATCACTTCAAAAAAAAATTATATAATCATACCTAACATGTTATATTAACCTATAAAATTATTTTAATTCATCAGATGTCTCAATTTACATTTCTTTTGATATTTATAATATCAATTATTTTAATATTTCATTAATAAGGTAATTTCTGCATCATCATTGGGTCATAAATAAATTAAATTATTTAATGTCTAAAAATTATAAATAAAAATACCATTATGTAGGAAATATTTTTATATTTCTAATTAATTTTTATAGTGTAATTTATATTTTGTTTAACCATATATAAAAATGGTTTATTTATTAAACATTGAATTTAACACTTTTAACTCTTCTTTAAATAAAAAAATAATAAATGTCCTAATATAATACAAGTGGACCAAAGGGGATCATATTTTATTCATAAGGTTTTTTTGGTCAAATTACAATTATCCAATAGAATTAGGACATGTGTTAGTGTAATTATAATATCATTTTTACCCTTAATTACCCTATTTACAATTAACCGTGGTAAATAAATGTCAAAAGTTACTATTCAACAGAAATTATTTTCATCTTATTGAACCACATTTTACTTACTGATTTAAATCGTGTCTCTATGATTTTTTAAATTAAACTCATAGAAGTAGTGAAATTATTCTTTATGCAAATTTTCAAATGCATCGAGAAGGTGGGTAAAAAACGTTAAAAAGTACAATAAAATTTTATACATCTAATTTTTTATAAAATGAATCCAATTAATTACATTGAAGTTATATGGGTATTATATATCTATTTTTTCTTAAGATAAATTTAAATATAATGAATAATTATTTAAATAAAAAGTCAGTGTTAAATAATTACACAGTGTTCTTTAATATTCATCAAAAAATGAATGTTTTTAAAAAAATACCAAAAAATTACCCTAAGAAAATTTTGATATTATGTATTCAAAAATGAAGTCCATTTTTCCAAATTGAAAACATTTAATTTTCATTTATTAATTTAAAAGTAATTCTTGTTATCAAAACCAGAAAACGGGTTTTAAAAATGTAAAAACTATCAAAATATTGACATGTGTTTATGACAAATTTAAATGTGAAATTTATTATAATGATCTAAATTGTTTTAAATGATAAAAATATAATATAATTATTCTTAAAACCATTGAAATTCACAATTTAACACTATAAATTATTTTTATTAAAAAATTTATTTTCAATTAAAACATAGTATTTTCACTATTCATCAAAATATGAAAGTTAACAAAAAGTACCAAAGATTTATCCAAACCAAATTTTTATGTCCCACATATAAATAAGAATTTAATTTCATTAAATTGAATATTTATAAGTGTCAAATATTGGTTTTAAAAAGGGGGACCCATTAAAAGGCTGTAAAATTGCATTTTTTGAAAAATACTTCTTTTATCTGAAAAAAAGAATTTGTTTTTATATTATTTCCAAGAAAAACATAACATGAATGTTAAATTTATAAAGAGTATATAAGATTCAAAATGAAGTTAATACTATTCATAATCGCTTTTTGAATGGCTATTTTGGTAAGTTGTGGTGCGCTCGAACTCGTTGTCACATGTAGCGCAAGCTATTGAATTACATTAATGAGATAATGTACTATAAAATATTGTGGTGTTACAATGTATACATGGGAGGAGATGGTTTTTTAATTTCTATAGTCCATATATATCAAACAAAAATATGGGAAACATGATTGTCTTCATCTCAAGTGTAATTTTATCAAAACGCTTCCTTAATCTATCAAACAGGGGTACCTCTATATCCAGTTTGATCATTCATACCTAATCATGGGACAAGGTATATTTACTTATTTCTTTAAAAAATTTATTTGTGTACATTGTTCTTCCCATGATGGATAGCTCTATATTTCACTTCTGGTTGGCTAGAAATCATCTGAGTGTAATTAATTTTATTTTTAATGGTGAAAAAAATTTAATTATCAAGAATATAATTCAAAAAATTGATAGATCACATTATGTTTAATACATTAGGTTTAGTAAAATTTAATGTTTCAATGGGTTAACTACCCTCTCACATTTTTAAATTCATGGATACATGGTTGAATCTTCATTATTCAAAAGATATTCTAGTCATGTATAATTTTCTAATTGTGTTTTTTCACAACTATGGTATCCCCAAAAACTCTTAATTAAAATAAAAATATATCCAACCATATCCAAGATGTGATTTATTTTCAAACAAAAAAGATGTATCAATGGTTCACCTCATTTTGGATGGATATTGGGAACAAGTCATATATTGTATCCTTGTGTGTTTCTATGGAATCATGGTCAAACTGCATTTTATTGATTCTATAATGACTTTGATTTTCTAGAATTTTTTTGGAAAATTCCCTAGAAACTACCAAGACTAGGTGATGAGACGACATATAATTCTGAGAAGAAGGATTCCTATATTGATTGCTTGAAAACTGTTAAGTTCTTAATCGCTCATGTGTTTTGAAAAATTGAAAAAAATCATACATGAGTTCCCAAATCAGAAATCCAATGGCACCGTTGAGCTCAGAGTAGGTGCTCTACCCTAGGAATAACCTAACATTGGTCTACGAGGGTCATCTGCAGAAAAAAATACACCAAGGGCATAAACATAAATAAAATAATTGAATTATTTTATTTTATTTTGAAATCCTTATAACTCATAAATGGTAACTCGCATTTGAAATCTAATACCATTATTCAGTTCATAAGGGGTTGTTTTCCTTATGTAATGAAAAACATTAACCAGTGTGGGTTGATTGTTAATGTTAAATTTTGAATATTTTAAAGGATAATAAAATAAACATAAAATGTTTATTTTAATTATTTTTTTGACGTTTTTCTACAACACTAAAACTCCATGATGGGGAAACCCATTTTTTCATAAAAGAAACAGCATGGCAACGATACAACACAGTATTACAGTGATATTTAAACTCGTTTTATTCATTTAATTTCTTGGGAAATATACATGATTAGAATCAAAATCCTAGAGAAATTATCTATAAACATTGGAGAAGAATATAATAGGTTAAACCACACATTGGAGAATGAAAAATGACAATAATATGACAGATCAATATCACTTGTGGACGGATCACTGCCGATGATGAACGTTCTTCACCAATCGATCCCAACTCTAGATAGGGAGTAAATTCTGTTTGATTTCTTCCCCGTTATTACATTCTAAAGACGAACATGAAAAAATCCACAAAGAAATTGATCTGTGGGTCGATCATTCTTACTGGATGGGTTTATTCTATTGTGGGTATTGATTTGGGTTTATTCATGTTATAAATTGTTTTTTCTTCCCCTTCGTCCATTATCTAATATGGATGGATCAAGTCCGACACTAACAGTCCCATGATACATCCATTTTGGGTTTTCCTATTCTTTCCTCTCCCCAGATTCTTCGTTTCTTATTGCTCTTGATTCATGATCCAGGACAGAAATTATATACCACATTGGCATAAGGTGGTGACCATAGGTGGTGGTTTTAGATGTTTCAGGTGGAGCATGGTGAAGTGATACCACCACTGGTGAAGGTGGTACTGGCCCAGCTAAGAGTACAGGCCATGAGGACTGGGTAAGATGACCACTAACATGATGACTAGTAGCGGCGACAAACTGTGGTCCATGTTGGACCGCAGCAGCAACCTGCGATCTAGCCCGAATAGTGGTGACGAGACGGCCTCTGGTGTAGAACTTGTGGGCGGCTGGTGGTTGTTGGATGTGATACAATAGGGCCACATTGGAGGAGGGCCCTGTGGTGACGTGAGCCACAAGTGGTGACTAGAAGGCCATGGTGGAGGGGGACCCGGGGGTAGAGTCACAGGATCCAACATGTCATGTAGACCTACTGCGCCACGTGGTACGTCTTTATTAACCGAGCAGTGCACACGGTTGAGACACATGCAGGAGAAGGTCTGGTCCACAAGATGTGTGTTGGTCTGGAGAAATCATGCCACCCCAGGCTAGTTTGGGCATGACCAGACCAACCGGTTCATTTTGGGTCAGCTAAATCTTGTCGGGTCGGCCCAACTGGGTCGAGTCAGACCTGGACTGGGCCGAATTCATTTTCACTAAACTAGTTGTAACTTTCCTATGGATGGTCTGTTTGATGACCTGTATGCAGGATTGTCACCCTTATGACAAGGAGGTCCTTTAAAGATGGCATTATGGGATTTTAGTACGCACATATGTAGGTGTGAATTTTACCACAGTTTATTCCTTAAGTTTTAAGTGTGGCATTGCATCCAAATCACTAGACAATAATACCCCCTATAGGCCAATTCCTGAATAGAGTTGTGGCATCTCTCCTTGGGACTAGAGTGATACTCTATCACCCATGATGAAGTTTTATGGGAATTGATGCATCCTTTGAGTTTAGGGTGTTAATCATACATCTAGTGTTTCATAACAATAGGGTTCTTAGTATTATCAGTGGAGAATCAGCTATGATACGAGACCCAATGATAGGGTTGTCAGCATTCTTTGAGAAGAATCCCATGCATTTGGGACTAACATAGATTGTATTGTCATTATTATTTAGGAACAATCTGTTTTCTATGTATCATGACAATGACCAGTGTATTTCACATTGGTGGGGCCCAAATTAGTGGGACATCATTATGACAGTCTTTAGTGACATCATTGATCTAGGAGTACGTTCTCCCCAAATGGGAATGCCTCGTGCAGAATCCTATTGCTAATAATTAGTAGTGATATCGAGCCTCCATGTCTTAAAGAGACTGGGTGTCTTAGGGGACTTCCTAAGATATCAAATCAATGTGTTCCCTTAGATACTTTTGGTATAGAAGTTCTATGTTCTTACAATCGGATGGCACGAGGAGTGAGATCTCCCGAAATGAGTGTACTATGATAGAAACCATAAGGATTGAAGTGGAAGAGACCATTAGTCTTGGAATCCTTTATGAGAATACCTAGATGTTCTTTTTATATGTGTTATAGACATATACCTGTGTTGAGATAACATTATCCTCTTTTGTGAAGTTTCTTTTATGGTCTTTTAATTCTCGTTATGGGGTGACTTTTTTAGTATTTTTTTACTCACCCTTTTACAATCTTTTCCCACATGTGTCGTGTCTTATGAAGATGTTTGAAAATTTGATAGAGACCTTGGTGGATCAGGGATAGGTGGTTCTTAGAGAGACCCAACTGACGAGGTGCTCTTCTGCAGCTTCCGAATGCTATTTTATACCTATCCTTCAGGTAGGGCTTTCGGAAGAGGAGTTCCAAGGAATTGTAAATTTTTACTTTTTATTTTTGTGGGGCGTGTATTCTTTCCCCATTCACTTTTAGTTTTCTTCTAACATACTCTATTTTGGTATCTTTGTGGTATGCTGGTTTTTTATGTAGTGTTTTTAATTTCCAAAACATTTTCTTAGAAATGTGTGTGTGTGTGTGTACAAGTTCTTAAAATAATACCTCTCATTAGTGGGATATGTGAACTTGGTGGTAGTCACCAGCCCCATGCCTATGGGAGGGGGCCTTGGGGTAGTCCCAGCATTGGCCCGTCTAGGACGGGTCACGACATAGTGGTATCCGAGTAGGGTTGGGTCAATCTTAAAGACCAATAGTATGTGTGTTTTGGTTTGAGGAAACAATGTTAAATGGTTTGATTTTGGATTTCAGGCTAGAAAATCTATTTTTGGTAAGACAACCGATGTGTCCAAACACAAGCACCTGAAATTCTTCTTTTTTACTCGGTACATGGAAAAACTAGTTTCATGGAAAAAATGACGATTAATGCATCAAATAATAATGGGTTTCCTTTTCCATTTCCTTCTTGAGTCAACTCACAGGGTATAGTCTTTTGATCGAGGTTCATCCTTTTTTACTTCAAGATGCTCTCATATAGATAGCCAGATAGGATTCCACTGGATGATCATGAATATGATCCATGGGGTAATGATAAATTAGTAGAGATATTTGTACTAGTGACGGCACCTCCAGGGGTGTTCCTTCTATTCCACCACCTGTATAGAAGCTCATGGTACTTGTAGTACTAGCGTATGAGACGCACAATCAAAGAATAGTTCATGAGTTTTAGTGATAGAGATCCCTCAGGTTCGATAGAGAGCCTGCCTTTCACGTGGATGGGGACAAGCTTTAGGTGGTGACCATGTTTTCCATCCAGTTAAGACACCAGCATGGTCCTGGTGGTGAGCCTTCTACGTGGCTCAACAGGATGATGGTGGGGTTTATATTACCTAATATTATAATGAGGTGAATATTCTATAGACATAGTTTGAGAAACTTTTTTAAAGAATGAGTTATCAACTTATAAGCTAAGTTATATGCCTGCCCAAGAGCTTCTACTGCTCTGATAGAGAGATATGTTGGTGTCTGAGTATTCATTGAGGCATAATGGTGTTTTTAGGTAATAAATTATTATGATACATGACTAATGCTTTATGGATTATATCTTTAGTCAAGATTGTATTAGGGATATATGAGACAATTTTATGACTATGAATTCATACATATTCTAGGGTGATAGAGAAAATTTTGTAGTTTAAAGTCTTGATTGTAGCACAATTCACTGTTTTATTTCACCCTTACACAAATGTATTAAACTGGTTTTGTATTGAAAATTAAAAGTATAAAAACAAATTTTACTACATTTTTGACTAAATTATTTTGTGTTTAACACTATTAAAAAGGGTATTGTTACTTGGTTTGAAAATTATATTGTTGGTGGATGTGATTTGGAGGACCCATGATGAAGTTTAAGAAGAATGTGCCAATCTGCACATGATCCAAGAACACCAGTAGACTAAAATGCATGATGATATTAAAAAATGCATTAAAATGGGCTTAAACATATTTAGATGATAAAAAATATAATTATCCTCATTTTAGATAAAGGAACTGAAGCCGAACTCATATATTAAAGATCCCATACAGAGTGATCTGTCCAACAAAACAAATCTGCACAGGGTCAAAACTTTGCCTCTATATTTTAGCTGTATCTCTTATTATATTATCTATCAGGGAGCCAAACATTGGCATGGAGGTGAAAAAGTTGTTGGTAAATAACTTTTTAGTTTTTTTCAAAGTTATTTATGACTATTTGATTGGCCAAGACTAGGGACAAAGAGGATTATCAAAATTAGGGTGCCCAAAACCACCTCCCACATTGCCTATAAATTGTCACCTTGGGCACCCAATTCTGGAGTTCAACTAGGTGGAAAGGTGATACCATTTTGGAGTCCCAAAGGTGACTTTAAATCATCCCTAGAATTTTTTGATCCAATGGTATGTGCCACTTCGACATCTTCTTCTTCCTCCCCTCCCATGGATTTCTGAAACCCCTTATGATCACCCGGGGAGGAACGTGATGTAATCCTGAGCTTCATATTTGTGTTATGTTGAATGATATTTTTAATTCCCAGTTGTATATTGTTCTTCTTCATCATATATTATTATTTAATTGATTTATATACTAGTATGTTATACTCATACTCAAATGACCATGTTTGGGGTACCCTTTCATGTGATGTTTCACACACCGTTCATCTTTTTTTCTCCCCACATTCAATTACGGTGTTTGTGTGGTTTATATTGGTCAACTGAACTCACATAAGAACTGTCAAGGCCATGTAAATTTATTTAATGTTATCCAAAATAAATAAAATACTAATATGGATATCACATTTAGTTCTTATTGTGTTGCATTGGTGAGTTTTGGTTATGATGTCGAACAAAAATCACCCAATCATCGGTGGTGTATGGTGAATCATTGTGTGTTTTCGACTGAAAAATAGGAGGTATAATAGCATTAAATTAGTAAAATTATGGTAATATGTGTTAAAATCAAGGTATTAAAATATATATACCCTTTATATTTAAGTGATGAAGGATGGGAACCACATGACTTCCCTCGGTTGATCACATTTTATTAATATTGTTTATTTCTACATTGTTTTATAGCTTTCATTTTATATTTTCATATTTAATCATCACTCCCAAGTATTATGATACCCCATTTACTTTTTTTACTTTAATAATCAGAACCTCATTTTTGAATTAATGATCGAACGCTCCATCGAGAGACGACCTAGGGTTGCTGGTATAAGGAAGAAATTCTAGTAAAAAATAAACAAATAATTTGACCCGCTTGACAACACGATCAAATTTTGGAAATGTTTCTTAGGAGCCAAGATAATTTAATTCTATTCTATTTTTTTATTTCTTTATTTAACATCTTAATTATAACTCCTTTGAATATCCCACCCCCATTTATTTTTTTCATTGTTTCTATTTTTTTGTTTCTGTGTGTTCTTCCTCTCTCTCTCTCCATCATTCTTCTCCATCTCTCTATCTATAATTCTATAGTATAACATTCAATTATCATTTCACCCTTATTAATTAAATTTTCCCATATTCATTCACAAAAAAAAACAATCAATCAATCAATCAAACTGGACATCATTATTCCATGAAAAGATCTGGTAAAGAAACACTACTTGAATTTAACCTCGAGTTTGAGAAATATATCCATTCACAAATCAAGGAACCTCGATAGGTCAATCATGTACCACTGAGGAACCCATTTTAAAGCACAAGTGGCCATGAATCAATCAAACCCTAGAAATCATGGATGTAAATAATCAAACCTTAGAAGAACTAAACACCCCATATGTGATGTACCGACCTATGTATATCCAACATCTCGAGGAAGTAGCCAACTTTAAGATAAGATCAGGCCTCATCCACCTTATTCCTAAACTACATGGTATTCCCAGTGAGTATCCTTATAATTACCTTAAGGAGGTTCACATAGTGTGCTCTCCCATGAAACCCCAAAAATGTATCTGAGGACCTAATTACGTTTAGGGGCTTCCCTTTCTACCTTGACGGTGTTTCCAAAGACTAGCTATACTATCTTCTTACCACAATTGTGGGATGGAAGGACCTTAAGAGACTATTTTTAGATTACTTATTCCCTACCTCCCGAACTACTTTAATTAGGAAAGAAATTTGAATCATTAGGAAAACACAAAGTGATAGCCTTCATGAATACTAGGAGAGATTCAAAAACATTGGTCAAGATAACCCCACAACCAGATTAGTGAACAACTGTTAATCCCATATTTCCATGATAGAATTATCCCCATGGATGGTGGAATGATTGATGCTATAACCGGTGGTTCCCCAGTTGATAAAATCCTTCTGCCACTCGTGAATTAATATCCAACATGGAAAAAATTGCACAACAATTCGGTACATGATCTATTACACTAACCTGGGGAGTTCAGGAGGTAATCCATTCATCTCAAGAACTAAAGTTAGATAACAAGATTGATAAGATTAAAACCCTTCTAAGGAAATTAGCTCATGCAGAAGGTCACTCAAAATCTCCTCTTACTTCATTATATTGTGGTTTTTTTTTTCAGAAAATACACATTTTCAGACTAGTGACAACAACTTCATGATTCACTCGAGTCTTGTCTAGTTGTGTTCTCAGGGCGTCCATTCCAATATGCACCTCCCTTAAAACAAGAATAATCAATAAGGACTACCTAGAACAAATAAAAACCAAACCAAACCCAAACCATGGGTGGCAAGCACAGCCCTAGTACCGAAAAAGAGTAAACCATAGCACCTCCCATCGGGCTAAATCCAAACCATTGGTTGCAAACACAACCCCAGTACCAACAAGAAGAAAACTAAAGAAACCCCAAGCAGAATTGGTATCAATAAAACCAGAGTATGCAACTTTCTTATCCTTAAACTTCTCAAAACAATCATCCTCCTCCCCCCAAATCTGAACCAAGCCTCAAGGATATGGTAAAGAAAATGGCACTCTATAACCTACAATTCCAACAAACCACAAAATCATCTATTCAAGACCTGTGAACTCAAGTCAGGAAATTGGAAAACACCATCGGTGAGTTTAAGATAAAAGGTCTTAGACAACTACCATCCCAACCCACTGCCAATCCGAAGGAAAAAAGGTAACATATATGCAGTTACAATTCATAGTGGTATATAATTCTCTCATACTATTGATTCATCACAATAGTTACATCCCCCTCTTGAAAACCCTCTTTCTCGACACTCAAAAAATTTAGGTAATGAAAACCAAGACAAAAAGGGTAATCAAATTATCATTGATGATTCAAATGAACAATCCATTTCTCTTCTTTTCCACCCAAGATTCTAAACATATAAGAAAAATTTTGATAATTATATTGATAATGAAATAATGGATACATTAAAAAACGTTCAAGTTAACATTTCATTATTCGATGTATTTAAACAAATCCCTCGATATGAAAAGTTTCATAAAGAACTTTTCAACCATAGACGAAGTCTAAAGTGTAATGAGAGAGTCAACATGGGAAGGAATGATTCAACCTTGATTCAACTAGCAATGCCAACCAAATTTAAAGATACATGCAGATTCATGATACCATGTACCCTAGGGGAGACATCCTATTCTGATGCTATGATATATTTAAGTGCTTCCATTAATGTAATGCCTCACTCTGCGTATACTTATCTAAAGGTTATAGATATTCAACCAACATGCATTTTCTTACAACTTTTCAACTGATGTACTACGCATCCAACATGAGTGATTGAGGATGTCCTTGTCAGAGTGAAGAATCTCATCTTCCCCACAAATTTATACATTCTTGAGATGGAAGTTACCTGAACCCAAGGAAATGCATTTCTTATACTTGGGAGGAAATTCCTTAAAACAACAAAGATGATCATCAACATTCATAATGGGACATTGTCTATGGTGTTCAGAGGATAAAAGTTAAGTTTTAACATCCTTGGGGATATGAAACACCCCATTGAAAAGCAATCCACTCTTCATGTATATTCGATGGAAGTTCTCTCAAATGATGTACACACACACATTTATCTCCTTAACCCATACTCTGATTCATTTTTCTCTTCTTAACCAATGGATTATTTGAGTTTTGATTCATGTTTTGAGTGTTGGGTGGGTTCTAAAAAGTGTAAATTTTATGCTTTAATTGATGAGTGTGTTCATTTTGAGGTACCCATGACCATCAATGATTTTGTAAATCTTATTTCACTATATACTCTATCATTATAGAATAAACATGAGAAGATAGATAGTTTAATGGAACATAATCTCCCTAAATATCCTCACTCAGTCCAAAAGACCCTGGTGTTTGAATTAAAACCAATTCCATCTAATTTAAAATATGCCTATCTTGAGGGTATTGACCAATTTCCTTTCATTATTACCAATAACCTCTCCCAATAACAGGAATAAAAACTTCTCAACCTTTTGAAAGAGTGTAAAATAGAAATAGAATAGAAATTGGCTGATATTCCTGGGATTAGCCCATCTATTTGTATGCACCATTTACTTTTGGATGGTGAGGCTAAACCCATAAGACAATCTCAATGCCAGTTGAATCCCACTCTCCATGAAGTGGTAAAATTGGAAGTTAGTAAATTAATATGTGTGAGGATCATTTATCCTATATCTAATAGTAAATGGGTTAGCCTAGTGAAAATTGTGACTAGAAAATAGGAATAATAGTTCTATCAAATGAAATGAATAAATTGGTTCCAACACATGTTCAAAACAGCTAGAGTGTCTGTATTGACGACCATCGACTAAATCAAGCCACACAGAAGGATCACTTTCCTCTACCATTCATTGTCCAAATGCTACAATGATTGGATGGTAGGTCCCATTATTATTTTTTATAGCTATTTGGGTTCTTTTCAAATCCATATAGCCCCTGATGATTAAGAAAAGACCACATTTATGTGTCCATTTGGTACATTTGCATACATAAGGATACCTTCTGGTCTATGTAATGCTCCTGCTACTCTTCAACGATGTATGTTGAGTATTTTTTCTAAGTACCTAGATAATTTTATGAAATTATTTACGGATGGTTTCATGTTATATGGTTCTTATTTTGATGATTGTTTGGAACACCTAGGTTCTATCCTCCTCCGTTGCATTGAAAAAATCTTGTTATAAATTATGAAAAATTCCATTTCATGTTTTAGTGGGGGATAGTTCTCGGGAATATCATTTCAAATAAGGGAATTTATGTTGATAAATATAAAATTGAATTAATTTCACCCCTCCCGTATCCAAAATTTATTCATGAGGTGTGATCTTTCTTGGGTTATGTTGGTTTTTACCATCGATTCATTAAAGACTTTAGTAGGATTGCACTTCTCATTTCCCAATTATTACACAAAATATTCTTAGTTTTTGTCTGATAAAAATTTTGAGGATGAATTCAATTCACTAAAAAGGAGTCTCACATCATCTCCCATTATCAAACCACCAAGGTGGGATCTCCCCATTGAACTTATGTGTGATGCCTAAAACTTTGTAGTTAAGTTAGTTTTATCACAAAAAATTGAGAAGGATCCTCATGTCATTGTGTATGCCTCACATACCCTTGAACCTACCTAGAGAAAATATATAACCATTGAAAAAGAAATTATTCCTAGTTTTTTTACTTGAAAAAATTCTATTCATATCTTATCAGGTCAAAAATCATCATCTTCTCTGATCATGTTGCCCATCATTTCTCCCTTGAGAAACCTGAACCCAAGCCCCACCACATTCGGTGGATGATCCTCCTCCAAGGGTTTTACCATGAGATTCAGGATATGTGAAGAGTGTAAAATGCGGTAGCTCACCAAATTATTAGGATTTCTCAACCATTGGACCATCATGTTGACTCACCCCTCCCTATTGGAGAATTATTCCCTCATGGGAACCTTTGTGATGTTGTAGACCTTACCCCTGATATGCGGAAATTGTGAATTTTCTAGCAACATCTAGGGTCACCACTGATTTCAACACTTCACAATCCCAGATCCGTAAGCAATATTATCAGTGTTACATTTGGGATGACTCATATTTTCGGAGAATTTGTGGTGACCAAGTAGTCTATCAGTGTTTCTCAGACCCTGAGTTCACCTCTTTTGTGACATTCTACAACACTTTGGCATATGTGGGACACTTTGGATCTCAATATACCAATATAGAGGTCCTTAAATCAGGACATCACTAGACAACATTTTATAGGGATTCCCCTAGTTTTAGCAAGTAATTTATTCTTTTTCAATTAATAGGGAATTTATCCAAAAGGAATGAAATGCCCTAATATCCCATGTTATTCTGTGAATTTTTTTATGCATGGGGAATTGAATTCATGGGGAATTTTTATAATTTATTTTGTTTTTTACATCTTATTAGCTGTTGACTATACAACTAAATGGGTGGAAGGAAAGGCTTCCAGGATCGAGGTCTCTCAAGTGGTTGTTGATTTTGTGAGGTCTTAAATTTTCAGTAGGTTTGGTTTATCAAGATTCATCATTTGTGATTAGGGTTCACATTTCTTCAATCTCAACATGAAAAATTTTCTTTGAAAGTATGGGGTTTTTCATAAATTCTCTAAAACATATCACCCCCAAACTAACGGACAAGCAGAAATCTCAAATCAAGAAGTTAGGAGAATCTTGGAAAAAACTGTAAAACCCAATAGGAATGATTGGAGTTTGCGATTGGATAATGCATTTTGGGCATACCATACAACTTTTAAAACCAAAATATGAATGTCACCATACATGATTATGTTTGGAGAGGCATGTCACCTCCCATTGGAGGTAGAGCACAATGCATATTGTGTTATTAGACAATGTAATATGAATCTTTCCTATGTATGTGAGCATAAAAAGATACATATTCAAGAGTAGAAAGAAATTTTACATGATGCATATGATAACTCTTAGATCTATTAAAGGAAGATAAAGGCTATCCGTGATAGCATGATTCATCAATGGATGTTTCATATTGGAGAGAAGGTTTCAATAAATAATTCCAAGATAATGCTCCACCCAGGTAATCTTCTTTCTCGATGGATTGATGCTTATATTGTTACTGATGTTTAACTTTTTGGTGCAATATAGTTTTTTCCTGAGAGGAGTGGAAAAAGGATTTCTATCAATTGGTAGAGTCTCAAACACTTCTATGAGGATTTTCCTAAGCATCTCGTAGAGGAATTACAACTGATAGATTCCACATATGACACCACATAGTAGGTTGTCCCTTCTCCCTACCTTTATTTACTTGTCTATTTATTTAAAATAATTTCATTGAGGACATTTTATCTTTTTGTTGTGTGGGAGGGTGAAATGTCATAGTTAGGATTAAACAAAAGAAAAAAAAGAAAAAAAAAGAAAAATGTGTTTAAATTTTTGATTTCTATATTTTTTGTTTTTAGATAACAAGTGATCTTAAAAAGAATATCCAAAATAATTTTTCATGCTTGAGTCAATTGTGAAGAAAATTTCATTATTTTTGGGAAAATTTTTTTCAAATAAATGTTGATATAGAATATTTTTCTAGAATTTTTATTTTCAAATCATTATTTGGTGTTTAATGAATTTTAAAATTCCATGCCTCTTTAGCAGGGGACAATATTTTAATCCCTTACCCGAGAGACATTCTAAGAAATTTATTTCATATTCTTCATTTTAATCACTTTTTTAATACTTGGGTCATATGGAGAAACTATAACTTTCCTTGATTCCATTGGAAGCCATAATATTCATGTATGCGATATTCATGATAGAGGGAATCGTTCATTAAAAGGCCCTTTGTAAAATTATCCTCTATTTTAATCCCCATTTACATTTTATCCTTCTTAAGCCTTAGAGATCATGAAATTTGTATTAGGTTGCCACATTACAAGATAATTTATCCCTATCTACCAAAATCTTGTGTATATTCATGTTTTATTTTCAGTAAGTTTGAGAGAGAGGGTGTTTCCATCAGAATTCTGGGAAGATAATCATTCTTATGGGTTGATACAAAATGTGAATTCATTTTCTTTAGGCAATGGGTTCACAAGCCAAATTACATCATTGTTTTATATATATTTCCCCCTTTATCTCCAAAAAAACTATACATTAAAAAATAGTTACATACATTGAAAAAAATAAGAAAAGAATAAAATGGATAGAATATGATATTTACTCATTATTATTCATCACTTGGTTGTGACACACACAAATGGACAATGAGGATAGTGAGTAGGAGGTAATGAACTTTGTGAGTGGTTGAGTGTGTACATTCATTGTAAACCATTACTGAATTTTGACATGTTTTTTTACATAAGACATAAAACACTCCTCTTCTGCCTCATACTTTTAATCATTTAATACTCCCAACCCTTGAACCTCAGAATAACTTGTTGGAAGTCCTTTTAAGTAGTACACTAGTTTCTACTAGTAGAGAACTGAGAATATTGGAAAGCATATGGTAAGATAACATGAACATTTGGAAAGAGCATAACTACACATTAATATGTCTCTTGAGTGAAGAGGAAAAATTATTATATGAGGTTGGTTGTGACATGTTGCATGGGTGAACAAATGAAGTTGAACAAATTTTAATGTGAGAAAAAAAATGATAGGAAAATTGATCGCATAAAAGAGACATGATGAATTTAATTTAAAAATAATTTTGGATGATTTCAAATATTTGATTTAGGAATGGGAAATGATTATGAAATTATATTTTTCCTAGTAGTGAAAATGTTTAGGTGTGGGGATGTTATCGTACCATGATTCACTATTTTATTTCACCCTTATACGAATATATTAAACTGGTTTTGTATTGAAAATTACAATTATAATAAATAATTACACTCCCTGTTTGATTCCATTATTTTGTGTTAAATATTGTTAAAAAATGAAATGTTGCTTTTTTTATAATTATGTTGTAGGTGGAGGTGATTTGAAGGACCCCTGATGAAGTCCAAGAAAAAAGGCCAAAATGCCCATAATCCAAGCCCACAAGTTGGCTAAAACGAATTATTCTACTAAAAAGTGCTTTAAAATGGTTGTAAGATCTGTTGGATGATCCAAAATATAATTATCCACATTTCATCTAAAATAACTGAATCCCAATTCATTCATTAAGAGGTCTATATGGACTGATCTGTCCAACAAAACTAATATGCATAGGGTTAAAACATTGCATCCATTTTTTAGCCATATATCTTATTATATTCAGTCTATAGCTGCCAAATTTTACATGGAGGTATAAAATGTGTCGAGACAAAATTTAGTAGTTTTATTCAAAGTGATTTATGACTGTATGACCATCCAAAACCAGGGCCCAAGAGGATTATTGAAATTGGGGTGCCCAAAAACACCTCCTACTTTGCCTATAAATTGGTACCTTGGGCACCCCATTTTGGAGTTCGACCAGGAGGAATGGGGCTGCCATTTTGAGTTCCAATGGTGTATTGAAATCATATCTAAATGTTTTTTGGGATATAGAAAGTTCTAATTAAACATATTATTCTTCCTTCCCTCCCATGGATTTCAAAACCCCTTGTGATCAACCAAGGAGGAACATGATGCAATCTCAAGATTCATGTTTGTATAATGTTGAAGAATCTTTTTAATTACAGGTTGTATGTTTTTTTCTCAATCATATCTTATAATTTAATTGATATATATACTGTTATGTTATAATCAAACTCAAATGATTAGTTTTGGGGGAACAATTTCATGTGATGTTTCTCACATCGTTCATCCCTTTTTATTCCCTCATCCAACTGTGGTGTTTGTGTGGTTCATATTGGTCCATTAAACTCACATAATAACTTTAAAGGCCATGTGAATTTATGTCATGGTATCACCAAGAAATAATATAAAAACCTTGATAGCACATCAAGTTCTTCGTGTGTTTCCTTGGTGAGTTTCAGTTATGATGTCGAACAAAAATCACCCAATCATTGGTGGTGTCTGGTGAATCATTGAGTGTTTTTTACTAAACCCTTGGAGGTATCCTAGCATAAACTCAGAAAAATTATGGTAGTAGGTGTTAAAAACTATGTATTAAAAGATCTATACCCTTTCTCTTGAAGCGATGATGGATAAACATCATAAGACATCCCTGGGTTGATCACTTTTAATTAATATTGTTTATTTCTACTTTGTTTTATTTATTTCAATTTCTATTTTCATCTTTCATCATCAAAACCAAGTGTTATAAAACCCAATTTCCCATTTTTACTTTAATAATCAAAACCTCATTTTGGAATTAATGATCTAAGGCTCTGTCGAGAGACAACATAGGGTTGCTGTTATACTTTAGAAATTCTAGTAAAAACTAAACAACTAGTTTGACGTGCTAGACAATGTGATCAAGTCCCTCTATAGAGAAGATACATCCAATGACTATTAATAGTGTGAAAGTAGGTGTAGATTCCTTAGGAGGTGGAAACTGATGTCATTCTTAGTGACTAGACATGTGAGATGTTTCAAGAGGTGTTCTAAAGGTAGGAGATCTATAGCTTAAGGCTCATAGGGTGAGTCTATTCGGACCAAAGATATGCAATTATATTCATGGGTAAACTAGGGACATCTCACAATACATTTTTCATCCCATCATACTACTGAATGGTAAATGTTGGATGTGCCACCGAGGAAGAGAAAGTGATAGGAACAGAAGGATCTGCAGGGTATAAGACATGGTAGAGGATTTAGGAAAGTAACATAATGTGGTATACATTTCGACCTCTTACCACCACCACCCCAATGTTGTCCACACCACACATAGAGATATGGAGGACAAGAGAGGGGGAAAATGCATGTGTTTTAACCATAGGACACATGGTCTCTAGGAATGATTTGAGGTACAGTCTGTGTCTACTCATAACTTTATATTAATAGACACAAGTGGTAATTAATCTTTCTTATCATGAATCTTGTTCAAGATGTTGCATTTCTGGTTAAATAGTGAAATTGACCTTTATGTCTAGTGATACCTACCGTAGGTTACCCAATATTCATAGTTATACCGACAGTGTGATATAACCCTTGAGGGGGGAGTTTCGGTTGGAACCTCTTGATAGAAGCATCGAGGCCTTTTGACGTCATTCTCAGTTTGGGTTGGTTATCAACAGTCCATGATCAGATTGACTATTTTATGAAATTGGTGTTGTATGAAAACATATATGGAACAAGGTTTTCCTTGGTTGGTGAAAATGGAATCCCACGTAGCATGGGATGGACTCATGCATAGGAGCGTGAAGTCTATCACTCTTTATTTTTCTAGCCTTACCCTCAGAGTAGTAGATGTTGTGAGTTTTCAAGTTTCTAGTAGTAGTGGCAGAGTACAAGGACGTCTTCCCTAAAGTTGATCCAAGATTTCTTCCTCATAAGGAGACCAACATATACATTTTTTACACCCTATAATGATACCGATATCAGCATCAACATATCAGATGTCTTCCAAATAGCTTCACAAGTTGACAGTGCAGTTGGAGGACCCACATAAGAAGGGCCTAGTTAGACCCAGTTTTTGAGGATATGTGTGGTTTACTGAAAGCATAACCATGTGACCATGAATAATGAGTATCCACTATCAAGGATCAACACTTTAATCAGTTGCTACAAAGTTTGGTGAGTGCCCCAATCTTGAGTTTTCTAGAGGATTGAGTCCAGTATAAAGTGTTATATGATGCATCGGGGGCCAAACATGGGGTTTTCTTAATGTAGAGGCATGTGGTGATTGCCTATGGTTCGTTCCATTAGAGTCCACATGAGTAGAACTATGTAACCCATGATCTTGAGATGGAAATAGTAGTCTTCGCATTGAAGATGCGGCGACACTGCTCGATGGGCGAGCCATTTATTGTCTGCTCTGACCACAAGAGTCTTGAGTATATCTTATATATGAAGGAAATGAACATGAGATAGAGGAGATTGATAGAGTTCATCCAGGAATATGACTTGGATATTGTTTATGATCATGGGAAGGGGAATGAGGAACAAGATGCTCTTAGCAGGAGAGCATGTTTGTAGTTTCTAAACAACACATCAGAATAGTTCGCCTAATTACAAATACTTTTTTGGATGGAGATGGAGTAGCTTACCTCTAGTTTATGGTTGTCACCCCTCCACTCATATGATGAGGTATGTTTTCATGCCATAGGGATGCAGACTGTGAGACTCTATATGCACAATTTTCCATAGGGAACACCCTTTACTGATATTAAAATGGTGGGGAGCATGTTGTTTTTCTTAGAGGGACACATGATGATACCAGTGGTGTTACGAGAGTATGTTTTGAGTTAGTTCACCAATCCCCTTAAACAACACATCTAGGTGAGGCATTGATGTACCAAGACCTCCAACATCAGTTTGGTTGCCAATGATGAATAAGTAAGTTGGAGAGTCCATGTCTCGGTGCCTTACTTGATGACATGTAAAACTACAACATCAAGTTCCAACAAGTTTAAATTAACCCCTTGAGGTTCCATCACGGAAGTGGGATGGGATATCTATGGTCTTCATGATCGGTATACCACATATGTCCAGTGAACACGATGCCATCTGGGTGATCAATGACTTAAAACCATGATGGCCCACTTCTGAGTTTTTTGGGAGAATAATTCACTAGAGAGCTTGGGACGCCTCTACGTAAAAGAGATAGTTTGACTCCGAGGAGTCCCTTAAAATATAGTTTGAGATCATGTTGCTTGACATAAATCTTAGTTGTAGAAGGAATTGCTGGAGGCATTTGGGACTCAGTTGCACTTGAGTATAGTGTTTCAACCACAAACAGACAACTAGACTATGTGAATCATTTAGGTTCTAGAGGACATTATACAGGCCTCCATGTTAATGTTTTTTCTCATTTTGGAGGATCGCCTAGCTCTGGTAGAGTTTTCAAACAAAAAAATCTACCCCTCCTCCATCGGTACAACACCATACAAGTCTTGATATGGGTAACCTTGTAGGTCAACACTTCTTTAGACTGACCCAAGAGTGTTTGTATGCATGGTGCCGAAGTTGGTGAAGGTGACTATAGTAAAGGTTATCATCAACCAAGAGTAGATGAAGACAACATAGATCCATTATAAATCTTATATTGAAAAGCGATAGAGGCCTTTTGAGATCGAGGAGGGGGACCATGTCTTCCTTCAGGTACCCCCTCGATGTGGGATATAGAGATTTGGTCAGGATGAAAATCTATCTCAGAGGTTCATCAACCATTTCTGGGTACAACGTAGAGTTGGTGAGGTGGCGTACCATTTATATCAACCACTGTAGTCGGACCGGGTACACGATATCATCCATGGGACCCAACTAAGAATATACGTTCATGATTCATCACATGTCATTGGTATGTGAAGTTTTTGGAGTACCCTTAGGCGATTGAGGATCAATTGGAGAATATCTTTCATGGGGAGTTGATTCCTCTAGTGCATTTTCGGTGGCAGCACAAGAATCTCTATGAGAGGACATGTGATCGGGAGGCTCATATTTGTGCTCAATACCCTAATCTTGTTTAGTTCCCTTTATACTGGATTTCAGGGATGTAAATCTCTAAGGCGGGGAGAATTTAATGACTCATATTTTCTTGATTTTATTTTTAAAAAATTTCTTGGAAAATTCCAAAACAAGTCACTGAGACTTAGTAAGATTCAGATCCCCGAGGTTCCCAAAATGATTTTTTGAAAATGTGATGTTTTTAATATCATGTATGAACAACATTTATGAAAAATTAAAATAACTCTTCAAGAAGTTCCAAGATTAAAAATATGAAGGCACCATTAAGCTAATAGTAGTGGCATTACCCTAGGTGTGACCTATCATTGGTCAGAGTGAGTCATCTATATAAAACTTCACTGGGGGAAAAAATATAAATATAATATATAAATAAAAATTATCTTATTTTAAAATAAGAATAACTCATAAAAGGTAACTCATATTAGACTTCTAAGACCACCATAGAGTTAGTATGGGGGTTTTTTCCTTACATTATGCCCAAAATTGACTGTCGCAGGTCGACCGGGAAAGATAAATTTCAGACATTTTAAAAGAGAATAAAATAAACCTAAAATGATTTTTTTGATGATTCACAAAAAAAATACTATTCCACGATGGGGAATGCAATTATTTTTCATAAATGAAATAGTGTGGCAAAGCTAGAACACATTTATGTGGAAACGCTAAAATATGATTTCTTCATTTAACTGATTGGAATGGATATGAGATTCAATTCAAAATCATGGATAAATTCCCTAGAATCTCTAGAGATGAATATAATTGTGGAAACCTCTCATTGGAAAACTAAGATCATCAATGAGATGGTGGATTGACATTTTCAGGGATTTATTGTCAATGATGATGAAAGATTTTCACCAATCCATCCAAAGTCTATGTCGGGAGTTAATTCAGTTTGATTTCATTCACATTCATACTTTCTGACGAAGAAAGCATACCAACCCGAAAATAATTTGATCCATGGGTTGATCATTCTGATGGGATGGGTTTATTCTATTGTAGGTATTGATTCAAGTTGATTCATGTAAAATGTTTTTAATTATTCCCATTCTTTTTTCTTATAACACAGATGGATCGAGGCTGACAGGAACAATGCCATGATACATCCATTTAGGGCGTTCATGTGGTTTCCTCTCTCCTAATTATTTATTCTTCATTAATTGTGATGAATGATCCCCAAAGTTAATTCAAAACCACAATGTCACAAGTCAATGAGTGTAGGTGGTGGTTTTGGCTATTTCAGGTGGAGCACGAGAAGGAAGGGTGGCCAATGGATCAGACATCATCGGCCCGACAAGGTGGCTAGGCAATGTAAACTGGGAAAGATGACCATCAGAAAGGAATCCAATGGTAGTGACAACCCACGATACATATTGGATTGCAGTGAAAAAATGGACCTTGGTGCGGAGGCTGTGGGCGGCTGCCAGGAGAGGTGGTCGGTAGTGCGGCAGACAGTGGTGGGATATAGTATACCCAGATAGAGATAGAGGAGAGCCCATAATAGAGCTGACGATGTGTCTCGATACCCATTGAAGGAGGAAACCATGGTAGAGACATGAGATTCGACAGGTAATTTCAAAAGGTTGTGCTATCTGGTCTGAGTGCATTGACTGAGCAATGACACGACTTAGCTTTTTATGGGAGATGGGTCAGCCTGCAAGTGGCTGGTCGGGCATGTGGGATGCACTACATGACCCAATGTGTCGGACTAGTTTGGGATGACCCAAACAAAACTTGTTGGGTCTGGTTATCCAGATCGAGTCTTGTTGGACCCAGACTGTGTTGGATCCTTTTTCACTAAAATGGCCATAAATTTCAAATGAAAGGTTCATTTGATGATCCATCTTTGGAATTAAAACCCTTGAGAATATAAGGTCATATTGAGATGGATTTTTGGGTTTTATTATTGAATAGGGTAGGTGTAGATTTTCCCTTGGTTCTTTATTTGAGGGTTCAGTGTGGCATTGTACCCACATCACTAGACAACAATCCCCTTTAGAGGCCATGCCCTAGATAGAGTTGTAGAATCACTCATTGGGGTTGTAGTGATCCTTTATCACCCATGATAGAGTTTTTTTTGGAATTTATGTGAGATATGTGTGTAGGGTATTAATCCTCCAGCTCGTGGGATGTAATGATAGGGTTATCATTATTTTTGGTGGAGAATCCCATACAATACTAACTGCATCAGTAGTGTTGTCAGAATTCTCTAATAAAAATCCCCTACATTGTAGACTAATACAGATTGGGTTGGTAATATTCATGAGGAATAATTACCTCTCTATATATCATTACCTTGAACAATGTATTTCCCTTTGATGGGGCCCAAATTAGTGGGACGTCTTTATGAGAGTCTTTGATGTCATCATTTCACAAGGATTACATTCCCCCGAAATGACTATGCCTCAAGAATCATTCTATGGCTAATGATTTTCTATGATATCGATAATCCGTGTATTATAGAGACTAGATGTATCAGAGAACATTGTGATGTATCGATACCGGGTGTTCTCTCAGATGCTTTTGGTAGACCTATTCTACGTGATTACTATTAGATGGCTCATGAAGTTATATCTCTTAGAATAAGCCTGATACAAGTGGAACCATATGGTTGGAAGTGGAGGAGTCCTTGATGCTTGGAATCCATTATGTGTATACCAATTTGTTCTTATTATATGTATTGTAGACATATACCATTATTTAGATGGTTTTATCCTCTTAGTGATGCTTCCTTTTTGGACTTTTAAATCATATTCTGGGGTTTCCTACTGAGTATTTTTTTACTCAACCCTGCATGGGATTTTCACGCAAGTGTTCTATCTTGTGAAAATGATCTAGGATTTGACATAATCCTTGATGATTGGGGCTAGGTGGGTCTTAGATAGATGTGAAAAATGTGGTGGGCGTCTATGGCTTTAGAAAAATGCATTGTACCTACCCTTCAGGTAGGGGTTTCAATGAAGGAGTTCTTTTTTTGTTAGGATTGTATTTTGGCCCTATTTACTTTCAGTTTTCTGATGTCGTACTCTATATTGGTATCTTAGTGGTATGATTGTTCTTTTACTTTGGGTTTTTAGGTTCATAAAATTTTAATAGAGAATTGTGAAGGTGTACATGTACTTAAGAAAATGCCTCCCATTTGTGGGATATTCTTACTCATTGCTAGTCACCAGTCCCTGGCATATGGGAAGTGGGCTTTGGGGTAGTCATGGCATGAGATACATTGGGATGGGTAGTGATAGATTCATTACTATATTTATTTTTTATATACTTTGATGATTTAAATATTGAAATATAGTCTCCTAGATTAAAATTTTCATTATTTTTGTGGATAACCATAATGCATCAAGGAATCAATGCTATGTCTCTCTGGTCCATTTTAAAAATATGAAAAAACATTAAATGATTTCCAAATTCAATTTTTAAAAAATGACTTGATATCTTCACATAATTTTAAAAAACATTACATCCTAAATTAAAGGTAATTAATTATAGTGAATGCATCCTCAATAATGGCTATGTATACTAAAAATTTCTATATAATGGAATTAATCTAAATACATATAGAACATGTGATCAAGGTATTATACATGTAGGAGGAATCATACCTAAATCAATGGAATCTATTATGATGTAATTTCTTTCCTTTTAAGTCCATGTTAATTGCCAAATTTTTGAATAATTGGACATTACTAGTGGAATCACATTATGTAATAATAATTTATTTTAACTAGAGATTGAAAGTGGTACTGCCTTATTGGCAATGTTCTTATTAGTTTAATTACATACTCATTAGTCCATTACCTAATATATAATATAAACCCCAAATTTTCTCAAACATAAAATCTATAAATTAGAAACATGGTACAAGGATCTTATGGTGAAAAATATCATTACTTATAAAGATGATCATGAAGAAACTTGTATAATCTATAGGATCACTATCTCTCTTCCCTTGGATTGTAATGATTTTCAACATGGGGATAATATTCAGATTCATTAATTTCAATGTTACTGAATATCATTGATTGGAATTTTCACCATATTAATATATATTTCTAATTGTTAGTGAGTTTATTTTCAATAATAAAAATTCCACAATAAATCAATTATAACTATGTTGTTTTCATTATCTGGTCATGGAATGGTTTCATGATACAAAAATCTAATTATTAATATAAAATTAATTTTTATCCAATTAATAACTAATAAATTTATGGCAATTTCAAATAAAATTAAAACACATTCCAACCCCATAAATCATATTTTAAAGAAACTATTCAAGTATCAAGATCAATGATATAGTTTTATAAACACCAAAAAAATTGGAATGAGTAATGGTTTTGAGAGTATTCCATGGTGTAAAGAATAATTCTATGGAAACCAATATCATTATTGGATTCTAAACTCCCCATTGCAAGCACACTTCATTAGGGCTCCTCAATAACTCAAATTTAGTTTTTTTAAAAAATATATAATATTTATAAGTATTCAATCAAACTTGTAAATCCATATATGTCACCCTTTAAGAATATTTAACAAATTAAATTCTCCCTATTGTATTCAATTGAAATGATAAAGAACCCTGACTAACTCTAATTGCATGAAAAAATTTCCAATTATTATTTCCCTATTGCGAATGATATAATGGACTGATGGAGGGAAATTTTAAAACATTAACTCAAATGTATTTTGGGATATATCAACTCCCAACAACACATTCTAGTTCTAAAAAGAATCCTTAGACATTGGATTTTTTTCAAAATATCCCAAAATTTAATCTTTTTTGAAAAATATTCCATAATGATATCTATAAATTAAAACCATAACTTAATATTATAGTATTTTATATTAATATATATTAACATCAAATGTTACAACAGATTCTAGAAAATGTTTAATCCACTTAATTTTTATTCCAAATGGTCAATGGATATGTGAATTTTACTACAATTGATTCACATAATCAACGAATCAAAATCATTTTTATAGTGGATTATGACGTAGTAATAATATCATCTTTTATTATGACTATAGTGGAAACCTTTTTGTTCATAGATTACATGAAATAAATTTTCTTCTAATACAAAATACTTCTCTAATTGTTAAATATAAATATCGAAAACCAACTAACTAATTTGAAGAAAAAACCCATAAATTTGAACTAATTTGTATTTTCCACACTGCAATACATACTGAAGATTTTATATGACAAAGCATAAGACCCACATTTCTTTCAAAATTTTTGATTCCATCATATTTTATTAGAACCATTCAAAATGTTTAATAAAAAACACAATTTCTAGTCTTGCCAATTTCAAGTATAATATGCTTATAATCATCCATATAAAATACATAAGATATATTCTCCTTTGTCTTTTATCCTTGGATAGGGTAGTCCTTCTAATAACTAGTTTATGTAACTCTCTATATACTTTTATTCTGAATCATTTATAAAAATTACATGAAAATTTTTCATATGAAATAAATTTATGATCTATTATATTCACCCAATGAAAACCCGTGAAAATATAAATCTTAACAATCACACACATTACATATTTTATGCTCATTTATGAAGAAATGTTTTCTAATGTTTCCACTTCATGTTTGGATGAAAACGTTTTCATCAACAAAAACTATCCCAATAAGTGAGCTTGTGTTGTTTTTTGTGATATTTTATTTTTTATCCACATATTAATTTTTTGATATTTTTGAAAGATAATTTTTGAAAATCTTATAACTAATTTTTAAAAAATAAAATTTATAAAAATCACTTTAAAAAAGAATTAGATAGAATTTTTTCTATGACATAAATATTTTTATCCACCTTTCTCCTCCATAATATCATGTCCCTTAAGCTACTATCCAATATTGAATAACAATCATGAAATTATTGTTTAATCCAATAAATTATTTAAATAGTTTTAATATTCATAAAACAATACCAAAAAAATAAATCTCAACATTTATTTTATATAAAACATATCGTCTGGATCTTTATTAAAAACCAGTGCACTTAATTTGAGATTATCCTTAAAAAAACGTGTCTTATAATATCTTTATTTTCTACTCACAGTGATATTATTTTCATAACCACTTTTTATCCCAATAATATTTTTTCACATGGTACATGACACTAAATCCAATGAGTCAATATTTCTAACCTGGTTTAACACCACTTCCATAGTTTTCATATAATCACTATGTTGTGATGCCACTCCCAAGAAGTTTTATTCCACCAAAAAAATTAGGGAAGTTTAATTTGGAAACTACATAAGTTTATTTATGGTTTAACACATTTTTATTATCCTCTAATAATATTTTTACTCTTCAAATGCTTTAATGTCTTCTGAAACTAAATCGCACTCTTTATATAATTATTTTAGGACATGGGTCAACCAAAATCTACCAAGGCCTCTTATGAGAACATGTGTGACTCCCATATCCCAACCATAACATTCCATTAGTTAAAGACTATTACCAATGGTATAAATCTCACAAAATATAAGGTTTACCCTCACAAAAACATAATTAATTATTTAAAAATAAAATAATTGATAAAAATTATAAACCATAAATAATCCATAAAAAATAATTTTATTATCGTTGTGCAATTTAAAAATACTATAAAACATTTTTTTATAGCTAGATCATAGAGAAAACCACTAAATTAAAATAATATATATATAACATAGAAAACTATTATACCACATCAGTACATAGGGAAATCCTTAGACCCAAACCTCTATGTGTCAACCTCAATCATTGTGTTAATGGATTCTTTCAACCTATATAATAGAATTTATATATGTAAATGATGGTTGTGTATATACAAACACTGAGAAGGATATACTCAAATAGATTTACCATTACAATTATAATCATGCATGAATTGTAATTAATTCTTGGAAATGAATAAGGGGTCATTTTGATCTTATCATGGTAGAATCAATCCCTAAAAATCATCTAGGCCATCATATACTTCTATGTAATTATTTACATGTGATACAATTATCAGACTAGTTCCATACTCATCAATAATTAAAATATCTAGGAAAAAATAATATATGCATATACACAAAACTCACACCAATAACAATATTAATAGTAAAAATAGTAATAATAATAATAATAAGGGCCTTATAAACCACTTCTATAAACACAGTTTCAGCGTCTTAATGACTCATTTTATAATGGAAATCAACCCAACCACACTACCTTATTACTTTAAAAACCACACTGACACTTCATAATAACATCAAACTCAAATTTCTGTAGTACTCCCACTATAATCTTCTATGATACTACAATAACATGACATCACATGTAGAATTTATACCTAATGATATCTCATATACTACACTCATACTATGTAATTGGTTAAAAGTGGACTATAACTATTATTTTTCAATATTAAGATATGACTCACTAAATATGTTTTTTCATTCACTTGAGAAGAACTAACTTGATGTAGTAGTTTCATAGAATTAGTTTTACAATAATAAGAAATAAAAATTATTCATGTTATCACCCACAAATTTAATATAATGATCAAACCCACACATTTGTTGTATTCCCTCTAGAATAATGTATGGTACTCAGATATGAAATATCAATCCATAGTTTATAAGTGAAATTTCATTCCTAAATAAAAGTGTTTCATATTATATTATATAGTATTGTTCCTCAAAAAAATCGATAAAAACAATTTATTTAAGCAATATTGATTTTAACATTATTCAAAAAATAAACCCACAAAAATTCTAAAAATTTCTATGTGAAAAAAATAGAAAATAAAAAAATATAGAATGGGAAAATTTGGACCATTCTGGTCAACTAGAATCAATACCCCCATATAAAAAACAATATTGAAAAGAAAGATAATATTAAAAAATCAATCAAAATTTTAGAAAAAAAAGATAAAGATCCTTGAAAGGAACTGTAGTGAAATTAAAATAAAGGAATAATGTTTTATTTTAATAAGTAATGTGTCCTTTAGATTAGTATCCCGATCATTAAGAATTGTAACATGACCATATTAAATAATAAACTAACCAATAGAATAGTAATTTGAATATAAAACAATAAAATATTTTATATAGAACATTAAATAAGAGTAATTTAAGAAGATAAAAATATTATAATATTTTAAAATAAATACTAATATTGACAACTCAAAGAATCTATAAGCACATTTTCAAATAAACTGTATTTCAATAAATTTTATAAAATCATTTTTTAAATTATAAATAATAATTTTCATTTCTATTTTATTTTTTCAAATTTTGAATATTATTTTTAGAATTAGGACAACAGATTTGTGAAAGGGTTATTTTTTTGGTAATTTTATAAAACACATTTATTTTTAAATGAATATTAAAAATTTAGTTTTTCCATAAGCTGTGTATTTTAAATTCCATCCTTCAAGATGTAATAGCGACTTAAAAAAATATAGAAATGTCGGATCAACAATACACACATTTAATTTTATAAATGAGAAATTTAAATACAATAAACATGTTTTTGTAATCCTAAAAAGTATTTTCCATTGTTGAAATATCTAAGGTGTCCCTTTTGATAATTTGAATACTTTTTTTCCATTCCCGTTGATTAAAATAATATATTCCAATTATAATGTAATTAAAATTCATTATGTAATGTTATTTTATTTAAATATATTTCATAATGAGAAAAATACTTCTATTTAATTATTTATAGTTGGTATAATAGTATTTTCAAAAAAAATTCTTTCAAATACCCTTCTCTAGAAGTATAAATATCCCCTCACCCCTTCCTATACAAACCACACCCAACTCACTCTCCCAGAAAAGTTATCTACTATAATTGCATTTTTTAGACATTTATAATCCTTAGGGATGTTTTGGAGTAAAAAAATCCAATCATTCTATGAGTTTAGTGCTATTAAAAATATGCAACATCGAGGAGGGGGTATGTTTTAATCAAATTTTTTTTATTTTCATCCTCTCTTTATCTTTGTGTCTATTCTATTGGGACCAAGTTAGAAGGATAAGGAAGTAAGAAAAGTTTTCTGTTACAGAGTGTTGTTTTTTGTTGTCAATGAAGATAAATCAATTCACATTGTAAAATTCTTGTCAAACTAGACGATGATTTGCTGCTTTGTATTTCACAAATATCATAAGTTTGGAGAACTTGTGATGCAAGCCTTATGAAGGAAAGGGAGAGAGAAAGAAGTTGGCGCGCAAGTATGCATTAGGCACGCAAGTATGTAGAGGTGCGCAAGTCATATTTCAAATAGCATTATTTAAAAACTATGGCAAAGGAAAGAAGGCGTGCAAGTTCCAAGAAGGCGTGCAAGTACCAAGAAGGCACACAAGTACCAAGAAGGCGCAAAAGTCCCAAGGAGGCGCGCAAGTGACAGTGGGTCGTACAAGTGCCAAGAAGGCGCTCAAGTACCAAGGAGGTGCACAAGTGAAAGTGATGCACAGGTTGCCAAAATTTCTATAAAAAATTGACTACCCTCCTCATTTATACCGGATCGAGACTTAGAGAAATATTTTTAGCTCTGAGCGCGCAAGTCGAAGAAGTGTGCCGCACAAGTGGTTGAGGCATGCTAGTTGAGCCTCATTTTTAGGTGGCGCGCAAGTGTTGTGCTGTCCACAAAGAGGCGCGCAAGTATCAAGGTGGCGCGCAAGTATTGCATGTACACAAAGAGGCGTGCAAGTATAAAGGATGTGCCCAAGTGGAAGGAGGCGTGCAAGTGGAAGGAGGCGCGCAAGTGCAAGGAGGCACGCAAGTGGAAGGAGGCGCGCAAGATGTTTTCTCCATGAGGTTTCTACCAGATTCTGGGTAGGAAAGTGAAGAATTGTTTTGAAATATTTGATCCAGGAAAGTTCATCAAGAAGCACAAAATTATTTCATTACCCTATTTGTGCTATGAGGAAGCACACTCACTATTGGATTGTTTTCAAAGTGCTACACGAGTGTAAGGGTATATCCTACTCATTGTATTCCACATAAAAGGATTGTTTTCTAGTGGATTGTGTGGTACTAAATTGTTTTAGTACCATAACAAGGATGTAGCTACTCTTATTTAGTAGTGAACCTTGTAAATCTTGTGTTCATGTGGTTGTGTGTGTTCATCAGGGAAGAAACTCTTTAACAGGAGGCGAAGGTTGTTTCACAAAGAAGGAAACCTAAAAAGAAAAAGATATCACTGATTCACCCCCTCCCCCTCCCAGTGATACTTGGATCCTGACTAGGAACTTAAATTGGTATCAAAGCCATGTTCCCTTTGTTTATTCTTTGCTGAAGTGGTTGAAGATAAGCTGTGATGGAAAATCTAAACTGCGTGAACAGTAAGGGGATTCAAATTTTTGACGAAAAGAACTATCACGTCTGGAAGGATAGAATGATGCCTTATCGTATGTCTCATGGATATGAAGTTCTTGAAACTAAAACAGATGGATTTCCTGCTATTGATGACAAGTTTCCTCTTACTCCTGTTGATAAGAAGAATCTTGAGAATGATGGAAGAGATAAAAATGTGTTACTCTCATTTATTTCTGAGAGTTAATTTTTAAGAGTGAAAGGTGTTGCTACAACCAAAGGAATCTGGGACTAACTGAAGAACATCTATGAAGGAAATAAAGAAGTAAAGAAGGTTAAACTACAAATCTAGAGACTGAAGTATAAAGACATGAAAATGGGAGAAGCTGAATTTGTTGGAGACTTCTTTACCAGGATAAATGACATTGTCAGCACTATCAAATGACTTGGTGAAAAGCTGGAGGATTCTACAGTCGTTGAAATGATCTTAAGAACTCTTCCCGAAAAATTTGATGTTAATGTTTCTTCATTGGAAGACAAAGACCCTGAAGAATTATCTCTGGATGATTTTCATAGCACTCTTATCACTTATGAAATAAGAAGGGAGAAGACTCCGAAGAACAAATCCAATGTTGATAGATAAATGTCTTTTAAAGCCTCCAAGAGAGAAATGTCTAAGAATGCTCTTGAGGAAGATGATGTTGTTGGCTCCGACTCCAAAAATAAGGTATGTAAAAACTTTATTGAAATTTTATCCTTGTTTTCTAAAAATGTGCGATGATGTACATGAAAATATAAAGGGAAAATTTCCTTGAAATGTTTTGAATGTGGAGATGTTGGCCACTTTGCGGCTAATTGTCCTAAAGGGAAGAAATTTGAAGACAGTGATGAAGAACAAAGAAGACCAAGAAGGTCTTGGAAGAAACGGGGTGGAAAATCTAGTTCTTATAGAAGAGGTAAGGGTTAAAAGTTCTTCAAATCAAAAAGAAGAAGCTTGTTTTCAAAAAGTGAAGAAGATGATGATAGTGAGACTCAATCTGAAAATTTAGTTGATAATAATGCTAGAGATATGACCTTTGTTGCAACTGTGAATAATGATGATTATGAGAGCAGTAGTTCTGAAGAAGAAGAAACTAAACTTGAATTCTATCTGAAAGAAGAATTGAAGGAATGTTTGAGAAAGATCAAAAGGCTTGAGAAGGAAAACAAGAAGTTGACAAATGAAAATTCTGAAGTAAATAAACAAGAAGGTTTTACTGATGAAAAAATCAATATGAAAAAGGAGATTGATGATATAAAGAATTCTCTTGAGAATGAAAAGAATCAAAATGATCATCTTGATGTAAATCTGAAGGAAAAAGAAGAAGAGTTGGACACTATCCAACAAAATTTTATAAAACTAAAGAAATGAGTATCAGTTTCAAAAACACTATCTATGAAGTTGGTGAATGTTCTTTGATGGAGGAACCTAAGAAGGATAAAAAATGGTTGTCTTCAAAGGTTGAAAAGAAAAGTAAAAGTGGTTCTGAAATGAAGAATACTGGGAAAGCCATGTATGTTGTAAAGACCAACAAAATTGGGAATTCTGATGTTTCAATGAACCCTGAGTTCAAAAATGATTCAAAACATTATAAATTCAGAAAATCTTACAAAACTTCCGGTATTGATATAACTAAAATGGAAAGCAATACTTTGATTTATAACAGAAAGGTTGGTGGCCCAGAAAAGAAAGGCAGGAAGGTGGCTGAGAAATGTGCTCTCAATTCTGGTCAGTATGGAAATTTCAGAGGAAAATACGCTTTCTATGGATAATTCTGGTATTGTGGTGGATTCGTACATACTACAAATATGTTTTGATTCAACCAACAACATTACTATTATTCCACAGGTTATGAAAGACAGGGTTTGAGGGGGAGTCAATCTCCTCAAAGAAAGAAGTCAGAAAAGGTGGTTGTAAAGAAACCTGAGAATATTGGAGTAAAGATTAAAAATATGTTCCAACCCTTGGAATAAATTTGTGAATGATGTGAACAAACTGGACATGTCACGAACCAACCCGGGTCGACCCTGAACCGGTCACCCGAGCCGGTCCGCGGCAAGTCCCGAGGGGCGTTCCCGATCCCCCCGGGATGGCAACCAGTGCCGGGCATTAAGACTTGATCGTTGGGAACGATTTCAGCCCAAAACAAAAGTAAAAAGAACAAAAAAAATAAACACTAACCGCGGAAAAGAAATAAAAGCCACACAACCACGTACCTCCATGTGACCTCTCAGGTCACCACCCAACTAGAGAGCAACCTCGCTCCAACACTGAGCGACTCAAAACAGAAGACCTGCGACTGAAATGGTAAAAGATAGGCGTGAGCACAAAAGTACTCAGTAGGTGAGCCCAACAACAAGTCCCAAAGCACTGCCAGTAAATATAGAATCTACATAATCCAGGTTTGAACTATAATGTATAAAAGTAATTTTTCACAACGTTTTACTTGAAAATCAAACACGAGACATTTCCCTTATTCTTTTTCGAAAGATAGTTCCATTTCATTAGTTTTAAACTCATTCTGAAAAGCAAAGTGTTACATTTTCAAATCAAACCCAAAGCGAATAAAGCATTTTCATTTGAAAACCTTTTTTTCTCAAAGTCTAACAGTATAGGCTGTGAAATATGACTGAAGGAAAACAAGCAGGGAAAACAAGTGCAAGTAAAGGTGAACAGGCAAGGAAAACCAAGTGCAAGTAAAAAACAAACCAGAAGTTATCAGCAATAACCATGGGTGATCCTGAACATCCCTAGAAAACCCCTGGACGTACTCGGGTTCAGACTACCTGCCGGCATGGTACTCCATAGTCAATAACCAACTGGCCGCCCTAACAGCCAACCAGGGGCACATCCCTCCTGGCCTGTCTGTAACTCCAGGGGGTACTAACCCGTCTAATCAGGGTTAGCAAGCAACCGTCACTCGATAATCTACAAGACGCCCAGGAACCCATAGTAGTTTTTGTAACACTGTGTAAGTGGGAGACCCGCGCACGCGTGACTCATCTCACCGCACTTGCCAACCCCTTACACGGACATCGCTACACGACAACCCTCGAAGGGAAGTCCCCCTGTAGAAATGCCCTCACAAGTACGTATATATATATATAATCACTTCACATTCAATAAAGTGCCAACTGGGCCGTCATGTCACTTACATTTTGATCATTTAAGACTAAAGCATTTTTAAAGAGGGATGACACACGCCATTTCATTGAAAACCAGAAACGCACTTAGAAATTTATTTAAGAAACTCAAATCAGCATCTCAAACCTGAAAGACGTTGGTATCACAAGTAAGAAATCATTTTCCCAGTTCCAAACGCACCCCACTTTTATCAAGAGCCAAACGGGCCTTTAAACACCTTTTGAAAGAATAATATTTCTCAAATGAAATCCAGAATTTTAATCACGCATCAAAGGAAAACATTTTTCTTTTCAACTACCAAGCACCACGCTTAATGTTTCCAAAAATCAAGTTTAAAGGTCACACGGCACTTCCTCTAATCAAGGTTCAAATAAAAACACCATTTACCATAACCAATACACCAACCATTTTACACACACCAAAACCACTTCATAACTCAATTCAACATGATCTTCATATTTCATAATGAACTCATTTAGTAGTATCATCAGGAAAACATACACAGTTAAAACCGAGAAAAACTACTTCCACTGAAATGCTAGAAATAAGCAGAGCAAACCACATTATAAGTTACTACTCAATAATACTTTTAAATTTACTGAAATCCAATAAAGGACAAGGAATAAATAAATTCTAAATTTAAAGGCGAGTGCAAAGGGAGACCTACCTCAAGACGCGGCTCGGAACGAAACGACACGGCGCAAGACGGCAGAACCTCGAAAACAAGGCGCGGCGATGGCGCTTTCTCGGAAACGCCCTGCGCGGGTCCTAAGGTCTTAAACCTACCAAAAATAAATATAAACTGATGAAGAAAACCCCTAACAAAGCACAAGTAAAAGCCAGAGTAATAATAATAAGAAAATAATAATAATAATAATATTATAATGATAATAATAGCATAACCATAATAATAACAATATCATAACAAGATAATAACTTAATAATATTAACTTGAAAATAATGAGAATAATAATAATCTTAATCTTAATAATATATTATTAATAATAATATAATAATAATAATAACATACTTCAATAACCAGAATGATATAAAGATAATAATTTAATAAGTATAATAATAATAGAATACTAATAATATAATAATAATATAATCACAATAATAATAATGTAATGATAATAATAATAACTTAGCATAATTATAATATTTATAATATGATAATAATAAAAATGATAAGATAATAGTAATAATAATAATAATAAAATAATAATAATAATATAATAATAATAATAATAATAATAATAATAATATTAATAATAATAATAATATAGAATTAATAACAATAACATAATAATAATTTTAATAATGATGTAATAATATTAATAATAATATTAACATAATAACAATAATATTGATAGTATAATAATATTAATTGTGATATAATAATAATAATTATAATAAAACAAAACAACAAAAATAACAAATAAAAAAAAATAGAATAACTCACGCAAGGGGGGGGGGGGGGGGTCGAGCGGGACGGCGGTGATGGCCGGAGATGGGGAAACAGGGGAGAGGGCGGCGCGGCGCAAGGCGGAGGCGGTTGCAGGCCGCGGAAACGGGGAGAGGCGAGGCTGGCGGTCGCAGACGCTGGAGGCAGGGGCGTCGGCTGGGTCGGCAGGCCGGGACAGGGGGGGGGGGAAACCAGGCGGCGGTGTGGCTTCGGACGCAGGAGGCAGGGACAGGCGACGGGGAAGCGGGCTGGGTACGGGCTCGGCGCAAGGCGGAGGCGGGAGCGCGCCGGAGTGGGGTGGCGACACCGGGACGGGGAGCAGGGCGCGGGCTCGGGACGGAGAGAGGTGGCAGGCCGGGGCGCTGCGCCTGGGCTGAGCGGGAGAGAAACGGGAGCCGAGGCGGCGGTCGGCGGTCGGCGCTGAAGGAGAGGAGCAGGGGCTGGCCGGTGCAGGAAAAACGCAGGGAGGGGGCTGGGGTGAGCAGGCGCCAGCGTGGCGGAGGCGGCGCCGGGACGCGCGGCGGTGCGTGGGAGGCCGGCTCGAGGGAAGCGGGGGAGGCGTTGCGGGCAGGAGGTCGGGGAGAGAGGGAGAAAGGTGAGGGAGAGTGCGCCGCAAATGGGGGGCGGACGAGATTAGGGTTAGGGGGAGGGGTTTAGTTTATATATATATATATATAATAAAAATAATAATATTAATAATTATAATAAAACATTATAATAAAAATAATAAGAAGTATAATTATAATCAAACCATTTAATAATAATAAAATTTATCATAATAATAATAATAAAACTTATATTAATAATAATAATAAAACTTATATTAATAATAATAATAAAACTTTTATAAAGATAATAAAAATTATAAAATTTGCAATAATAATAATAATAACCAACTTAATAAATAAAATAATAATGATAATAAAATAATTTAACAATACTAATTATATTAACTATGAACATAAAGTAGAAGTTAAAATTTAACCGCCGGGCGAACATGTGGTCACCCGGGCCGAGCGCACGATCACCGCTAGCGATGCGATGACCGCGCACCGGTGCGAAACCATCAATCACAATTAATCTTCAAAAAAAATTCAAACCGGGACCAAGAAAAGAGAAAAAAAAATACGGACGTCCGCGGTCGGGGTGTGACAATTCTCCCCACCACAGACACTTTCTGCCCCCAGAAAGTCACCAGGCCGCAAGTCAACCAAAAACCAAGTCTATGCCCAAACATAACTAAAGGAACCAGAGAAGATTGAGAATCTCGGAGATGACCTTACTCCACACAGGTCACACCCGACCGATTCAAGAGAAAACTGGGGTCCGAGATTGAGGGGAGAACACGAAGGGGTTCTCCCCACCACAAGAACTTAACTAGTGCAGGAAAGTTGACCATCTAAAAGGAAGACCCTAGAAAAGGGGGTCGACGCGGGAACTCCCAACCAATTTCAAACCAACTCCTCTAGCACGATTAAAACAACACTTTCGTCAAGACATTAAATCCTCGACCAGAGTCAACAACCTTCAACACCAGGGAAAACCTATAGAAAAACATTTAACCGACATCAAATTAGAGGCATGATCCACCGAAGTCCACAAAACATAACCACATCGACAACATTACTAGAACGAGGTCAACCCACACGAGAGTCGAACACACTTTTAGGAAGGACACCCGATTTAGAATATTACATTCTCACGACAAGTCCGCTTAGATTTATCATAGAACAAGTCCATTGTCACTTTTTAGAAAAACAACACATTTACATAAACCAGACTACTTGGATTATAATAGAACAAGTCCATGATAACCGCATGGTAAAACAATGAACATACAACTACGTCAAAACTTAACAGCAGAAAAACAGGTACTAAAAGATCTTGATTGTTCCACTGTTAACACGGAACACAAAACCTGGACCAAGGCTTCACAACCCTGGGGACTCCTGACTGTGCGCGAGCTTCACCCCGAGACTTGTGGCTGGGGCTCTGATGGCTGAAGCATCTTCTGCCTCACAGTCAGGTACTGACATTCTCCCATCGCAGCTTCCTCTTCAAGCAACGCTTCTTGCAAAACTTCTCCAGATGACCCAAACAACCACAGCGATGACACGTCTTCGGGGGTTTGCGACAAGACGGCTTTAAATGCCCGAAACGACCACACTGAAAGCACACCATCGAACGATCTGATGAACTGGAAACTGGGACCAAAGGGGATAACTCCTTAGGAACAGGTATCTCTGGCGCTTTTTCCTTACCAGGGGGGAAACTCTTACAAACAACAACAGAGGACGCTGAAGTATTAACCACCCGCACACCGGAAAGCAACTCAGCCAAGAAAGCTTTCTCTACCAGCTTCTCGAAACAAAGGTCTTCAGAAGGGAGGACTCGCTCCTTGATCTCGGGACGAAGACCCCCAGTGAAAAGAGAGGCCTTCATGAGCTCATGCGATGCTACCTCTGGAGAAAAGAGAATCAGTTCCTTGAAATGGTCAACATATGCCTTCACCGTCCGTTGACCTTGTTCAATATGCACAAGCTCTCTCTTTTTCTCCAGCTTCACTTCCTCAGGTACAAACCATTGGATGAAAACGGTTCTGAAGACATCCCACGTCATTTCACCTTGCGTTGGCGGTGGGGTAACCATCTTCCACTGGTCCAGAGCTGGACCCTCAAACAACTCCATAATTGCACGAACCTTAACATTATCGGGAGTTCCCAATATTCTAAAGACACGTTCCACTTCCTCGAGCCATTCCACTGCCTCTAACGGACCCTGATCACCATGGAGAACAGGCAAAGTCTGAGGAGGACTAAAAACTGGGCATGACATATCCGAATCCGTAAAGACCTTTCTGGGCGGCATTTCCTGAGCGACATATAAAACACAAGGCCAAAACCCACATCAAACCAAATCAACATCAAATCGAAGCAACATCAATAAAAGCGTCTTTATCAAAAACAGTCAGCACAAGGACCAATCAAATACAACACAACCCAAAACAAAATCTCCTCTTTGAAATTCCCTTTTCATTTTTGATTTCAAAACCACCCTTTCTCAAGATCACTTTCCAAAAACCAATCCACTTTCAAACCAAAAACTTTCCAAAACCATTTTCCCTTTAAAACCAGTTTAGAAAACAAGGTCAAGTCTTTAACTTCAAATACACACCCAGGTAATCTCATGAACCGTTGCACATGTCTTTATCCCCATTCTATTCATACGTGCATCAACACACACTTTCCATGCATTCTCACACATGTGCAAACGTTCATAAAGAGGACCTGGGGTTTCATCCCGAACCATTCTTAACCAATTCCAAGCAAACAACAGATTTTCCAAATCAAGAGATTTCATTTTTTTTTAAAACCCATTTTATACATTTAAAGTCCTTTAAAAGAAACCAGTCCAATTTTCAAAAACCACTTTTCATTTCCAACTACGCACTCACACAGACCAAAACGAAAACAACATCCAAATTTACATCAATCACTGAAATGAGGGACTAGTAGTCACACTCAACCTGGCGACATGGTAGTGGGCCATGTCCCAAGTCAGCGTCGACCACTAGGAGGAATTCAAACCACGTACTCGAACTCCACATGGGTCACTACTCCATGTGAAATTACGATGTAACGTCGGTTTGCCTCCATTATCATCTCTCAATCCAAGACAAACCAGAAAAGACAAGGACACAATTCCCGAACTACCCCTGGTAACTCGAAGATCAGTGCGGGCAAGAGTTCGCGACGCTCTTCCCGTACCTACCCCTCGAGTTCCGACAGTCCTAATCTCCTTCTACCGGACAACCCAAATAACAAGAACCACCTCTGATACCATTTTGTCACGAACCAACCCGGGTCGACCCTGAACCGGTCACCCGAGCCGGTCCGCGGCAAGTCCCGAGGGGCGTTCCCGATCCCCCCGGGATGGCAACCAGTGCCGGGCATTAAGACTTGATCGTTGGGAACGATTTCAGCCCAAAACAAAAGTAAAAAGAACAGAAAAAATAAACACTAACCGCGGAAAAGAAATAAAAGCCACACAACCACGTACCTCCATGTGACCTCTCAGGTCACCACCCAACTAGAGAGCAACCTCGCTCCAACACTGAGCGACTCAAAACAGAAGACCTGCGACTAAAATGGTAAAAGATAGGCGTGAGCACAAAAGTACTCAGTAGGTGAGCCCAACAACAAGTCCCAAAGCACTGCCAGTAAATATAGAATCTACATAATCCAGGTTTGAACTATAATGTATAAAAGTAATTTTTCACAACGTTTTACTTGAAAATCAAACACGAGACATTTCCCTTATTCTTTTTCGAAAGATAGTTCCATTTCATTAGTTTTAAACTCATTCTGAAAAGCAAAGTGTTACATTTTCAAATCAAACCCAAAGCGAATAAAGCATTTTCATTTGAAAACCTTTTTTTCTCAAAGTCTAACAGTATAGGCTGTGAAATATGACTGAAGGAAAACAAGCAGGGAAAACAAGTGCAAGTAAAGGTGAACAGGCAAGGAAAACCAAGTGCAAGTAAAAAAACAAACCAGAAGTTATCAGCAATAACCATGGGTGATCCTGAACATCCCTAGAAAACCCCTGGACGTACTCGGGTTCAGACTACCTGCCGGCATGGTACTCCATAGTCAATAACCAACTGGCCGCCCTAACAGCCAACCAGTGGCACATCCCTCCTGGCCTGTCTGTAACTCCAGGGGGTACTAACCCGTCTAATCAGGGTTAGCAAGCAACCGTCACTCGATAATCTACAAGACGCCCAGGAACCCATAGTAGTTTTTGTAACACTGTGTAAGTGGGAGACCCGTGCACGCGTGACTCATCTCACCGCACTTGCCAACCCCTTACACGGACATCGCTACACGACAACCCTCGAAGGGAAGTCCCCTGTAGAAATGCCCTCACAAGTACGTATATATATATATAATCACTTCACATTCAATAAAGTGCCAACCGGGCCGTCATGTCACTTACATTTTGATCATTTAAGACTAAAGCATTTTTAAAGAGGGATGACACACGCCATTTCATTGAAAACCAGAAACGCACTTAGAAATTTATTTAAGAAACTCAAATCAGCATCTCAAACCTGAAAGACGTTGGTATCACAAGTAAGAAATCATTTTCCCAGTTCCAAACGCACCCCACTTTTATCAAGAGCCAAACGGGCCTTTAAACACCTTTTGAAAGAATAATATTTCTCAAATGAAATCCAGAATTTTAATCACGCATCAAAGGAAAACATTTTTCTTTTCAACTACCAAGCACCACGCTTAATGTTTCCAAAAATCAAGTTTAAAGGTCACACGGCACTTCCTCTAATCAAGGTTCAAATAAAAACACCATTTACCATAACCAATACACCAACCATTTTACACACACCAAAACCACTTCAGAACTCAATTCAACATGATCTTCATATTTCATAATGAACTCATTTAGTAGTATCATCAGGAAAACATACACAGTTAAAACCGAGAAAAACTACTTCCACTGAAATGCTAGAAATAAGCAGAGCAAACCACATTATAAGTTACTACTCAATAATACTTTTAAATTTACTGAAATCCAATAAAGGACAAGGAATAAATAAATTCTAAATTTAAAGGCGAGTGCAAAGGGAGACCTACCTCAAGACGCGGCTCGGAACGAAACGACACGGCGCAAGACGGCAGAACCTCGAAAACAAGGCGCGGCGATGGCGCTTTCTCGGAAACGCCCTGCGCGGGTCCTAAGGTCTTAAACCTACCAAAAATAAATATAAATTGATGAAGAAAACCCCTAACAAAGCACAAGTAAAAGCCAGAGTAATAATAATAAGAAAATAATAATAATAATAATAATATTATAATGATAATAATAGCATAACCATAATAATAACAATATCATAACAAGATAATAACTTAATAATATTAACTTGAAAATAATGAGAATAATAATAATCTTAATCTTAATAATATATTATTAATAATAATATAATAATAATAATAACATACTTCAATAACCAGAATGATATAAAGATAATAATTTAATAAGTATAATAATAATAGAATACTAATAATATAATAATAATATAATCACAATAATAATAATGTAATGATAATAATAATAACTTAGCATAATTATAATATTTATAATATGATAATAATAAAAATGATAAGATAATAGTAATAATAATAATAATAAAATAATAATAATAATATAATAATAATAATAATAATAATAATAATAATAATATTAATAATAATAATAATATATAATTAATAACAATAACATAATAATAATTTTAAAAATGATGTAATAATATTAATAATAATATTAACATAATAACAATAATATTGATAGTATAATAATATTAATTGTGATATAATAATAATAATTATAATAAAACAAAACAACAAAAATAACAAATAAAAAAAAATAGAATAACTCACGCAAGGGGGGGTCGAGCGGGACGGCGGTGATGGCCGGAGATGGGGAAACAGGGGAGAGGGCGGCGCGGCGCAAGGCGGAGGCGGTTGCAGGCCGCGGAAACGGGGAGAGGCGAGGCCGGCGGTCGCAGACGCTGGAGGCAGGGGCGTCGGCTGGGTCGGCAGGCCGGGACAGGGGGGGGGAAACCAGGCGGCGGTGTGGCTTCGGACGCAGGAGGCAGGGACAGGCGACGGGGAAGCGGGCTGGGTACGGGCTCGGCGCAAGGCGGAGGCGGGAGCGCGCCGGAGTGGGGTGGCGACACCGGGACGGGGAGCAGGGCGCGGGCTCGGGACGGAGAGAGGTGGCAGGCCGGGGCGCTGCGCCTGGGCTGAGCGGGAGAGAAACGGGAGCCGAGGCGGCGGTCGGCGGTCGGCGCTGAAGGAGAGGAGCAGGGGCTGGCCGGTGCAGGAAAAACGCAGGGAGGGGGCTGGGGTGAGCAGGCGCCAGCGTGGCGGAGGCGGCGCCGGGACGCGCGGCGGTGCGTGGGAGGCCGGCTCGAGGGAAGCGGGGGAGGCGTTGCGGGCAGGAGGTCGGGGAGAGAGGGAGAAAGGTGAGGGAGAGTGCGCCGCAAATGGGGGGCGGACGAGATTAGGGTTAGGGGGAGGGGTTTAGTTTATATATATATATATATATAATAAAAATAATAATATTAATAATTATAATAAAACATTATAATAAAAATAATAAGAAGTATAATTATAATCAAACCATTTAATAATAATAAAATTTATCATAATAATAATAATAAAACTTATATTAATAATAATAATAAAACTTATATTAATAATAATAATAAAACTTTTATAAAGATAATAAAAATTATAAAATTTGCAATAATAATAATAATAACCAACTTAATAAATAAAATAATAATGATAATAAAATAATTTAACAATACTAATTATATTAACTATGAACATAAAGTAGAAGTTAAAATTTAACCGCCGGGCGAACATGTGGTCACCCGGGCCGAGCGCACGATCACCGCTAGCGATGCGATGACCGCGCACCGGTGCGAAACCATCAATCACAATTAATCTTCAAAAAAAATTCAAACCGGGACCAAGAAAAGAGAAAAAAAAATACGGACGTCCGCGGTCGGGGTGTGACAGGACATCTTGCAAATGGATGCCTTGTTTTGTTACCAGCACAACAAAATCTCATTAACAATTCTCGGAAGCCGGAGGTGAAGAAAGAAAAGGAAGAAGTAAAAGCTCTTGTTGTTGAAACCACTTTGAATGCTATAAAAGGAGAACGTCCTAGGATTCTTGATAGTGGATGTTCATATTATATGAAAGGAGACTTAAAGCTGCTAAATAATGTTAATTACTTCAAAGAAGGAACAATGACATTTGGAACTTAGGAATCTCTAAGGATCAAAGGTGTTGGATCAGCCATCATTGGAAATGAATAGATGAAATCGAGGAAAACATTATATGTTGATGGACTGAAACATAACCTTCTTAGTGTGTCAAGAATCTATGATGAAGGAAACACAGTTATCTTCAGAAAAGATGGATTTATTTTTAAAAGTGAAAATGATGGAAATATAGTTACGAGAGGCCCATGCACCAAAGAGAATTTGTTTCAAGTTGGTGAAGTGCAGAGCTCTTACTACATGGGTATAGTGGATGAAAATCTGTTATGGCATAAAAGGTTGGGACATATGTGTTAATGAAATATGTGCAAGTTATCAAAGAGAGAAAGTGTCCGAGATATGCCTGATTTTTCAAGAAAAAGAGATTGGTGTTGCACCATTTGTAATAAAGGGAAGATTACAAACTCTATTCATAAGAGAGTTGAAATTCGTTCAAAAAGGCCATTGGAACTCATACACTCTAATATCTGTGGACCAATGAGAAAGCAATATACAAATTGAGATAAGTACTTCATTACTGAAACATAACCTTCTTAGTGTGTCACAACTCTGTGATGAAGGAAGCAAAGTTATCTTTAGAAAAGATGGATTTATTGTTAAATGTGAAAATGATGGAAATATAGTTACGAGAGGCCAACACACCAAAGGGAATTTGTAACACACCGAGATTTTATGAAAAATATTCTCAATTTCATTAATTTCTTGTGTTGTACGCTACACCAAAAGAATCTTTCACAACAGGAATCCTTGAATTGTCTTGCATTACACACAATCATGACCTTCCTCGATAGCGTGTGTAGTACGCAATACCGAGTTTCACTAAACAACGATATGCTATTAAAATATTATTAGAACTAGACATTATGAATAGTAATAACCACTTTTTGAAATTTTGTAAATTTTATTTTTCAAAATGGACTTCATTTTTGGATTCGGAATATAGAAATTAGCATATGGTGAAATTTTGGGACTTTTTGGATAACTTTAATTTTCTGATGAATAGTGAAAATTACTAAATTTTAATTAAAAACAACCTTTTTAATCAAAATAATTAATAGTGATAAATTATTAATTTGAGTGGTTTTAAATTATATTTAGAATATATTTTTATAATTTAATACAATGTTGTTCATTGAATGTAATTTCACATTTAAAGCAGACATAAAAAAGTGTCAATCTTTTGATAGTTATTATCTTTTAAAAACACGCTATTTGTTTTGACAACGGGAATTAATTTTTAAATTAGTCAATGTAACTGATATGTTTTGAATTTGGTAAAATAAACATCATTTTTGAATTCATAATATCAAAAATAGCTTAGGCCTATTTTTTTGTATTTTTCTGGAAACTTTCATTTTTTTGATGAATAGTGAAACCACTAAGTGGTAGTTAAAAAAATTGAATTTTTTACAAAACTTAATTTTACCGCTTCTATTATTGGAATTTCTAAAATCCGATAGACATAGTTAATATCAAGGACTAAAATGTGGTTCAATAAGATGAAAATATTTTTTGGTGAATAGTAACTTTTTACCTTTTTTTACCACGGTTAAAAGTAAATAGAGTAATTAAGGGTAAAAGTGTTATTATTATTACCCTAACACATGTCCTAATTCTATTGGATACATGTAATTCAACCAAAAACAACCTTAGGAATAAAATATGACCATTTAGGCCCACCTGGATTAGATTAAGACATTTATTATTAATTTATTTAAAGAAGGGTTAAAATAGTTAAAATCAAAGTTTAATAAGTAAATCATTTCAAATATGGAGTTATACATAAGATAAATTCGACTAAAAAAATTCAGTAGAATGCTAAAAAAAATTTCCTACATAATGGTATTTTATTTGTAATTTTTAGACATTAAATAATTTAATTTATTTGTGACACAACGATGATGCAGTAATTATCTTATTGATGTAATATTGACATAATTGATGTTATAAATACCCAAATAAATGTAATTTGAGACTTTTTATGAATTCCACTAATTTTATAGGTTAATATGACATGATTGATTTAATTAACTTTGTTCGAAATAATAATTCTGTTACGATTTTCACAAAAATCAATTACCAAATAGTGTCAAAATTGACATAAAATAGTTTTTAAAACAAATATTATATTATTAATTGTTATTTTATTCCTAAAAATATAAGGTTCGGCCAAATGACTTAGATAAGGTTATACATATTAATAATAAACATATTGGGGTTCGTTTGGCTTGATATAGTAAGTTTATTAACCTTATAGTGTAAGAAAACAAGAAGACACGGTAAAAGTTAAATTATCTAACTTAAAGTTAAATATAAATGATAAGGTTAAAATTGATACCTAAACTTGTCTAAATTATATTGGATGAGAGTTTTTAGACCTATACCCACCTTATCATCGAAATATATCAATTTGGAGCTATTAAAAACCGAATTTGACTTTATAATAAAATAATATTTTTAGTTATTCCAAAGGTACCCCTCTCCTCCCTTATAAAAGGGCACCTCCTCCCTTTCTTCCTCACACCACTTTGAGCCTTCATGCTCATCCAAACTATACCAATTTCTTCTCTCCACTTCCCTAGAGACATCCTAGAGGTCCTGGTCTTCTTCAAAGACCAATTTTAGTGCCCTAAAAGGAGGTCTCAAAGAAGCGCTTCAAAGAAGAGGTAATGTTCGTTACCGATTCTTTCATCTTTATTTCTTTTTACACTTCTTCGTATTTAGTTGTTTCATTATGAAGTAATAACATAAGTATCACTCATATATTGATATGTTATTATATGTATGAAACAACCCTTTTTCACCATCTATCAATCCTACAGAAAATGAAATCACCGCGCGTGCGTACGTACAGAATACCGTCTCCACACCGTGGTGTAATCTATTTTCCACCACCACCTTACTTGGATGGGTATAATGGTGTAAAGAATGAATATATATGATTATTTTAAAGTGATACTGATTCTTAAATAGTATATATAAACTCCAATACAATTCCACGATCATGGGAACGATATCATCGCTCGTGTGTACGTACGGAATACCGTCTCCACGATGTGATGCGATTCGTTCTACATGATCTTAATTGAGTAATGGTTATATATGTGAATTGAAGGAATAAATATGATATATAGTACACTAATACCATTCTGTAAATGAGGTATCTATAACCTAAAAAGAAGAATAAGAATTTATTCGACAAAACACGCATAAGAACAAAAAGTAATAAACACCCGAATAACAAGTAGTAATGAAATATTACTAATAAGAAGCTAATAATATGACCATATATGATATCATAAAAATAAATATGATTCTAGAATAAGTCAATAACATTATTTAAATCATTATACAGGTGTTTTGGACACTTACAAAGCAAATCGGACCTAAGGTAAGGGAAAATATCATAGTCTCATTTTTATCTGAGATTGTTTATACTTTGGTATTTACTGGGGTGTATTTTATCATCCACATCCATGTTTCCTCAATATGTAATATGCTTTTCATCCACCTACAATTGTTTAAATCCAATTTTACCCTATGGTGAGCTTTTAGTAAAATATATGAAAGGGATCTTTTTTTGTTTTTCTTACGAGGTACTTTTTGACTTTTCCGACAAAAGTACGAGAAGAATGTTTTTTAACTTATACAGCATGGATGGATTTTTAAAACATTATTTCCAAGAAGCTTCATTTACAAGTTTTCACGTTTATTTTTAATCAACATCTTTTAGTTTAAAATGGTATGACATGTAAAGAAAGGAAAATGTTTTTGAAGTAGAAAGGGTATTTTCCTCAAGAATGGGGTTCAAGTGTTTTATCAAAATTATTTTCCATCTAAGATAATATAGGGTTCTGTTTCTATCCCTAATATTAAATTGATTTGATTATGTTGTGATGGAATTAGATTTTATGAATTCCTTTATCTTATATGAATTGTTTTATGATGTCATAATGTTTAATAATATCATTTTTATTACATGGGTTCTGCTATGATATATGGTTTATGATTTTGTGGCACACATAAGAATGGTATCATTATGAGATGGGTGGGACCTATATCTCCCTCCAATGCATTGGGTAAAGATGTATATCTCATGATAAAGACATGGCTGGAATGGTAAGTTAATCCGGTTCAGTATTACAGGTCTGGAACGAGGGGTGAACTCGATTCAGAAAGGGACTTTGTCCACTAAGATGGTCTTGACAGCAATGCCTTGGCTACTATGGAAATCATTACATGTTCTTAATGGATTCCAAAATTACATGTTTTATTCCCATGCTATTTTATCATGATTTATGTTCCATTATGATCTATGCCTTATGTACTTCCATGTTTTATGTCGTTTCTCAAGATTTTTAATGTTCATGTTTTTTAAGTTCAAATGTATATGGTATGTTTTATTTTATCCATGCTTACCTTTACTGAAAATTTGAGCTCACCCTTTTTATGTTTTCTTTTCTCCCAGGATTAAAAGAAATATTTTAGGTAAGGAAACAAAAATGGGAATATCTTTATGGGAGATGTTGAAGATCTTTCACCATGATTAGAATATTAAGTTCCAAGTTTCCAAAGGCACTAAACTATTACGGTCATTGTGTGTCTGTTTTTTTTATGTACTAAGTATTATGAAAAAGTAACGTAATGTCTATGTACGTCAAGCTTCGGGTCTCTACAGTTGGTATGAGAGGAAAGGTTTAGTCAACCTTTGGAAACTAGGATGCGAGAACTATAGTGAGATCACTAGAGATATTTCTAAGGTATGTCTAGGGATGTCTCTATGTTTAAGTATAAGTATAGGTTATAGTCCTTGAATTGCACTAAAGATCTTATAATTAAACCTAAGATGTTAGATATTGGAGGTACTCCCCCTTTATTATATTGTTTTCCCTAGCGTGATTTTTGCCTCTCACACTATTGTTTTTTGGTTTTAGACGATGGCTGGAACACAAAGGAACCATGTTGATCAATGTAATGGACAATGCAATGACTATCCTCCTGCACAATCCAATGTTATGGGAGATGGAGTGCAAAATCTTATTGATATACTTACACAAGCTATGAACCATTCTGGACTTTCAAATGAGCAGAGAAGGGAACAATATTCTATTGAGTCCTTCATGAGGAAACATCCACCTTCTTTTAGTGGGTCTTCCAATCCACTTGTTACTGAAAAATGGATCAGTACTACTGAAAAGATATTTTCAGTTCTTCAATGTTCTGAACATGATAAAGTCATCTTAGCAGTGTATCGTTTGGAAGGTGATGCTGATCAATGGTGGAATCTTATCAAGAATACGAGGCCAAGAGATGAAATTGAGTCCCTGGAATGGGACGAGTTCAAGAACTTATTTTTCAATAAGTACTTCCCTCGTATTCTTTGAACGAAGATGGAGAAGGAGTTTCTTGAACTAAAGCAAAAGGATGATGAATCTTTTGGTATATATGAAGCGAATTTTACAAGGCTTGCAAGGTATGCATCTGGATTTATCATCCAACCCGAAAGTAAATTTGATAGATTCTTCATTGGATTAAAACCAAATCTTCGAAGGGAATTAGCTATAAGAGACTTCAGTAGATATGAAGAAATTGTGCATTGTGCTAACAAGGTAGAAATGGAAGTTGGTGTTACTTATCCATCTCATAGTGTTGATAAGAAACGAAAGATGGAGTTCAAGGAGAAATCTCATAATAATGGTGAAATGAAGATGAATGTTTCCTTATGCTCAAAGTGTGGAAAGAAGCATGGTGGAAATTGTCTTAAAGGGACTAGAAAATGTTTTAAGTGTGGAAAAGAAGGTTATCGAGCAGCTGAGTGTCAAAGTAATGGAAAAAGGGTTTCTAATGATGTGAATAAAGAAAAGACTGCAGAGAACGCTCCACCAACACTTCAATGCTTCAAGTGCAAGGAAATGGGGCATTATGCTAATAAATTCCCTAATCCAAGGGTTAGTGATGATCGACATGAGAAACCACTTAAGGCAAAGGACAAAGGGAAGTCACATGCGATCACTATTGGCGATGTTGAATATGACAACGATGTGGTGGAATGATTAAGTGTTTATGTATTGGGATTCCAAAATAATATTGTATATAGTATCGTGTAATATTGGAATATTTATGTATTGGTCTATTGTGGTTTTCAATGGTACAGGTAACCATGGAAAGTGATTGATATATTTTTGGAAAAAAAGATGATATGTGAATAATGAAGGGAAAACGAGAAAATGAAATGCTTGACAGTATTCATGAGCTCATGATTGATATAAGGACTAAGTGATATCATGGTTTGAGTATATAGAATTTTGAGGATTTTGGTATATGGAAAGAGTTAACTTTTAACAACATTCATGCTTTCAATAAGGTTCAATGGGTATTCATTTTTTTCAAGAGAATACATGATTAAGGCCTTCGAATGTTTGGAATGTAACCAACAAGACATATCTCAGGATATATGGGGATCAACGATGGTATTAACATGCTAGTTGTATGAACTCTTTGGTAATCGTTTTCACTATAATATGAGATTAGATAGTATTATTTTGGATAATCCTAAAGATTAGAATGGATTATGTTGGACATAAGATAGTATTGTTTAAGGATAGAAGTTTTTCTGATATTATTTATGGGATGTTATAGTAATGTAGTTTTAGAAAAAGGACAACCTGCAGGATGGGCGACAACCCATCGCGTTGGACAAGGCTGTGGGAATCAAACGCACAACTGAAGCGCGACTGGCCTTTATCGCCTACCACTAGCCTACAGGAAGTCCCTGTTTAGTAGAAACTAGTTTTATTATATTATGCAGTATGATATATGAAGTATAAATCCATTTTAGGTACCATATATGATTAATCTCACTATATATGGACTTATGTATTTTATGATAACTTTTCTAACCTTCTGTTTGAGACAGATGGAATGACCCATCATTCTATCACATGATCTGCTAACACATCACGAATGACAAATTCAACATCATTTTTTTAAGAGATGAAGTGTAAATTTTCCAAAGAACGACCAACGGTGAGACTATACCAAAATCACGAAAGTATTTCTTCTAATTCCAATTTCATCAATTTTAGGGAAACGATCTTGAAAACCAAAAATTTTGTCCTAGTGCTCTTATATCTGAAGAATCAGATGGTACCTTAGATCGTCACAAATTTATGGCTTTGTGATTGCTGGATTTTCTATAGCCATGTTCTCTACCACTCTCCATCAGAACATGATGGTTAGATTTCTCTTCCATATCCATATTTTCACCTATGTGAAAACCCCGTGATTAGTTTATTTGGGTAACCATTATGTTTCATACTTTTTTTTTAAAGATTGGTTTTGGTATTCCTTTTTACGATGTGGTCTTCTATTAAAGAAATTTTTGAGTAGTAAACCATTTATAACCTTGACGAATTTCGAGGGCGAAATTCATTTTAAGGGGGGTAGAATGTAACACCCCGATATTTTATGAAAAATATTCTTAATTTCATTAATGTATTGTGTTGTACGCTACACCAAAATAATCTTGCACAACACAATCCTTGAATTTCCTTTCATTACACTCAATCACGACCTTCCTCAATAGCGTGTGTAGTACGCAATACCGAGTTTCATAAACAACGATATGCTATTAAAATATTATTAGAACTATCCGTTATGAATAGTAATAACCAATTTTTGAAATTTTTTAAAATTTATTTTTCAAAATGGAATTCATTTTAGGATTCGGAATATAGAAATTAGCTTAGGGTGAAATTTTGGTACTTTTTGGATAACTTTCATTTTCGGATGAATAGTGAAAATTACTAAATTTTAATTAAAAACAACCTTCTTAATAAAAATAATTAATAGTGATAAATTATTAATTTGAGTGGTTTTAAAGTATATTTAGAATATATTTTTACAATTTGATACAATTTTGTTCATTGGATGTAATTTCACATTTAAACCAGACAAAAACAAGTGTCAACCTTTTGATAGTTATCTTTTAAAAACACGCTATTTGTTTTGACGACAGGAATTAATTTTTAAATTAGTTAATGTAACTAATATGTTTTTAATTTGGTAAAATAAAAATCATTTTTTACTTCATAATATCAAAAATAGCTTAGGGATAATTTTTGGTATTTTTCTGGAAACTTTCATTTTTTTGATGAATAGTGAAACCACTAAGTGGTAGTTAAAAAAAACTGAATTTTTCACAAAACTTAATTTTACCGCTTCTATGAGTGGAATTTCGAAAATCCAAGACACACGGTTAATATCAATGACTAAAATTTGGTTCAATGATATTAAATAATATTTGGTGAATAGTAACTTTTTACATTTTTTACCACGGTTAAAAGTAAATAGGGTAATTAAGGGTAAAAGTGTTATTATTATTACCCTAACACATGTCCTAATTCTATTGGATAAGGGTAATTCGACCGAAAACAACCTTAGGAATAAAATATGACTATTTTGGCCCACTTGGATTAGATTAGGACATTTATTATTAATTTATTTAAAGAAGGGTTAAAATAGTTAAAATCAAAGTTTAATAAGTAAATCATTTCTAATATGGGGTTATACATAAGATAAATCTGACTATAAATATTCATTAGAAAGCTAAAAAAATTTCTTACATAATGGTATTTTATTTGTAATTTTTAGACATTAAATAAATTAATTTATTTATGACACAACGATGATGTTGTAATTATCTTATTAATGAAATATTGACATAATTGATGTTATAAATACCCAAATAAATGTAATTTGAGACTTTTTATGAATTCCAATAATTTTCTAGGTTAATATTACATGATTGATTTAATTAAATTTGTTTGAAATAATAATTCTGTTATGATTTTCACAAAAATCAATTACCAAATAGTGTCAAAATTGACATAAAATAGTTTTTAAAACAAATATTATATTATTAATTGTTATTTTATTCCTAAAAATCTAAGGTTTAACCAAATGACTTAGATAAGGTTATATATATTAATAATAAACAACTTGGGGTTCGTTTGGCTTGATATAGTAAGTTTATTATCCTTATAGTGTAAGAAAACAAGAAGCCACAGTAAAAGTTAAATTATCTAACTTAATGTTAAATCTAAATGATAAGGTTAAAATTGATACCTAAACTTGTCTAAATTCTATTAGATGAGAGTATTTAGACCTATACCCACCTTATTTTCTAAATATATCAATTTGGAGCTAATAAAACCCGAATTTGACTTTATAATAAAATAATATTTTTTAGTTATAAAAGGGAACCTCCTCCCTCTCTTTCTCACATCACTTTGAGCCTTCATGCTCGGAAAACCCCTGCCAATTTCTTCTCTCCACTTCCCTAGAGACATCCTGGAAGTCTTGGTCTTCTTCAAAGTCCAATTTTAGTGCCCTAAAAGGAGGTCTCAAAGAAGCGCTTCAAAGAAGAGGTAATGTCCGTTACCGATTCTTTCATCTTTATTTCTTCTTCCACTTCTTCTTCTTTAGTTGTTTCATTATGAAGTAATAACATCATTATCACTCATATACTGATATTTTATTATAAGTATGAAACAACCCTTTTTCACCATCTATCCATCCTATAGAAAATGAAATCACCACGCGTGCGTACGTAAGGAATACCGTCTACACGCCGTGGTGTAATCTATTTTCCACCACCACCTTACTTGGATGGGTATAATGGAGCAAAGAATGAATATATATTATTATTGTAAATTGATATTTATTCTGAAATAGTATATATAAACTCCAATACAATTCCACAATCATGGGAACGATATCATCGCTCGTGCATACGTACGGAATACCGTCTCCACGATGTGATGTGATTCGTTCTACATGATCTTAATTGCATAATGATTATATAAATGAATTGAATGAATAAATATGATATATAGTACACTAATTCCATTCTGGAAATGAGGTATCTATAACCTAAAAAGAATAATATGAATTTATTCGACAAAAAACGTATAAGAAAAAAAAGTAATAAACACCCGAATAACAAGTAGTAATGAAATATTACTAATAAGAAGCTAAGAATATGACCATATATGATATCATAAAAATAAGTATGATTCTAGAATAAGTCAATAACATTATTTAAATCATTATACAGGAGGTTCATACACTTACGAAGCAAATCGGACCTAAGGTAAGGGAAAATATCACAATCTCATTTTTATCTGAGATTGTTTATACTTTGGTATTTACTGGGGTGTATTTTATCATCCACATCTATGTTTCCTCAATATGTAATATTATTTTCATCCACCTACAATTGTTTAAATCCAATTTTACCCTTCGGTGAGTTTTTTTGTAAAAGATATGAAAGGGATCTTTTGTCGTTTTTCATATGAGGTACTTTTTAACTTTTTTGACAAAAGTACGAGAAGAATGATTTTTTAACTTATACGGCATGGATGGATTTTTAAAACATTATTTCCAAGAAGCTTCCTTTAAAAGTTTTCAAGTTTACTTTTAATCAACTTATTTTATTTTAAAATGGTATGACATGTTAAGAAAGGAAAATATTTTTGAAGTAGAAAAGTTATTTTCCTCGAGAATGAGGTTCAAGTGTTTTATCAAAATTATTTTCCATCTAAGATAATATAGGGTTCTGTTTATATCCCTATTATTAAATTGATTTGATTATGTTGTGATGGAATTATTTTTTATGAATTCCATTATCTTATATGAATTGTTTTATGATGTCATGATCTTTAAGAATCTCATTTTTATCACATGGGTTATGCTATGATGTATGGTTTATGATTTTGTGGCACACATAATAATGGTATCATTATGAGATGGGTGGGACCTATATCTCCCTCCAATACATTGGATAAAGATTTATATCTCATGAGATGGACATGGTTGGAATGGTAAGTTAATCCGGTTCAGTATTATAGGACTGGAACGTGGGGTGAACTCAATTCAGAAAGGGACTTTGTGAATTAAATGTTTTATTCTCATGCTATTTTATCATGATTTATCTTCCATTATGATCTATGCCTTATGTACTTCCATGTTTTATGTCGTTGCTCATGATTTTTAAGGTTCATGTTTTTTTAAGTTCAAATGTATATGGTATGTTTTATTTTATCCATGCTTATCCTCACTGAGAATTTGAGTTCACCCTTTTTATGTTTTCTTTTCCCCCAGGATTAAGAGAAATATTTTAGGTAAGGAAAAAAAAATGGGAAGATATTTATGGGAGATGTTGAAGATCTTTTACCACGATTAGAATATTACGTTCCATGTTTCCAAAGACACTAAACTATTACGGTCCTTGTGTGTCTGTTTTTGTTATGAACTAAGTATTCCACAAAAGTAATGTAATGTCTATGTACGTCAAGCTTCGGGTCTCTACAGAATTTGTTTCATGTTGGTGAAGTACAGAGCTCTTACTACATGGGTATAGTGAATTAAAATCAGTTATGGCATAAAAGGCTGGGACATATGTGTTAGTGAAATATGTGCAAGTTATCAAAGAGAGATAGTGTACGAGATATTCTTGATTTATCAAGAAAGAGAGATTGGTGTTGCACCATTTGTAAGAAAGGGAAGATTCCAAACTCTATTCATAAGAGAGATGAAATTCGCTAAAAAAGGCCATTGGAACTCATACACTGTAATATCTGTGGACCAATGAGTAATCAATCTACAAATGTAGATAAGTACTTCCTTACTTTCATTGACGACTATACTCGCATTACATGTGTTATGTACATGAGACATAAGTCAGATGCTCTGAAAATGTTTAAGTGTTTCAGGAGGAAAGTAGAGAAGGAATGTGAGTATTCAGTGAAGTAGTTGAGAACTGATAATAGTAGAGAGTATAAGAATGAGAAGTTTGCAAGATACCTTAAAAAACATGGAATTCAGTATGAGTTCAGTTAACCATACACACCTCAACAAAATGGGGTTACTGAAAGAAAGAATCGAAGTCTGGTGGAAATGGGGAGAACTATGTTACTTGAACATAGTATTTCTCATTATTATTAGAGGTATGCCATGATCACTACAGTGCATATACAGAACAGATGTTTCTACCTTCCAAACTCAGATATGACTCCATATGAAATGTTCTATGAAAAATCTCCAAGTCTTAAACACTTGGGAGTCTTTGGGAGTCTATGCATTATAAAGAAAAAAGGTGGAAACCTAGGAAAGTTTGAGCAAAGATGAGATGACGGAATTTTTCTTAGCTATGCTTCAGAAGGAAGAGGTTATAGATGCCTCAATAAAGAAACAAGAATAATTTTTGATTCTTTAGATGTAAATGTTTTTGAAAATGCTGAGAATGAAAAGCAGCCATATGTTGATGTGGAAGTTGAGCAGGATTGAAGAAGGCATTGAATGGTGAACTTGACAAGGAAGTTTACATTTATCAACTTTGTGGATTTGTTATTGGAAATAATGAAAGCTATGTGTGTAGATTGAAGAAGGATTTGTATGGGCTAAAATAGGCTCCAAGGGCATGGTATTCAAAATTGGATACTTTCTTGAATAAGATGAATTTTATAAAAGGTAGAGTTGATATCAATCTTTACATCAAGTAGGGCCAGGAGTTTTCACTGATTATTATAGTTTATTTTGATAAAATCATCTTTGCTGGGAATGATGAAAGTTCATGTGAAAGATTTTATGAGGATATGAAGAAGTTATTTGAGATTTCCATGCTGGGTGAAATGAAATACTTTCTTGGGTTACAAATATCACATAAATGGAATCATATCTTTCTGTCTCAAGAAAAATATGCTATGGAACTTCTGAAGAAGTTTTCCATAGAAAATTCAAAACCGGTGTCCACACCTATCTCATTGGGAACGAAGTTGTCTAAAGACGGAGAAGGAAAGTAAGTTGATCAGAAAGAGTTTCGAAAGCTAATAGGGAGTCTGCTGTATTTGACTGCCTCAAGACCCGACATCATCTATGCTGTCACATTATGTTCAAGATTTCAAAGTGATCCTAAAGAATCACATCTGATGACTGGAAAAAGAATCCTCAGATATATCAAAGGCACAACAAATTTTGGAACTAGGTATGATGGATCAGGAAATATTGATCTATTTGGATATTCTGATGCTGATTGGGCCAGAAATGTGGATGATTAGAGATCCACATCTAGTGGAGTTTTCTTTCTGGGGAAAAGATGTGTTAGTTAGAATACCAATAAATAGAATTCAGTAAATATTAGCACAGTTGAAGCGAAGTATGTTGCTGCTACTCAAGATGCAACTCAACTTATGTGGATGAAGACTTAGTTATAAGATCTACTTATTGAAGTGAAGCTACCATTGCTCTTAGGTTGTGATAATCAGAGTGCAATAAATCTTACAAGAAACCCCGTACACATTCTCATTCAAAACACATTGATATAAAGTACCACTTCATCAAAGAGCAGGTAGAGAAGAATGAATTAAGGCTAGAATATGTTCCTACATCTGAACAAGTTGGTGATATATTCACCAAGCCTTTACCAAAAGAACCATTTTCAAAATTGAGGTTGAACATGGGTGTCCAACCTCATCATCAAGGTTAAGGTATGTGTTTCTGTCACCTCCCTCAACTTTCCTTTGGACAGTGTTGTCAAGGGGGAGAATTGTTTCATAAATCTATCCTTATTGATGCATGCATAAAGGGGGAGTTGTGGGTAATCTGTGAATCCAGCATGTATTTGTGTGAACTATCCTAACTGTTTTTTGGAGTGGTTGTAGGAAACAATGTTGTTTTCCAAGAAAGTTGAGGAAGTGAAGAATGCTGAATTAGAAGCTTGAAGGATGTTCTGAAGAAGGCTAAGGAGGTACACTCATGAGATGTCATAGTCACTACTTTTGGACAACATGGTTTTGGCAGTTAATAATTCTTGTTTCCTAAAATGAGTTAGCTCATGTAGGCTTAGAATTGTTGATAAGTAATACATTGCTTAAGGTTACAAAGTTCAGTGATTTATGAATCATGGTTGACAACTAAATCCAAAGGGGGAGATTTTTGAGACCATGTTAGAAGGATAAGGAAGTAAGAAAATTTTTCTGTTACAGAGTGTTGTCTTTTGTTGTCAACGAAGCTAAATCAATTCACTTTGTAAAAGTCTTGTCATACCATACGATGCTTTGTTGGTTTGTATTTTACAAATATGATAATTTTGGAGAACTTTTTATGCAAGCCTTATGAAGTAAAGGGAGAGAGAAAGAAGTAGGCGCGCAAGTATACAGTAGGTGCACAAGTATGTAGAGGCACACAAGTCATATTTCAAATAGTATTATTTAAAAAATATGGAAAAGTAAAGAAGATATGCAAGTTATAAGAAGGCACACAATTACCAAAAAGGCATGCAAGTACCAAGAAGGCGTGCAAGTCCCAAGGAGGCACACAAGTGCTAGGGAGTCGTGAAAGTGACAAGAAGACGCACAAGTACCAAGGACACATGCAAGTGAATGTGACGCACAGGTTGCCAAAATGCCTATAAAAAGGAGACTACCCTCCTCATTTCTACATGCTCAAGACTTAGAGAAATATTTTGAGCTCTGAGCACACAAGTTGAAGAAGTGTGGCACGCAAGTGGTTGAGGCGCGCAAGTTGAGCCTCATTTTTAGGTGGCGCACAAGTGTTGTGTTGTCCACAAAGAGGCGCGCAAGTATAAAGGTGGTGCGCAAGTATTACCTGTCCACAAAGAGGCGCGCAAGAATAAAGGAAGTTCGTAAGTGGAAGGAGGCGCGCAAGTGGAAGGAGGCGCGCAAGTGCAAGGAGGCGCGCAAGTGGAAGGAGATGCGCAAGCTGTTTTCTCCAGGAGGTTTCTACCAGCTTTTGGGTAGGAAAGTGAAGAATTTTTTTGAAATATTTGATCCAGGAAAGGTCATCAAGAAGCAAAAAATTATTTCATTACCATATTTGTGATAAGAGGGAACACACGCACTATTGGATTATTTTCAAAGTGCTACATGAGTGTAAGGGTATATCCTACTCGTTGTATTACACATCAAATGATTGTTTTCTAGTGGACTGTGTGGTAATGGATTATTTCCATACCATACCAAGGACGTAGCTACTCTCATTGAGTAGTGAACCTTGTAAATCTTGTGTTCCTGTGGTTGTGTGTGTTCATAAGGGAACAATCTCTTTAACAGGAGGCGAAGGCTGTTTCATAAAGAAAGATACTTAAAAAAGAAAAAGATATCACTGATTCAACCCCTCCCCCTCTCAGAGATACTTGGATCCTGACTGGGAACTTCATATTAATTTGAAAAAAATATTATAAGAAGAATTTTGGTTTATTTTAACATAATATTAATCTATTTTTTCCTATAACTATTTTATTTAAAATATATTTAAATTTCATACTTCTCTTTCCTCCTCATTTGATAGTTTGCTGTCAACGATCGATTAACTACCCCGAGGACGTTTTCAACTCTCTAATTATCAATACATTATGCATGATCATAAAAAGATAATTATAATATATAAATGTATAAATATAATTATTTCTATGATACTGTAGTTAATCAAAATAATGTATAAATATAAAATAATTTAGATCATTAAATTAAAGTGAGATTATATATTTTAAAGAAAATATTATAAATGAACTTTTCAACTATTATAAGAGTAATTAATGAATAGAATCAAAGGATTATACTTGATCAAAGAGAAAATAATTAACATCATTAAAATCTTAGTCTATGTTTTAATTAAACATTTTTTGTTATTTAGGAATAAAAAAAGTGAAGAAATAAATCGATATTTTAGGTTATAGGATTTTCAAACCCAACACCAATTTTTTTGGCTTATGGCCTATTTCACATAATTTTTAGTGGATATATTCTTCTAATATCCTAAAAACGTCATTTAAATATTATTTACCACATATTTTTTAGGATATAAATATTACTAACTTTCAAAAATGATTAATAATCCAAATAAAATTATTTAACAAAAATGATTTATTTTTTTAAAAACACATCTTAGAATCCTCTTGAGTTGTTTCTTATTCAATGACCAATGATATTTTCCACCAAATTATGATCTCACATATATATTTTGGACCAGAAAATATTATTCCATAAAGTGTGATATGTAAAATAATTTATAAAACTCCTATAATTCCATGGATTTATTCCATGGCAATGATTTCTATATGTTATCTTTCTATGTGGAAAGAATTATTATAACCATTTTATGATGGGACTGGTAGAATTAGAATTATATATCCCTCTAATTAATTGGTTAATGTGATATATATCATGGGATTATATTTATTATGTATGAACATGATCCTATACATTTTCACTTTTATTATATTAAAATTTATAAAAAAAATGCTATGTATGAACATGATTCTCTCTTTGTTCACAACTATGTGTGTAATTTGACAAATATAGTATGATTTTCCATTATTATTCATATAAAACATTACATTAGTGTATCAAATGTTTCCATCAAGATTATAATGATGATTATATTCTTTTGAAAGTATTATTTTGATTATTTTCACCCATGTAATATTGATTCATGACCCATCATCCTCCCATTACAAAGATATCATATCACATTTTATCATGTATATTATTTGGTGGTTACATAAATAAGGATAATTTCTTAAATTTTACGAGGATAAATAAAAATTATTTGAATAATGTTAAATTTTTATTATATACAAGTGATGTATGATCATAATTTTCTAAAGATAATAATCATTTGGACCCTTGAGTGAGTACTATAATATTTTATATCTTAAAAATGATGTAAAAATAATTAAATAAAAAGTTTTTTTATACAAAGTATAAAATATACACGATTTTATTGCTATCCACCATATAACAATGTATTTTCATTATGTACAAAAAATACCAAGAATTTTCTCGTAGTTATCATCATAATATTCATAAATGAGTTTTGTGTCATAGATTAGAAATAACATCACTTCATTTATATAGGATTTTACTCTAATCAATGAAATATCAATACATGTCATAAAAGTTTTGGTCATTTATTAAAATTAATTAATTCTACTTTATGTTATACAATAAACTCATTTTAATCATTCTTAAGTTGATTTCATTGAAAGAATTATTAAATACTAGTGTTAATAATGTTTTGAATTTAAAAAATACCTCTTTCAACTCAATAACTACTATGGGAAATTTAATGGCTAGTATAATGCCGAACTAAATAAAATGAATGATGCTTTTCATGAATATTTTATTCAATATTTATGATGGAATTAAGAAAATATATCTATTTTTTTATGAAATTAACATAATCAAAGTGCATTGGTTTTTATAAATCTTAGTCTATGAGATAATCTAGACTATAGTTTTCTTAATGATTGAAATTTCTTGTTTTTTAAGTTGAATCAAAATGACTTTTTAGACCTGTATTTACTATAAAATTACTATGTTTCACTTTTAATATGATCAATTTATTCATTTCATTTTGAAATTACGTTATTTAGAAACATATTTAAATATTGCACACTCAATCTATCCCACGATTAAAAAGGAATTCAAGTATATTTATAATGAATAAAATGATAATTATTTAATCAATAACCACTAATCATTCCCAAATAAATAATGTGTTTCGTGAAAGAAGTTTTGAATTCATAAATCTAATAAAAAAATATTTTAGTGAAAATGATCAACAAATTAATATCACATAATTAAAAAAATAGAAAAAACTACCACTACAATATTTCACTGGATCATGATGCTTGATATATATTGTACATGAAATAAGGTCATCAAATATCATATATATGATAAAATTGATTCCCATCAGACTTCCATGTCATGAATCCAATTACTAGAATGAATGAAATATTTATGTTCAAGTGGTGACATCATTTTTAATGATAAAACATATCCTTATATATTTTTATGTATCTCATATAGTATTAACTTTATTTAGTAGTATATTCCCTTAAAAATATTATTGAATTTATATTACAACTTGAAAAATATCTCTTAGAAGTTATCATAAAATTTATATATATTTAAAATATATAAAACCAGAAATTAATTTTAATGTGGAAAAATTATATGGGATAAAAAATAACTCAATAGTAAACACCATATTTATAGAAATGTTTTTAAAAACCCTATAAGATAAACATGGAATAGAAAAAAAACTAATAAAAACATTACTTACCATGTGTTGGTGAACAAACACTTGTTCAAGTCCACCAAATGTCACATAAATAAAATTAAATTTCTATAAATCTTCTCTTATGGTCCCCCAACAACGTAAATTGAATAAATTCACTAAATTATAACACTTTTAGTGATAAAAATAAATTTTACTTACCCCTTATATTTTTTATGTTATTAATTTTTTTTTCTTTATAACATTCACATCCATGATTTTTGGGGTTTGAACATGGTTTTATTGTACTACATCAATAAAAATATAAAATAATCTCACACAGTAACACTTTACTACCATTTTGGGGATGATATGTATCTCAAATCTCAATATATCATAACATCATGAAGTAATTTTCAACCATCCATGGTTTACTATCCTCTATTCCCTCATTTTCAATCTTGACCAGTGATAATTTAGTCATGATTCTCCCCCATTTTACTCCTCAATTTCAAAAATCAAACCATGACTTGTAAACATTGTTTTGGTGGAACATATTGTTTTCCTCCATGAATTTAAAATGAAATATTCTCCATGATTGATCCTTCTATAATAATTTTCGCTTATGGTATCACCATTTTCACATCCTCAACACAAGCCAAACAATGGTTTCTTCAACACCATGATATGGGTTTCATTGATACACATCACTTTATATAAATGTTCTATAACAAATTTAAATGATTAAATTTTCATTTAAAACAATAAAGATACTATAAATTTTGTATTATTTACTCCTATAAAATTTTAACATTGTTGTTAATATTTATACACAAACAAGAGATTTTTAAACTCATCCTCATCACTAACATCAACCAATGTACCATATTCTATAATTAACTACATGAATATTGTATTTTAAGCTTATATAGTTATAGATCAATTTATTCTTTATCTTACAATATAATCATAAAATTTCATCTTGTACTCACTAAATTTAAAAATATACGGGAAGGTGGATTTATTAGTTTTATAACCCAAAACATAATGAAAACCAATTATTGCGTCATATAAATATTAAATAAAAATCCATATAGTTTTTTTCCCAATTTCTAGGTCCCACTAAGGATCAGGGGTTCATCATATTAATTAAAACTATCGATAGATCATTTATATGCATATCTATATATTAAATAAATAGTTTTAATTTTTCTAGCTATGGATATTTAAATTGAAAAATGGATGGAACCCATGTATTATTCTTACAATCAATAATCAAGATGGTTCCCAAAAAAATATTATGTTTTAGGGAATTTTTTTTTCTAATACTTCCTATTTTTAAAATTCCAAAAAAATTAAATAAAGCCTAATTCCCTCAAATTTTTTTATATCAAAATATTTTATGATAATGAGTGACTTTAACAATTCATTTTTCAAAAAAACCCATAACAACGAATTTTCATCATTAATATTCATGTAGATGTATTTTTAAATAAATGTTATATAATAATTCAAAATTTAATTACAGTATTATAGTTGTGACTAATATGAATACACTATAATATTTATCCATGATTTAAATTTATAACTACTGATTCATGGGGATCTGTATACCGAACATAGAGGAGAAATTAATCAATGTGAATGACTTATTAGCAATTTAAAATTACTCCTCTACCACCTCTAGGCATATTCCAAGAATGGATCTCTCAATCTCTACACTCTTTGTTTATATACAAGTAATATAAATTTAAGTGAACAAAACTAGACATATATGTTTGTAAAAAAGGTTCCCTACCATGATGGATGACAATGTACGCAGTATATAGTGGTTCTTATCCCAATAATACACATATACTATCTCATTGTAAGGATGATTATTTGTAAATATTATACCTTGAACCAATAAAATGACAGGAACTATATTAAATTAAATTAAACAACAAACATTCTAGTCTTTAGGATTAAGTACCAAACATGCTTTCCTCTAAAAATACAACATTCAATCGGAACCACTATGAATAGGGATCAGTAATAGAACCCATAAAAATTTCGGATGAAAAAGTATCTGATCATATTCCTCATTTTTAGCATTTTCATGGTGTTACTATTACATTCTGACATAAGGGAATCATAAGATTCATTATTTTTAATATAGAGATATCACATGTAGGGATACACAGTTTTTTTGATGCGTATGATGTTAAATTTTAGTGAATCACCTTATTTCTCTTCTAATCCACTTCTACTTCAATATAAAATATAATATCTCACAACAACATTAGTTCTCCCTATTGGAAAAAAATACATAATATATAAGATAGTCAAAGAATAAAGTATCTATATTTTCAGTTATTTATTTTCCTTCTTTTTTTGATCTATAAATTCTTATCATCAATTCAAGATATTTTTATACATTCAATATGAAATCCATACAATCATGACCCATCAACACCCTATCATTAATTTTTGAATCACATTTTAATTTATCATATATAATATCTACATAGGACTCAACAATTATTATTCTTGTGATATCCAAAATTATCAGAAATTTGTATTTATGAAATATCCATAATTATTATTTCCATTACTATATGATAATGTATTGTAACACTACAGTAGTGTGATGTTTTTTCTCAAGAATTTCCTTCTCTGGATTATATCATTGTTTCACCATGACATCTCCTGTTATGACTTGAAACAATGTGTTATCCCCTTCTAGTGATGTGAAAAAATTTCAAGACATTAGAATATAATGTAAATATCTCTAAAAACATTCTCTATATAATGAACCGTCACATGTTATCCTCTTTATGGTGTGTCATAATCACATATTCCATAATATTCTTTGTAATGTATTAAATATTTAACTATATTTAAATCATGATATTATCCTTCTCAGTTCGTAAAAATCTCATATAATCCATTATTCATCCCAAAAACCAGTTTTTTGAATCACAAAATATAGAAAAAATAATTTTTTTGGGTATATTTTTTCCAATAGATCAAAATAATCCCTAAAAATCACTTAAAACTATTCATTTTATAAAACTGTAATAAGGACAAATAATTTTGTATGATATAAAGATATCCTATCCTACAAATTTAATTTTATTAACTAGTAACCCTTACATATCTTATTATAAACCCATAAATATTTTCATGATATACTTTGTGTAATAAATTGATACACATACATTTCATAGTGATCATCTGGGTCTTTTCCAAATTCATACTTCTATATAATGTTACGTACAATATTTATGAATGATATGTTTGCCCCAAAATAATTTCACATGATTGAATGGATATTTATATAGAAAATTTTCACTTCTCTGATCGATATTTTGTTTCAAATAATATACTATACATATCATAGTGGATGCATTCCCTTTATCAAATTTCTGGCTATATTTTCTTGGAAGACATTACATATGATATAATGGCATTGATAAATTAGTGATATTATTATTATAAGAGTACCAGACATATTCCTTCTAGGATATTATATATCATATTAAAAATTAAACCTTTAACATTTATTCATAAACATTATACTAAATTCTTTATACTATTGTAATTATATTTCATATCATACTATATGATTTCCAGGGACTTTACAAAAAAAATTGAAAAAATATACTTTTCTATATTTCACACTTATATCCTTGAAATTATGGAATACTTTTATAATAATTTATAATATCATTAATTATTCTCATGGAATCTCCAATAACTCCAAAACCTATCGAAATAGACAAAATGACATTTTGAATTTTTCAAATCCCCAAAAAAACTCATCATCACATTTCCCAAAGAGTAATGCAAATAATAAATACTCATCCATATCCTTTCTTTGAATCATTTACCCACTCAATATATTTAAAATATTTTTAAAATAATATATAATTATCTTATCTTTTTAACATATGTCTTAGTTTTATGATTATACATATAATAGAATTCTCCTTTCTTAAATTCCTTAAATATTTTTAGACACATTACACAAATGAAACATCAAGATGTTGTTCCCCACTTTAGTGAACTTTTCCAACATTTAACAATAGTTGAATCCTATGTAGTTTTTAAAAAAAATCATTAACTCCTTAATAATTATCCAATATATGTATAGAACTAAAATAATGGGATGACATCATCTCAGTTTTTTTTTCAATTACAATGGACTTCCCATCTCACTTTCAATCCAGATGGAATTTAATCCTTAGGCTTTATGTTGTTCTTAAAAATTATTCAACTAGAAAATTAAGCGATCTTGCTTTTAATCAACATATTTCTCCACTTATTTATCATTTAGAACTCAAAAATCATTATAACCTACTATTTAGGAACATATTTTCACATTTTTTATTGTATTCAAGCTTATTGAAACCAATTCCAACTCAAATCCACATGGGTTAAACAATATCCTCCATTGGATTTATTGTCACTACTAATATAAAAAATGAATATCACTTTTACCATTTCATTTTATTCAATATATCCACTTTATATATAATAAATATATATAATCTAGATTGGTGGTGGTATTATTCATCTTAAATTAATGTGAAAAAAATTATTCCACTCCAATCCATTGTGATAAATTCCTGGTGTAGAAAAAGAGGGACTATTTCGACATCAATTTTGTCCACATCTAAACAAGATTATGATAAAAAAATTAGCATTATTTTATTATGGTATATGAAAATATTTTCAAGATAATACATATAGTATAATATATTGTTATTATATTTTAAAAATATATTAATACATTAATATTAACAAAAAAAATTAATAAATGTCAAAATAAATAGCATGTTTAGTTACTAAAATCAACCCCTATATTTTTCGTCATCCCTTTATTTTTTATAATTGATACATCTAAGTTATTCCCCTTTAGATAAAAATTTTAATTTTTCCATAAACTAATGGAATAATATACCTAATCATAATATTAATGAAAACCATTCAAAAAATTTCTATAATTCCAAATATATATATATCTTGACATATTATAGAATATCCTCAATCACTTCCCCTCAAGGGATACATCCTAACTTCATTCCATAAATATTGATATATTTACCAATGATAAGTTTAAATATATCTAATTTTGGATTACATATAATATGGTTTCTTATATCATCTTTTGAATATAAATCCCATCTTGCCCAATTTTTCTAGTTTTCCACCTTAATCATATATCACCATCAATTACCTATATAAATAGAAAAAACAAAATATATATATATGGGAATAATCTTTTTATGTATTTATAATTTGTGAGATAAATAGTTTTATGGTTTTCTTTTGAACTAACAAGATCATTTCATTATATCTCGGTTATTATGAGAACTCTTCATTCTTTATCCGTCAGTCATTCTTGTATAAATCATGGGTAAGATGATTTATTTATTATTTCAATATTTACATATGTGGAATAACCTTATTCTTATTTTTCATCAAGAAAAATTATTTTCCTGGTAGTATATTCTTCTTATTTAGAATCTATTCACTAAATAATAATATGATTAAACAATTCTTTGATATGTTTCCTACCATCATTCACCATCCATGAAATTACATTAGAACACTCATGTTATGATCTTTTTAAAACCACTCATTAAATTTTATTTATTTTTCATTTCTAATTTTCATTGACAAATTTTCATGTATTATTTTCAAAAATGCATATCATTATTAGTTTTTACACCTGGTTTCTTAGGAATTATTTACACCAAACCAATTTATTTTTATCAAGGATTAATTTTCCATTTTAATAAATCTTAATTTAATCAATTATAATACCCAAGTCTTATTTAAAAATGTTTATGGCATGTAATATTAATATATACTAAATTTATATCCTTATTTCGGGTTTAGAATCATTATTTCCATTCTTATGTTTTATTCGAACAACGTATTGATTTTTTCTTATAACAATAAGAAATAAAACATTATTTATACTCTTACTTATTTGAATGATTTTCTATTATGCATATCTCAGTTAATATTTTAACAAAATATCTTGATTTTCAAAATAATTATTTCATACAATTATTATATTCATTATAGATTATAGGAAATTACTACTATATTTTAAATCTATTACAGATAATTAGATTATTACCATTATTCTGTGTGCCATTCAAAAATAATTCTTTTCCCCTAGATACAATCTCTTCTGGAATTTTGGAGGATTATATATTATAAAAATTCACAATCCTTGTTAACAAACTTATGACAACACAATTATTATTTATAAAATCTCAATCTCTTAACCATTAACTTAATATTGCCTTTATGAACACCATGATTGTTTTTTTGTATAAATAACAATATTTTCTCCATAGTTTGGGAAAATAGTTATTATAATTTTTTACAACCCATTATTCAATATAAATTTCATTATATCATTTAATATGCATGAAAATATATTTTCTGGAATAAATAGTACCTTCTGCTTTGAGAATAAAGTATATTAATAATTATTTGATATAATTGTCATATTACCACAAGATAAAGGACTCATAAGACAATGATATTAAATATATGTTTTGATTCATGTAAGAATTCTCTAAACATAATTTGAAGAAAAATATTTATCTATTTCAAGGTTATTAAATTTGTCCTCATGGTTAAGACACATTATATTTAGAATAATTTTCTCTTCTTAAACTGACTTCATTTTGAAATAATATTCTTATTTTAACATTCCAATATTATTATCGAAATATATATTAATTTTGGCATAAAACAGTAATGAATTTTAAATATCCAAAAACCACTTTTAATAAAAATCCATGTTTGAATTATTAACATTAATTTTATCTCTTTTTACTAAAATTAAAGGATCTTGTATTAAAACATTTAAAAAGAATCATCTTTATTTAGTATTTCATCAAACCAATAATATTCAACTTTTGATCATTTTTATTCAATATCCACAATTATAAAACTCTTAAATCTATTTTTCATGGGGATATTTATTGTTATCATTACCTTATTTACAATTCATTATTCTCTATTAATGGTGGGAGATATATTTCTGTAATTAATTTGAAGAACTATAAATGAATTCGATTTTCTGTAGGGAATTTTTCAATTTTTTTCTCAAAATAGTATATATATAATCTTTCAAATCTTATGATGTGTGATCAATCCCACTTTTTCTTGGTTCATATGAAGACAAAACATGGGAAGACACATCAGTTTCCTCACCATAATGTAGTTTTTTTAGATACCACAGTAACAATTGTTTTGCCATCACCCCCCATATTTATTCAAGCACTATTTATGCTTATTCTTTGTAAGGTATAATTAGGTATTGATTATATAGAGACATTAATGCTTATCCCATATCATTACATGATTTTAAGTATAGTAAATCATCATATTATAATTCAAGGATTGTAAAGTATAGTATATTGGAATACTAGGTTCATAAAAACATAAAACATGGAAGTTAATATAAATTTTATTATTTAATCTTAATGAAGAGATCCTAAAGTCCATTTTTCTCACACATCCTCATAGGATAACCCTTGGATAACAGGAACAAAGTGATGAGATAAAATTCCTAGTAAGGGGATAACCATAAGAATAAATGTTTAGCACATGGGATATAAGGCAAGACATAATGATATAAAAAGGCAAGGAACATAGGGAATAATAACTTATAAACATGGGATACTATACACATGGAGTCATAGTAATTTGGAAACAACATAAAACATGGATTTAGAACAAGTCAAGGATTGTTTCATATATAGGATCACTAGTAAAGGTTAACCACCAAAACTATTGAATATGGTAGCATGAGTCAAGGATGACCTCCAAGACTATTGCATATAACATCTCATGATATTAATATTTACCCAATAAATTAGTGTTATATCTGGGAATGCTTATGTTATCATCTTCATGAATATTCTTTACACATAAATAATTATACATAATCAATCATACATAAACATAAGGGTACACATAGAAAGAAATGAGTATCATTGTCACATCATAAAAGCATATTGAATGGGTGTATCATATTGGTGTCCATGAATGAAGGAATTAAAACATACGCGGACATTCATAAATGAAAATAGGCATATATCAGTGTATATTATTTCAAATAGAAGTGATAACATGTATAAATAGTATTTAATAAATTTTAGCATTAAAACATTTTTGCGTGGTTTAAGGAAAATACTAAAAAGATTTTAAAGAAGAAAATAACATTATATTTTACATAAAACATGGAATGAACCAAGAAGGTTATCATAATAAAAAGACTGATTTCTCTAAAAAACAGTTTCTTAAAATACGTGATAGAGGGAACTAGAGATTGGGTAAGAATTTGGGAAGTACCCTTAAAATGGAATTGCTTACTAAGAATAATTGATGAGGGAATCATTTAAAAATATGTATATCCCAGAAAGAGAAGGATAATTGGAACTTGACACATCCATTTTGAACATATAAACAACATTCAATGATTTGCATAAAATAAATGGTAATTTCATTTGGGTAGAGATATTGTGTGAATAACCCAAAGGAATAATTGCGGTTCGAGTAGAATCCCTTATAAAATTTAAACACGGTAATAGGTGTACATAAGAGAGATTAGGGAGAGATAAATGTGTATCTAAAAATTTATATATCATGAGGAAAGTATGGGAGAGGTGTGAAAACATACCTAATCATTTGTAATTACAAATAAAAGGTGTATAAAATAGGGGAGATTCTAGAATAAAAGTGAGAAAGAGACGATCCCTTACCTTAAGTATAAAGGTGTTCTCCAATTGATATTAATGACCTGAATAAACAAATTAATTTCATTGATTAATAATTACGGAACCTATTTTACATGTAACTGATTTAGAATATCCTTTTTATGTTCATTCATAACCTTTTTGATGGGTTAATAGGTTCAATTTCATTGTTCGGGACCATTTGTTTCTTGATCGGTTTACTTATATACATGAACGGATAATCATGTTAAATTAAGATGGTTTTCCGAAATTTTTGTTATATTTCCTTATTTAAAATCAAAAAGGTTATATTTTTGTTAATTACATTTGGTTACCTGGACTGAATATGAGTCATTATATAAAACTTTAGTGATAACCTTTTGGGTTAATTGATGGTTTTTATCACAATGTACACATTTTATTTTATAAATAAAAACCATGTGTGAAAATATATTCTAGAACCATATATGAGACATAATACATCTATTATAGATTGGTCTATCCATATTAATGGTTTCATGACTAGAATTGGAGGTTATAATAGTAATTGAAAACCCACAATCCTTGAATGTTTTAAATTAACACATCTCATATGGAATATTTACTACTAGTACAAAATTTGTAAAGGATAGATGATAAAAAATTATTCATTTATCATAAAAAAATTATAGTACACATAAGATACTAGTGTTTTCATAACATTTGTATGAGGAGAGGTATGGATAGAAAAAAATACAATGGAACTTGAAAAGAATGTAAAAGAATTGAAAAGAGGAATTTACCACTTGAATTAATCTTCCTTGAGAGCCTATTAAGGGGATAAGATGTGGCCTTTTGAGGACACCAGGGGATGAAAAACACGGGGGAGGAGATTTGGGGAAAATTTGAATAAAATTTAGGCAAGGAACAAGGTTTGATATGAGTGAAGAGGAGAGGGAGGTGAGTGTGGGTTTTAGAGTGGAGGAGAGGAGGGGGTTTCAATTATTTTAAGCAGTAGTTTATTATTTTTTCTCAACACTGTGAATAGTCTTGATTAATGTGAAAAAATAGTAATATGTGTATTTAAGTTTAAAAAAATTACCAGTTAGATCAGCCACGAATCAAGAATGATGGAGATATTCCGGTTTTAGAATTTATCATAATTTATTGTATTTTACTATTCATAAAAATTCATGTATTTCAGAAAAATCAAAAAAATATCCGAAACTATTTATTGAAGTGTATAATACAAAAAAGAATTCAATTTTCAATAAAATTAAATGTGGTTAATATAATTTTTACTTAAAATCATAATTTATTTGAATGATACAAGTATTAAAACAATAACAGATTTTATAATGTTTTCCAAAGTTACATAGGGTCTTCTAAATTATCTTAAAACTAAAAGACATAACATTTTTTATTTATTAACACTTTTTAGGAAAATAAATTTTCTTTTTGATAAATAAATTAATTCTAATTAGATATTTATAACAAAAAAACACTAATACTTTTACTATGGTCATATTATCAGTTCTGAGATGCCTAAATTTTATTTCATCATTCATGGGTGAGGTTACTATTCTTTTGAATGATTGACTATTCATAATGTTCATATTATTATTTATAAGGCTAGGTTACTATTCATAATGGCAGGATACAATTCCCCAAAAATTATGTTTGTTCTATCAGACCCCAAAAATCACCCTGAACGCAACCATGTCTATGAGATTTCAAAAATTCAAGATACAAAAGTACAAAAATAATGTTCAATAGTCACATAGTATTTTGTATCATGATATGTCATTGTGTTTCTAAATGTGATTATACTATAAGTCATAAATATATAAAAAATAATTCCATTGATAAAACATTATGTTATTAAATTCTTCCCCCTTATGAAATTTCACCCTTGAAATTTCGTTTTACATCCAATTCCATATATAGGTACATGTACTTTTCCTTCATTTCTTCCTCCAGTTCCCATGTTCCCTCTTCATACTTATGTTTACGCCATGGTTCCTTAACCAGGTGAGTAGTTTTTTTGCGTAGAACTTTGTCTATATAGTCTAAGATCTTCACTGGATCCTCCTTGTAAGAAAGATAATTCTCCAACTATACCCTAAACGAAGACAGTACATGTGAAGTATATGGTATTTAATTTTTTAAGAGAGAAATATGGAAGACATCATCTACTTTAGACATGGTACGTGGAAGTTCCAATCTATAAGATACAGCTCCGACATGATCAAGGATCTCAAAGGGGTTGTTGTACTTGGGACTTATCTTTCCTTTCTTCCCATAACTCATTAACTTCTTCCATGGAGATATAAAGAGGAATCCAATATCTCTAATATTGAACTCAAGTTCCCATCAACGATTGTCTGCATAACTATTCTATCGACTTTGGGATGCCTTGATGTGATGATGAATTGTTTTAACCTTCTACACTATTTCATTGACCATTTCATCTCCTAGAAACATACTCTCACTAACTCCATCCCAACACACTAGTGTTCTTCCCTTTTTCCCACAAAGGGATTCATATAGTTACATTCAGATGCTCGAGTGGAAGCTATTGTTGTTAGATAATTCGACTAGTGGAAGATGTTAGTCCCATCCTCCTTTGAAGTCCATATAACATTCTCTCATCATATCTTCCAATGTCTTAATAATTCTCTCATATTGGCCATTGATTTGAGTATGATATGCCATATTAATGTTTATATCATTTCTTATAGTGTTTTGGATAATTTTCATGTTCTTTTAGGTGAATCTATGATTTCATTATACACACAATCCTGACCCAAATCATAGAACTCCTTTATCAATTAGAAATTCTACGGATTCCCCATTTCTAATAACTTCCACCCTTTTCAGAATTTCCATATCTTTTCATTGAGCATCCTTTATTTTCTATATGAGGGATGGTTGAGCAATAATTTGGGAAATGATTTATGATGTTTCTCCCTTAATGATTCTCATATCTATCCTCTAAATATATACGAATATTAGATTATTTTCAATTTTCATCATAGATAAAGATAAAGGATCCTTTTTATATAAAGAATACACCGCATTATTTTCCTTACCGTGGTGGTAATGGATTGATCAGTCATAATCCTTGATGTGATCTAACCATATTCACTTTTTCATATTAACCTCCTTACATGTGAATATATATTTGAGACTCTTGTGATCAAAATATGTCTCAGACTACTCCCCATGGAGATAATGACACAACATTTTCAATGCAAAGACCATAATCACCAACTCTAGATCATGTGTGGGATAGTTTTTCTCGTGTATTTTCTATTGTCTTGAGGCATAATCTATCATTTTGTCATTTTTCATTAGTAAAAATCCTAAGCCTCTTAATGAAGAATCACTATATACCACAAAGAGTTCTGCACCTGTTGGGAGTGTGAGTACTAGTGAAGTGATAAGCCTATTTTGGAGCTCCTTAATGATTTAATCATATTCTTGAGTCTAGAAAAGCTATTCCGCCTTCCATTTCACCTTGTTCATTGGGTATGAAAATCACTAGAAGTTATTCAAAAATCGTCGATAATACCCAGCTTGACCCAAAAAGGTGTAGATCTCTGTTACAGATGTTGGCATGGGTCACTGTTCAATTGCCTTTGTCATGGATGTTTCCACAAATATCCCTTTACTAGTGATAACATACCCCATGAATGATACTTCCTTTATCCATAACTCACATTTATTATAAATTTCATAAATTTTATCCCTTCGCAAAGTCTTTAGCTCAGAATTAAAATACTTTTCATGTCCCTCTTTTCTCTTGGAGTATATAATAATATCATCAATAAAAACTACCCCAAATTTGTTCAGGTAATCTCTAAATACACTATTCATTAAATCCATGAATATTTCTGGATCATTAGATTGTCTAAAGGGAATCACCATGAACTCATAGATCCATACCTTATTCATAAGGAAGTCATGGGAATATCATCCCTCCTCATTTCTAATTGGTGATATCCTAACCGAAGGTCCACCATAGAGAAATAACATTTCCCACAAAGATGGTCAAAAATTAATCTATTCATGCTAGGTTATACGTGATCTTTGTCACTATTTTATTGAGCTCATGATAATCAATGCAGAGATGCATTGAACCATCTTTCTTCTTGTCAAAGAGGACTGGTTCACCCCCTAGTGAAGCAATCAGGCATATACAACCCTTGTTTAAATTCTCCTATAACTTCTTCTTCGTCTCTTCTAGTTCTAAAATATCCATTCTATAAGGTGAATTTATATTAGTACAGTTCCCTGAATATATTCAATTGATATCACAATCTATAAATCAACAGGAAGACCAAGAAACACTTCAAGGAATAAATCAGTGTAATCACTCTTGATGGGCATGTCTTCGAGCATGATTCTCTCCTCTGTCTCAAAAATTTGAGATAAATATTTTTTTCATAAGTTATTAATATCTACACATGAGACAATGATTCTAAAAGAGATTCATCTTCCTCTATACACATGAACTTAATTATAAGATACTTCCTAATGTGAAGAGTGATCTCCCTTTTACCGATAGTTGATGTTGGATTTGTATATATATATGTAGCCAATCCATGCCCAAGATAGCATTAAACTCTACTGAAGGAAATATGAATAGATTTGCTGGTAGGTTCAGTCCAAAAACTTTAACTAGGGAGGATTTATATGCATTGCAAGCAATAATTTCCCTATTCTCTATTCTCGTAGATAACTTAGTCTCCAAATTTTGAGGTGGTGTTTGAATAAATCTTATAAACATGCATGATATGAATAAATTCATAGAAAAATAATCAAATAGTATATTCCCCATTTGTGAATGAATAACTAGCGTATATGTCACCAAATCATTATCTGAATCCACCTCAGTAGTAGTGATAGCATAAGACCATACCTATTTCATTGGAGGTTATTGTTGATTTGTTATGACAAATATTGGATTAGGGATTTTTTTCATAATTCCTATTATACTTAAAGTTGTAACACTTCCCTATATGTTGAGAGTTTATATGAACCTTGATTTCTTCTTCCACATTAGTGGGATTATTTTTATCCCTCTGATAGTTCTTATCAAGATGTACCATTTTTCCACATTTGATGAAATTCCTAGTTCCCTTTAGTCAGTTCCCAAGATTCTTCTTCCCACACTTTTGACAAGTGAGATTTTTGATCGTCTTTCCATCATGGGATTTTTTTTACTAAACCACCCATATTTGAATTAATTTTCTTCTTCCCCTAATAGGGTATATGAGACCATTTCAAGTCCTTGATCTTCATTTCAACCTTTTAGGGAACAAAAAAAATATTCTTATATTTTTCGAGGTCACGAATCACCAATAATTTTCATAGACTTAGATTTAGTACACTAAAGAAGTGATCCACATTTATTTTGATGTACATGAAAAAGGCAGAGTAGTATCTTGCAAGCCTTGTGAAGATTGATTCATACACCCTGATGGAATCATCTTACTTCTATTTGAGTATTAGGAAATCTTTTTCCATCTAAATATGGAGAGTTCAGGGAAAATATTTATTGGAAAACATTTTATTAAATTCGTCAAATTCCATGGAGTCAATTTCATCATGGGACATCATATTCTTGATCAATGTACTCCACTAATAATCTTCCTCATCAAAATGATAGACCACTATCATGAAATTACCTTCTTTTGAGAACTGGGGGACATACAATATCTTTTAAATGGAGTTAATACACAATTCCAAGAAGAGGGGATCAGAAGATACACTAAACATGGGTGGAATTTTTCATACGAAAGATTAAATTTGAACTTTCTCTTTCCTTAGAGGGGGAGGGCATTATACATGATTCATGTTATTATTCATAACAGGATCTAGAAGATTAAGTATTATCATGATGTTTTGAGCAGCTGTTCCTAGCATATTTGGCATCTCATTAGGAAAATCATCACACTCCCTTTCACATTGATTGATGTAATGTGTTATTATATTTACATCCATTAACTATGAATAATATCATACAATTAGGGGGCATTAATACTTAGCTAATAAGCATAAATGAATCATTGAAAATTAAAGGATAAACTTGTAAAGGAAAATTTTTCCTAACTTATTATTCAATAGGATTAAATATATTTTATCCATGATATGTTTCTTAACTTATGATCTTAAGTGATATTATTTTTATTTCCTTAATAATGGTTTGTACTAAGATTTTGAATTTACCAAAGAATATTCCTGGGTGTGTCAAACCAAGAGTACAAAAAGGCCCACTATTGTGCACCAGTTCCCATTGGAGTCTAGTTAAAATAGGCATATTCAGGTTTTTCCCCTAGATACATATATTCTAGATCGACCTATACATGTTTATATCCATACATGGATATATTTTCTTGATTATCCACATACTATATATGTACCAAAATATAGAGGTGTTTTCTTATACTTAGTAACATTCCTAATGATCTTACTAATGTGCCCAATTCCTAATCTCCAAATATAACCAGACCTTACCTTTGATAAAAAATATATATAACTTAAACTTTTACACATATCATTAAATAATTTTAATCATAGTAAAGCATCATATTAAAATTCATGGATTGTAAAGTCTAGTTTCTTGGAAGACTAGGTACATAAAAACATACAACATAGAACTACATATAACACTTATTTATTTAATATTCATAAAGAGCTCCTAAATTATATTTCTCTAATATATCTTCATAGGATAACATGAAGATAACATGAACAAATGGATGAGATAAGATGTCTAGTAAGCGGATAAACATAAGAATAAAGCTTTAGCACATGGGTTAGAAGGCATGACATAAGTATATAAAAAGTCATGGAACGTATGGAACCATAACATATAAACATGGGATCACATAAACATGGATTCATAGTAATCTATAAAACACATAAAACATGATTTTTTCTAGAGTCAAGGCTCATCCCCCATAGACGAACAAAAGTCAATGTTAACCACCAATATCGTTGCTCATTGTAGCATGAGTCAAGGATAACTGCCAAGACTATTGCACACAATATCTCATGATATTAAACAATACCCAATGAATTGGAGTTCTATCTGGGCACACCCATAATAACATGTTAATGAATATTATTTCCATATAATGAATCATACATAATCAATCATACATACACCTAAGGGTACCTATAGAAATTAATGAGTATCATAACCATGTCATAAAGCATAATGAATGAGAGTATCAAAGAAGTTTCAATGAAATAAAGGAATTAAAAAATACATCGACATTCATAGGGGTAAATAGACATATATCATGGCATGTTTTTTCAAATAGAAATGATAATATTTATGAAGAGTTTTTAACAATTTTTTACAATAAAACATTTCTGGGCAGTATTATCGAAAATACTAAAGAGCCCTTAAAATAGAAAAGAGTACAATAATTTATATAAAACCAGGAGTGAACCAATATGTTTTTCAAAATAAAATTACTCATTTTTTAAAAAATGGATTCTTAAAACATATGACAGGGTGCACTTTAAATTTGGTAAGAGTTCGGGTAATTCCCTCAAAATGGATTTGCTTATTGGGAAGAATTAAGAAGGGCGTCAATTTGAAACATGCATATCCCTAGAAGATAGGATAAGTGATTTTGATACATGATTTTGGGAAATAAAAAAAACATTTAGAATATATACAATAAAGTAAATGGTAATTTAATTTGGGTAAAGAGAGTGTATGAATAACCTGAAGGAATAATAGAGGTTCAGGTAGAATCCCTTTCCAAATCTCGGCACGGTAAAGGTGTACTTAAAAGAGATTAATGAGAGAAAAAGGTTTATATCATCATTTATATATCATGAGGGTAATATGGGGAAGGTTAGAAAACATACTTAATCATTATGAATTATAAATAAAAGGGTTATAACATAGAGGGGATTCTTGAAGAAAAGAGAGAAAGAGAGCATCCCTTGCCTTAACTCTGAAGGCGTTCTCTACTTGATACTAATGGTCTGAATAAACATGTTATGTTCATTAATTATTAACTATAAAACTCTTTTACATTTAATTTATTTATTTTAACCTGTTTAATTTCATTCATAGACTTTTTTGTGGGTTATGAGGATCAATTTCACTGTTTTGGTCATTTTATTTCATGATCGGTTTACTTATATACATGAACGAATAATCCTGTAAAATGAAGATGGTTGTCAAGAAGAGTTGTCATTTTTTATTATTGAACATCTATAATATTACATTTTTTTAAATTTTATTTGGAAATTTACATTATCTATGACTCAATCAGGATTAGAAAATTAAAATTTTAGCATTTATTATAATTTATTATATTTTACTATTCATAAAAATTTCAAGTATTTTAGAAAAATCCCAAATATTCACCCCAACCATTTTTTGATGTGTATAATCCAAAAATAAAATAAATTTTTCAAAAATAATTTTCTAATTATGACTAAATTAATTTTTAATTAAACCCATATTTTATTTAAAAAATACATATTTTAAAACTATAACATATTTTATATTGCTTTCAAAAATTACATACGGTCTCATAAAATTATCTTAAAACTAGAAAACACAATATTTTTAATTTATAAAAAAAGTTTAGTAAAATATATTTCCTTATAAATTAATTAACTAATTTTAATTAATTATTTAAGACTTACAAAAATACCTATACTTCTACTATGGTCATATTATCACTTATAATATGCCTAAATATTTTTTATACATTCAGGGGTGAGGTTACTATTCTTTTAGATGATTTAATATTCATAAGGTTCTGATTATTATTCGTAAGGGTAGTTTACTATTCTTAGGGTATGTTACAATTCACTAAGAAAATAAGTTTGTTCCTTTAGACCCTAAATGTAACCCCGAATGCAACTATGTATGTTATATTTTTGAAATTCCATATACTGAAGTGCAAAAATTATGTTTAATGGTCACATAGTACTTAGTATCATGATATTTAATTTTGTTTCCTAATGTTATTACATTATAAAGAATTATTATAAGAAGGGAATTCCATTGATAGAACATTTGGTCATTACATTCTTCCTCACATATGAAATTTCACCCTCTGAATTTTGTTTTGCATTCTAATACAAAACATGGGTGGGTACTTTTCCTTCATTTCTTCCTCCAGTTCCCATAATGCCTATTCATACTTATGGTTCTGCCACAGTACCCTACCCAGGTGAGTAGTCTTGTTGCGTTGAACTTTATCTATATTTTCCAAGATCTTCACTGGCTCCTCCTCGTTAGAAAGATCATTCTCCAATTGTACCAACTATGAAGTCGGTATATGTGAAGGGTCTAGTATGTACATTATTAAGAGGCATACATGGAAGAAATTGTGCACTTTAGACATGGTGGGTGGAAGTTCTAGTTGATAAGCCACAACTCCGACATGATCAAGGATCTTGAAGGGGCTGATATACCTGGGACTCTACTTTATATTATTCCAAAACATCATGACCATCTTCCATGGAGAAATGTAGAGGAATACATGCTATACATATTTGAACTCCAGGTCCCATCGACCATTGTGTGCATAACTCTTCTATCGACATTGGGCTATCTTGATGTGATACTGAATGGTTTTCACTTTCTCCACCATTTCTTCGACCATTTCATGTTCTATCAACTTATGCTCCCAAACATAAACCCAACATGCCTGTGTTGTTCACCTTTTCCCATAAAGGACTTCATATGGTGTCATTCAGATGTTGGAGTGGAAACTATTGTGGTATATGAATTTGACCAGTGGAATATGTCAGTCCCAAAATCCTTTAAAGTCCATAGAACATGCTCTCAGTATATCTTCCAATGTCTAAATAGTTCACTCAGATTGTTAATCAGTTTGTGGATGATAGGCCATACTGAAGTTCAGTTCCATTCTTATAGCATATTGGAGACTTTTATAGAACATCAAGGTTAATCTTGTATCTCTATAAAATATAATAGATAGTGGTAATCTGTGAAAACTTTCCACCTATTTCATGTATATATCTGATCAAGTTGATCCAATGTTAATTCCTCTCGAATTTCAAAAAAGTGAATTTTCTTTGTAATACGATCCATAATGACCCATATATCATTTATTCCTAAGGATTTCTTTAGAAGTGCAGTGAAAATGTTCATGGTGATTTTTTCCAACTTCCATATTGGTATGTGTTTTGGTTTCATCACCCCCTTTGACATTTCCTTTCATCAATAACATGTTGACATACCAGGCACCTTGATGTTTTCTTAGAAATCTTCTTCTTCATATGGTCCCACCAAAAGTTCTCTCAGATATCTCGATACATCTTTGTGCTCCCTGGGTAAATAGAGAAGGTTGAGATATGTGAATCATTCAAAATTTCCTTCAATATCTTTGTGTTATATGGTACACACAATCATGACCCAAATCGTACAAATCATTCTTCATCAATCATAAATTATAAGGATTCCTCATTTTCAATAGCTTCCACCCATTTCAAAATTTCCAAATCTTTTCTTTCGTCACCCTTACTTTGTCCATGATGGATGGTTGTTTAATAATTAGAGAAAGGATTGATTACATTCCTTCAATAATGATTCCCATTTCCAACCTCTTCAAGTCCATCAATATTGGATCCTTTTTTATTCTCATCATTGACAAAGATGAGGGATCCTTTCTACATAGAGCACCCACCACATAATATTCTTTACCGAGGTAGTAGTTGATAGAGTAGTCGTAATCCTTGATGAGATCAAACCATCTTCATTAGTTTATATTAAGGTCTTTATTTGTAAATATATATTTTAGACTCTTGTGATCATTATATATCTCACACTTCTCCACATAGAGATAATGATTCCATATTTTCCATGAAAAGATCACAACCGACAAATCTAGATCATGCGTGGGATTGTTTTACTCATGGATTTTAATCAGTATCGAGGCATAGGATATCACTTGATCATTTTTCATTAGTACATAGTCAAATCCTTTATTTAAGGAATAATTTTATACAAAAAATAGTTATCCACTTATTGGGAGTGTGAGGACTGGTGTAGTGATAAGCCTCTTTTTGAGCTATTTTAATCATTTCTCACATTTTTGAGCCCAGAAAAACATCACCCCTTCTATGTGAGCTTGTTCATTGGGTTTGAAAATCAAGAAAAGTTCATCCCAAATTGTCGATAATACCCATCTAGACCTAGAAAACTATGGATCTCCATTATAGATGTTGGCATGGGCTACTTTTCAATTGACATTGTCCTGGAAGGGTCCACAGATATCCCATTAATGGTGATAACATGCCCCAAGAATGATACTTCTTCCATCCATAACTCACATTTACTATAAATTTCATAATGTTTATCCCTTATAAAAGACCTTATCACAATATTCAAATGCTCCTCGTGTTCGTCCCTACTCTTGGAGTATATTAGAATATCATCGATAAATACTACCACAAATTTGTGAAGGTAATCTATAAAGACTTTATTCATAGAATCAATGAATATATATAGAGAATTATTGAGTTCCAAGGGCATAACTATGAACTCATAGTGTCCATACCTCATTAGAAAGGTATTCTTGGGAATATATTCTATCCACACCTTTAATTGGTGATATCCTGACCGAAGGTCCACCTTAGAGAAATGACTTCCCCGGTTGTAGATCGAAAAATACATATATTCAAGGTATGGGTCATTTGTTATTTATCATGATCCTATTGAGCTCATGATAATCAATTTAGAGACGAATTGAATCGTCCTTCTTCTTGAAAAGAGGACTGCTGAACCCCATGGTGAAGCCCTCAAGCATACAAAACCCTTGTCTAGATTCTTTTGTTACTAAATCTTCAACTCTTCATGTTCTACTGTGGCTATTATATACGATGTCTTTGATATTGGTAGATATCTTGGAATATGTTCAATTTATAACTCCACCTCTTGACCAGGTGGAAGACTAGTGAACTCTTCAGGGAGTACATCATTGTAATCCTTCATAATGGGAATTTCATCAAGAATGATTGTCGTCTTTGTCTCAATCATATGAGATATGTATGCTTGATAATAAGGCAATTATATACACACTTGAGACAATGATTCTAAAAGAGATTCATTTTCCTCTATAAAATTGTACAGAATTGAAGGATGCATCGGGGTGTGAAGAGTGATCTCCTTTACTAACTATTGATGATGTATTTGTATAAAGACAACCAATCCATGCCCAATATGGTGTCAAACTCCACTAAAAGAAGTATGAAAATAATTTATGGGAGGTTAAGTCCAAAAACATTAACTAGGGAGGAGTTATATACCTTGGATATAATAATTTCCCCATTCTCTATTCTCAGAGATAACTAAGTTGCCAAATTTAGAGTTGTTTTTTGAATATTTTTATTAAACATTAATGATATGAAAGAATACATAAAACCAGAATTAAATAGTATGTTCACTATTCCTGAATGAAAACCCAACGTACCTATCATCAAATCGTTGTCTAACTCTACCTCAGTAGTAGTGATAGAATAATCCATTTCTTGTTGATATGAAGGTTGTTGTGTATTTCCTCTAACATCCCATGACTTAATGAAACTGATCGCATAATTCCCATGCTCCTTATAGTTGTAACACTTCACTAAAAGCTGAGAATTAATCCGAACCTTCATTTATTCATCTACATTAGTGGGATTCTTCATATCCCCCAATATTTCATACATGATGTAACATTCTTCCACATTTGATGCAATTCATAGTTCCCTTTAGATAGTTCCCAAGATGATTCTTCCCACAATTTTGACATACGGGTTGTTCAATCTTCTTCCCATCATGGGATTTATTTGATTAACCATCCATATTAGAGTCAATTTTCCTCTTCTGATCACTGATACCATGAGTCCATTGTGTGTCTTTGATCTGAATTTCAACCTTGAGGGAACAATATACAATCTTATTATAACTATCAATGTCACGAATCACCAAATCTTTTCGTAGACTTGACTTTAGTCTGATAAAGAATAGAACCAAATTTCTCTCAGTGTTCATGAAAAATCCTAAGCATATCTTGCAATCATTGTGATGTTCGTTTCATACACCCTCAAAGGCTCATCTTCCTTTTGATTAAGTTCAAGGAACTCTCTTTATATATTGAGATGGAGTGTTTGGGGAAAATATTTATGGATTTATTTCTAGGATTCCTCCCAATCCATGGAATCAATTTCTTCCTGGTACATTATATTCTTGATCAGAGTCCACCTCTGATCTACTTCCCAATAAAACAATAGACTGCCAGCATGACTTTCTCTTCATATGAGGACTAGAGGATATAAAATATCTTATTAGTGGAGTTAATCCACCAGTACGTGAGGAGGGGATCAGAATATCCACTAAACATGGGAGGCCTTTTCGTATTAAGGATTCAATTACAACTTTATCTTTCCTTAGAAGAGGAGGGTATTCCACAGGATTCATGTTATTATTCATAACTTGATCTATTTAAGACAGTACTACGTTAATGTTTTGAGAATCTATTCCCATCATATTTGGAATATTACTAGGGAAATATTACCTCTCCATTTCACATTGATTATTGGCATGCCTTCTTTTATATCCCACCATTAAATAAAACAAATAGTGTAAAATTAGGGGGATGAACACTTAGCTAATAAGAACAATGGACAATTTGAACATAATAAGCAAAACATGTAAAGGAAAAGTATATCATAACTTGTGATTCCCTAGGTTTAATTATAGGTTATCCTTGATATATTTCTTAACTTATATTATTATAGGATATTTTTTTACTCCCTTAATAATGGTTTTTACTGGGATTATTAATTTACCAATGCATATCCTCTTAGAGTGCCAATCTAAGAGTGCAACAAGGCCCATTTTATTTCACCATTTTCCATTAGAATATAGATAAATGCAGTGTTTTTGGATTTTATCCCATGATAAAATTGTGCTTGATCCACCTCTATATCTTTGTATCCAGACAAGGATGTATTTTATTGATAGACCACCTACTCTATACCAATAAAAATGTAGATGGGTTTTATTATACATAGTCACATACTTAATGTTCTTACTAAATTTATCTATTCCTAATCTCTAAAAATAACTACACCTTTCATTTGATACGAACAATAGAGACCCTGACCATTTACACATATCATTACTTGAATTTAAGAATAGAAAAGCTTCGTATTACATTCCAAGGACCGTAATGTCTAGTTTCTTGGAAGACTAGGTACATAAAAACATATAACATGGAACAAAATATAACATTTAATTATTTAATATTCAAAAAGAGATCCTAAATTACATTTTCCTCATACATATTCATAGGATAACATGGGGAAAACATGAACAAAAGGATGGGCTATACTTCCCAGTTAGGGGATAAATATAAGAATAAAACATTATCACAAGGGTTGGAAGGAATGTCATAATGATATAAAAATGCATGGAACATATAGAATAATAACATATAAACATGGAGTCATAGTAATTTGGAAAAAATATAATAGCTACCTTTATAACAAGACCATGATCATTTCACATAGAAGAGAATAAGTAAAGGTTAGCCACCAAGACCATTTCACATGGTATCACGATTCAAGGCTAACCTCTATGACTGTTACACAAAAAGTCTAATGAGGCTAAACATTACCTAATGAATTGTACTGATATCTGGGAATAGCCATCTTAACATGTTCAGGAATATTCTTTCCATATAAAAAATAATATAGAATCAGTCATATATAAATATAAGGGTAACCTTGGAAATAAATGGGTATCATAATCATGTTATAAAGCATAATGAGGGGGTGTATCATAAAAGTGTCCATGAAATAAATAAATTAAAACATACTTGGACATTCACAAGGTAAAATAAGAATATATCATGGTATGTTGATTCAAACAGAAGTGATTACATGTAAGAAGAGTATTTATGAAATTTTAGCATTAAATAATTTTTGTGTGATTTTATGAAATATTCTAAAGAACATTTAAAATAGAAGACAAAATAATATTTTTTTTATAAAACCATGAGTAAACCAATAAGGATTTCTTATTAAAAAATTTTATTTTATAAAAACAATGGTGTCTTAAAATAGATGATAGAGTGGAATTGGTGTTGGGTAAGAATTTGGGAAGTTCCCTTAAAATGGAATTGCTTATCGATAATAATTGAGAAGGGAATCATTTAAAAACATGTATATCCCCAAAAGATATGGAAAATTGGATATTAATATATTATTTTGGAACATAGAAAAAAATTCATAAGATTTACATAAATGTAAATAGTAATTTATTGTGGTTAGAGATATAGTAAGAATAACCCGAAGATATTAATAGAGGATCTGGTAAAATACCTTACGAAATCTCAACATGGAAATAGGTGTACTTATGAGGGATTAATGAGAGAGAAAGGGGACCCTCATAATTTAAATATTATGAGGGAAATATAGGGAATGTGTGAAAATGTACCCCATCATTATGAATTAAAAATAAATTGTGTATAACATAAAGTAAATTCATGACAAAAATTGAGAAAGGGAGGATCCCCTACCATAAGACCTAAGGTGTTTTCCCCTTCATATCAATTATTTAATAAACAAATTAAGTTCATTAATTAAAAATTTTAGAACTCATTTTAAATTTAATTTATTTATTATAGCATTTTTATGTTCATTCATTTCCTTTTTATGTGTTAAGAAGTTCAATTTCCTTATTTATGTCCGTTTCACTCAGGATCAGTTTGTTTATATACATGAACGAATGATCATTTAAAATGAAGATAGCTATCCAGAATTGGAGTTATATTTTATTATTTAAAATAAAAAAGGTAATATGGTTTTCAATTTTATTTGGTAACTTTTAGTGAAGATTAATCATTATATAAATCTTTAGTGATGAACCTTTGGATTAATTGGTGGGGTTTTTATCACAATGGACACATTTTGTTTTATAAATCACTACCATGTGTACAAAAATATTATAGAAGCATAAATGAAACATTATACATATATTATTTTCTATTATAGAAATAATTTTGGTTTCATGGATTGAATTTAACATGGTAATATAAATTAAAAACCTATAATCCTTTAATGTGTTAAATTAATACATCTCATCTGGTGTTTTTACTACTAGTATAAAATAAGGATAAAGGAGAGATGATAATAACTTATTCTATTATCATAAAAACATTCCATTAAATGTAAGTTACTATTATTTTAATAATATTTGGATGAGGATAGGTAAGTAAAGAGGAGGAAACAAATAAACTTGAGAAGAATGAAAAGGGGAATTTACCTCTTGAATTAATATTACTTGAGAGCCTCTTAAGGGGAGGCGATTTGGTCTTTTGATGAGAGAAATGGATTATTAGGTCTGGAGGAGGATCCTGGGGATAGATTTGAGAATAATTTATGAAAGGTACTAGGCATGAGATGAGTCAAGAGAAGAGGGAGGTGAGGGTTGTTTTTATAGTAGAGGAGATGAGGGGTGTCACATTATTTTAATCATTAGTTTAATATATTTTCTCAAGAATATGAATATTCTTGATTCCGGTGAAAAAATAGGAATATGTGAATATGATATTGAACCAATGTACATTTACATCATCCATGACTCATGCATGATCCAGAAATTCAGGTTTTAGTATTTATTATAATTGATTGTATTTTACTATTCATAAAAATTCATGTATTTCAGAAAAATTCCAAAAATTAAGCCCATAAATTTCTTGATGTGTGGAATCAAAAAAATGGGATCTATTTTCCCAAAACAATTTCCTAAATTTTATTAATTAAATTTTTAATTAAATTCACAAATTATTGAAAAAATGCAGATTTTAAAACTATAACTGCTTTTATAATGCTTTCAAAAATTACATAAGGTCTTATAAAATTATCTTAAAACTATATGACATAAAAAAATTTATTTAGAAAATACTTTTAGGAAAATAAATTTCATTTTAAATTAATTAAATAATTGTAATTATTTATTTATGACTTACTAAAATACCAGTACTTTTACTATGGTTATAATATAACATATAAGATGCCTAAATATTACTTATACATCCATGGGTGAGGTTACAATTCTTTTGGAAAATTTAATATTCACATGGTCCATATTACTATTCATTAGTGTATAATACTATTAATAAGGGTAGGTAACTATTAACCAAAAAATAATTTTCTTCCACCGGACCCAAAAAATCACCCAGTTTGCAACTGTGTACGTCAGGTTTTCTAAATTCAACATAGAGAAGTGGAAAAACTATGTTTAATAGGTCACATAGTATTTAGTATAATGATATGTCATTGTGTTTCCGAATTTTATTATACTATAATAAATAATTATAATAATGGAATTCCATTGATAAAACATTATTTAGTTATAGATTAGATCATCTGAAAGATGATAGATCTACAAATTTACATAAGAGGGTTGAATTTTGCATCCTTTTAATCTTATTATTCCTTTTATTCATTATTGTCTTGGAAAATATTTAATTATAATTATAATATTATAAAAATTCTCTACGATTTCACTTCATACCAAATTTTTTAAGAAATAATAAAAATTACAGAATAATCAAATATTTATATTGCTGACAATCTAATCAGACATGGAGCCATAACATTGATAAAAAGTTTTGATCTAATAGTATTAGTGAACAACACCAAGATTTATTTTTGAATCATTTTGAATGAATTATTAGTAATTTAAAATTTTCCCCTATCTTATGTCTTACCCTATTCATTGAGGGGATCTCTCACTCTCTATACATTTGGTTTCCATGAAAGTAATATAAGTGAGAATGAAAAAATGGGCACACATTTGTTAGTTAATCTGGTTCTCCTCCTAAATAAACCACCACTTCCTTGGTGTATGGTTGTTATTATCCCACCCAAACACAATATCTCATATATTATGAAGTCATATAATAGGAAATATAATGTCATTGATGTCATATTATAATTGACACTAACATGTCTTACATTTAAGTAGAATATTTTTATTCACAGGTATTTACAGCCAACTAGGCCTTACTCTAAAAATACAAAATTTGGATGCTTCATTATTAATAAGTATTGTCCATAAAACCAAATATACTTATAAATTAAACAATTTTTGATCTTATTCATCATTGTGATAAACTATCAAGGGATACCTCCATCATTATGATACATGGATGTATTAATCCTTAGTATTTAAGAAATAGATATTTCAATGTCTTGGATTCTCATTGTTCTTTGATACTCGAGAAGTTCAGTAGAAAATAAATTTGATTGTATATCTTCACAAATTAATCATCTTCAACATATAACATATCCTCTCACAATAGATTCGGTTATCTCTATTATTTTGAAAAAAATATGTAAGATAGACACAACATCAGTTCTATATATTTTCAATTACAATTATTATCATTAATTTTCTATTGATAATTAAAACATATATCCAATATATTGCTTTCATAAACTGAATATTAGAACCATTCAACCTAGATACATCAAACCTTATTATTTCTCTACCTTTAAAATAATTTAAATTGTTCACATAAAATATTTCTATAGGACTTGGGTTTTAATTTTCACAAGATATTTAAAAATTTCACAAACCTCAAATTCCATATTAAAAAAAAATTACTTCCTCCTTGTATAGATGAAAACATGCATTAAAATATTTATGTCATGAAGGAATTTATCATGATGATATATCTATTGATTTTTTTCATTTTAAATCTTGGAATCTCATTGCACATGACATATTCTATTGCTTCATTCTACTATAGTTACTAACTTTCATGGAATAAAATAGTGGTGTTTAGATTCATTGGATAATTTTATTCATTTCACACCCTTTCATTCTGTATACTCATTGTTTGAATACATATAAAATTACATAAATAGATTCATAATTTTTTAGATTCACAAAGATATTCATGGTAGTATCTTGTGTTTAAGTATTAATAGACACCTCATCTTATCCATTATTTATCAAGGAAACCAATGCCATTAAACAAGGATTACTCAAACATTTATCTGGATGTTTATTCATTGAATAATAAATTAAAATCAATACTATTACTCACTAGATTCATCTAATTTTATAAAACTAGGAATACATACATATAATTTTGTATGATATTCAAATATCATATCCTATGTTTTTTATTTTACAAATTAGTGAACCTTAAATATCATCTATATAACCTAACATATCATCATGATATCTTTTATTAAATAATTTGATATTCTTATGTATAACAGTGATGATTTAGTGTATTTCCAATTTCTCACTTAACCAAAATCATACATATAATCTGTAAAAAAAATTATGCATGCTCAAAATTATGTATTAATCATATAATGATTGTTTACATTTCAAAATTTTACTTATCTGGACGACAATATATAACCTCTAAAATATTTTAAAATTAGCATTCAAACCTATTAGTTTGTGAAATTTCATACTACATTCCCATGGAATATAATGTGCATTATAGAATAGCTTCAACATATATTAGATAGTCTATTTCTATGAAACCCATATTCATTCTTGGAAGGGTGTTATGTGTCACAGTGTGAATAATTACTTTTCCATTTTATCATCGACATCAAATGTTTATTACAGACTATTAAAAGTATTTAAATATCAAATTTTAAGACTTTTATTGAATTTTACAAAAAAAAATATTTTGAGTAATATATTACATATTATGTACATTATAATATTTTCGACCTATAAATCATATTATCAAGATCCTCTTATGAACTCCTTCAAACATAATCAAATATTCTGAGGGCATCCACAATTAGTCCAAACATCACAAAATAACATAAATAATATTATAAATGCATTAAATCCTTTATTATCTCTTTATAATAGTCCATAATGTATCTTACATCTTCCAAATAATTGTCTTGGGAATTTCCTATAATATTCTACTATATAAAAAAAATTAAAAACAATTTTGAATATTATATAATGATCCACTTTTTTAAATTTCTATCCTCACCATATTTTTATAGTTATAAAGGAATTGCTATTTCTCAAATTACTTAAGTTTTCATAAATTGATTTTCATATGAACCTTGAAGAAACTAATTCCTAATATAACTATAATTTATAACCTTTATCAAAAGTAGAATGTTATAAAATATTTATTAAAACATAATAACTACAATAACATTTTATATTTGTTAATGGATTTCTAATAATATAATGTTTCCATATTAGTTTTCCCACCCATATTGATAATCATCATTAAAATTATTGGACCCAAGGAATCCTAAATATATTGGATTAAAACGAGTGTTTAATATTCTTCAACTATTACCCAGTGAAATATTTATTAGGAAAATAAAAAAATATTCTAATAATAAATGATAGGGTACTATAAACTCTACTAAAGTTGATCATCCTAAAAACATATTTAAATTATTCTTATATACTTCATTTATATTGAATAAAACAAAAATCAATACCATGTTTATATGTATAGATTCCATTTAAAAGAAAATGGTGTATAAACCCCTAGAAAGAGAACTACTATTGACTATTTCTTTTAATAATATAGTTTCAGGAATTATACCCCTCATTATACCTTCTTATTATATATTATTCAAAAGTCATATCTAACTCCCTTTTCCTGTTGTATTTTCACCCACTCTTTCTTCAACACCACACTGTCATGCCACTTTTCAATCATTCATCCAATATCCTAGTCCCTCCACCCCCAATGTCAGGAAAAATCACATTGTTTAAAGCTTACATGTTACAGAACCACATCATCACTACCATAATCCTTATTGAAAAGTCCTATAATTTGATTAAAACCTTTATCCAACATCCATGAATCCATTGGATTTGTGTGGTGTAGCCTTTAGAAATTAAATTTTCTACACCTAATTATGAATGACCATGTTGTATATTTGTTCACTCTTGATTCTCAAATCAATATCAATTTTTTTATTATTTTTCTAATATTCATAGATCAACCATAACCATATCATCCAAATGAGTTTAAATTAGAAAATGAGAAAATAGTGGTTTAAAATGGTTTAGTCGATAAGAAGAGGAAAACGTAAATGGAAAATTCTCATGTATTAAAGCATTTAAAATATTATTTAATTTATTATTAATTTCATTCAATATCTGAAATCCAACAAAATAAATCCTTCATCCTAAAAATTTATACATTGAATATGGGATAGAAAATAAATATTTTATTTCAAATCATTAATAAATTTCTTAATAAATATTTTAATGAAAAAATATTTTATTTTAATGACCTGATCACAAAATTATGTGGTTCGTTTTTTATCAAGAATCAAATTGAATAATATAGTAATTCACTATTTCATAGAGTGGGAATATTATCTCCATATATCAATGTCACATTAAATATTTTTTTTCTTGTAAATATAAATCGAGAGGCCCTAGGTTCAACCTCGACCTAAATTTTTTCTAATTATATAGTAAAATGAATTAAGATCAATAGATTTTGGGTTTTAAAATAATCTTGTTTAAATACAGAAAAATTGAATTTGGTTTAGTATTCTATTATCAATATATATATATATATTGTGTGAAAATTTTGATCCTTCTTTATGAATTTTTGTTGAATGGGAATAAGTATAATGTTTCAGGATATTGGTGATGAGACAATGTCTATGGAATAAAAGTGATCATATTAAAACAGATAGAATTAGATGATCAGACTTAGGATGTAAACAAATGAGTTATCAAATGTATTAAAAAATTTCAATGAAAAAATAAGTCTTCATAAAAGTACTAGGCGTTTATATTAAGTTATTTAAAGTACCAAGAATCATGGCCATTCTAATGTATTCATGATTATAAATAATTTTGTTTAATGGATGGAATTGACAGAATTTGGGGAATCTAAAATGAGTTCAACAAATAAAGAGCCCTTGTGGGTTCCTTGGTCAGAGAATTTGGGATGAAATATGTCATCAGAAAGAGTTGTCTACATAGAGGCATTAGACTGAGATATAAATAAGGAGAATCAGTCAAAGGCGTTCAAGCTAATTTAATTGGTATTTCCATCAGACAGAGTAATTCATAGGGCACTATATAAATGAAATATTTAAATCTTAAGATAAGTATAAATTTTATGTTTTTTAGATGGAGAATTTTTTTGATGAAGGAGTTCCTATAATGATATTATAGAACATGATTTGAGTTTCTTTACATCGTTTTTATACAGTTATACAATGTGACAACACTAGGTTAGATGTTTACTAACTCAATAATCACAAATTAATGTTTATTATTCAAGTTAATATTAGGAGGATTTTTTATGAATGTTAATTATGATATTTTTGGAATGATGTAATAATTTTTTATAATGGAGGTTTGAAGGTGATCAATAAAATAATGAAACAAGATGAAATTCTAATTTAGAGTGTGAAGTAATATTTTATATTTTGTTCATATCAGGTGTTTATTTAGAGAAATTATAAATATATTATTCTGATAATGGGTTTTGGTAATATATTTCTATTGTCTTAGTTGATTAAGAAGCGGGGTGTTGACCAAAGAGCTTTATAGATCAATTTCTCAATGAATCAAACACAATTATATTGTATAGAGGGTATTAGAAATAGTGATACCAGATAATGTTTATCCAGAAGAGTGATATAAAAAACAGTGTATCAAACAAATAGGTTACCAGATAGAGGGTACCAAGTGGTAAAACCAAAAAATAAATAAGCTCAAATAGAATTTCTTGCTTGATACCATGAATGAAATTGAATAATATGGAGAAGAAAATTTCAGATGTAAAGTGTGATGAATTAAATAATCGCAATAATAATGTGTTGACACATGTTTGTGAAGGTTCATTTAATTAATTCAAAAACAATTGTTATATTATTTGTTCAAGAAGAACATGAAAGATCAAAGGAATATGGTGATAGAAAGTGATGAATATAATATTCATGATATAAACCAAAACAAATGATTTTCTAGTGCATGTGTTGTATTGTGTTATTTCCAAAACATTTCAAGGATAAGATACACCTATTGAGTAGTGATCATTGTAATTTTTTTCCTATGGATGTTATTGTTTATTTTTTCCAATAAATTATGTTCTCTATAACTATATGTGAAGGGTTTTTTAAATAATAAATAATATAATATAAATATCATTGATTCACCCCCAACCCTATTAGTTTTCACACAAAACATCATGGGTAGTTTCATCTGAGACATGATAAAAACAATTTATAAAAAAATGAATGAGGATAAATTATAGTTGAAATTTTATAGATTGAATTATTAAGACCATAAAATGGTATATGATGAATTTTTTGGTTAGTTATTGATAATGGTAAATGACATAGTAAGCATCATAATATTTTTTAGTAATAAATTGAAATATTTTAATATTATTTAAAAGATTCTGAGAATAATTCCAAATAAATTTGATTCTATGGAATCATAATTAAAATAATGATATCCTAAAACTCTCTCAATAAATGATTTTAATTGTATTATCATAATATATGGAGTTATAAAAGAAAAATTAGTCATTAACAAGTAAAATATTGATATATAAATCACTCAAAATTCGAGTAAGAATGGAATATCTAAAAAAGTTCATCATAATGAAGATACTGACTCTTAAAATCAAAATAAGGTGAGTAAAAAGTTGGATAAATTCATGTATATGATTTTTATAGTGGTGAAAAGAGAATTACATTTATATAAAGTAATGCTATATCTTATGTTATTTTACATCAGAGCCATTACGAAATTCATATTGAAAAATTGAAGGGTAATGGAAAAAGATGTAATGTTAAGAATATATCTAAATAATAAGAAATAAAAGTTAATTTCCTTTTAAAAAGTAATAGATAAGTAATTCTCCACATAAAAAATGAGAAAAAAATTCCCTAATGTGACAAAGATAATGAAAGTGATGTAAAACATGAAAATTCTTATAATGATGTTGAGAAGTAGTATTTACATAGTTAAAAAATGAATGTTTTTACCAGTAAAAAAGTAGAAAACATGAAAAAAAACTAGAGGAAATATAGAATTATTTTATAAATATAATAGTATAAAAAATGACTTAAATATTGTTAAACATGATAATGGAAACATGATGTTTAGGAAAGATGTTTTATAGAAAACTATTAAGAATCATACCTTGATGAAAAATATTGTTTGTTAAAATAGATCGAAAATATGAAGATGTTACTTGATGAAGATATTATAATCAAACTCATAGTTGATGAAAATATAAAGGTGAAGGAGAATGAATTTTACCCTATGTAATGGAAGATGGTTCAAGTTGAATAAGGAATATAAAACATCCAATCATGATTTAAAAATTTATAAAAGTTACATTAAGGGTAAATGCAATAACCATAAAAAATAATCATCTTATAGTAACAAATATGTTGAAATTTTTGAGAATAATAATTATGTCAGGAGTACCATGTAAGTAGATAAAACAAGTGAAGTAAATATTTCCCAAATTATAGTGGGATCAATGTTTTATGAAAAAATATCAGTATCTGGAGACTTTATTAAGTCTCAAAAGATGTCTAAGATGAAGAAGATTATGTTATATGTATACAAAAAATATGGTTTAAAATAAGGAGATATGATTGATGTTATGATGGATATTGTAAAACAAATAATCACTTTTGGACAACATTCTAATTATATAAGAAAATACAATTTCTATAGATATTTATAGAACTTTGCAGCATTTGGTCAAACAGAAAAACTATTGTGGTTGGATAATAAAAACTACATTGAATCTAAAATTCATTAGATACATTGATCTATGTGTATTAAACCTAGTCAGTGAATAAAACATGAAAAATACAATTTGAAAATTGATAACTGATTTCAACCATAAGAATATATTTTTTAAAAGATGTGGTAATCCCAAACATCTTTCTAAAGGATTTATTGTAGTGATACTAGGCAAATAATATTTTTAATAAAATAAAAAAAATCCTCATTTACTAGAGGAAAATTGAAAATATAATTCTTAATTTATTTGTACTACTCGTAAAACCACAAAATAAAAATTAACCAGTACATTAGATAGTGAATTATCAACACATATTAAAAGATATATGAATTTTGTAAGAAATATGAAATATTACAATGATGGAGCAATGGATTTTCAAAAAAAAAGTCACTTAGTATAAAAGGAATTATTCTTACTATCATAGGTAATGAAAAATTGAAATCCATAAGTTCTGAAAATATAGGTGTATTTGAACACAATTTGGGGAGTGTATTATAACATTGTGATGGATGAAAGAAAGTTGTTTCTAAAAGGGGTGGTGAAGTGCACTGTGTTGCATTTGTTGTCAATGAGACATGTTGTTGTCTTAGAATGAATGGAAGTCAGGGAATGTCAAGATGTGAATGACAAAGGTTGTGATGGTGTTGGTGAGGAATGGAGAATGGCCATGGTACTAAGAGGCATGTCACTTAGGAGATTCACTAAGTGACATAGGAGATGTGGTTGAAACATTCTCTAGTAATATCTGACGATTGTTGAGCTGCTCTTAAAGTTCCAAGAACTTGTATCAACTTGATACAATGTCACAACATTGTTTGAAGACCATGCATTGTATTGACAATGCATGAGGAGCTGAAGAAGATCCATTCACTACTTCTAAGTGGATGAAGTGGTTTAATGAAGTCCATGCACTATCACTTAGTGCATGTGAATTGAAGAAGTTCCAATTGATCTCTGATTAGATCAATGAAGATTATTGAAGAAATCTTTGATTCAGGAGCTTCGGTTGATGAAGAACCTTCGGAATTCCCTCCTAAGTTGTGAAATGTTGAAAAGTTATTAAGAACATGAGGAGGAGATGGGTAATTCCTAAGAAGAAGAAGAATTATGAAGAAGATGGCTTGGAATGTGGCATTTGGCTTGAACTTATGGAAGAACTTTGTATTTGACAAAGTATTATTCTTTGCCTTATCCAAAAAATTGGCCAGCCAAGGCACCTTGGGGGTTCAACCCCAAGGCATGGGCACTAAGGCACCACGCCCATAGGGGAACCCGTGGGGCGAGCCAGGGCGGCAGAGAGCACCCGCAGGACACCGCATGGGCGCCTGGGGCACGCCCGGAGGAGCGCAGAGGGGCCGTGTGTAAGCCCCCGAGGGCACGCGGTGGTGAAACCCGCGCACCCGGAGAGCATAGTGGGCGCTAGGAGCGCGCCCGCAGGAGCAGTGAGTGGGCGCAGAGCGCGCCCGCAGAGAGAACCCGATGTGGGGCGGCACCGGGAGGGGAGAAGTGCAACTGATGGGAAGCCGGCAGCACCAGGGTGATAAAGCGCGAGAATTCCGCGGCCCGTTTCGATGTGGGACGCGGAAAAATTTCCGGGAGCGAATCTGAGCCGCTCGATTGATCGCGCGCTTGATCTGCGCCGTACGATCCATCCGCAGCGCCGCGATCTAATCCAGGCCGTTGAAGATCTGATCCGACGGCCGAGAGCTCGTCTCCTTCCTTGAGCTCGAGCCGAGGACACCCCGTGCCACCCGCGAGCAGCCGCTGAACCAGAGCCCTCCGAGCACCAGTTTTCGAGTTCCCGGCTACCTCTGAAGGATCTAAGACCTCCATTGAGCTCATCTCTCCACACCGAACACGGCCATGCATAAAAAATGGTGTGCATGCAATGTATGGAGAATTTCGAATGAGGCCGAGGCAAACGGAGTTGCCGAGGCGTCGGGGTATTCGTGTTTTGCATGGGATGGCCAAAACCGAGGCCGTGCATGCGTTCGAAGTCGCATGCACGTAGAGGAGAAAAAACATAAATGGATCCCGCGTGAAACAGAGAATAAAAACGGGATTTGCGGATCGTTTAAAGATTTAAAAGATCCGAAATCTTCGGGATTGAAGTTATCCCACGCGGAAGATTTGAGGCGTTTCTCTGCCTATATAAAGAGAGGCCGAGACCTCTGAGCCGCTTTCTGATCCTTTCCTGAACATCAGAAGACCCGTGAGTGCCTCTGCCTCGCGAAGTTGAAGCCCCGCGCAAGTAAACTTGCGTGTCTGAGTTCCTTGCGCGCAACATCTTTGCGCGACAAGAAGAAGGAGGAGGAGGAGTCCCCTGTGCGCTATCCTTTGCGCGACAGGAAGGAGTTTGGGCAGCACAAAGTTGTGTGCCCCCTCTGTGCACCGTGCCCCCTGCGCAGTAGCACTTGCGCGCCCGCGGTGCCTTGCACCCGAGGCTTGCGTGCCCTAGAGGCCTTGTGCACTTGCATGCTGCCTTGTGCACCAAGTGTGCCTTGTGCTTTGTTGAAGAAGAGGAGGCCGCGGCTCATCAAGCACTTGCGCGCCTACTTTGATGGTGGAAGACCCGAGCCTTTGTGCTTGTGTGCCAAGTGAGGAGAAGGCCCTACGGGCAGTAGCTTGTGCAAAAGAGTTGAGGCCAAGTATACCACACTTTGTGTGTGTGATAGGTGAAGAAGGAAGGCCGAGGCCTTTGTGCCTTTGTGTGCAAAAAGAACTAGTGAAAGGCCGTAGCCTTGTGTGGGTGAAGTGAAGACCACACCTCATTTGAGTGTGTGTGTGTGCAAATTGAAGAGGAACACCCTACGGCCATTTAAGGGTGTGCAACAAGAAGTGTGAAGGCCAAGCTCAAGTGTGTGCCAAAGTGAAGAAGTTTTGTGTGCAAAGAGACAAGAAGGCTGAACCTAATGTGTGTGCACTAAGTGAAGTGAACACACTTAGAAGAAGGAAGGAAGTGGAAGTCTCTCACACCAAAGTACAACACACTTTTAAGTGTGTAAACAAATTGCATAAAGTGTGTGAAGTTTGAGAAGTTGGTGTGTGCTGAAAATAATTACACCCTCTAAGGGTTTATTGCACCAAGAGAAGGGGAAAGGAGGAGTGCATGCATGCATGCATGCACGCGCACACTGAACAAGCTTAAATCAGTGGTGTGCGTTTGAGACTGGACCAGACTGAAGTTAAAGATATTAGTTGTCTGAGCATTCAGTAGTTGGAGAGAGAAGCTAGGTCATCCTTAGAAGAAGGAGATAAATCCTGAGCAAGACGAGAAGACCTGATCATCACAAGTGATCAGAGGTACAGAGCAAGGCCAGCAGTCTTTATCCCAGACTGCTGAGGATACTTGAAGAGCTGAACAAGAAGAAGAGCTACTCGTGTGACTCGAGCAGCCAGGCGAAGACCCTGTGGGACTGAGGGAGAAGAAGTCTTCAGTGGGATTCTGGAGCAGGCCAGTGGGACTCTGGTAACACTGTGTGAAGCAGTATAAAGACCCTCCTGTGGGACTCAGGAGAGATACGGTGGGAAGCTGTATCGACCATTGTAATACTAACAGATTATAATGGGAGAATCCATGCTGGGAGAGCATGGCAAGGATGTAGGCCTTTGGTGCCGAACCTTGTAAATCCTTGTGTCCAGTGCCTTTACATTTACTGCAGCATTCGTGGAAAGGTGAGAGATACAAGAAGAGTGGATCGAGGCTTTAACCGGCCATAGAGGTTTAATTGATTAAGAATCAATTAGTAAAAAGTTTTAAAGGGATCACGGATTCACCCCCTCCCCCTCTCAGTGATTCACACTGATCTGGGCACTTCAAGTGGTATCAGAGGGAGGTTCCCTCTAAAAGATCCAATGGAGTCTTTATGAAGTGCAGATTTGAGGAAATGAGTGACCAGCCTCAAATGGAGATATCTGCCAAGACTCAGAAAAATAGAATGAAGAAACAGGCCAAGAAGATGAAGAAAGCCTGTCCTAGCTGTGATGAAGTTGAAACAATGAATGATCTTCAGAGTGCACTCAAATATCTTCAGAAGACAGTTCCCATGGAAGTGGAAAAGTGTATAGCTACAGGCATCCATGATCTTCATGAAGAAAAATCACAGTTAGAAGAAGAAGCCAATGCAATGGAAGATCAATTGGCTAAAAGGGTTGGCATAACCAACACTCTCAGAAAGCTGGTGAAGGCTAAAGATGAAACAGTATTGCTTTGCAATGAAAGATATGAAGACACTACTGAAGAATTGCAAAGAAGCTTGTCTGAGAAAGAATTCTTTGAGTTAATAGTCAAAGAGGTTTTTCATGCACTAGAAAAGAGGCACAAAGTGTCAATGAATGTCAGAGATGCTCAACTCGAAGACAAAGTCAAATTGGTAAAGGAGCTTGACAATTCATTGCAAGAAATGAAGAAGGTGCATGAAGACCAGATGAAACAGCTGGAAGAAAATTGGGAAGGAAGGCTAAGAACTGTTGAGGATGAGAAGAACTCCCTTAACATGAAATGCCTAGAACTAGAGGTGATATTGAAAAATCAGCAATCACCCAAAGCCAAAACCTCCCAGCCAGCTGATAGAAGAAATGTTGCTACACAAGTGTGCATTGAGCAGGATGATTCTAAGAGAAAGACATCCTCTAATGATAGTGCAACATCTTCTAAAAGGAAGGTACCATCCATACCATCTTGTACTGATGCTTCTAATTGTGTTTCCACAAAAAGTGCAGGATGGAAGAATAATTCCAAACAAATATGGATGAAGACAGTAAAGAAGCAGAGCTCTCCTGAAACAACACAGCAAGTCAAGAAAAGTACCCAACAATCAGAAGGACTGAAGAGGTCAAGATTTGTGGGTCAGTGTTGGTGTTGTAACAAGTATGGGCATTGTGCAAAGGATTGTTGGTACAATCCACTGAATGCCAAAGCACAGAGGAAGCCCATGCCTAGGGGGAGCAAGCCAGAAGGAAAGAAGCAACATCCACAGGTCCAGAGACATCTGTTTACTGCTAACAGATTTGGATTACTTGACAACATCTGGGATGATTGCAAAAGTGGTCAAAGAGATACATGTCAATCTCCAACTGTATCCAGAGCTAAAGAGAAGAGAAGATCACTGAACCTGGCTAAAATGGAATCCTTGGGAAGCAAGAAGAAAGTTGAAAATGCTCCCAAGAAGATTTTGAAGAATGAAGAGAAGTCCTTGGAATTGAAATCCAAGAAGGGTGATGCATCCAGAAGGACCACCAAGAAAACATGCTTCTACTGTGGAAAGAAAGGACACATCATGGACCTTTGTAAAGAAGCCATGAAACTAAATAGAAGCAGACTGAACTCCAAAAGACAATCAATCCAGAAGAAGAAGGGATTGACTGAAAACAAGTTGCCTAAGAAAGGTAGCTTGATAGCATCAAAGGAACCATGTGGAACTTCCAAAACTGAGGCCACTCTTCCAAATGATTTATTAGTCATATGGCCGAATCAGTTGCAACTTGCCAGAGAATTACAAAGAGCTGAAGATGAAGCTCTGGCAATTGCTAAAGCAAAAGGGAAGAAGAAGGTTTCACATGAAGATGTTTTGAGAACCACACCAGCACAATCATCAATGAAGATCAAATGTGCAAGTGTGAAGACTGGTGAAAATGGGACATCTCGGTTGAGAGAATCTTCTCAACCCTGTTGTTCACATTGATGAACCAAGGAGGTTCCATCTTATTCCCTTATACTATTGGTATTTACATGTGCTAACATTGCAGGGAATTGAAGATGATGATCATTCTCAGCTGGAGGATGGTTTGGACAGAATGGAGTGCACCCCTTGAGGGGGAGCCAATCTGAAGAAGATGATGTTCAGAAATTAATATCATCTTGAGAAAGTAGATGAAAGGGGGAGCTTTATCTTTGCACCTGAACATTCTAATGTGTTTTGTGAAGTATGTGCAGGATTTAGCAATTCATTGTTATATCCGAAAAATTTCAAACCCCTGAAGCATGATCTCACATGTATAATGAAATGTGGACAGCATTGAAAAATCTTGGTTACATCACTCTTGTTTTCTACATCGGGTTAGCCCATGTAGACTTAGAGTTGATTTAATAAAGGTTCTTTGCTAAAGAGAACATGTGGCATCATCCCTCTCTTAGTGATTTTCAAGAAGATGCTATTCAAAGGGAGGAAGATATTTTTGAAAGTGAACCACACCACACCTTTGCATTTGATTGCCAATAAGGGGGAGAAAATATTGGCACACATATTGACCCATTCATATGTGATGAAGGAGTGTATTGACAACAAATACAAAGGGGGAGATTGAAGTGCACTGTGTTGCATTTGTTGTCAATGAGACATGTTGTTGTCTTAGAATGAATGGAAGTTAGAGAATGTCAAGATGTGAATGACAAAGGTTGTGATGGTGTTGGTGAGGAATGGAGAATGGCCATGGTACTAAGAGGCATGTCACTTAGGAGATTCACTAAGTGACATAGGAGATGTGTTTGAAACATTCTCTAGTAATATCTGACGATTGTTGAGCTGCTCTTAAAGTTCCAAGAACTTGTATCAACTTGATACAATGTCACAACATTGTTTGAAGACCATGCATTGTATTGACAATGCATGAGGAGCTGAAGAAGATCCATTCACTACTTCTAAGTGGATGAAGTGGTTTAATGAAGTCCATGCACTATCACTTAGTGCATGTGAATTGAAGAAGTTCCAATTGATCTCTGATTAGATCAATGAATATTATTGAAGAAATCATTGATTCAGGAGCTTCGGTTGATGAAGAACCTTCGGAATTCCCTCCTAAGTTGTGAAATGTTGAAAAGTTATTAAGAACATGAGGAGGAGATGGGTAATTCCTAAGAAGAAGAAGAATTATGAAGAAGATGGCTTGGAATTTGGCATTTGGCTTGAACTTATGGAAGAACTTTGTATTTGACAAAGTATTATTCTTTGCCTTAGCCAAAAAATTGGCCAGCCAAGGCACCTTGGGGGTTCAACCCCAAGGCATGGGCACTAAGGCACCACGCCCATAGGGGAACCCGTGGGGCGAGCCAGGGCGGCAGAGCGCACCCGCAGGACACCGCATGGGCGCCTGGGGCACGCCCGGAGGAGCGCAGAGGGGCCGTGTGTAAGCCCCCGAGGGCACGCGGTGGTGAAACCCGCGCACCCGGAGAGCATAGTGGGCGCTAGGAGCGCGCCCGCAGGAGCAGTGAGTGGGCGCAGAGCGCGCCCGCAGAGAGAACCCGGTGCGGGGCGGCACCGGGAGGGGAGAAGTGCAACTGATGGGAAGCCGGCAGCGCCAGGGTGATAAAGCGCGAGAATTCCGCGGCCCGTTTCGATGTGGGACGCGGAAAAATTCCCGGGAGCGAATCTGAGCCGCTCGATTGATCGCGCGCTTGATCTGCGCCGCACGATCCATCCGCGGCGCCACGATCTAATCCAGGCCGTTGAAGATCTGATCCGACGGCCGAGAGCTCGTCTCCTTCCTCAAGCTCGAGCCGAGGACACCCCGTGCCACCCGCGAGCAGCCGCTGAACCAGAGCCCTCCGAGCACCAGTTTTCGAGTTCCCGGCTACCTCTGAAGGATCTAAGACCTCCATTGAGCTCGTCTCTCCACACCGAACACGGCCATACATAAAAAATGGTGTGCATGCAATGTATGGAGAATTTCGAATGAGGCCGAGGCAAACAGAGTTGCCGAGGCGTCGAGGTATTCGTGTTTTGCATGGGATGGCCAAAACCGAGGCCGTGCATGCGTTCGAAGTCGCATGCACCTAGAGGAGAAAAAACATAAATGGATCCCGCGTGAAACAGAGAATAAAAACGGGATTTTCGGATCGTTTAAAGATTTAAAAGATCCGAAATCTTCGGGATTGAAGTTATCCCACGCGGAAGATTTGAGGCGTTTCTCTGCCTATATGAAGAGAGGCCGAGACCTATGAGCCGCTTGCTGATCCTTTCCTGAACATCAGAAGACCCGTGAGTGCCTCTGCCTCGCGAAGTTGAAGCCCCGCGCAAGTAAACTTGCGTGGCTGAGTTCCTTGCGCGCAACATCTTTGCGCGACAAGAAGAAGAAGGAGGAGGAGTCCCCTGTGCGCTATCCTTTGCGCGACAGGAAGGAGTTTGGGCAGCACAAAGTTGTGCGCCCCCTCTGTGCACCGTGCCCCCTGCGCGGTAGCACTTGCGCGCCCGCGGTGCCTTGCACCCGAGGCTTGCGCGCCCTAGAGGCCTTGTGCACTTGAATGCTGCCTTGTGCACCAAGTGTGCCTTGTGCTTTGTTGAAGAAGAGGAGGTCGCGGCTCATCAAGCACTTGCGCGCCTACTTTGATGGTGGAAGACCCGAGCCTTTGTGCTTGTGTGCCAAGTGAGGAGAAGGCCCTACGTGCAGTAGCTTGTGCAAAAGAGTTGAGGCCAAGTATACCACACTTTGTGTGTGTGATAGGTGAAGAAGGAAGGCCGAGGCCTTTGTGCCTTTGTGTGCAAAAAGAACTAGTGAATGGCCGTAGCCTTGTGTGGGTGAAGTGAAGACCACACCTCATTTGAGTGTGTGTGTGTGTGCAAATTGAAGAGGAACACCCTACGGCCATTTAAGGGTGTGCAACAAGAAGTGTGAAGGCCAAGCTCAAGTGTGTGCCAAAGTGAAGAAGTTTTGTGTGCAAAGAGACAAGAAGGCCGAACCTAATGTGTGTGCACTAAGTGAAGTGAACACACATAGAAGAAGGAAGGAAGTGGAAGTCTCTCACACCAAAGTACAACACACTTTTAAGTGTGTAAACAAATTGCATAAAGTGTGTGAAGTTTGAGAAGTTGGTGTGTGCTGAAAAGAATTACACCCTCTAAGGGTTTATTGCACCAAGAGAAGGGGAAAGGAGGAGTGCATGCATGCATGCATGCACGCGCACACTGAACAAGCTTAAATCAGTGGTGTGCGTTTGAGACTGGACCAGACTGAAGTTAAAGATATCAGTTGTCTGAGCATTCAGTAGTTGGAGAGAGAAGCCAGGTCATCCTTAGAAGAAGGAGATAAATCCTGAGCAAGACGAGAAGACCTGATCATCACAAGTGATCAGAGGTACAGAGCAAGGCCAACAGTCTTTATCCCAGACTGCTGAGGATACTTGAAGAGCTGAACAAGAAGAAGAGCTACTCGTGTGACTCGAGCAGCCAGGAGAAGACCCTGTGGGACTCAGGGAGAAGAAGTCTTCAGTGGGATTCTAGAGCAGGCCAGTGGGACTCTGGTAACACTGTGTGAAGCAGTATAAAGACCCTCCTGTGGGACTCAGGAGAGATACGGTGGGAAGCTGTATCGACCATTGTAATACTAACAGATTATAATGGGAGAATCCATGCTGGGAGAGCATGGCAAGGATGTAGGCCTTTGGTGCCGAACCTTGTAAATCCTTGTGTCCAGTGCCTTTACATTTACTGCAGCATTCGTGGAAAGGTGAGAGATACAAGAAGAGTGGATCGAGGCTTTAACCGGCCATAGAGGTTTAATTGATTAAGAATCAATTAGTAAAAAGTTTTAAAGGGATCACTGATTCACCCCCTCCCCCTCTCAGTGATTCACACTGATCTGGGCACTTCAGGTGGCTTTTTTAAAAAAAATGATTGTATATAGAAAATTTGTAACAATAAGAAAATAATCCAAGTGAAATATCTTTGACTTCAATGCTAAAATGAGATCATGATAACTAGGAAGGATGGAAGAAAATCAGTTTTCATATAAATGTCTTTGTCATATATCATAGAATTATATGAACAAGACAACAAAGAGGGGGAGTATTTTTGATGTTCTTAACATGAAAAAAGAAGATATTAGTGTTTTTTTGAAATTCCAAATGGTTTATATTTCAAAAAAATTAAATAAGAGGTTTTAAATATGCACATCACATCCCTTAGATATCATTTATTCAAACATATGTTGGATAATGAGAAAGAAAACGAAAAATGGAAATAAAAAGTTTATATTGATTATTGATGACTTGAATTGTATAACATGTATTATATTTTGAAATAGAAATAAGGGGATCTCTGAATGTTTATAATTTTCTAGATAATTGATGAAAAATAATGTGAATATTTTATTTAGAATATTAGAAGTGATTATTATTTTGAGTATACAAAGGGTAAGTTTAATGACATTCTAAAATAGAATTCCTTTGATCATGAAATTAGTGAACCTTAAACTCTACATAAAAATTGATTTTCTAATTAAATGAATAAAATATTAAAGGATATGGATTAAACTATTGTGATTGAGCTTTATACCTCTCATTTTATATAGATACAATTTATTAGGGGGGTATTAGTTCACATTCACAATCAATGTTTCTACTGGACCAACTCTGAAATATATACATATGCAATGAAATATGTTTTATTAAAATAAAAAACAATAAAAATTTATGTATTTTTTTTGTTTTCTGTTAAAACAAATTTAGACCCTAACTCACTTGATTTGATTTTATTATGATAGGCACTAACCAATTTATGGTAAAGATAAAAAATGTGAGTAAAAATGATGTTAATAAAATTAAAAAATAATTGTACCATTTTTTAATAATTCAATAATTATGGATACAAATATATTAAGATATCTTTTATTATGTAAATTTATTTTATAACATTTATATTTTATAAGGTTTATATATAAAGTATTAAAATGAATTTTTGAAGAATATTTAAGATTATAAAAATGATTTCTGAAAAATAAAATAAAAATCTAAAATATTTTATGATATTATTTTAAAGTAAAATTTATAATAATTTGGAAGTGTATTCGAAAATTCTAATTTTTTTTATTTATCATGTAAATATAATCTTTAGATTTATTTTTGGTATTTTTTGGAGAAGATTTATTTTTATATTAATATTGTAAAATAATATTTTTACAAATAAAATATTTTTTGTCACATTATTAATAGATAAGTGTTAATTTAAATTCATTAAAACATTTTATAAGAACAATTATATATTTTTTATTAAAGTATATAAATTTTTAAAAAAAATTAATTTATAATCCCAAATTTGAAATTCTATAATTTAAGAAATATTTTTCAAAACAAATATTATATAATACCTTATACATTTAATGATTCTAAAATTAATTTTATCACTATAAATAATTAAATAAAAATGGATTTAAAATTTGGAATCATTAGTTCATAATAATATAATAAAGACCACTTTATTTTTGTTTATAGAGGTTAAATTTCCGATGAAAAAACTTGTTACTGTGGTGGAAATCTAAATGTTAAAAAACTAACGTAAGGGGAAAAAATACAATAATGTAAAAAACGTTTTAATTGAGTTGTCACGGTGTTTATTAAATCTATAACTTTTCCACTCTATTATTTCTCAATTTTGATTCTCTTTTCCTTGAGCATGAATTTTCATTATTAAAATTTTGTTAGTATTTACAAAAAAACCTAGCCTTTTCACTTATAAATGGGGCACTCCACTTCCCACATCCCTTCACATAAAAAAACAATAGGTTAATCTGAAAATAATCCCCAAAATATTTTAAAAAAAACTCATATAATCTTTAAAGAATGTTATTTTATTCTCATAATTACATCCCTCAAATGTTAACTTCCCTTCAAAAAAAGATAACTAGAGCTGTGAGGTAGAGAATTCTAACCACTTCTTCAATTTTTTATTTTTTTATATGAATTAATTATATTTAGAATTTATCTTTACAACATTAAATTTTTTAAAAAAATTCATTATTTTACATCTATTCTATTATAATGATGTCAAAACCTTTTTCCTCCTTTCACTTTTTCATTAAGAAAAATGAAAATGTGAATTGTGTTTGTGCAGATTACCACCCCCTCAAATAAAAACATTTCATTTTTTATAAACACCACAATGGATGTTTTTAGTTTATATTTAATTATTATAAATGATATATATATATATGTGTGTGTGTGTGTCTGTTTGTGTGTAATATTCATATATTTTATATTGTTTGTTATTTATAAAAAATCATTAATGATCATGATAAGGTAATCCATCAATACCGGTAAGTAACCCAAAACTAGTTCATAAATATTTTTACCATAATTAAATATGACATAAAGCCACATATAATATAATTAAAACTTTATATGTATTTATATACCATTAACTATATTAAAATTAATGGGGTTTAAATGACTAAATCAGTTTGTAAATTAGAGAATATATCCAATTTTTTATACCTTGATCAAAACTATCAATAATATTAACCCATGATGTTTAAATGTGATGATAACAATATAATACATTATGGGACTTATTTTTAATTGATAATATATATTTAATTATATAAGAAAAATTTTCTGAAATAATTAACTAAGTAGATTATTTTTATGATATAAGAGTTTAATGAACTTCTATGGAAACCAAGGGTAATGGAGAGGGACTTGGTAACCCCAATACATTTCTTTGGGTTGTATAATTTCTTAATTATTCAAAGAAATTAATTTTTGATTGATTTTATATCTTTATTTATAGGGAAAACAGTTTCATAAAAAATACAGTTTCATTAAAGTTTTATTTTTATTTTTATTAATAATAAAGAAGGCATTTTGAAAAGAGGCACATAAGTAAGACTTTTATACTAATCGATACAAAATGTTTTAAAAACAATCACTTCATTATTTTGTTTTCATTAGTATAAAATGAAATATATCCAATAAAGTGATGTTTCATGTCCCACACTACATTTTATTTTATTATGTGATTAATTTGGAAGATCATGTTTTCAGTATCAAACAATTTATTTTTTGACATTATTTTGTAAAACTGGGATTCCTTATAAAACCCATTTTTATTTTCACGAGTTCATTATATAAATTGAACGATTTAAATTTATATGTTTTATGAATCACATTATTAAATCCTTGTGTTTTCTTTGAAAATTGTTTTTTTTTATTTTTTTATTTTATGAAACCAATTTTATATCCATGGGTTATTTATGATTTGAAAAATGAATGACTATTTTAGAACATTTTGGTATGGATGAATGATGTTAGTTTTTATATATCACACTCTAATGCATTGGTAAAGTGTTTATATCTCATGAGATATGCATTCCTAAGTAGATTTTAGTTTCCTTAAATCATGTGAATTGATGGTGTTTCTTTAGAAATTAATTTTCCATATACTAATGTGAAACTCCCCTAAACTATTGTTTAACTGAATACTATTCTTGATAGATTTCATGACACACAACACTAATCATTAGAAAATATGTTATATAATATTAAAATATTATTATAAAAATATGAAAATTACAACCAAGATGTTAAATTAGAAGTATGAATATAAATAACAAGATTATGTTATGGAATTAAAATTATTTTTAAAACAATTATTTCGTTATTACCATATGGTGAATTTTTTAGATTACCTATCAAAATATTTTTTTACTAAATATTGATATACATATTTTGGTAAAAACAATTGTTTATTATCAGTAATACAATTAATTTTAATATACCATTATGTTTGGGATTTCATTAAAATGTTAAATTAAAATAATTTTATTAAAAACAAAAAAAATAATTTCAAATGAATCAATATTGTCTATAATTTTGGTATATGATTATTTTTATTCTTAAAAACACATTTTATAAAAACATTTTTTTCATTTCGTTTTATGTATCTATATTAAAATTTATTTTATCAATTTATGGAAACCAATTCTTGAAGAATGAATTCTATATTTTTAATAATGAGGTTTAAATTCTTTAAAAAGTTCCCTTTTATCTTTTATAATTTTCAATAGGAATCACAAAAAATATTTTTCACCACAGTAAAGGGTAATGAAGGAAATTACGGTTTAAATTATTCTGACATGGATTTAAAAATAAATATAACACCTTAATTAACTAAATATTAGGATATTAATTTATCCATATCACTAAAAACTTCTAATATGTGGAATTTTGGTGACAATTTTTTTTCATAATGAAATTTATATTGTTTTAAGGAAAAAAATTCCAAAGTATCAAACTCTTTAGTTTAATATATCAAATATATTTCATTATGATAAAAAAAGTTATGATTAATTATAAATTAGTATTAATAATATTAATACATTATTTTTATGGTAATAATTTATTTTTAATTTTTCATTTTGATATGATTACCTTAAACACTTACACGGTTCTGATATAGTGCCTGTTTATGTAGTAGAAAAATAAAGGTAAAAATAACAATAAAAAATATGATTTGGAGTAATTATGGAATCCCATGAATTTAATGTGTAATTATAAATTATAAATAATTATTAATATATTTATATTCAAATTATATTTAAATATTGAGTCTTTTTGTGTCAAATTAAATAAATAGTTCCAAAAACGGCTAGTAATATTTTATGACTAATAACATTACATTAAATTATTTTAAAAACAAAATAATATTTAATTAGGACATATGGGTTGGGTTATATTGTAAAATTTAATCAATAGAACATTTTGGAGATAATTTTCACCTTTGAAATAAATTTATGACCTTAAAATCTATTTTTTCCACCACAGTTAAAATTATAAAGGGTTATTGAGGAGGATAAAACAAAATTTAAAGTTTAAAATATAACTTACACGTACGTAAATGTTATTTTTAATGGATTTAGATCATAAATTTTCGACAACTAATATTATGATCATTTGGGGACACTTGGTAAGATTATTATATATATTATATTTAAATATCTTATGAAAATCAAATTGTGTCCTTTTCCTCACTTATAAAAAGGAAACACATATTTTAATTTATTCCAAAATTTTTCGCACCCTATATCATAAAATACCTTCTCCAATAAATTATTATATTTTTTTCACTTCATATTTCTTTTGGGGTTCTCCTAATACCATTTTAATAATCCTTATGGCATAAGCCAAGGGAGGTCACCAAAAAATAGGTAATCCTCTTACCTGACTCATTAAATGTTTATTTGTTCATCTACATCCTCTAAATCAATTGTATATATAGAAAATAGTTAATCATGTATAATAAATATACTTATATGTTATTATCATTATGTTAAAAACCATTTACACCACCACTCTTTAAAATTGTAAATGAATTAATCACTCGTGCATATGGGGGGACTACCGCCTTCTTGAAGTGATATAATAACATCGCTTGCTATTATGTGCAGACTACTGCCTCTATTAGCATAGGTGAATCATTTATAATATCCAAAATTTATTTAATATTCTAAAATTGCATTTAATGTGTCTAAATTATAATTATATCATAATGAAAATCTATAATATGATTGAACCATGACCCATTTGACAATGGTCGACCTACCAATGTTATTCTATCATTATGAACTAAACACACTCAAAATATCCTACTTGAAACTATAAGATTTAATAATGATAAAATAAGATATAATAAATTAAATAAAAGGGATTATTGTTTGGTAATATACCTAAATAATATTATGAATGAAGTAAAAAATTTGATATTATTATTTATTCTGGAGGTAATGGACATACACAGAAATTCATACTTGAGGTAAGAGGTTTACTAACTCAATTTATTTTCATTATGATATATTACTTCTTCACTGTCTATGTTATCACATTATTATTTTTATAATGACATATTATTATTATAAGTTTAATTTCCTATTTTTTATGTGAAATTTTATTTTTATACATAATCACATAATAAATTAATTATTAAATCAATGTAAAAATAATTGCATTGGTTTTATATCTTATTTTATTTCTATGAGACATGACATATTAGAAAATTCTTTATTTTTAGTGGTGTTAATACATATCATTTGATAATTTATATCATGAATATAATTATATTAAGTGCATTTAATGTTTTTTTGAAGATATTTTTTTTCATGGTTGTAATGATTCACAAGATACCAATGTGGTAAGAGTTTATTTTACATTAAAATTTTAATTATGGATTGTTTTAAATCCATTAAAGGAATTTTTTATTTCTTTATCATTAAAAATCCATCTATTTTTTATTTTATAATTATATATTTGTTTGTTTTTTCCTTTAATTTGACACTATTTAGTACATATTATGATCGAGAAAATGTTTTTGATAAAATTAGACAATATTTCCACTTTGGTCGATGAAAATTTTATTCTCTGTCCATTTTTTCAAAAATGATTCAATAATGTTATCTTTTTTATATTTAAATTATTTCTTATGTTCATTTTCAACAATATTTTATTTTATTTTAAAGGATACAATAATGAATCCTTTTAACATTTCCCATATGAGACATATTTACATTATTTACAACATAAAAAAAGAATGTTTTCTAACAGATACGTCTTGATCCCAACTTCCCATTATCATGAATATTAATTGATTTGAAGATTACTTTATAATCTTCCATTGTTTCATGTACAATTTACCCTAATATAAGAGAAATCATTAATTTTTTATATTTTTATTTCGAAATTAAAAGGGTATTTCTCCAAGAAATGTTTCGGTGACATATTAATTTTTTTCACATATATATACATAATTTTATAAATCATATGCTTTAACGGGGATATATTCTAATAGTACCATCCAAAAAAATTCCTTGGATGGATTATGGTCATTTTCATTGGGGAATATATTACTATACCATATGATAGTTCTTCCAATATATATAAATACTAATTATTATGGAATGATGCAAAGGATATATTAATTATTCTTGTTATTAATGAATTAGACATATTAAGGGATATATGAGTTTTAATTATAGATATCATCTTGTTTCATAGATTGGTATGAGGACACAAAACCGGTTGGGAATTTGGTATATACATTACCCATTTATATATGTATTCTTGTAATGAGACTTTAATGGTTTGTTTAAGATGTCTGTAACTATGAATTCCAACATTATGAAATTATTTATTGGTGTCTATGTTATTATTGAAATAGTTATGATATCCCTGGTTATATATCATGAATATTTTATTATTTATATGGAATTATTTGATAATAATTTATTCTTACCATATTATTCATAACTTATTTATTCTATGATAATTTCTCTATATTAATTCCCTTATCAAACATTTGATCTCAATCTTTTATTTTGTTTCTTTTCACTGTGGTACAAGATGTGTGCTATGGGTAATATGGAAGGATAATATAGATAAAATAAAAATATTCCCAAATAAATTACTATTTTGTGTGTTACATATGAAAATATAACATGGGATTAAATATTGTATATATTTTTCAAAGTCAAATGTTCTATTTTATACTTCTAGATTTAATCCCATAAACTATGTTCCAATTTAGTAAAATAACCATTGTCTCTAGGTTACTAGATTTGGGGTGTTATAATAGGTATCAAAAAAAATTAGTAAGAACCATGGGAACAAAATTTTGGTAATGATAGATCATATAATATAACACTATGACAATTTCTACGTATATGTTACTATTATGAATCCTGGGTATAGTAGATATTTTTTCCCTAGAAAATAAATCCACATGTGGATACCTCTAAGAGAATGCATCTATGGAACAGATGTACCAAGATGTAAAAACTTGGAAAATGGTGTGATGTGTATTAAATATATTATCACTGGGGAATGATTAGTGATCTAATAGATAAACACATTTTTATACAATCTTGAGGGATATGCATGGGTTAATTCATATTTTTATTATGAAACTTATATTGATTTCAAGGATAGAACCTATGTATTTACATAGTGATATGTGAAAAAACTAATATATTATGTATTAATAAGTCTAAGGTTGGTAATAATTTTAATTGAATAGATATACATTTTATAGTTTTATGTGATGATACTTTAACATGATGAACAATATTTTCAGATACATTTATAGAATTCAATACTCTGTTTTTGTATGTGTTTTAATTTAAAACAAATTTATGGAAGAATGATTTTATATTTTGTGCAAAATATTTAGAAGATATTGATATATTTTATTCTTAATATTATCTTTTAATTTATTATTTTTAATTAGGATAAATAGTATATTATGTTTTTAGAAAATATGTTTTATTATAGAGATAATCATGAGATTAATAATTGATTGAGTGACTAGGTAGTCAATTTAATTGAAAAATAAATTGACTATATTTTTATGAAACAATATATGACTATCCTAAATTGAATATTATTTTCTAGGATATGGTTTCATTTAAATAATAAATATTTAGTTAAAAAAATGAAAGAATATTTGATTTTGTAGTGGTTTTATATGGATTTAGTTTATTTATGATAAAAAATAGATTATCTTGTAGAATATGTGATTTTATTATATAAATATTTTTATTTGGGTAAAATTACATGGAGATAAATGGTAGGTTATTCTTAAAAGTATATGGAATGAAATATTTCATATTTTTTGTGTTAAAAATGGACCAGATATATTTTTTGGGATTCTTAAGGTTATTTATTAATAAAATGATATAATTTTAACTTTGGTTGTTATTATTGATGGTTTGGGAACAACTATTGTATTTCATTAAATAATGATTTGTTCAAATTGGATATTATCTCAGCTTATGATAACTATTTTTTTTCTATAGACAATAAGAATAAAATTGTATCATTTAATTTATACTGTAATTCATAGATTGTTAATTATAGAGCATTTGAAATGAAAAATTCATTTTCAACATTCATTTATTAGAGTATGAGATGAGATACATGTATAAATTGATCAAAACACAACAAAAGGATGAAATTATTCTAATGAAATTAAAATAAATAAAATAAGAATACTCTCTTGGGTTATATATATTGATGGTTTAAGACTCCCTAAAATTTTGTAAAAGGATCTAGAAATAGAATTTTTTTTCTCTACTCCTTCATCATGGGTGAATTATTTCACTTAAACATCCCAAACTTATTTAAAGTTTTCTAGTAATTAAATTTACCCTAACTATGTTCACGAGCACTGTATAATATACTTCGGTTATATCAGTATTCTTCATGTCCTTATTTTCACATCGACCGAATGTTATCATTATATATAAACCCTAATTTGTGTTATTTAAGGTGACATTGATGTTTTCCCCATTCCATTTTCCAAGCATGCTTTGTTATCCCATTTTAAATTATGGGTTCTCAATAAAGATATTTTGAAAAATAAACTCTTTCTTTTGGAGAAAAAAATTACAATCACATAGTTTATTTAGGATGGTCAATATAGCACCCCTAAAATTTATTTTTAAATAATAATATGGTCAATGACATGATTAAAATGAAATGTGAATCTTTATGGTAAATATGAAATACTAGCAATTTATTATTCATTAAATGTGATCTCACAAACTTACCATTAAATTAATTGTATGGATTAGAATAAATAAATTATAAAAGAAATATATATTTGTTTTATGAAACTAAAATAATTTATTAATGAATAATATATATGTATCAATTTTTATTAAAGTCATATTATACATTAAAAATATATTGGATTCAAAAAAAATTAATGATTTTTTTGCATGAATTTTATAATTAACAGATTTCATTTTTAGAAATTTAATATAACTTAATTAATATAATATTTTTAATCATCATTTTATAATTATCTTAGGGTGAATTTTTGAGATTTTCTCAAAAACGTATTTCTTCTTTTGAATAGTGAAAAATTAATTGTTTTTATAAAAACTATCATTGATTTTATTTAAATCAGGCAATTTAAATATCTCATTCTATTTTGGATTTGGTTTTAATGTAACGTTAGATAACTTTGATAAATAAAATCTATATAATTCTATACGAATAAAAATTATATTTTATTTTGGTATTAGTTTTTTTCTTCAAACACATTTATTGAAAAGATATTTTACATTATGTTTTATAAATTTATACTAAAATATCTTTCTACCACTTATTGAAATTTAATATTTAGAAATTAATTCCATATACGGAATCATGAGGTTCAAATTTTGTAAATTGATACTTTTTTAGGTCATTTTGAATACTAACCTTGATAAATATTTTTTCACCATTATATATGGGAAATTAGGTGATTAATTTTTAAAATAACATGATAAGTCTTTAAAAACTATTCTAGCACATAAGTTTGTTTTATTTTTTGATATTTATGTTACAATAACCATCCAAAATTCTAATGTATTTCATTTCATTCACCTACCTTATAAATGAATTTTGTATTATTTTAAGTTAAAAATTTATAAAATATCACCCTCTTCCATTTAATATCTCTAATATATTATCAATAAGATAAGTAATGTTACGATAGTTTATAAATGTTTATTTTTAGATTATAATAATATTTTTATTATAATAAAAAAATAATTTTTAATGATGATAAAATTACTTTAGTTTCATATTCATCGTCGACAGAGTGGCTTTGAAAGAAGTGGAAAATTTATGTTAAAGGATTTTAAAAACACTAAAACTTACATTTTTTGATGAATTGTGGAATTTCAGGATTTCAGTAGGTAATTATAAATTATAATTAATTATATATGTGTTTATATTCAAATTATATTGTTTTCCTTTTTTTGTTGAAGAAAAATTAAGTAAATATCCCAAAACAACTTTAATAATATTCAATTTTACACAATATTTTATTAAATGATTTAAAAATTAAAAAAATAGTATTAAAGGAAAATATAGGTAAAAAATGGTCCAAATTTTCATACATGGAAAATTTTTGAGACACTTTTCTCCTTTGAATTAAATTTAAGACCCTTGAAGTCTAATTAATCTGTTATCATGGTTATGTTTAAAAAGGTTTAACAAAGGGGTTTATATATAAAGCCTCAGCCTTAAACATTACTTAATCTTGAGATATTTCAAGAATACACATTGAGGATCTTTTCAGGTTTAGAGTTTTAGAGAATTAGATCATAAATCATGCATTACATCCCACATTTAAACAAGGTGGTTACATCAAAGACAATATTCACTTTTCCCTTAAAAGAAAACATTTTTAAAATAAAACATGGATTCTTTATTGACACTTCCTCGACACTATCATCACATCATGTACATTTCCCTTGACATGTGAAAAACATTTCAAAAACTTGGGATGAGGATAAAAAGCTCAGTAAGGGATATAAAAATACGGAAAGAAAAGCATAGTCCATGTATACATAAGATTCAATGAAATCATACTTTACTCATAAAACATAACCACTTTAATATACCTCACGAAATCATAAGATTTATGAATAACTCAATTAAAACATAAGACATAAAGGTAACTTGAGGCATTCATAACATTCTTACGTAGGGAGTAACCCTCATGGTTACGTTTGGAATACCCATCACAGTATATTCCCTAAATCTCTTCGAAGAAACCTTAGCATTTAACCCCATCACATTACCCAATGCATTGGAGAGCTATATCGGGATCACATTCCCTTAGTTTATCATGGAACCACCCGTCTTTATAAACAATGCCCAATAGCCATAACATAATAATATCACATAAAACATGCATAAAGGAAACATAACATTTCCAAATTTCAATCACAAGATATCAATACAACACATTGATATAATAAAAAAAATTTCAAACCCATTTTCAATACCAAAAGAAAATAAAAGTAAAACATGGTATTTATTTTTCATTTAAAAATGTTATGGCTTGTAGAGGAAGCCGAAACTCAAATAATGGTGACGGCAGTGGATAAGTCATTGTCGCCACATACGTACGACAAAAACATTCATTTTTTTCATTTAGTAAAATGCTTCATATAAAAAAGATTCCTTTTGAATAAAAGTGAAAGTCAAAGGGGTTTATACACCATATAAAAGATAGTTGTGTATAAAACAAAATATGCCTCAATGAAAGGAGATTGAGACGAATTCCCTTACCTCGTGTCCGACTTTACTCGATCGTTCTTTAATCTCTTGAATAATAAACTTGAGTTAATTTCTACTTTATTAAGAACCTTTTTCAAGTTCATTATTACTTTTATATCAATTATTACTATGTTATTAACACTATGTAATTATTTATGTTAATAACGGTAGTTTTGTCGATCATTGGTACTTGAGTCAAAAATAAACTCCTTATAATTACAAGTTGTTCATGTGGTAAAATATCCATTATATCCAGAATTATATTCATGATTTAGATATCATATGTATCATATATATCGAGTATATACATGAATTTATGATATTACATAACACTTAGAGGTAAAAAATGAAATGCAACGTTCATGGAGACAGCAAGTCGTACGTACGCATGAACGCTACTTTCCTTTCTATTTCATATTTAATGCAATGAATTAATAATGATATAAATGTATATTATAATTCTAGTATAATATCATATATAATATCATTAACTCTATCCTTTATACATCCCACATATGGCATTAATGAATCAAATCACTTTGAGGGGGCGATAGTCCGCATTTCCTAAAATGAAGATATCACGTTTACCCATAATGGAAACCATAGAGGTATGCCATAAATAAAAAATACAGAAGAAAAAGGAAAACATAAACATAATATATATCATATATAAATAGAGTGACATCTGAATGGCCACCATGAAAGGTGTTAAAAGAAGATTGAACAATCATCATTTCGTGAGGTAGAAATTCGCCATCCACAGAAACAATATGTTCTTTAACCATTATACGGAGGTGTGTGTATGTTTAGATCTAATAATTATCATAAAAATATCCTAGTATATTGAATATACTGGTGTTGTTATAAAATAGAGGAATAAAAAGTGTTTAGGTGGTTGTAGAAGCATAATAAAACCAAAGAACACAAGTGAATGCATTACCTTTAAATCGGGTAACTCCTCTTGGTTTGAACTAGATGGGTTACTTGAAGAGATTTCTACCTATGGGAAGACTTCTAGGATGAATAGATGGATGTGGAGAGATAAAATGAGTAGATATTGGCTGAGATAATGGATTGAGAGGTGTGGGTATGGAGGTAGAGGTGGGGGCCTTTTATAAGAGGGAGGAGGGGCACTCTTGGAAAGTCAAGAAATGTAACTTTATATTAAAATGAGTTTCAGATTTTAAAGGTCCCACATTGATATATTTAAAGGATAATGTGATAAGGGTTCAAAATATACTCATACAATAGGTTTTTTACAAGTGTAAGCCGTATATTTTACATTATCTTTTCATTTTGTTTAAATCGTTCATTAATGAGGTAATCGCTGCATCATCATGGTGTCATAAAAAATTTAATTTATTTAGTGTCTAAAAATTATAAAAAAATACTATAATGTAGGAAATATTTTTATCTATCCAATTACTATTTATAGTCCAAGAGATCATTTATGTAGACAAAATTAAAATTGTTTTACTTAGGTGTTACATACATTTGTGATATTCTCCTTTCTTTAAAAATAAAATGATAAAGCGTCACTATCACCCAAAAGTGATTCCATGGAGTCCCTAATTTTGGCACAAGGAATCCCATGGTCGGCCATGACACAACCAGTAGCATTAGGACACATTTTGGGGTCAGTTTTTATAATTATGATATTATTTTTTTTATCCTTAACTACCCGATTACTAATTATTCACGACAATTAAAGATAATTACCATCATTACTATTCATAATGTCCAAAAAACATGAGTCTTAATTACATAATTTGGATATTATTATTACAAATATTGAATAAATTTTACCAAATTCCAAACACAATAATTGAAATAATTAATTTAAAAATAATTCTCGTTGTCAAAACAAATATCGGGGTTTTTTAAACAATATCTATAAAAAGTCTGGCACTTGTTTATGCCCAATTCTAAAGTTAAATTAATTATACTGACCACCTTTGGATTAAATGGTAAAAATATATTCTAATTAAACTTTAAAACCAATTATAAAGATAATCTAACCATATAATTAAATTATATGAAAAATCAATATTGAAGTAAAATGCAGTATTTTTCACTATTCTTTAAAAAATGAACATTGTTAGAAAAATAAAAAAAATTAATTTAAAGTATATTTAAATGTCCCAATGCTAAATAATTAGTTTATTTTGACAAATAGAGCTTATAAAATTGTCAAAAGATAGATTTATGAATGGTTTTCCATCAAAAGGTGGTAAAACAATCTTTTAAAAATATTAGAGAATTCAATGATTAAGATTAGATTTATTCTCATTCTAAGCCTGTAAAAACACTATCTAATTCATAAATAGGCATAGATATGAAATTATTTAATTCTTTAATTACATGGTATGTTACTGTAAATACCCGCAAATTTCAAGGAAATTTTTTTCTTAATTTTCTTTGGAATTTTACAAGAGAGCAGCTTCAGACGGCACCTGATTCCGAGGCCCGGTGTGCCCGGAATCAATTTCCGAAGTTTGGCTCGGGTACGTTCAGTGAACGGACGAGCGGGTTTTTCTATCTTTTGAACCGGTGCCCGGAATCGAATTCTGAGGGCACCGATGAAATCGCAGCGCCGGTATTTGCTTAGAAATGCCTCTTCCGGAGTTGTGTTTGCTCAGACGTGGTTTTTAAATTTTGGGGCTTTAAGTCAGAAATAAAATAAAATTTGTGCGACAACTTTATTTTATTTCACTTAAGCTGCTTGGAAGCCACTTGAAGCCACTTAAAGGCGGCTTGATCTGAGCTGAACTGGATAGGATGCTATCCAGAAATATCCTACCCCCTTGGTAGGATATTTGTGAGGTGGGGCCCGCACGAGCCCCGCCGTTTCTTTCGCTAAGTAACGCACCCGCGAAAACCCGTCAAAGTAACTGAAAAGTCAACCGACGCGTTTTCTTAAATTCTTAACAGACCATTTAATTGAGCGGTTTATTTCTTGAATTAAATGGGCTGTTTCGCTCGTTGAATTAATTCAACGAACTGATAGGTCGTTACTTACGCTTTTGCGTTTGTTGGCATGTTTATAAAATAAGACCAACCTAAAAATCCTTTGAAAGGATTTGAGAGGACCTTTGTTTCTTCATCTCCCCTCCTCGCAAAGAACGCGAAGAACGCAAAGAACGCGAAGAACGCGAAGAACGCCGGCGACCAGAATTCGACGACGCACACCGTGATCTGCGACGTCGATGAGCTCTACCCGCGACGTTCTTCGGCGACGCCTCTTCTTCCGCGGCCGATCCTCGTTCGGCAACTAAGGTGAGAATCGGATCGTTAATTCTCCTTTTTTTTTATTTCAATAACAACGGATTTAATTAATTAAATCCGTTTGTTCTAGATCCGGAGATCGTCGGCGCGACGTTTTTCCCGCGGTGCGACGAACGTCCCTTCCGCGACGAGCGATTCCGCGACGACCTCACGTCCGACGACGACAAGGTAGGGGTTGTTGGAATTTTGTCTTTCCCGTGTTTATTATTTTTAAAATAAAGAACCTGATCTCCGAACAATTTTAATTTAATTAAAATTATTGTTGATTATTTTTCTTTTCCTCCCGTTGTTTATGACTAACGCGGAGGGTGCGGGTCTAACGAACAAGACCCGGCAACCCTCCGCCGATCTTTTTGTTGTGCGGATTTGGCGGACGACGACGAACCGTGCGGCAAGGGCGATCCGTTGATTCCGCAGTGAAGATCGGCCCCCGGGAGGAGCAACGGCGCAGGCGGGAGGCAAAACGGGCCACCGGAGCAACTCCGGCGGCCCGCAGAAAGTGGCAGCGGCGGCGGCGAACCGCCGGACCGCGTCCGCGGTCCGGCCACCCAGCACGCGGCCCGCGCGGGCCGCGTTCCTCCAAGCCGCGGGTCAAACCCGCGGCGGTTTCTCCTTCGGCCGCTCGGCCGAAGCCGAGCCGGCCGGTCCGGTCGCCCGGGCCGCGCCCAGGCCGGACCGGACCCGGCCTAGCTGGGTCGGTCCGGGTTGGGTCGGCCCGGTTCGGGTCGACCCGGTTCGGCCAGCCCAGGGGGGGTTCGGGCCGGGTCGCCCCGGGCCCAGAACCCCCGTTTTCGGGCCCTCTTCGGTCTTTTGCCCATATCATGGGCCTGAAACCTCCGATTGACGAACCGTCAGCGGCTACGCGATCCTTGGATCGATACGGTCGTTTCGGTATATTATACTCAAGGTTTCGGAAGACTTTGGGTTCGGCCGGGTTGGTTCGTACACGAAACCAACCGGGCCCTCGGAGCGGAAACGCTCATAACTTGAGCTACGGACGTCCGATCGACGTACCGTCAGCTGTGGTAGTTTCCTCTAAGTGAGACGGAACTTTTGGCATACTCCGCCCGAGGATCGGACACAGGCGGAGTACAGTCGGGTTGGTTTTGCTCTAAAAACCAACCGGGCCCCTGGGACGAAAATGCCAATAACTCTCAGACCGGGCGTCCGTTTGACGCGCCGTCTGTCGCGTTGAGATCCTGTTGTCGATACAGAACTTTTGGATACATCAACTTCGGACTACGTGTCAGTTGATGTATCAGCCTCTCAGCTCGTGGAGCGGACCCTCCTAAACGAGCTCGCTTTGTGCGGGAACCCTAGCGCTGGCTGTGACTTCGACGACAGAGCAGAAATCCTTCGTGGACTGCGACGACGACAGAGCAGAGATCCTCCGTGGACTGCGACGACGGCAAAGCAGAGATCCTTCGTGGACTGCGGCGACGACTGTGCAGAGATCCTCAGTGGACTGCGTCGACTACTGCACTCAGCGATCCTACGTGGATCAGTGCTACAGGTTCTGTGTGAGCCCGATCCTATGTGGGTCCTTACTACCGGTTCTGTGTGACCCACTGCCTACAGGTTCTGTGTGAGCCTGATCCTGTGTGGGTCTTCTGCGGGGGTTAGTACCTATCGATCCTTTGTGGGTCCGACGACTTAGATGGATCAGTGATCATCTTTGACGTCATCTGAAAAAGTATACCTGGTTGAGCTGAATCTTATGTTACTCTCCTTTGTGGATTGTGTTGAACTATCCTATGTGGATTTACTATTTACTCTCCTTGTGGATTTGAGTCTTGCTTTCCTTTGTGGATTGAGTTGTTCTTGAGCTCGTGAGCAGAGCTAGAATTGGGGACTTAGGTATATGTATGGGCATATACCTAAGTCGAGTCAGATGTTACTTCGTGATTGCATCTTTCTTTTGTGCTATATCCTTTGTGGATTTCGGGAGACCTTCGGGGGTCTCGGGGTCCTTACTGAGTAGCTTGTACTCACCCCTGCACGGGCTATGCCCGCACCTTGTTGTGTTGGTTGCAGACGACGGACAGCGCTGATCACGGTTGGGCGTGGAGCAGGACGGTACCTGGAGGTGGACCACTGGGCGGGACGTGCTCGGAGCGGACGTGGGACCCGAGGAGCCTGGAGGCTATCTGTACCCACCCTTCAGGTGGGATTGCCAGTGGACGACACGAGGCCGCCGTCTTTTCTTCAGTTGCTGTACTTTACTTTTCAGTTGTACTTTACAGTTGGGCTTGTATTTCCGGCCCCCTTTACTTTTCTGCACTTTACTTTCCGCTTGCTGACTCTGTGTGGTTGTTACTTATAAAGGCAATGCCTTCCCTGTTTACTGGGATTTTACGCCTTGGTGCTAGTCGCCAGCCCCTGGCCTATGGAAGGCGGGCTTGGGGTAGTCACGGCACGGGCCCCGAGGACGGGTCGTGACAAATTGGTATCAAAGGTGGTCGGTTCTACCGCAGACTCTGATCGTCTTTTCTTTCTATGTGAAGCAATAGTGTTTAGTGTATTGAGTGTGGTTATCAGTTCAGGGAGCCCAGTGTTGGTGCGGCGACCGACGTATCCGTACACCAGGACCCTGACTCCTGATTTCCGACTTAATGCATGAAAACATTGATTGCGTGTGTGTTCCAAGTTTTCTTTGTGATTACTTGTGTCAGCTCACCGGGTATACTGATCTGCTTTATGAAAGTCTCAAGTTTTCCTTGTGATTACTTGTGCCAGCTCACCAGGTATACTGTTCTGACTGTGGTGCTCTTGTTCTCCTTTTCAGGATGGCCCCGCGACGACAGCCAGCTAGGGTTCCGAGTGTAGGGCGCGACGGCAGCCCACCGAGCGACGAGGCCTCGGTGCAGGGCCCTTTTCCAGCAGTGGCACCGACGGTAGCTTTACCCGCCGAGCCACCAATGCTACCAGTACCAGACGCTGACGATGCACGTCGCCTCAGGGCACTGCATGAGTTTCAGAGCCAGCGACCGCCCAGGTTTCGCGGTGAGGCGGACCCCCAGGCCGCCGAGGACTGGCTAGAGGCGGTGGTACGGATCTTTAGGCTAGTGAGGACACCAGCGGATCTCATGGTGATTCTCGCGGCGAGCCTCCTGCAGGCGGCGGCAGGACGATGGTGGAGCTTGATGCTCCAGGTTCACGATGAGGCATCCTTGCTCTGGGCGGACTTCGAGAGCCTCTTCCGCTCTGAGTTCGTCCCGGCCACCCTCCGAGCGGTGCGCATCCAGGAGCTTCTCCAGCTGCGCCAGGGCAGCATGACGGTCGCTCAGTACGCGACGAGGTTCACTGACCTATCTTGCTACTCGACCGACATGGTACGGGACCCCTTCTTCCGGGCCCGGACCTTCGAGCAGGGCTTGCGGCAGGAGATTCGGGCGTCGCTGATCTCCCTCAGCATTCCGACCCAGGCGGGAGTGCTGGAGCGAGCCCTCCTGATCGAGAGCTTCCTGGCAGAGCCTTCTTCAGCGGCGAGACCTAGCGCAGGGCGGCAGGTAGCTGAGTCTTCGGCAGCAGGTAGCCGACGGATGACTCTCGGGTCCAGGCAGACCAGACCCCCACGCAGACGGCCTCAGGACACCGGCTCAGCAGTGCGAGGCACACAGCGGAGTGCCAGCCTTCCGAGAGGCAGGCTGTGCTACTCCTGCGGCGGGCAGGGTCACATGGCTCGTGACTGCCCGACTCGTCGACCGTGGCGGTCCGCAGGGAGGAGGCGGACGAGGCAGAGGAGCTGGCCGAGCAGCGGGTGGTGGGCGACGCTTCTAGGCTCTACCCCCACCACCACCAGGAGGGCCACCTCGACCACAGGGAGCTGGCGGGCAGGGACAGGCCCAGCTCCAGGCAGTGGAGGCCTACGACCCCGACTTGCCGGAGATGATTCGAGGTACGATCTGTGTCTATTCCACCCTTGCTGCAGTACTTATAGACACAGGAGCGAGTCACTCTTTCATATCCTCTGCCCTTGTTCGGAGCTCGGAGATTCCGACTGAGCCGTTGGCTCGATCCTTACGGCTAGAGACTCCTACGGGAGCAGACTCGACGATTACGCACTGGTGCCGGCAGTGTGAGCTTACTCTAGGAGGCGAGAGCTTCGGCTGGGATCTCCTTGTAGCGGCGTCGAGGCCTTACGACGTCATCTTGGGCATGGATTGGCTATCCACGATTCATGCCCAGATCGACTGTTTTAGGCGCAAGGTGCGATGTGTTCGCACCGACGGGAGCAGGTTTACCTTCACCGGCGAGAAGGGAACCTTTGCAGCACAGGATGGACTTCCGCGGAGGAGAGTGCAGCCCATCTCTCATCAGTTGGCTAGCCTCATCCTAGGAGCAGTGGACGTGCGGAGTCCAGCTTTTCCTGCAGTGGTGGACCAGTACGTAGACGTCTTTCCCGACGACGTTCCAGGGCTACCTCCTCGTAGAGAGGTAGACTTTTACATCGACTTGTACCCCGGGACAGCCCCGATATCTACTCCAGCATATCGGATGGCCCCCGCCGAGCTTCGGGAGCTGCGGGTACAGTTGGAGGACTTGCAGAGCAAGGGGTTTATCCGACCCAGTGTTTCACCCTGGGCTTCCCCGATTTTGTTCGCCAAGAAGGCGGACGGGAGCTTGCGACTGTGTGTCGACTATCGTCGCCTGAACCAGGTGACAGTGAGGAACAAGTATCCGCTGCCACGGATTGATGACCTCTTCGATCAGCTCAAGGGAGCGCGGTGGTTCTCGAAAATAGACCTCCGGTCAGGCTATCATCAGCTCAGAGTTCGAGACGAGGACGTGCAGAAGACGGCCTTCAGGTGTCGGTATGGCCATTATGAGTTCTTGGTTATGCCGTTCAGCGTAACCAATGCTCCAGCAGTGTTCATGAGCCTCATGAACAGGATCTTCCAGCCATACCTCGACCGATTTGTCGTGGTCTTCATTGACGACATTTTGGTATACTCGACGACTGAGGAGGAGCATGCCTACCACCTGCGAGTTGTGCTAGACACACTCCGAGAGCACCAGCTTTATGGCAAGCTCTCAAAATGCCAGTTCTGGTTACGTGAGGTCCATTTCTTGGGGCACGTCATCTCTGAGGCGGGAGTTGCAGTGGATCCCGCGAAGATCGAGGCAGTGCTAGCTTGGGAGCCACCCAAGAGCGTGACAGAGGTGCGAAGTTTCTTGGGCTTAGCCGGATACTATCGGAGATTTGTGCCGGACTTCTCCAGAGTTGGGGCACCACTCTCAGCCTTGAAAAAGAAGGGGAAACCCTTTGTGTGGTCAGACAGATGTCAGCAGGGCTTCCAGGAGCTGAGACAGAGATTGACCAGCGCACCTATCTTGAGGTTGCCTGAGGAGGGAGTTGGATACGTAGTTTACTGCGATGCATCAGGGACTGGACTCGGGTGCGTTCTGATGCAGGAGCGGGCCGTGATCGCCTACGGATCACGTCAGTTGAGGCCGCATGAGCAGAACTACGCCACTCATGACCTGGAGTTAGCAGCAGTGGTCTTCGCTCTGAAGACTTGGCGGCACTATCTGATGGGCGAGCGCTTCACAGTCTTTTCTGACCACCAGAGTCTCAGGTATATCTTCTCTCAGAAGGACCTGAACCTGAGACAGCGGAGACGGCTTGAGTTCCTCCAGGACTATGACTTTGAGATAGTCTATACTCCTGGGAAGGGGAACGTGGTAGCCGATGCCCTCAGCAGGAGGACGGGCATTCAGCTACTTGAGGAGGCGACGAAGCAGCTAGCCTCCTTGCAGATATCCTTCGTGGATAGAGACGGAGCAGCCTTTCTTCAGTCTCTCACAGTCTCTCCTCCACTTCTACAGTGGGTCAGAGAGGCTCAGCGTGGGGACGCTGACTGTGAGACCCGGCGTGCACTGATATCCTCAGGTCAGGCGCCTGATGGTTTCTCCCTTGGAGCAGAGCACGACATCCTTTTCAGAGGACGTACCTTCGTACCAGTCGCTTTACGAGAGGAGGTGCTGAGAGAGTTTCACACTTCTCCCTTGGCGGTGCATCCCGGAGTGGAGAAGATGTACCAGGATCTCAGGTGACAGCACTGGTGGCCGGGCATGAAGAAAGCTGTGGCAGAGTTCGTTTCGCGATGCCTCACCTGCCAGCAGGTGAAGGCAGAGCATCAGGTACCAGCAGGCTTGGTACAGCCCTTGGAGGTCCCGGAGTGGAAGTGGGACGACATATCTATGGACTTCGTGACTGGACTTCCACGCACTTCCAGAGGTCACGACTCCATTTGGGTGATTGTCGACCGACTCACCAAGTCGGCACACTTCTTACCCATCAGAGAGCAGGGCTCAGTGGAGATCTTGGGACGTCTTTACGTCCAGGAGATCGTACGGCTTCACGGTGTGCCATCGTCTATCGTCTCCGATCAAGATGCTCGTTTCACTTCCCGGCTTTGGAAGGGGTTGCAGGAGGCGTTCGGGACGCGGCTCCATCTAAGCACAGCCTTCCACCCTCAGACGGATGGTCAGACGGAGAGGACCATTCAGACACTCGAGGACATGCTCCGTGCATGTGTTCTCGACTTTGGTCGCAGCTGGGAGGACCACCTACCCTTGGTGGAGTTCGCGTACAACAACAGCTACCACTCCACCATCGGGATGGCACCATACGAGGCGTTGTACGGCAGACCCTGCAGATCACCGTTGTGCTGGACAGACCCTGGGGAGTCAGCACTCGTGGGACCAGAGAAGGTCCGAGCCACGACAGAGAAGGTCCAGATCATCCAGGAGAGGATGAGGACAGCTCAGAGCCGGCAGAAGTCATATGATGACTGGAGGCGGAGGCCACTGGAGTTCGAGGATGGCGACCACGTCTTTTTGCGTGTCTCACCTCGACGTGGTTTACGGAGATTTGGCCGAGGCAGCAAGTTGTCTCCCGCTTCATCGGGCCTTTCCAGGTCCTCAGCAGGATAGGAGAGGTGGCTTATCGCCTAGCTCTACCACCTCAGTTGCACCGGGTGCACGACGTCTTCCACGTGTCTCAGCTGAGGAGATACGTGCACGACCCGACGCACATCATCGACTTTGGGGAGCTGGACGTGGACGATGGGGCGACTTTTGCGGAGGTCCCAGTGGAGATCGAGGATCGACAGGAGCGGGTCCTACGTGGGCGGTCGATTCCTCTTGTGCGCGTCAGATGGCAGCACGGGAACCTCCAGGAGAGCACTTGGGAGCGGGAGGCTCAGATGCGTGCTCAGTACCCCCATTTGTTCCCCTAGTTTTTGATGTATCTTTACGGGGACGTAAAGCCCTGAGGTGGGAGTAATGTAAAGACCCGCAAATTTCAAGGAAATTTTTTTCTTAATTTTCTTTGGAATTTTACAAGAGAGCAGCTTCAGACGGCACCTGATTCCGAGGCCCGGTGTGCCCGGAATCAATTTCCGAAGTTTGGCTCGGGTACGTTCAGTGAACGGACGAGCGGGTTTTTCTATCTTTTGAACCGGTGCCCGGAATCGAATTCTGAGGGCACCGATGAAATCGCAGCGCCGGTATTTGCTTAGAAATGCCTCTTCCGGAGTTGCGTTTGCTCAGACGTGGTTTTTAAATTTTGGGGCTTTAAGTCAGAAATAAAATAAAATTTGTGCGACAACTTTATTTTATTTCACTTAAGCTGCTTGGAAGCCACTTGAAGCCACTTAAAGGCGGCTTGATCTGAGCTGAACTGGATAGGATGCTATCCAGAAATATCCTACCCCCTTGGTAGGATATTTGTGAGGTGGGGCCCGCACGAGCCCCGCCGTTTCTTTCGCTAAGTAACGCACCCGCGAAAACCCGTCAAAGTAACTGAAAAGTCAACCGACGCGTTTTCTTAAATTCTTAACAGACCATTTAATTGAGCGGTTTATTTCTTGAATTAAATGGGCTGTTTCGCTCGTTGAATTAATTCAACGAACTGATAGGTCGTTATTTACGCTTTTGCGTTTGTTGGCATGTTTATAAAATAAGACCAACCTAAAAATCCTTTGAAAGGATTTGAGAGGACCTTTGTTTCTTCATCTCCCCTCCTCGCAAAGAACGCGAAGAACGCAAAGAACGCGAAGAACGCGAAGAACGCCGGCGACCAGAATTCGACGACGCACACCGTGATCTGCGACGTCGACGAGCTCTACCCGCGACGTTCTTCGGCGACGCCTCTTCTTCCGCGGCCGATCCTCGTTCGGCAACTAAGGTGAGAATCGGATCGTTAATTCTCCTTTTTTTTTATTTCAATAACAACGGATTTAATTAATTAAATCCGTTTGTTCTAGATCCGGAGATCGTCGGCGCGACGTTTTTCCCGCGGTGCGACGAACGTCCCTTCCGCGACGAGCGATTCCGCGACGAGCTCACGTCCGACGACGACAAGGTAGGGGTTGTTGGAATTTTGTCTTTCCCGTGTTTATTCTTTTTAAAATAAAGAACCTGATCTCCGAACAATTTTAATTTAATTAAAATTGTTGTTGATTATTTTTCTTTTCCTCCCGTTGTTTATGACTAACGCGGAGGGTGCGGGTCTAACGAACAAGACCCGGCAACCCTCCGCCGATCTTTTTGTTGTGCGGATTTGGCGGACGACGACGAACCGTGCGGCAAGGGCGATCCGTTGATTCCGCAGTGAAGATCGGCCCCCGGGAGGAGCAACGGCGCAGGCGGGAGGCAAAACGGGCCACCAGAGCAACTCCGGCGGCCCGCGGAAAGTGGCAGCGGCGCCGGCGACCGGAGGCGGCGGCGCCCGGCGCGCCGTCGGAGGATTCCGCCGCGGCTCGGCCGCGGCGGCGGCGAACCGCCGTACCGCGTCCGCGGTCCGGCCACCCAGCACGCGGCCCGCGCGGGCCGCGTTCCTCCAAGCCGCGGGTCAACCCCGCGGCGGTTTCTCCTTCGGCCGCTCGGCCGAAGCCGAGCCGGCCGGTCCGGTCGCCCGGGCCGCGCCCAGGCCGGACCGGACCCGGCCTAGCCGGGTCGGGCCGGGTCGGGTCGACCCGGTTCGGGTCGACCCGGTTCGGCCAGCCCAGGGGGGGTTCGGGCCGGGTCGCCCCGGGCCCAGAACCCCCGTTTTCGGGCCCTCTTCGGTCTTTTGCCCATATCATGGGCCTGAGACCTCCGATTGACGAACCGTCAGCGGCTACGCGATCCTTGGATCGATACGGTCGTTTCGGTATATTATACTCAAGGTTTCGGAAGACTTTGGGTTCGGCCGGGTTGGTTCGTACACGAAACCAACCGGGCCCTCGGAGCGGAAACGCTCATAACTTGAGCTACGGACGTCCGATCGACGTACCGTCAGCTGTGGTAGTTTCCTCTAAGTGAGACGGAACTTTTGGCATACTCCGCCCGAGGATCGGACACAGGCAGAGTACGGTCGGGTTGGTTTTGCTCTAAAAACCAACCGGGCCCCTGGGACGAAAATGCCAATAACTCTCAGACCGGGCGTCCGTTTGACGCGCCGTCTGTCGCGTTGAGATCCTGTTGTCGATACGGAACTTTTGGATACATCAACTTCGGACTACGTGTCAGTTGATGTATCAGCCTCTCGGCTCGTGGAGCGGACCCTCCTAAACGAGCTCGCTTTGTGCGGGAACCCTAGCGCTGGCTGTGACTTCGACGACAGAGCAGAAATCCTTCGCGGACTGCGACGACGACAGAGCAGAGATCCTCCGTGGACTGCGACGACGGCAGAGCAGAGATCCTTCGTGGACTGCGGCGACGACTGTGCAGAGATCCTCAGTGGACTGCGTCGACTACTGCACTCAGCGATCCTACGTGGATCAGTGCTACAGGTTCTGTGTGAGCCCGATCCTATGTGGGTCCTTACTACCGGTTCTGTGTGAGCCACTGCCTACAGGTTCTGTGTGAGCCCGATCCTGTGTGGGTCTTCTGCGGGGGTTAGTACCTATCGATCCTTTGTGGGTCCGACGACTTAGATGGATCAGTGATCATCTTTGACGTCATCTGAAAAAGTATACCTGGTTGAGCTGAATCTTATGTTACTCTCCTTTGTGGATTGTGTTGAACTATCCTATGTGGATTTACTATTTACTCTCCTTGTGGATTTGAGTCTTGCTTTCCTTTGTGGATTGAGTTGTTCTTGAGCTCGTGAGCAGAGCTAGAATTGGGGACTTAGGTATATGTATGGGCATATACCTAAGTCGAGTCAGATGTTACTTCGTGATTGCATCTTTCTTTTGTGCTATATCCTTTGTGGATTTCGGGAGACCTTCGGGGGTCTCGGGGTCCTTACTGAGTAGCTTGTACTCACCCCTGCACGGGCTATGCCCGCACCTTGTTGTGTTGGTTGCAGACGACGGACAGCGCTGATCACGGTTGGGCGTGGAGCAGGACGGTACCTGGAGGTGGACCACTGGGCGGGACGTGCTCGGAGCGGACGTGGGACCCGAGGAGCCTGGAGGCTATCTGTACCCACCCTTCAGGTGGGATTGCCAGTGGACGACACGAGGCCGCCGTCTTTTCTTCAGTTGCTGTACTTTACTTTTCAGTTGTACTTTACAGTTGGGCTTGTATTTCCGGCCCCCTTTACTTTTCTGCACTTTACTTTCCGCTTGCTGACTCTGTGTGGTTGTTACTTATAAAGGCAATGCCTTCCCTGTTTACTGGGATTTTACGCCTTGGTGCTAGTCGCCAGCCCCTGGCCTATGGAAGGCGGGCTTGGGGTAGTCACGGCACGGGCCCCGAGGACGGGTCGTGACAGTTACATCCTTCCCCCCTTTTGAAAATTTGATCCCCTCAATTTATTTACTTATTGAATAAGTTGGGGTATTTATCCCTCATTGCATTTTCAGATTCCCATGTTGCCTCTTCCATCATATGGTTTTTTCACAAAACATTTAATGATGAATCGTCTTATTCCACAATAATTTCTCCCTGTGGTCAAGAATCTGGATCAGTTGTTCCTCATAAGATAATTTCTCTTCCAGCTAAACTACCTCTGGACTCAAAACATGAGATAGATCTGGCATGTACTTCCTTAACATTGAAACATGAGAAACATTGTGTAACTTAGATAAACACGGAGGTAAATCCACTCGGTATGCAAATGATCCAACTCTCTCTAGAATTTCATATGGTCCAATGAACCTTGGACTCATCTTTCCATTGTTACAAAGTCGCATCACACTTTTCCATGGTGAAACATTATGGAAGACGTGATCACCTACCTCAAAAGAGAGATCCTTCCTCCTGTCGTCCGCATAACTTTTCCCCCTGCTCTGAGCTGTTCTCACGTGCTTCTGAATCAGTAGAACGTTTTTTGCCAACTCTTCTACCAATTCTGGTCCCATCAACTTCCTTTCACCCACTTCATCCCAAAAATCTGGAGTTCGACACTACATCCCATATAATGCCTCAAATGGTGCCGTCTGTATACTAGAATGAAAATTGTTATTATAAGAAAACTCAAACAAAGAAATATATTGGTCCCAACATCCCAGATAATCCATTGAAAAATCATGTAGAATGTCCTCCAAAGTCTGAATTGTTCGTTCTGACTTTCCATCTAATTGAGGATGAAAAGCTGTACTAAAATTTAATTCAGTACCCAACGACTTCTGAAGTCCTTTCCAAAAGTTAGAAGTAAAACTGGGATCATGATCAGATACAATAGAGAGGGGAACTCCATGTAACCTGACTATCTCTTTAAGATACAAACGAGAAAGTTGATCTTGGGAAAAAGTATCTCGTATTGCAAAGAAATGAGAAGATTTAATTAGGCGATCAATAATAACCCAGATTGCATTATTACCTTGAGGTGTCTTCAGAAATTCCACAACGAAGTCTATGGATATATTCTCCCATTTCCACTCTGGTACTGGTAGAGGATAAAGCATCCCCTTCGGTAGCTGCCGATCTACTTTAACATATTGACAAGTCAAACACTTCATAGTAAAATCAGTAATGTCTATTTTCATTCCGTCCCACATGTATTACTCCCGAAGATCTCTATACATCTTAAGACTGCCTCGATGAACTGAAAATGGATAACTATGATCTTCACATAACAACTCTCTCTTCAACTGTGAATCACCAGGCACACACAATTTCATCCCAAATCTCAAAACACAATCATTATCAATGTTGAATTTAGGAAACTTACCCTTTTGAACCTGCTCTACCTTTTTCTACAACTCACTGTCTTGCTTCTGTGCTTGATTAATTCTGTCTGATAGAGAAGATTTCACTGATACCTGAAACAAAATAGAAGAACATCCTACACCAATAACTTCTATGCCAAATTTCATCAAATCCTTAACTAAAGAATCACGTTCCAAATGCAACATTGTTAATGAAGCATTACTTTTTCGACTCAAAGCATCAGCCACTTTATTTTCTTTTCCCAGATGGTAATGAATTGCACAATTATAATCCTTGATTAATTTTCGCTATCTCCTCTATCTCATGTTCAATTATTTCTGAGTGAATATATACTTTACACTTTTGTGATCATTATATATTTGACACTTTACTCCATACAAATGATTCCTCCCAATTTTTTAAGCGAAAACGACAACAGCTAATTCCAAATCATGTGTAGGGTAATTTACCTCGTCAGTTTTCAACTGTCGTGAAGCATAAGCAATTACCTGATCAATATTCATAAGGACGCAACCATGTCCTTTCAATTAAGCATCACTGTAGATAACAAACTCACCATTCCTGGAAGGTAGTACCAAAACTAGAGCATTCACCAATCTTATTTTCAATTCCTGAAAACAATCATCACATTGTTTTATCCAGATAAACTTAACACCCTTTCGAGTTATCTTAGTCATTGGAATAGATAACCGCGAATTTTTTTTAACAAACCTTTGGTAGTAGCCTGCAAAACCATGAAAACTACGAATCTTGGTTACATTTTTGTGTCTTGGCCATTCTTCAACAACCTTTTTTTGCAGGATCAACAACTATTCCATATTTATAAACAATGTGACCAAGGAAAGAAATTTTTTTCAACCAAAACTCACACTTGCTGAATTTCCCATACAATTTTTTTTAAGGTTTGCAAAATAACCCTTAAATGACTTTCTTACTCCTCTTTACATTTAGAAGACACCAAAATATCATCAATGAAAACAACCACAAACTTATCCAAGAACTCATGAAAAATTCTATTCATAAGGTCCATGAATACAATAGGTTCATTGGTCAACCCAAAAGGCATTAATAAAAATTCATAATGGCCATATCTTATACGGAATGTAGTCTTTGGAACATCTTCTTCCTTTACCTTCAACTGATGGTACCACAATCTCAAGTCAATCTTTGAAAAATACTGAGCTCTGTGGAGCTGATCAAACAAATCATCGATATGAGGCAAAGGATATTTGTTCTTAACAGTGATGTTATTCAAGGCTCTATAATCAATGAAAAGTCTCATAGAACCATATTTATTTTTAAAAAAATAATACAGGAGAACCCCATGGTGATGTGCTAGGTTGAATGAAAACTTTCTCTAATAAATCATGCAATTTCTCCTTCAACTCTAAAAGTTCAATTTGAACCATTGGATAAGGGGGTTTTGAAATTGGCTTAGCATCATAAATTATGTCAACAGTAAATTCAATATCCCGATATGGCATTATTCTAGGAAACTCATCAGAAAAAACATCAGGATACTCATTTACCACAGGCACATCATTAATCTGAACGGTTCCTTTATTTTCAACAATATGTGAAAGGTAGCATTAATTTCCATCTTTTACATGTTTCTCAACCTTTTGATATGTTATCAATAGTAAGGGTTCATTCTTGTACACAAACTGAAAGAATTTCTGAAAGGAAACTTCTTTATCTCTACAGTCAATCTTAGCATGGTAAACAGAGAGTCAATCCATACCCAGAATAAAATCAAACTCTACTAGAGGTAAAACAATAAGGTTTGCAAGTATGTTCTTTCCACAGATAAGGATAGAAAGTTTTTTGTAAATTGTTTTTTCCTCTACATTTCGCCCAGGTGTTTTTACCATAAGTTCAGGAGTCATATCTTGAGATGGTATTCCCAATTTACTAGAATCATTTTCAGAGATGAAAGAATGTGTAGACCCAAAATCAAATAACACACTGGAATAATCTGAAAAAACAAACAAAGTACCTGATACCACTTCATTTGGTGTCCCAACATCTGCTGAAGTAGTTGAAAAGGATTTCACCACCCTTTTCTGCTTGTAGTCTGTCTTCTTCCCATCACTCGAGCTCTTTGTCGGACACTCGTTTGCATAATGACCCATCTCATTCCACTTGAAACACTTCAGTAACTGTAAATCAAATTTGGTCTTACCGTCACCCTGATCTTTTCCAGAGCAATCACGAGACTTACGTCCCATCTTACAACATCGGAAGAACTTTCCAAAATTCAAAAGGCATTCCCCAGCATGCCTTTTACCACATTTATCACAAACTGAAAACTTAGTTTTCTTACCATCATACCTCTTTGAATGATTCTTCTCTTTCTCCTGCCACCTCAGTCTCTTCTTCTGTTTGTTTTCATAGAACACTTGATCATCGGAAAACTCCATTTCCACATTCTCAGAACATAAAACAAGCTTTTCATAACTTTTTAACTCACAAGAAGCCAATTCCCTTTGATATTTTGGCTTTAATCCTGAGTAAAATGGTTGATTTTACTATCAAGGTCTATTATAAAATTTAGAGAATAACTTTCCAATCGAGTGAACCTTTCTTCATAAGCAGCCACTGAGTTGTCCTCCTGCCTCAATTCCAAGAATTGTTTTTCCATACTTAGTCGAATAGCCTTAGGAAAATATTTCTCAAGAAACATACCTTTGAATTCCTCCCAGTCAAGAACATCAATCTCATCAGCGTTCTAGATATTTTTAACCATAGACCACCACTGATCTGCTTCACCCTCCAAACGATAAATAGAAAGACTAGACTTTTGATTATCTGAACACCCCATGACATCGAAAATCTTCTCCAGTACTTTAATCCACCCTTCAGCTAACACAGGGTCAGATGATCCTCTGAATAATGGGTGATGTTGCCTCATGAAATGTTCCACCACTAACATGTTCCTCTATGGTTGATCTGGCTGATCTCGTGCATGGATACCACCACCATTTATTTCTTGAGTCAATTGAGCCCTTACTGTAACAAACTGTTCAGTTCCAATTCCAACCATTTCAGGATGCTGATTCGGAAGGTTATTTCCTTCGGTATTTCTTCCAAGCGCTGCTTCCATGTTTCTACTGCGGAAAACCATTCTGAACAAACATGTCTCAGATGAAGTAACATGGTAATCTTCAAATGCTATATCATTTCAATTTGACCATAAAAAATATATATATTATGATAATTATTTAATAGAATTCTAACTCCTAAAGTTATCTAAACCGATCTCTGATACCATCTATAAGGCCCCAACCTTAAACGTTACTTAATCATGAGATATTTCAAAAATACACATTGAGGATCTTTTCAGGTTTAGAGTTTTAGATAATTAGATTATAAATCATGCATTATATCCCACATTTAAACAAGGTGGTTACATCAAAGACAATATTCACTTTTCCCATAAAAGGAAAAAAAATTAAAATAAATCATGGATTCTTTCTTGATACTTCCTCAACATTATCATCAAATCATGTACATTTCCCGTGACCTATGAAAAACATTTTAAAAATATGAGATGAGCATAAAAATCTCATTAATGGATATAAAAATATGAAAAGAAGACCATAGACCATGTATACATAAGAATCAATGAAATCATACTTTACTCATAAAACATAAGCACTTTAACATACCACATGAAATCATAAGATTTATGAATGACTCATCGAAAACATAAGACATAAAGGTAACTTGAGGCATTCATAACATTCTTACGTAGGGGGTAACCCTCATGGTTACAGTTGGAATAACCATAACAGTATATTCCCAAAATCTCTTTAGAGAAACCATAGCGTTTAACACCTTTGCATTACCCAATGCATTGGAGAGCTATATCAGGCTCACCCTCCCTTAGTTTATCACAAAACCAATCATCTTCATAAACAATGCCCAAAAACCATAACATAATCATATCACATAAAACATGCATAAAGGAAACATAACATTTCTACATTTCAATAATAAGATATCAATACAACACATTGATAGAATAAAAACATTATCAAAACCATTTTCAATAACAAAATAAAAGAAAAGTAAAACATGGTATTTATTTTTCATTTAAAAAAATATATGGCTTGTAGAGGAATCCGAAACTCAAAAAATGGTCACGGCGGCAGAGAAGACATTGTCGCCACATAAATATGACAAAAACATTCCCTTTTGTCGTTTAGTAAAACACTTAGTATAAAAAAAAGATTCATTTTGAATAAAAGAGAAAGTCAAAGGGGTTTATACACCGTATAAAAGAAATTTGTTTATAAAAAAAATATGCCTCATTGAAAGGAGATTGAGATGAAGTCCCTTACCTTGTGTCCGACTTGACTCGATCGTTCTTTAATCTCCTGAATAATAAACTTGATATAATTTCTATTTCTGAAGAACCTTTTTAAGTTCATTATTCCTTTTATATCACTTATTATCATGTTATGAACACTATGTAACTATTTAAGTTAATAACGGTCATTTTGTCGATCATTGGTGCTTGAGTCAAAAATAAACTCCTTATAATTACATGTTTTTCATGTGGTAAAATATCCATTATATCCAGAATTTTATTCATGATTTATATATCATATATATCATATATATCTAGTATATAAATGAATTTATAATATTACATAACATTTAGAGGTATGAAATGAAATGCACCGTTCATAATGATATAAGGGTATATTATAATTCCAGTATAATATCTTATGTAATATCAATAACTCCATCCTTTATACGTCCCACATATGGAATTAACGAATCAAATCATTTTGAGGGGGCGGTAGTCCGCACTTCCTAAAATGAAGATTTCACGTTTACCAATAATGGAAACCATAAAGGTATGCCATAAATAAAAAATAAAGAAGAATAAGCAAAACATAAACATAATTTATATCATATATAAATATATTTACATCTTAATGGCCACCATTAAAGGTGTTAAAAGAAGATTGAACAATCATCGTTTCGTGAGGCAAAAATTCGTCATCTACAGAAATAGTATGTTCTTTAACCATTAGACAGAGGTTTGTGTAACATTAGCTTGAATAATTCTCAAAAAAAAATCCTATTATATTAAAGAGACTGGTGTTGTTACAAAATAAAGTTATAAAAAGAGTTTAGGGGGTTGGAGAAGCAAAATAAAACAAAAGAACACAAGTCCAGACATTACCTTTAAATTGGGTAACTCCTCTTGGATTGAACCAAAAGGGTTTCTTGAAGAGATTTATGCCTAAGGAAAGGCTTCTAGGATGAAGAGAGGGATGTGGAGAGATAAAATTATCAGATCATGGCCGAGCCAATGGCTTGAGAGGTGTGGGTAAGGAGGTAGAGGTGGGGGCCTTTTATAAGAGGGAGTAGGGGCACTCTTAGATAGTCAAGAAATGTTACTTTATATTTAAATGAGTTTCGGATTTTAAAGGTCCCACATTGATATATTTCTAGGATAAGTTGATAAGGGTTCTAAATATACTCTTAAAATAGGTTTTTGACAAGTGTATGTCTTAGATTTTACATTATCTTTTCATTTTAATTAAATCGGTCATTAATGAGGTAATCACTGCATCATCATGGTGTCATAAAAAATTTAATTTATTTAGTTTTAAAAAATTTTAAAAAATTACGATGATGTAAGAAATATTTTTATCTTTACAATTAATGTTTATAGTCCAAGATATCATTTATGTAGACAAAATTAAAATTATTTTACTTAGGTGTTACATACTTTTGGAATATTCTCCATTCTTTAAAAATAAAATGATAAAGTGTAACTATCACGCAAAAGTGATTCCATGGGGTCCCTATGTTTGGCACAATGCATCCCATGGTCGTCCATGACACAACCAGTAGAATTAGGACACATGTTTCTGTCATTTTTTATTATTATGATATTATTTTATTATCCTTAACTACCCGATTACTAATTAATCACAATAATTAAAGATAATTACCGTTGTTACTATTCATAATGTCCAAAAACAAAAGAGTCCTAATTACATAATTTGGATATTATAATTCCAAATATTGAATCCATTTTACCAAATTCCAAACACAGAAATTTAAATAATTAATTTAAAAATAATTTCTGTTGTCAAAATAAATAGCGGGGTTTTCTGAAAGAATATCTATGAAACGTTTGGCACTTGTTTATGCCCAATTGCAAAGTGAAACTAATTATAATGACCAAAATTGTATTAAATGGTAAAAATATATTCTAATTACACTTTAAAACCAACTATAAAGATAATTTATCTATATAATTAAATTATATTAAAAAGCAGAATTGAAGTAAAATGCAGTATTTTTCACTATTCATTAAAAATGAACATTGTCAGAAAAATACAAAAAATTTATCCAAAGTAAATTTAAATGTCCCAGTCCTAAAGAATAAGTTTGTTTTGAAAAATAAAGCTTATAAAATTGTAAAAAGATATATTTAAAAATGGTTTGCCATCAAAAGGTGGTAAAACAAACTTTTAAAAATATTAGAGAATTCAATGCTTAAGATTGAATTTATTCTCATTATAAGCCTCTAAAACACTATGTAATTCATAAATGGAAATGGTTATGAAAATGAATAATTCTTTAATTACTTGGGATGTTATATTATACATAGAGATATGGTTTATACTTAAATATATACATGTTTAAATATTATTTTATGAGGTTATTTCAACCATATTATCTCCTAAAATTTAATATATTTCCATTTATTTACACATGATAGGATTAATACGTATATTATATTTAATTATATTTTCTAATTATATGTCTATCATTTTAATCACTTATAAAAGGGATCCTCCTCATAGAAATTATTCAAATTGTTAGAGCCCTATGACTAGAGTAATATATACCCAAACAACATCCCAGTTTCAATCTAATATTATTAGATCTAATAGTATTATTTTAATAATATCATAAAAATGATTATTGTGTAAGAAAAAGGATTTCTTTGAAAAAATTGGTAATCATCTTCCCAACTCATTAAAAGAATATTTATTGTTATAATTATTATAAATATATTGAATTCATGAAAACATAATAACTATAGTATCATAAATATACTAATATGTCATTATAATAATGGTAAAACCATTATCCACCTCATCTTCATTAGATGGGAACTGAAATGATTCCTCATTAATGTGTGTGTGGGCTACCACCACCACAAAACAATATCATTATCTTTTCATCACCATTATCCATGGATGGTTAATATAATAGAAGTTATTAATATATATAATATTGATGATATAGTTATTATTATATCAAATTATTATATTTCATACCTTCATACTCTTAAACTCATTAAAAAGGGATAAATTCTCTTATACATATGTGTGGACTACTTCCACCACGAGGATATGTTACTTGTTTTTCAGGTCCTCCATTAATAGGTAATTATAAAATTGTAGTTAATGTATAAAAATTATAATTATATAATGATTAAAATTCTTTATACGATGGGATCATGCCCCCTTCGACCATGGTTCACCTACTAATATTTTTCTATGACTAGGAACTGAACATCCACAAAACAACAAAACTTGAACAATTATGATATAAAATATATATATAAAGAATCATAATAAATGAAATAAAATTTATAATAATAATGTAATTATAAATAATGAAGATTTTAATAAATTAAAATTACATCTTTTTTGTGGAATATTTATTTCATTACATAATTAAAGACCCAAGAACTGTAATAGTTTAGTGCCTTCAGATAATTGGGATCTTAAACACCAGTCCACAAGTGAGATATGTTATCTACCACTAAATTTTTCATATTTAGGACCATCATTATACATTTCATACATAATAAATTTAGTTATAACCTAGGGGATGAAACATTTGAAAGGGTGAGATCATGTGCTCAATAAGGTAAAAGAGGTAGGTATTTAAGAATAACATGTACTTGAGGATATAATAACTTGAGCATAACATCTGAAAACCACACCATTCATATCAATGATCATAATAATGAGTCATGGAATAATTTTTGGTAGTTCATAATATATGAATCATAAGGAAATAACATGAAATGATCTATGAGAGCATACTATGTATTATTTTTGGCATAATCATAAGAATAGAAAACACTATCCATATTATTCAAGGATAACATCCAAGACCATTGGAGTAGATAAATTCATTTATAAAACTGGGTTCAATCCTCATTCTAGTCTAGTATTATTGAATCAGGTTCACTTCCCATTATATCCCTTTATTACTGAACTAGTTTCACTTCCCATTCTATCCCTATATTATGAAACTAAGGTCACTCCCCATTAAAAATCTATCTATCTCGTGAAGAATAAATATCAACCTAATTTATTAGAGGGAAATGTAAGTCCAACCAATCAAATAATGAAATCCTAAATATATCTAAAAAAATATCATAAAAATTTATCATATCATAATCTATGGAATGAAATGGGTATCATAAAAATTTTATCACACCCTAAACTTAAGAAAATAAATAGGTTTAATAAACCCTTATGAATACAATAAAACATTAAAGTAAGTGGATTTTATAATTTTTTTTATCATGGTCTAACCAATGAAATAGAAATGAATTTCATAAATACTGTTCCATCAAAACATAAAGGATAAAAAGAAATAATGTGAATGTTATTCTTTGATCATATCTCTTGTAAAGAATATTTAAGACCCAAATATGTAACCATATATGGAATATAACTTTTAAATATATGTTAAAATATTTCATTAGGAAAACATCTATTCCACATAAAAAAATTAGTTTTAAAACAGAAGACATTTTGAAGACATTTTTCTCCAAAAATGACATTGAAAACTTATAGGGGATTCATTCAAAATAATTTAAAAAAAATTAAAACATAAAAAAATTTCAAATTATTTTTACTTTAAAATTGTCATAAAATATCATTTTTAAAAAATAATTTTGTTTAGAAACAATGGTTTTAGGATAAAATTAACTTCTAATCGAAATTAGAAATGAATATTCATTTTATTAAAAACATTTTCTTTATTATCTGAAGTAAAAAAGAGTGGGAAAATTGTACCATTACATAATGATTTCATGAATAACCAATTAATAATAAAATTTATGTGAATTATTGAGATATGTATCATAGGATTTTATCAATGGAATCTTAATCATAAAAAATCCTGATAAATGATAAGATTGTAACAATAAATTTTTACCAACTTAGTAAAACCATGATATTCAGGTAATAATTACATAAAATGAAGCTTAAAATATCTTGAAAATAATTATATTCATGATATTACATGTCAAATATTCAGTATATACACCTTGTAGATGATTATAGGTGCATAAAATAACATGTGTCTCAATGAAAGAAAAACTGACACAAAAATACCTCAATGATTTTGTATCTTTTGAAACATAAACCCCATGAAAGTTAAATCATAAAACTAATAAGTAAAAAATAGTATTTTTTCGGTAATAGTCTTAATATACATTCATGTGATGTAAATACTCCAAATAAAAGAAAAAAGTGGTGATTATGGACCATGTATCATGAAAGTGAAAAAGTGATACAGAATTCTGTTACATTATATCAGGACATCCATCGTATTCAATAAAACCAATTTTTTAATAAATATAAGTTTATTATTAATGTATCACAGAACCATTTACATATATTCCATACCATATATGATTTTATTTTTTACTTTTCTTACACCCTTAGTAATAATTCCTTGTTAATGTTATGTTTGGGGTAATAATTTCTTTCCCGTACTTGTTTTGATATTTTTTATTCTTAGTCCTATTTCATAGATAATTATTTCATAATCTAGCAAGTGTTAAAAATGAAATAAATTTAATATATATTTATTATATATTTATTTATATTATTCCATAAAATTTAGTTACAGTAAATTACATGTATCATTCTTGTAAGCGGTAGGTCATATGTACACATGAATGTTGTTTCCATTTCTTATCGTATTAAATGAAAAAACATAATGAGTGAAAATAAAATTTTATCACTATAATATCTTTTATATTTAATATACATCACATATTTATATTAAAAAAATCATTAAAACCTTCTATATAAAGCAAGGATGAATCACAATGCTTTGTGAGGTGGTATCTCACCGTACACAAGAAAGATATCATCGTATTCCCAAAAAATGTAAAGGATGAAGGTATGGGTTAATTAGTAATTAAAAAATAATAAATATCAAATATATAATATATAAACATTATGTACATCATTATGTGAAACTATGAGTGGTGGTAAGGAAAAAATGAAAGGCATCAGTTGATGAGGTTGTTGTCTGCCATACACATGAACAATGATTTCAAAGAAAATTTTATAGAAGTTTGTGTCGTTTTAAGTCCTAACCTTAAAATAAAAACATAGAATTATATTCAAGACACTAATTTTATTATATAATAATTATATCAAAATAATTTAATGGGGTTTATGAATAAATAAAATGAATATGTTCATTGATGAACATTACCTCTTCTTTAGGTATCTCCTTTTGGATTTCACCAAAGGCCATCCATTGTTAGATTTATTACCATTGAAAGGGTTATAGTAAAAGAGGAAGTATATCTAGAAGTTATTTGGGTATGTATTATCTAAAAAAATTGGTTTTTATGGTGTGGATAGAGGGGGGATATTTGTGGCCTTTTAGAAGGGAGGTGTGTGGTACTTTTCTAATTTTTTTAAAGAGTGAATACCACCAACATTTTTTCCATTTCATGTTACTCCAATAATGAAAAAAATTATATAATATATGGTATAAATTAAAAATATGGTCATACATTATGTTTTTGAATGGTTTTGGGGTTTTTTATGTCTTATATTCCATGTTTAACAATTAATTAATATTTTTTTTACCTTAATCATTGTAATTAATATTAATTTTTTTCACGAAATACATTGCTCAAAATTTAAGTTTCACTTTTTGAGAAATTTAAAAAAATTATGATTAAAAATATGGAAACCATTTGAAAAAATCAAATTCATATAATAAAATTACATTGATGTAATATTAATCCTACATGTTTACAGGAAAGTTAGTATTTAAAGCGAAAACAGTCAAAAGTTTATAAACATTTTATATTCAATTTAAATATGAAATTGATTATAATTACCTACATTGGATTAATAGATGTATAAGTTTAAAAAATATTCTTTAAAAAAGAAAATATAATTTAACTATAAAAATAAATTAAATTAAAATCCCATTTTCAATTTCTATTCATTCTTTTTTGCTATTCTTCAAAAAAATTAGAATAATGTAAAAAACTAAATTAATCTATTTTTAAATTTTGAATTAAAAAATAATTTTTATTTTATCAAAATAAATTTCCAAAAATTTCAATAATTAATTTTATTATTGTTCACAGAAAAAAATCATTATTTTGATAAAATCTTATTTTCAAAACATAAAAATCCGTTACAAAAATAATATAATTCATTATAAATATTTTTTCTATAAAAAAAATATGTAAAAATAATTAATTAATATTATTATTAATCATTTTAGTTACTAGGTTATAAGGGTTAGGTTGAAATATCTATATTAACATTATATCACTATTTATTAGAGTTGAGTTCCATGTGTAACACAAGCTGAGATAGTGTTTCATGTAGTGAAAGATTAACTTGATATTTTGTATAACAATGGACTACATTTATGTATTGTGAAATGAAAGTCATCAAAAAAATTTTATATAATAATATTATTCTAAAAGAATAGGGGGTGTTACATTCTTCCCCCCTTAAAATAATTTTCTCCCTTACAATTCATCAATATGATAAAAAAAATAAGGATAATTATACCACATAATATCTTCATGTTTCCACATAACACCATCAAACTGGTCTTTCACAACAAATCATTAACCAAGTAAGTGTCTTGTTTCATATAACATTTTATGTATGATATAGAATCTCTACTATTTGTTCCTCATATGAATGATCTTACTAAAGAAGTATGACCTATAATTTTAATATATTGAAGGTTCGTGTATGTACTTACTCATGAGAGACATATAGAACCTATCATGGACTTGAGAGAGTTTTTTTGATGTTCCAAGTGAAAGGTGACCTTCTTAATACGATCAATAATTTCAAAGGGATCAATTTACCTAGGGATATGTTTTCATTTCTTCCCAAATCTCATAACCTTATTCCAGAGAAAATTTCCAAGAATCAAATTATCACCAACTTCAAATTATTGATTAAATAGGAAGTTATCAGTATAAATTTTAAACCAAAACTAATCTGCATTGATATGATGAAAAATGGATCTATCCATTATATACATTTAATCAGATATCTCAGGTCCCAATAGAATTACTTCTATAACTTTGTTATAAAACATTGGAACTCTAAATTTTCTTCTATTGAGGGATTCATAAGGATCCATCTAAATTATTTATTGAAATTTATTATTGTAAACAAATTAACTATAATATGGTGTTCATCCCTTACAACTTTGAAATCTATTTCATAAGATCTAAAAATACCCTCTAGGTTTTAAACTATTCATTCATAAATACCATTCTTCTAAGTATGTTAATCAGTGATAAAAAACCATTTTTTGTCATAGAATTTCTGAATACTATTATTGAACATTTATATAAGACTTGGATCCAAATTAGATACAATCGAATGTGGTTCTCAATACAACCTTACCACTTCCTTAAGTTATATCATGGAAAATATGAAACGGGCGGGTCGGGGTGGGGCAGGCCAAACCCGCAAGGGTTTGAGCCCATGCGGGTTTTTCAGCAAAATCCTGCATATAATGCGAACTAAAAATTTCACGCCCACTCCTCCCTGCAAAAACCAGCGGGTTGCATGCGGGTTTCCCGTGGGCTTACCCACATTTAAAAAATTTACTATTTATAATAATTTAAATACTCTATTTTTTATCATTCTTAAAGGAATTTGAGGGGAGAAATATGTATTAACAATAAATAATGTTTTAAGGGATGTGATTGAACATTTTTTGTGGGTTAATGGTCGCATGCGGTGATGCCGATGTGGTGGAGAACTATTACGATAGAAAGTAGGTGAGTGATCGGTGTTGGGAGATGAATGATAATGTGGGTTTTGTGGTGATGTGAACAACTAAACATGTGAATGAATGAAGTCTCTCAAGGTAATGATCAGTTTGAGAGGAAACTATTAGTGTTTCCACGAGGTTATATCCTATTTTTTTAATAACTAATTAAATTAAAATAATAAAAAAATTAAATCGAACTAAAAAATATTATTATTATAATAACTATAATATAATTGAAACCATATGCATGGTTGATGAGTTCCATTTTTCGAGAGATGGGTTGAAAAACCATGTGAATGTGGTTAATAATTACGATATAAATAATATAATATCATATTAAGACAATAAATATAGACCTATTTAAAATTCACTTGTGAATAAATGGTGAATTAGTAAGACAATTACAGTGAGAAATTATATGTCACTGTTTAACCTTGATTTTTTTATTAAAAAAACTAAAATTTTAAAGAAACATATATTGTAAAAATAATATATACTTGTAAATTAGGACCACGGGCATGCCCACACCTACGTAGGCTCATCCCGCATTGGCCGACAACCACATCGGCTCAAACCACATTGGCCCGCACTCTAAATGGTAAAAAAATTTAGGCTCTCACTTCCCCAAATCCACCTGATACCCGCAAATCCCACAGTCCATGGGCCCACTTTGAAACATTATGTTATTTCTTGTGTACATACCTTCATCCATGAAGCCTTTCCAGGTAAATTATTGTAGCTCAAATTGGGTGTGATTAAAACTCATTTGGACACCACCAATGGTTTCTAGAACTATACAGTCTATCAATATGCAATGAATAGAGTGAAGGTATAATGAATAAAGGTGATAAATAAATAAAACATGTTGGTATGGGTTCCCCATATAACATGCTTACGATTCTTAATTTTTCATCTTAAGACAAGAAAGTCTTTGAATACTGTAGATTTTTTTATTTTTGTTAATAATGATAACACATAATGTGTGATACCTAGCTGTTCATATGTGGTGATACTCATATAAGGTTCCATAATTGTCAAGGAATTTAAAGCATATGGGGGAACTAAATCTAGTTTATCATGTATGTTAATCATATCCTGAAGAAAAGTGTGTTCTTAGAATTAGTTTGTAATCTCGTATATTTAATTAGTGCCTTAATCCCATCCAAGGAATTACATATGGGGAACCCATGTATCGCTCTAGGTAAATTATAAACCCATCACCCTTCAATCCTTTCTCATTCCATGTAGGTATATATGTATCATTTCAGGTTTTTTGTAATTTTATTACCCTCCAATACCATCCATGGTATTCCATAAATGGAACTTGGTATCCCTTGTGTCATGGAAAATAGAATTACCCTCCGATCACATCCAAGGTATGCCTCTTTGGGAACCATGTATCACTCATGGAATAAGATAAATCTATACACACTAGGATCCCATACAAGTACTTTTATAAATAAATATATGTATCAACCCTATTTTGATATACTCCATTCATAATTAATTTTAATTATTATTCCCAAAAAGATTGTCTAAAGTGTTCTGATTTAGAACCCATGCGTCTCCCTCCGCATGACATGCTAGATGGTAATGGGCCTGCTGTAAATCGATATCATTTATCATTTTTTCCAATTCAATTTGGGAATTTAAATAATAATAATAACAAAAGATATAATTATAAGTAACAATCTCCTAGGAATTCGGTTTTTCAATTTCCCATTCATTTAATTCAAATTCAATTTCACTTATATGGGCCAACTCAACACACCACAATTGTGGGTTTGATTTAATTTCCAAACCTAAAGCTCGTGGACCTTTTAAAGAAACATGCTCTATGGGGTTATCACATCTAGGTAGACATTCCATGATGATAAATTTAGGTTTTTTGTACCACCCTAAATGAGATTATATCCATACATTTAATTAAATGTACATGTAAGAGGCGGTGTACGGAAAGTCCATTATATAGAACAATGGTGCATAATATAAAACTGAATAATTTTATGGTAAGAAGTCTAGAAAACCAGAATTATATGGGTAACAGAATATTCATCTGTTTTCATCCACTAACAATGTTATTAATGCTATAAAATTGAGTTAAAGTAAAATACACTAAAAAAAGGAAATATTACCCCACACTAATTTATCATTCCATACAGCCAGAATAAGAAATAAATGAAGGAAGGGTGATCATAAACATACCATTGTATATATAATGTGTCTAAAATCATTTGTATTAGTGTTCATACTAATATTATCTAATGAAACCTAGAGGAAAGGAGAAGGTAGAGTTCCCAATACTGCTATTATTGTGTGAAAAGAGGGAGGAACAATGGTTATACAATTGGAGGGTATAGACAAGATTCACCATTTATTTTTTAATTTGACTAATGGATTTATAGTTTAAATAAGAGATTTATGTTGTAAATCCCCCTTTTATAGGGTCTTATCAATATGACCTACAACATTAATTTAAATTTCATGTTTAAATATCCTCATTTACCACATTAATTTCCCTATTACATGGTCGACCTAGATTATGGGGTAATACCTAAAAACATACAAGGAAAATTCTTTACTTACACCATAAGATATATATTTGTAGCATAAATAGTCTAAATATATAATGAATCTCTACAATTTTCTTCTACTCAATGGTATACCAAAAAAGTCAACAAGAACTACTCAGCAACGTCCAAATTAAAACAACAAGAGTTAGAAACTAAATAATAACATATCTAAAATGTTTTGGGATATTATAACCTCACATACATAAATCAACTCATCCATGAGATTCCTTTTTAAGGTGGTAAATCATTTGTAGAGAATAGTTTAAGTCGTTGAGCACGTACATTAGACTTTGACTTTTAGGTCTCATCATTTACACTATCATGCTACCATAGTACCCAAACTAGACGAAATCACCTAACCCATATTACTTTTATGATCTAATCAATGATACATATAGGATAATACCCAAAGGAATCATTAATATCATACTCAACATCATAAGGATGAACATTATGAGATGGGTCAAAATTTTAACAATGTAATTGAAAAATGTAAAAGAGGTCATGAATAACCATGTATCTATGGGTAAATTCTAATTCAAAAGACATTAATATAAACAGATCCAAAACCTAAAAATGATATATGAATATCGGTGATATCTAACACTACATATTATGTAATTTATTCCCTTGTCTTGGAGAAACAAACAAGAAGTTTCAATCCCCAACCATGAAATCCAAAGGTCATTAACAATGATAAGAAAAAGGATTATGGCAAGACTAAGCTATAACAATACAATTCCAGATAAATTGTAACTTATTTAAGCTCTATTAAATGATATGGGGTCCAATTATCACTACCACTCTAACCATTAGCTAGTAAACGGGTGAACAAAATAGCCTATTATATGGGGTCACATAAGTAGCAATTGGTTTAGTTACTTAAAAGAATTTATTATAAGAAACTTCCACAAGAGGTAAATATTTCTCCCAAGAACATCCAAAATTAAGGAACTATGCTCATATTATGTCCTATAAAACCTATATTAAGAACTCAAATTGATCATAGATATATTTTTTGTCGGCTATACTCAGTAGTACCTATGAACACATATCTCTCTACAACCCCTTCCAGTAATACGATGTTAAATGAGAGTCCATGTCTGAGATGATGATACATGGAACTCGATAATAAAATATGATCCTAATAAAAAATAGCCTCCTAATATTTTCCACTAAAAATGTCACCATAATAGGCCTGAATTGGAGATATTTTCTAGCAGTTCAATGATAACCCATAATGCATCACAACCTCGAGGGGATCGAGGTAAACTCATAAAAATTATTATAGAGACTTCATCCTATTTCCAATCAGGAATTGGTAAAATATATAAAAGTATCTCTAGTCTCTATAATTTTTCCTTCACCTTCTAAGAAATGGAATATTGGGTAATGAAACTAGCTATCTCACTTTTGATAACAAGCCACTAATACAAGAGTCATATATCCAGATAAATATTGGTAATACTAGGATGTACAACCCATGTATATGTATTATTCTCTCACATAAAATCCACTTGTTTGTTTTAGAGAACCCAAACATGTTCATAAATGTACAATAACTAATCCCTATTGATGAACCTAACAGTCAGTGGGTCCTCTCCTGAAATTATCACCCTTAGGATTGAGAAATCGTGATTAGAAAACTAAGTTTTCTTTACTCTATCTATAAGTGAATATGTTAGTAATAAAAAAATATAGTATAGGAATCCTAATGTTTTCATACTCCTCCAAAAAAATCTCATAAAATAAGTCAACCAACATCTACTCTCTACTGTCCTCCTGAAAAAACCTATGTATTGTTCTTTAAAATCAGAGCATTCGCCACAACATTACCCTTCCATGGAATATAATGTTGAAAAATATTAAATGATTGTAGGTATTCGACACATCCTCACTATCTGAGCTTCTAATCATGATTATTGAATATATATTTGAGGATTTCATGGTCTCTGTATACCCCAAACCACTCTCCCCACAGATCATGTCTCTAGAAACACATGGAATATACCAAAACGTTTAACTCAAGATCATGTGTCAGGTAATTCCACACTAGAGGTGTCAACTGATGAGACTCGCATGCAACAAATAGATCTCCCAACCATGTATTGGAATTCAGTGTGGTTCTTAAAACATGACAATAAACCATATAAATTTTACTCATAATTGGGAGAGGTAATATTTTTACTGAATTCAACCATCATTTTAATTCCAAAATGGTTTTTTGAATGCTTCTGACCATAAAAAGTTTCTTCTCTTCTAATTCAATACCATTATAGGTGTTTTAATGTATGAAAAATCTTAAATATAGCACCTATAATACCCATCATTCTCTAAGAAACTCCTTAAATAAAATAATTTCTTGGGTTTATCCCATGAAACTATGTCTCTCACCAACACTAGGTCCATTGATACTTCCCTACGTGAGATTATGTTCCCCAATTACTAAACATTATGAATCCGAAACTAATTTTTTTTATCTTATAAAATAACATGTGGTCTATATGTGATTTAAAATCTTTGTCAAGGTGTTTTTCATGATTGTTTCATGTATGTGAGTACAATAAAATGTCATCCATGAGGAATACCAAAAATGATTCCATGTACATATTGAAAACCCAATTCACTAGGGACATAAAAAATATCAGTGTGTTCATGAGACAGAATGGAATACCAAGATACCATGACAAGTAAAATCCACTATGAAATGAAGTGCATATTATATATGAAAATATTACTCATACCAGATGATATCCTGACCCCAAATCAATCTTTTAGAAGACTCAAGATCCTTTGATCTTTTCAAAGAGGATGTCTATGAGTGTTAAGGTATATAAATTATTAAATGTAAGATAGTTTAATTTACGGTAATACATAAAGTATCTAAAGGTTTTATTCACCTTCTTGGTAAAAGGAATGGGAAAACCTAAGGTGAAGTATCAGGTCGAATAAAGAACTTATATTCTAGGCCCTCCAATGGACTCCTAGGTTCCTAAAGCTTAGTACTAGCCAAACTATATGGAGGAATATATATTGGGGATTATCCTGACACCATATCAAAAAAAGTCTATCTTAGGATGTATCCCATAAAATTTATAAGGGAATAAATCCCAGAAACAATCCACTATAATATGAAAATATATATGACATGCTCCCTAATCATCCAAATAAAGACTACAAATACGGGATGTCACTCTGCCCAACCCCTGATGTCCAAGACCAAATTGACTTGCCTATAAATACAATTTTTCCTTACGAATATAGATACATTCATTGGTTCATGTGAAGGACACCCTCCATCAATATAAATCAATATGTGCATCTTAAGGAACCCAAAATTATATCATGATAATGATGTCAAAACCTTTCATCTTTAAGATGTTTAGGATTCATATTAAATTTCTACTACCTGTCTCAAGGGGGAACTCCCAACTCAAGTATATACTCTCTGATCAAATCCAAATTGAGTGTCATGTGTCATAATTCCATGAAAATACTAATTTTTGATCACATGGACTTCCACAATTTCTACTGATATAAGGGAGTGGTAATATCCTATGTCAAAAAAAAAGAAAGTAAATTAGAGGATATTATAATTGTATATCACATAATATATGGACCAATTACCTTATCATTATGTGTAAGATATAATACATATATCTAGCATAATCAAAAATCATGATTAGGTCCTCCGTAATAGAATAGTATATCATAATTTTATCTCCCATGTCCATGACTTCCTCCTCATCTTGATCTACTAGTAGATACTTAAGATCCCTCCAAACATGGATATATCAGTACTACTTCTGAATAGGGAGTTAGTTAAGATTCATTCTCATAATGATTTAGAGTAAAAGTTATAAAAAAACATTGAAGATAACCCAATTTTCTAAATACTTAGTGCTCAATTTTGTACTTGGTATACTAATGCTTCTTATGTCTTGGATGACCACACTGGTGTCATAGAAAATAAATTTCAGTGCATGTAGTATAACTATGTCTTCTCCAACAAGAAAACTCTTGGTGATTCTTCATCCACTATTTGTACTGCCTCCCTATATCAATGAAAAACTACTTGGGCCCACATTATCTTCTTCCCCTAGATTCACTCTGTGATGAGGGTCTGGTTCACAATTTCAAAAATGGTTGTCAAAGTAGAAAATTCACATAGGATATGATGTGAAATAAGTGACCATCATTAAAAGGAATCATTGTCATCAACTCATCACTAGCACGGGTTAGTGTAAAATTTTGTGGCATGGTAAACCTATCCGAATAATAAAAAAACATACATATAATCCTATTTTAGGTGCATAAACACTCTAGGATGGTCTAATCTAAGAATATATGGAAATATATAATCATATAAAACCATCTGGATGTCCCTCTATACCATAACCTTATAACGATCTTCCTGAGTAATATCATCCCACTAATTCATGGTAGAATCATGAAGCAAATAGGTCATGTGCATAATACACTTCATAGAAGGGGTTGCTAAATTCCCAAAAAAAGAAAACATGAAATATTAAATGAATAAATAGCCAAAGGAACTCCTTTCCCCAAAAAGTTTTGAGGGGGATTTTATGGAAATTATCACCTAAGATCTACCCTATAAGAGGTAGGTCATGGGGATCCTTGTACCTAATAAACAAGTCACATGGAACCCTCTCATATCTAAGAATAATTTTCCATATTAAGAAGATAGGGAGGTGTCAAAAGAGGTAATAAATGAGGTAATACTAGAGGCTCAAGGACCACCACCACCAGACCATGGTCGTCACTGCCCCCTTGGTGCATGAATCAATATTGATCCGGTGTCATGTGTCTATAATGCCAAAAACAAATCTCAAAATATGATTTGATAATGGAAATAAATATTTATTGGATAAAATATTTGGTAAAAATATGTCTTATATAAGACTCAACCCCACTCTTAAAACACCTAAATCTAGGTTTGGGTGATATAAATGTTTATTTGGTTCACAAGAGTGACCCCTACTACCCACTAATGAGTTTGGCCTTCTTTAAGGTCTCAATAATTATATCAAAGGATCAGGTATATGGAGTTTCAATTTTAAAATATGGAGGAAAATACTCCTTATGTTGTAATTGGAATCCATATTTAATAGTAACTATTTTATTAAAAATTTTGATTTTAACCATGTTTATACTCATTTACTAATATATATGTGTCATGATCTAGTCAGATGAGTCACCATTCCAAAATTACAAAGGCACAAGATTTACAAGTTATAATTGGAACATCATGTAACAACAACCAGACACACACATCTAGTATTAGGATGTTACTAGTCAAATACAAGGAATCAATTAAAATAATCACCATTCTCAATTTATAGAAGTACAAGAATTATATATTACAACATTCATTCATGTAATTTGGAAATAACTAATTTTTCAACTTCTTTGACCATGGATACACATATGAAACATCATTTAATAAGTTAATCAGGGTTCCAACATCATGATATGTGGGTAAAAATAGTTTAGGTTGAGGTAGTCACTTTAAAAACCAATTATTTATCTTCTTCTTGTAAGAAAAGTTAGTCCAATTTCAATAGAGAAATCAAGACACCATAACATGTTGTAGGAAATTCTTATAATAAAGTAGTCCTGGAGTGGAATATGAATGACATATAAATCCTTGGGTTCTTATAATGATTCATGAATAAATAATTATTTTTTATATTGTACCATGGGTGAAAATTTATTTCATAGTAATAATAACAATAAATCCCACAAAGCATGTTTGTCACCCAATAGTGAAATCTGTACTATGGTAATAGGAAAAAATTAAAACAATATGTCCCATCCTAGGTAATTTTTATTTTTTCTCCCTATACATGAACCAAATAATCATAGGTATAGGATCATTACCCAATTCTAACACATTCTAGTCTCCCCTTTTACAACCCAAAATAGTAATACAAAATTATAATGCCTTTAATACCGTTTTTCATGACCGAGACTTCTCCAAGATATAAACCTGGTCATTTGACCCAATGAATCTCTAGAAATTCCATAGTTTCCATACCAGCACACTACATTCTATTTTCAGTATGGTGCACATAAAATACTAATGAATATTTCCATACCAAATATAAAAATGTTATATTGTAATTATAATAATAAAAACTTTCTATGTCACCCAACAGTGAAATTAGTATGATGATAATATATACAAAATAGAACAAAAATTCCCATCCCATGTAATTTGTATTGTTTCCTATACATGGTATTACTACTCCCTAGAATAGGATCATTGTGAAACTTGACACTTTCTAGTATCATTTATAAAAAACTAAAATAGTAAGACAAAAGGATAATGGCCATGTTATCATTTATGATGACCCTACCTTCCTTAGGCAATGAACTTGGTCAACTCACCCCATGGGACTCCTAAAGTACCTTGGTTTCCATCCTATCACACAATAACCTATTACCCATTTTGGTCACTTAAAATACCAATGACAACCCACATGGCCCAACACATGTTTTTATTGTGTTTTTTCCTCACTCACTCACTCCCTAGAAATCATCCTAGGAGGTCACCCATCCTAACACTACCCCATGCCAAAGAATGCGAAATTGTGGGGTTATAATCAGGAAGGCCCCTAAAAATTAAAGTTCTTCTTTTTCACCTGGGAAGAAATATTTAACCTATTATGTCTCACATTTACAATGGTGATACACTCCCCACCCCTTTAAATGATCAATTCCCTAATTGTGGACCCCAAAAAATAACTCCTAGGCTGTGCCTCTACACTTTCATCTATGTATTGGCTCCAATAACTATTTTTTACATCCCGATGTATATTAACATAGAAGTACACATACCTTTTTTTCCACATTCCCTCAAGAATACCTCCCTATATTCCAGAGGGTGTTAACATGTAGCAAGAACTACAGTGGTATGGTGGAAGACTATGTCTTCATGATTATTGTGTAGCACAGTGGAATAAAAATGGGTAACTACATAAATGTAATGAATGAGAATTCGTGGAAGAAAAATTTTAGATTAGGAAACTAACAAAAATAATATCCAGTGAAATTTAAATAATTATGTCATCTCTGTATACTATTCAAAAATGCGGAATAGTATAAAGCATCAAGAATATACAATATACAATAAAAAAAATAACGAAACTCCAAAAAGTTATCTCCAATAAAATTATTATAACATGTTTAGTACACTAATATTGTACTCCATACTCATACAAAAATTCATATGTTCATATCTATAGTCATTCCCCTATCCCTATTTATATCTATGAAGTTTTTTAGAGTACCAATTGGTAGCTCGAATAAGATATGAGTAATAATCAGTAGTCCACCACCAATAGATTTAAGAACTATCCAGTCTATGAATTTATAATGATTAGTTTCCATGTATAATGAATAGTAGTAGTAAATAGATATCCATATTAGTCTGGATTCCTTATGTAACACCTATCTAATAAAACCGACTTCGACCTAAGTTGGAAATGTCTCTGAGTGTACATTTTAAATTTTTATGAATAATGTAGCGACCCAAGGTATACCACCAAGGAATAAATATATGGTTATATACATTTGAGGTTCCATATTTTTAATGGAATGTAATGATAAATGATGATATAAATATAGGTCATCATGTATGTAAATGATATGCGAAATCCAAGTTTCCTCTTTGACAATATAGTTGAGTTTTTTGATTTAATTAGAATCTTGAACCCTTCCTAGGAATTCCATGTATGGAACCTAGGTGTTTCTCATTGTATACAATAAACCAATCACTCTACAACCTGATACATAACATTCCACATAGGAAACAAGGTAATTCTCCAGGTGTGGAGTAATGGCACTGCCTGTCGTGCTCATCCATTGTATTTTAAATAGGGAAATAGGTATCACTCTTGGAATGGTAGAATAAAATTTCACTCTTATCTCATTTAGGGTATTCCACATAGGAAACCAAGTATCTATTATGTAATAACATAAATACATATTCCCACTGAACCCGTTCAAGGTATTCTATAAAATAATCTGTGTATCAGTCATGTGTTAGGACGAAGACGTGTTTTGGTTTTATTTGTTTTCAAATGGTAAATATATTTATTATGTTGAATAATGTATGTATGTTGAGTAATTTTATATGAATTAATATTGAAGAAGTGTGTGTGTGTGTGTACAGATTTTTTAATTAGATCCAGAACCATTGGCATGATGAATGTACTCACCATCATAATCAAGAAGATTTTTGTTTTCCAAGTGTCGAATTTTGTTTTCTAAGGAAATAAATCAGCTAACTTTTTAAAAGTATTTGGTTGTTCGGATTGAACATCATATTCAAAACATTGAACTTGTAAGGCGTAAGCATTCCCATAATACAAGGAAGATATTTACTTGGAGAAAAGGCCTGTTGGACTCACTATGGTTCCAAAAAAAAGTTTTGATCATAGTAATGAATACAATCATATTATTTATGAATATTTTTAAAATATGATGATTCATTGAATTATTTTGAATTCAAAAAACTTATATGATGTCTAATAATGTGATGTTCTAGGATGATAAAAGAGAGGGGAGTGTTGTAAATCATAATAAGTTTAATCATATTCAGGTTTGGATTTGAATGAATGATGTTTCTAGAAGGATGTAAATTTTAATACCTTCCAATGAAAGTCAAATGATGATAAAGATAATCTTCAATAAATTCAAATTAATGATTAAGTCTTGATACATGATGAATATTTTAGAAGATATAAGTTGTTGATGATGACACCTTCTGATCTCAGTCTATCTAAATAGGAACAACATACACATAAATATTTTTTGGATAATAAATTTTATCCTAACATGAATTTATGAAGATTTTGGTTTTTAGTTTGACAAAAAATCCACAAGAGAGAAATATTCTGAGAAGTGACTTGTGTAAAAAATATTCAGAGAAGGAAAGAAGTTTCTAGAGTTGAAACTGCTAGAATCGGTCCATTGAAAGAGGTGTTCCACTGATCCATCGTAATGGATTCTAAAACTAATTCATATTATTGGTATATATTTTATATAGGATACACTGTTTCTATTGGAGGAAGAATTGTTTTTTCTGGGAATTTTTTGGAAGAAATAAATATGGAGAATAATATTAGTTAGTGCTATCTAATTTGAATAAGAAACCTCATATCAATAAAAAATGTATTTGACCAATTCTCATCACAATGAGTTGTTGATTTTTTTAAAGATGGAAATATTTTTCCCTTATCAAGTGGGTCAAAAAAAAGTAAAACACTGATTTGTTTTCAATATTACTTTTTTCAAGTTGGTTAAGAGAAATAATATGTGTCTTATATTATAACAGTTGTTCCAAGAGCCATCAGACTGGCAATGAAACCGATAAGTATCATAGGATGCAGGATATTCAGTCAGATGAAATTAAGAAAATACGAATTGTTTCAACCATCCACAAAATAGTTTTCAAGGGGGATCTTGAAAAGGTGGTTGAAGTAATTTTTGAAGTGTTTTCAAGGGGGATTTGTAATGGGTAGTTGGTTCTAAAGATATTTATTGTATGATATCTTATTCATATAGGTTTTATTTGGTGCATAGAAGTGTAAAGAAAAATCTGATGTCATCATCATAATGAAGAATCCAAAATGGTTTTAATATCTTTATGTGATCATGGTAATTGGAAGAATTCAGTTTAGATGAATTTTCAATATGGTCAAGTATAATCATATTGACCGAATGCTTCCCTCATAATGAGAAAATTCAGTAAAAGAAATCGTAATCTAACTAGAGTATGTGAAGAATCTATGAAGTGGGATGAATTAAGGAGCATATTATAGAACATTAAATAAGAGTTGTGATGCATTTAAGAATTAATAAATGCCTCCATAATTCATGAAAATCAGGATTTTTAGGGAATTTGGTAGAATGGGAATAGATTTTAGAAAACTTAAAAAATCATTTCTGGTTCCCTATAAATAAGAGATAGTACATTTCACTTTCTAGACACGAGTACTATTCAGAAAGGAAGAGAGATAATCTCTGAAATTATTGGGAGAACATGTTTCTACATTGATATTACCTAGGGAAGTATTCTAGAATGTTGAATAAATGTGAAGGTACAAGATCATATTCAGCTGGTTATCATATTGGGCTAGATAATTAGACTTGAAAATTTGTTTTGGGATTTCTAGACTAGGGAAGAAGGTTTTCATAATTGTTTTAATGGTATTCTAGCAAAGAAATATTATCATATTAAGTAATTAAACATGGGAATCAGACTTAGAAATCATATTGAGTATTATTATAAAGTCTAAGTAGTTTTTTCTACTACTAGGTAAGAATGTGAAGAATTTTTTTATAGTACCATATCTCTTACTGTTGATCATGAATCATGATAACATGATTGTTTCATAAATTGTATTACATAATTTTTTCTAGAAGAAGCATATTCAATATAATACTGTTTCCATAGTGTAAAACTAGTGTATTTCCAAATATTACACATTGTATTCCACAAAAAAAGGATTATATTTTAGTGGATTGTGTGGTATTAGATTGATTTCATACCATATAAAGGATGTAGCTAATCTTGTTCAGTATTTGACATTGTATATTTTTATGTTCCTATAGATGTCTGTTTGATTTTTTTTAGTATAAAAATAAATATATAACAGGGGGTGAAGCTTGTTTTATTAGTAAAGAAACTTATTAGAAACATATATCACTGATTCACCCTTGTTCCCTCTCAATGATACTTGGATCTTAATGGGGAACGAACAAGTGGTTTTAGAGGGAATATTCCCTTAATTTATTATTTAATATATTTTTTAAAGTGAAATTATGATGTAGAATCTAAATTATTTGAATGGTAAGGGGACTCCAACCTTAAATTATATGAATTTTCATATCTATAAATGAAAAATACTTTCATATCTTATGTCCCTAGGATATGACTTCTTAAATGGTTCTGCATGTTGTTTTCCCCTTCATGTTGAGAATGCTCCTCTTACAAAAGATAATAAGGAGAACCTTTAGATTGATGGATGATATAAAAATTATTTACTCTCACCAGTTTATAAAAGTGAGTTTTTGAGAGTAAAATGAGTTTCCACTTCCAATGGTATCTAGGATAAGTTAGATAATATTTATGAAGGCAATACAAAAGTAAAGAAGGAAAAGTTACAATTTTAGAGATTAAAGTATGAAGATTTCAAGATGGGTGTGAATGAATCTATTGGTGACTTCTTTAGTTGGGTAAATGATTTTTTAGCACCATTAGATGTCTTGGTGAAGAGTTGTAAGATTTTACCATTGCTAAAAATATCGTATGAATTCATCCTCACAACTTTGATGCTAAAGTAAACTCTTTTAAAGATATAGATCCAAAAAAAATATATCTGAATTATTTTCATAGATATCTCATTACTAATGAAATTAGAAGGAAAAAAATTATGAAATGAAATAAATGATCAGGTAATGTCTATAAAGGTTTCCAATAAATAAAATCCCAAGATGAATCTTGAAGATGAAGAAGATATAGATTCTGATTCCAAAAATAAAGTATGTAAAAATCTTGATGAAATTGTATCCATATTTTCTAAAAATGTGAAAAGAGGTATAAGGGTGTATAATTTGAAACATCACATAAAATGTTTTGGATTAAATCTATTAGGCATGTTTTTTACAATTGTCCTTAATTAAGTGATGAATAAAAAAGTGTTGAAGAAGAAATTTATGAAGAATAAAGAAGGCCAAGAAGATCTTGGAAGAATCAGAGTGATAAGGTAAAATCCTATTACAAGGGGAATGATATGATGTTATTCAAATACAAAAGGATAATATATTTGTCTAAGGATAATTTTATTCAATATTTAACAAATGGTGTTGAATAAAACACATTTATTTCAGTAGTCAATGAAAAAACATTGTCTAGAAGTTGTTTTATAATGGAAAACAGTGAAGTTTAATACAAAAAGTCTATTGGGAAGGATATATATAATACATTCTTTTAAAAAGTTACTAATGAAGAATTTATAATTAATAGTTCTAAAGAGTAAATAATTCCATTAAAATTTCATGATAAATAACAACTGAGATAATTTATGAGGAAGATTGGGATTCTTGAGAAAGAAATCAAGAAGTTAAAATGTGAAGAATCTTCAGCTGACAATATAAAATGTTTTCCCAATGACAATGCCAAACTAATGGAATATATATATGAATTGAAAAAATCCTTAGGAAAAGAAAATAATGATAATGACCATTTAGAAGTAATTTTAAGGAAAAAAAGAATAAGTTTTGTATCTTTTCCAACAAAACATTCTAAATATGAATAGATGGATACAAGATTTGATCATTATACCTCTAAAGTTATAAAAAGTTCTTGTAATTATGATCATAAGAAGGATGAATTTTTTTACCTTCAATGGTTAATAAGAATGCTTGAAATGGTTTTTATTTGAAGAAAGATTCTAAATTTATGTATATGTTCAAGACTAACAATGTTAAGAAGTCATAAGTTTATAAAAAATTCCAAATACTATAAAAGATACCATTACATATGTTTCTGATAAGGATATAAAGGAAACAAGATAAAATGGAAAAATTCTATTGATAATATAATGGTTAGTGTTTAACAAAGTTCCATTTAGAATGTTAAAATTGTTTCTGAGAAACATTTTACCAATTCTGTACAGTATGGAAGTTCTAGAGGAAGGTATTACTTCTATGAGTATTACTGGAATTGTGGTGGATTTGGATACAAAGCTAATATGTGTTTATTCAACCTATCACATTACAACTGTTACATGTGTTAACTAAAAAAATCTTTATGGGGAGTCAATCCACTCAACGAAAGAAAGATGAGAAATATATGATAAAACTTGAGAAAAATAAATATACTGAGTCTGAAAAGAGATAGTGTGTAGTCATTTGTCCAGAACAAGTAATAATTGCAATAATGTTGGAAGAATCAAAAAAGTTAGCCAATCAAAAGGGTAACAAAAAGGTTTCTGAAAAGGAGAGAAAAGTTGAAAAAAATATGTTAACATATTTTGATCTGAAGAATCATAAAAGGTTTAAGGTATTTGAGTAAGATTTCCAAGTTACTAAAATTTTCTTGACTATATTTCCATCCCAATAAGAATGCATGAATAATATGATGCTACCTAATTGTAAATTTTTTTTACTAAATTTGAGGAAATGACGACAACAAAATAAGAAACATATACAGAAGAGAAGAATGTTGTTACAAATTTTGAGAAGGATGAACAAAAGGAATATAACATATCTAGCATTAAATAAATGAAAAATATGAAAAATTGAATATAGAGATAGGACTCTTAGTCTGATTCTTTCTTCTAACAAACAATTGAGTTTCCTTATAATTCCTAAGACATTTGTATACATGTAATAAATTTTAGGGAATTTAATTAGTCAAAATAAGTAAGCTAGTGTTGATAATTATCTTATAATTCTTTCAAAAAAATAAATGAGGTAATGGAAAATATGAGTTTTTAGAAATATATGTTTTTAAACACCTTAACATTAATATATGTTGGTTGGGATGGTTTTAGGTTACTTTTATGTTAAATAAAATTATTTAAAACATTTCTCTATCATGATCCTGTTGAAATAGGCATGAAAAGGTATTACATAAGTGGTATGTAATGGTCAACGTTGATAACCTTGATTATACATACTTTTTTTTCAAAACCGGGTTCACTAAAATTAACATAAAGTTGTATAGTTAAGTTATCTTTTTTTAAAAACTTGGGTGGCTCTTATTTTCTTCTAAATAATAATTTCAAGATCATGATAATAAATGATTCACCCCTCATAAATGATATTTTTTTCAATAAATGGGAAACATATCATGTTAGCCCATTGGAATTTGATTCTGAATAATGGGTAGAGATAAGGAGTACTGTAAGATATAATAAATTGGGAGATCAAGAAAGGAATGAGGAAAAGAAAAGTTGAGAAAAGAAAACTGTAACAGGTATTTCATAGAAGTGATTGTTCAGTATTGAATTTGGTATTGAAAACAAACAAAGAGTGGGGGTTCTAGGGACAATTGTTTTGGTTGTATTTTTTGTCAATGCGTCAATATGTTGATTTATTTGAATAAATAAATTATTTTGACTATGTTAATGTAAATAAAGATTGAAGAATGGTGTCCATGTGTGTGAAGTTATCTATCCGATCTATAACCATCAGATTATGATCAGACTCAGCATCATAATTAATAAAAAAAATTGCAGGTTTTGAATTTTTTTTCAAAGAAAAGAGATAACTTCACATTTTAAAAATCTTTGGGTTGATAGAATGACCAAAATTTTTATAACATCAGACTCACAATGATTAATATATTTCATTATATTGGGAAGATATTTACTAGAAAAAAGGGCTCATCGGACCAACCATGGGTCTAGAATAAAATTATGATCCTAATGAGGAATATTATCATATTCTCCATTGATCTGATTTAAATATAATGATGTTTTTCTATTTATTACATCAAAAAAACATATGTTTAGTAAGAACTTGTGGTGCTATCTTGATGAATTAATGGGGTGATTATGATCATATTAAAGTTAATCGTATTCAGGTTAGGATTAGAAATAATGGCGCTACACTAAGGATGAAAAGTTATAATACTTTCCAATTAAATTCTAAAAAATTTGAAGCTGATATTCAACATATTAAAATTCATTAGGAATTGTTGATACAATCTGATGTTGGAAGAAGAAGGAAGTTTATGAAGTTGAAGCTTTCTAGTCTCAATCCATTAGAATTTGAACACTAAATTCAGAAATTCAAGTTGGTTGAGAAATTTGTACTGAATGTGATTTTATGAAGATGATAGTTTTCAGTCGGACCAAAATTCCTTGAGAAAAAAACATCATAGATAGAAGTTGTGCGAATCATATTTTGAAAAGTAAATACGTTTCTGAAGTCAAAGCTTCCTGAACAGGTCTATCAGTTGAGGTGTGAAACCAATCCACCATAATGGATTATAAAAATGAATCATATTATTGGTATCTTTTGTATATAATATGTTGAGTTTTTATCGGTGGTAGAACTATTTTTCTGGAAAAAAAATGTAACAAATAAATACATTGATCATAATAATTTAGTGTTGAAGAATATGAAGAATAAAATCTGAGATAAATAAATAATTTAGTCAACCATTTATCATTAAAATTAGTTTTTTATAGTTTTATAGATGGAAAAAAATGTCCAAGTCAAGTGGGTCAAGGAAAAAAAGATAACTATGATTTGTTTTCCAGAGTATTTCTGTTTCATGTTTTTTAGTAGAATGAATAATTGTTTTGTCCTATAATAATTATGTCAAGAGAAATCACCCTGATAAAAAAATAGATAAATATCATTAGATGCAATATATTCGATCCAAATAAATGAAGAAAATAATAATTGTTTTAACTAGGCCAAAAGGAGTTTTCAAGGGGGTCCTTGAAAGTATGGTTAACATAATTTCTTAAGTTTTTTCGAGGGGCATCGAAATGAGAATTTGGTTCCAAAGATCATTATGGTAAGAAATATATTCACATATGTTTCATTTTGTGTAGACATACATAATTTTTAATCTATTTACTTTATCTTAATGATGAAATAAAAATGGTTTTAATATCTTCAAGTGATCATCGTAATTGGATGTATTCAATTCTGATGAATTTAGACGATGGTCAAGGAAAAACAGAGTGACCAAATTCTTCCATCATAATGAGAGGATTTAATATATGAAATCAGAATCAAAGTGATGTTTTTGATGAAATTATGAAGTGTGATGATGTTTCTAGAATATTTTAGAAGTTTCAATATGAGTTTATAAATGTTGATGATGTTATAAATGAATTCACAATTCATGGAAAATCAAGATTTTGGGAAATTTGGTTGTGCGGGAAAAGCTTTCAAAATACAACTCAAACCATTTTGGGTTACCTATAAAAGGATATAATACTTTTTACTTTCTATATATGTGTAATGCTCAAAAATTAAGAGAGATAGGATTTGAAATTATATGGATAAAAATATTTGGTAATTTTCTTACCTAAGGATGTTTTCTTGATAGAAGAAGAAAGGGGAAGAGATGAGATCTTATTTAGTTTTCTATCATATTGTGCTGGATAGTATGACCAAGAAATTTTATTGATATTTCTAGGATAATGAAGAAAAAGTTCAGAATTATTTTAGTGGTATTTCGATAGAGCAAGATTATCATATTAAGAAATCAGACTTGGTAATCAGAATAACAAATAAGATAGAGTACCATTGAAATGTATGATAAGTTCTTTTCTATTGCAGGGTAATAAAGTGAAGATTTATTTTGAAGAATGTATTTCTCTAGGTTGATTAGGCATCACTTTAACATGGTTTTTACAAAAACCAATTATTACATAATTTTCTCTAGAATATTTTTATGCACTATCGGATTGCTTTGATAGTGTGGCATGAGTGTTAGGGAATATCCTAATCATTATATTCCACACAAAAGTATTATTTTCTTCTGGATTGTGTGATATTGGAATTTTTCCATACAATATCAAGAACATAGCTCCTCTTTTTGAGTAGTGAACCTTGTAAATTCATTAGTTCATGTTGATGTGTATTTAATTTTTTTCCACATGGAAATATATATTTAACCCAAGGAAAAGGTTGTTTATTTAATAATGAAATCTAAAAGAAAAAATATATCACTGATTCCCCTCCTAATATCAGTGATACCCGAATCTTTCCTGGAAACTAACACTATGGAAAAATATAATCCATTTATATCTCATTTTATTAACTATACTCGTTGTTCCCATCCAAGGTGTTTTGAGTGAGAGCCCTTGTATCGCCCTTAAAATGAATTTTTTATGGCAATGGGATTGCGTTAAATTTGTAAATATTGTCACTTCTTATACATAAATATTCCAAATTAATTTATATGGATAGCTCAAGAAATAATTAAGAAGTAAAAAGGCCCTATTAACATGGGATTACCATTTACCCATTATATAGTTCAGATTAAAATTCATTTATAAGGTCCAACTCAACACACCTAAATTGGTGGCCCGATATCATTTCCATGTATAAATCCCATGGTATTTTAAAAGAAACATACACTAGAGCCGTAGCTGATTTCATGGTTTACATTTCATGATGATCAATTTAGGTTTCCTGGACTACAAAAAACAAGGTGAAATCTATACATCTAATTAATAACACATTTAAAAGGAAATGAATGGAAATTATGTTGTCCAGCATAATGCCGCATAATGTAAGTGTCAATACTTTTATGAAAAAAGGGATTAAACACTTACCTTAGATGGGTAGTAGACTCTTTATCCAATATTTTCCTCTAACTCAAGCTTGATTAAGGGAGATAATAGGAAAAATTACCAAAAAATAGTTAATAGAAGCTCACAGGTATTTTCCATTCCATAAAGTGAGAATAAAAAATAACGGGAGAATGTTGAATCATAGAATTCCCATTGGTTTTCCAACATTATGAACAATGAATGGATCAAAGGTCATTCAAATAAGATCCAAAGAAACCTAGATTAGAGGAGAAGTGACATCTTCCAATGCAGATACTTCTCTATGAATAGAGGGAGGGAGAAAGGTTATACACCTAGAGGGGTATAAAGAGGATTCACCCATTTTTTTTAAATTGACATGAGGTATTTGTAGTGTAAATAAGAAATTTACTGCATGGATCCACCTTTTAAAGGGTTTTTACGATATTGATTAAGGTATACATTTACAATTTACATTGTAATATCCTTATTTATAATGTAAATTCCCTTATTAATGGGTCAAACCATTCTATGGGGTAATCCCTAAAAAACAAATGTTTTAAATTCCAAATTTACGTCGTATGATATATATTTACAGTGTAAATAGTCTATTGATAGACTAAAACTCCTCCATTTTTTTCTACTTAATGGTGTCACCCAAAATGCCCATAAGAACAATTAATCATTTTCTAAAATAAAATAAAAATATCTATAAACTATTGAAGAATATACATGTAACAATACATGATCATACAATGATGTTCAATGGATCTATAGTGTGTGTGTGTTTTCACTATTTTAGGAGTTAGAGGTGGTTGTGTCGGTTTTCATGCCACATGAGGTTGATTTATCAAGGCAAACTACTATTGTTCCACTTTTGGTTACCAAATCCTAGTGAGAAATTTGAATTTCAACCACAGTTAATTCACTATAGTCTTATGATGCACCAGTTAGCAATCAACTATGTGAGCATTGAGTTACAATGATTAAAATCATTCAACAAACACTAACAGAAGGTTAAGTAAACAACTAAAATAAATTAAAACTCAAATATCATAGAAACATAATGATCATATGTATAAGATAAATAAATTATAATGGAAAAATAAAATTGTAATAATGGAAGCTTATAATTCCCCCTGATAGCATTTTTACTCTTCTAGATCGTAGGCACTCTACTGAAACATCATATCTATCCTCTGGATGTATCTCCTTATCTTAGTAAATATCCATAACCTTACCCAAATTCTATTTATCCTCTTGGTTATTCTCATTTCTTCCATATACTTTTAGTCTCCTTAAATAATTTTACATTTCCATTGTTGCACAAATTTGAGGGATATGATCACATGTATTAGAAACACATATCACTTCCTCATAGAATGGACTTCCTCTTTCTGAATTTTTAGCATAAAATATTCGACAAACCAAAATTATTTATCTCTCTAGGATATACATACACATGGAAATATTTTTGGGTAACTTACTTATTTTCTTAGGTAATTTGATAAAAATATTCATTTATGGTCCCGTTGATCTTGAATGTTTGCAATGTAGACAAGTAATAATCCCCACACCTCTCATTATTCATCTTGGGAATTCCCTGAATTCCCCACACAAGTGATCTTGATTTCATGATAATACTATATATGATGAGAAATGTTAATGAAAATTAAGGCTTTAGATCAACATAGGTTGTGTCGAAATACCGATATATTCCAATGTGCTAATGGATGATCTGTTGTATGACTGACATAATGTCAGGGAATGACATGAGACAGTGTTGGTGACTTTCATCCATAAGTGTTGGAGTTGATATTTAATTAATTATTATATTTATAATGTATATTCTAAAAAATATTATTTAATTTTTTATTTCTGTTTAAATAATTTTTATTTATTTCATAGCTTATTTTACACATAACACCGAGTTTGAACAAACTATGGTATACTATAAAAATATTATTACATAAATGTGACTATTATAACTTCTCCATTAAAATTATCTATATGAATATGTATAAATAAATTATGAAAAAATATGTAAATTTTTGTTATATAATGTAAATTTATTAATTATTTCATAATAAGCACTTAATTTCTAATAAATTCATTTTATTCTTCAAAAATATATTTTGCTCAAAACTTTGTTTGATTTTTTGTGGATATTGTAAATAATTTATATATATATTACTAATTTTATTTTAAAATTTTCATTTCATTAATGGATTCATTATATTAAATTTATCCTGGGATTAATTTTCATGATTTTTTTAAAAATAGTTGATTTTTAGGTGAGTAGTAAAAATATCGATTTTCAAAATGTTGTCACTTTTATGAAAATATTATGATGTAAGAACAAATAAATAAAATTTTAAACCTTTTTATTGACAAAATACATATTACATGATTTACATATTTTGTTTTCAAACATTTTTTTGAATTTGGGCACCCAAACTAGACTTTTTTATTAAAAGTTACATTTTATTCAAATTGAAAACTATTTTCGGTTCTTTGTATTTCATGGAATGGTTTGAAGATTACATTAGATGTTTTAATAATCCAAATTAGGAAAAATAATTAGGGGAAATAGAAGATCAAATGTCTAAAAACACTCATATTTATAAGGTGAGTAGTCATTTACAGATCCTTTGACACCATCAATTGTTTGGGGAATTGGTTAGAGTTTAGAATTTATAATTCGGAACATAAATCACAGAAACTAAAAAAGTGTCTTATAGGAATTCAGAGTCCTAAGGTTGAACAACAAGGACCATAGAGGATCCAAATATAGTAAATAATTATTGATTTTTGGTTTAGATATATTGGTGAAATAAAACCATTTGAAACATGATATTGATGAAAACATTAAAATTAAGGATGGAAGTAGACCACACATCATACTCTGATTGATTAAACTTAATATAAGGATTGAGTTAATAAATTGATTATAGAGGTTGTTTTCCTAAAAATTATAATTTATTCAACTTCTGAATCATAATGTTTAATTACTTGCATGAATTCTTGAAATAAATAATCGCAATTGCTCAGTCAGTATTAAACCTAATTATTCCCTTTGGATTACTATCATAAAGAATATCCAATAATACCTAAATTAGTTGTACTCTATGGTAAGGGGAAAATGAATTAAGTTCATACCCTTCTATGTCATTCCCTCTATCACATTTGGGTACATCCTTTAATTGTTACCACTCATTCTAGGTAAATTAGTGATATGATTAAATTTTTTTTGAGGGATTTTAATATTACAAAAGTGATTCACAATCTGGATTAATCACTTGAATTAAATAATCATCATTCAAATTGATATCCACCATACCTTTAGAGGTTAACCACACATGATGAAATGTTCATCTATCACAAATGAGATAGTAAACTAGGGGATGAAATATAAAAACTCAATATAAGGGAATAAAAAAGAAGAATATACAGAAAATAATGAAACGTTACTACCAAACACAATCCAATATTGATCCACAAGCATGAATAAAAAACAAAAAAGTATCAAATTAATGTTTGAATCACCCCATATATATATCATATCATATAAAATCTGTCAGATAGTTTCTCATCTATTTCAATGATTTTAAAATTCTAGTTCTTTATCAATGTTAGAAATATTCAATATAAATAGGTCATCCATCACCATAGTGCATCGAAGGTGGAAATTTTCTCAAATCATAATGCCCAAAAAATTAATATTCACTAAATATATGAGGAATCCTACTATATCAAAAACCAATTACTCTATTATAACAGAAAATAACAAAATATTAGGTTTATATACTTTAGGTGTGTCATGGTGTGTCTTACCTATATCAAGTGTGAGTGTGTGTTATTCTTCTCTATGAACTACTCTTTTTCATATAACGAATGTTGAATATACTTATAAATTTTCTAAATATCCTATGACAATTAAGTGACTCTTAAACTCCACACCTTATGTGTGGAACTTTTACAAAATTCATTATCTGATAAAATACTAAGATTAATGTATTGATCCCCTATAAAGACTTTATAAATCATTCATCCTTCAACATTGAATACTCTTCAAAATGGGAAAAAGGTATGCATACAAATAATTCCCTCATTAAAACTATATTTCATTGAATATTTCATCCATATCGATAAAACAATATTCAAAACTCATTTAAACTCAAACTATATCTTTTTTACATGACTAAAATAAATAATAAAAGTATAAATAGGAAAGGATAAAAATAAAATAATCACAAAAAAATATTTTAAAAAATATATTACAGAAAATTCTCATATACATAAATCTTTGCTTATTCCAGAGAAGAAACTCAAAATCAAACAGTAAATATCTACACTCAAATTATGGAAAGATACAAATTAAAATAATCATAAACATATCATTATTACATTTAATTCCAAAATCACACAACTTATACATTTCAATTTTTTATCACAATTCATGTATAATTTCAATTCAAGACTCATTTCTTATTTCAGCCTAATTATTCAACTTTTTATTTATATTTTTGACACTTGTGACTTACCTAACCAAAAAATCATTTCACTCATCATTCAAGAAAATTTAATAATTGTTTTGGTAAATCTCAGTTATATTCACTCTATCCATATTCTTATAATTAATCTATATGTCCACTTATAATTCAAGCCACAAAAAACATAGAGCCCATGTCTATTAGTTAACAGTGAGGGGGGTGAATAAATGGTGCATTTTTATTAATTTATTCTTTTCAATTCTACCACTTAGTCTAGTAAAATTATTGATCAAATCTATATTGAATTTATCACTGACACCAAAATGTATAAGGAAGGTAGAGGATATGAGAATAATAATATTTACAAGGTCCATCCTTAAAATTATACTCATTTTCATGATCATATAAATTTCCCAATAATTTATTCTCCACTATAGGACTACTCTATTATAAAAAGTATCATCCCAAACCCATCATCATATATCAACATTTTTCTCATTTTTAAGAGTCCCACTAAAACATATAGCTTCATGCAGTGTGCTATAAAACATTATGTTTCCAAAATATAAAAAAATACATTTTGATCTTGGTTTCTTCTAAACTGCGTGGTATATATCATTCATATTAAGAATCCAAGACCAAAATTTCAACCCATTATAACTTCATAAATTAATTTAAAAAATGATTAATAGTATCATGTTTATTTTCCATTCTCACTCTCTAAATATCATTAATGATGTGATTCTTCCTAAACTTTTCAAATTCATGGGTTTTTCATGCCGTATTTTCTTCTTGGAGTACTCCTTGAATAATTATTTTTATCTCTAAATTTTAGTCTATCTTAAATTGATAATATCTTAAATTTTGAAATTTATTGTATAGTTCTTTGATTTTAGAAAAAAATTATCCTTCTCAATTTCTTCATTTCATATTCAAATTATTTTATGAATATTATTTACATAATAGAGATGGAATCTTTCTTTGATTCTCATTTTTATTTCTTATACTCACATAATATTTTGTGAATATTATTTTCATATTGAATTATGGAAACACCATTTAATATTGTTGTTGTGTAATATATTTATTTAAACTAGTGGAAATATTCCAATTTGGATTCTCAAAAAATTCTCATTTGAAATAACAATCAATTCTTCATTTAAATCTATAATAGACTTGTCTGGTTTCACTATATATTATATCCATGAAATCCACATATTTATTTCATTTTGAGTTCCGCATACATGTTTCTATGGATCCATAAAGTGTAAACCACCAATATTTCATAGTATGTTATTTCTTCAAAGTAATTCAATAACTTGCACTACACGCAACACTGAGTTCAAGCGCACCATGACTTACAAACTAGTCGTTCAAAAGAGGTTATGAATAGTATTAACTAAATTTTGAACTTCATATAATTATTATAATTTTATAATCCATATTATTAGTCTATTATACATAATGAAAAAACAAATTCATTTTTTTCAGATAAAAGATGTTGTTTTAAATGCAATTTTACTGCATTTTATTGGAGAAACCTATTTAAATCCAATATTTAAAACTTTTATATATTTAATTTGACCAAATAAACTTCTCATTTAGAATCATGACATAATAATTTAGTTTCAATAAATTTTTGGTGTTTTTCTGATAACTTTCATATTTGGGAGAATAGTGAAAAATACTATGTTTTAACTGAACACAACTTTTGTAATCAAAATAATTTTTAGTGTTAAGTTATACATTTTAATGGTTTGGAAGTATAAAGAGATTATATTTTTACCATTTAATTCAATTTTATTAATTGTAGATAATATCACTTTGAAATTGAGCATAAACAAGTATTAATCTTTTGTTAGTTATTATTTCTTAAAAACACGTTTTTTGGTTTTGACAATGGGAATTAATTTTAAATTAATAAATGAAACTTATATGTTTTGAAGTTTGTAAATTAGATTTAATTTTTGAATTCAGAATATCAAAATTAGGTTACGGTGAAATTTTGGTATTTTTCTGAAAACTTTCATTTTTTGATGAATAGTGGAAAACACCGATTTATTGGTTAAAACCAACTTTTAATTAAATAATTATTTATTTTATTTAAATTTATTTTAGGTAAAAATAGATACATAATACCTATATAAGTTAAATATAATTAATTGGAGTCAGTTTATAATAATTTTAGATACATAAAACTTTTATTGAACTTTTTACCGTCTTTTACCCACCTCCTATAAGCATTTTCAAATTCACATAAAACATAATTTTATCGCTTCTGTGAGTTGAATTTCAAAAATCCAAGAGACATGGTTGATATAAGTAAGTAAAATTTGGTTCAATAAGATGAAAATAATTTTTGGTAAATAGTTACTTTTTACTTTTATTTACCACGGTTATAAGTAAATAGGGTAATTAAGGATAAAAATGATATTATTATTACCCTAACACATTTCCTAATTATATTGGCTTAGTATAATTAGAAAAAAAATACCATAGGAATAATATATGATCCTTTAGGTCCACTTGGATTAGATTAGTACATTTATTATTATTTTATTTAAAGAAGAGTTAAAAGAGTTAAAATAAAAGTTTAATAAGTAAAACCATTTTAATATAGGGTTATACTTAAGATAAATTCGACTATAAATATTAATTAGAAAACTAAAAATATTTCCTACATAATGGTATTTTATTTATAATTTTTATACTTTAGATAATTAAATTTATTTATGACACAATAATGATGCAGTAATTACCGTATTAATAAAATATTAAATTAATTTTTATTATAAATATCCAAATAAATTAAATTTGAGACTTTTAATTAATTCCCCTAATTTTCTAGGTTAATATGACATGTTAGGGTTTTTTAGATGAATTTTATTTATCAGTAATAATGCTGTTATAAATCTAGCAAAAACAAAATACCAAATAGTGTCAAAATTGACAGAAAATAGTTTTTAAAACAAGGATTATATTATATTGATATAATAGTCATAAAAATCTATGATTTGGAAAAAAAGACTTATATAATAATATATATTACATTAATGAACCAATTGGGATTCGATTGGAATATTATAGTAAGTTTATTAACCATATAATATAAAAATACAAATTGACATGGTAAATGTTGAACTATTTAACTAAGAGTTAAATCTAAAAGTTAAGGTTTCTATGGTGAACTAAACCTATCTAAAACATATTTGTTGAACGGTTTTCGACTCATCCCCACATTATCCTCTAAATAATTTATTTTTGAGCTATAAGAATCCAAAATTGATTTTATTATAAAAAATATATTTCAAGCTTTTCCTAAAGTGACACTCACCTCTCTTATAAAAGGGCACTTCCCCTTCTCTTAATTTCACACCTCTAAAGACATTTTCCTCAGCCAAACCCTACCCAAATATCCTCCCAAATATCCAAAATTTATCCTAGAGGGATTAATTTGGTCATAAAGACAACCTATGGATCCCTTTTGATCAAATCAAATGGAAGAACCCGAAAATGAGGTAATGATTTCACCACCCTCTTTCAAGTTCTTTTATTCTTCCACTTACTCTTTATTTGTTATTATCATACCAAAATAATAAATCCAGTACCTTATATTGTGATCTTATTATAAATATGGAAGAAACATATTCATTATTCTATCCATCTTATGAATGATAATGTCACCATGTGTGCGTACGTACGACTTACCGTCTCCACACTGTGGTGTAATTTGTTATTCAACACTATATTATTTTCATGGATATAATGATGAGTAATATATATATAAATAATGAAAATAACATGCTAATGACTCTTTAAAATTAATATACCATCCAATTCCACACTTTTAAGGAAATGTTATTTTCGCTCGTGCGTACGTACGGATTACCGTCACCACGACGCGGTGAGATTCATTTCCACATTCACCATTCATCGACGATTATAAAGATATATATTACTGATAATTATGTAATATATGACATAATAATGATACTTTAGATATATATATATATATATTATGTACTTACATATATCTTATTCACTTACTTCTATTCAATACGATGTGAAAATAGAAACATCGTTTATGCGTATGTACGGTCTATCGTCTCCATAAATGGTGTTTTCCATTTCATATATTTTTTATAAATATTTATATTCTAAATATATATGATATATAAATAAATGTTTATATTCTGAAAGTATTTAAATCATTATCTTAATGATACTATCAAGAATAACAAATTAAAACACGTATGATAAAGATAGAAATTATTACAGGAAATGTTAATTTAACATGAAAATAATTTTTAAATGGGTAGTATAAAGTCATAAATGAATCATGTATGATATAATAAATATTAATATGGTTCTGGAATAATTTAATAACATACTATGGTCATTATATAAGATGTTAAACGTACCTTTGACCAAAGGAAAGTGCAAGGTAATGGTTAATTCTACAATCTCTTCATTATCTGAGGTTGTTTATATGTAATTATCTTCTGGGACATCTTTATCATCCACATCAATTTTTCTTAAAAATGTATTCCAAAACATTTTTACTATTTACTAGACTATGGGTTAAAGTCATGTATACCTTTTTTTAATTTTTTTAAAATGGTTTTAAAGGAATCTTTCCATCGTTTTCCAAACAAGGTACTTTTTAACCTTTTCCACAAAATTAAGGTAAGAATGTATTTTTTTAACATATATGATGGGTTCGGCTATTTTCTGCCGTTATAACATCATGGAATCTTCTCGTATAAGTTTATAAGAATATTTTCAAATATAAATGTTTTCTTCTATAATTATGTGATTTTTAAATGATTTCAAAATAGAAAGATATATTTCTCTAAAAAGGTTTTGATTTCATCTATGTCAACATCCATTGATGGATTTTATGTTTGTTTGAAGTTTATTTATTATGATACAAAACAACCATATTGTATTAATTTTTTTGTGTTATGTTTGACCATGGATGTGTTATTTCATACCATTTGTGGTTTATAGGTGAAGTGTTGACATATCATATGATAGTTTTAATATGAAGGTTTATGTTATGTTTAAACCTTTTTAATATGAGGAATGCATTGGATTTAGTAAGTGATGGGTGGATCCCACTATAGATTCTCGATGCATTGGTAGGTCTCACGAGACAATCTAGTGTCTTGACACAAGGCCTTGACAAAATCTTATTTGTAGTCTTAGCACAAGGCCTTGACTATGTGGTTATTAAAGTATGGAATTATGCATTCCATCATTATGAAAGTGGCTATTGATATTGCATGTGATTATTCAACCAGTATAATATTCATGTGAATATGTAAATGGAATTATTTGATTTTATATTTTCCATTTTATGCAGAAGTTTAATTTTAAAAGGCTTTTGTTTCGGTATAATACATTTCCTAAAATGTTTATGCTTATTTATGAAATCTTTCGCTATATTGTTATCCTTACTGAGCATCTGAGCTCACCCCCTTCTTATGTTTTATTTTCCCAGGATCCCAAAAAGTGTTTTATGTTTGAGATGCAGGGTTATGCTAAGGGAACAATGGTATTCTAAATGGGGTTTTATGTGTTATATGTTATAAAGTGTAATGTAATGTTAATGCATGTAATCTATTTTCCAAGACTGCTAAACTGATCGGTCTTTCAGGACTTGATTCCTTGTAATCATTCCAATGTATTAAAATAATGCACCAACTCTGGGAATCTAGGGTCGAGGTGTTACATATATTATGTATTTATCATGGTTGACTGAGGATTGTAATTATCTTCAAACCATTATCATCACGACTCACACATATTAATATTAATTAAGACATTTAAAACCATGAATGTTAGTTCATAGAATGATATGAAATTATTCATTATTCAGAATATATAATTATATGATTCCTCTAAAATTCATTCTCCATAAATATCAAAATTTCCCAAAGTTATCACATAAGAATTAAATTATTATTAAATGGAGAACAATGAAATTCTTAGGGAGTATCTAGGGCATTGAAAAATGTTCACATAGAGCAATACTTAATTTCTTTGAAATGATATTTAAGTGGTTCCATCCTTATGTTGTGTGTAATAATATTAAAATCATTAATATGATCTATATATAGGTCACACCTTTCCATTTATCTGATATTTCATGAAAATGAATCTTATGTGCTTAAGTAAATGACTATTACATTGATTTAAAGGGACTATTGTCTACCCATCCCTTTTAAAGAATCTCAAACCTCATCATAAAAATGACCCCTATATATATTTAGTCATATGTGAGTGATACATACAAGATCAATAATTAAAATTACTTATATACACACATATATCCTTTTTAAAAATTTAATCTCAATAATGAATATTATAGACTTCATTAAAATAGCCTCAAAACCTCTTTAACTAATTCATATAGCTTTCTCAAACACCTAAAAGAAAATCAAAACATCATACATGTGTTATTATTCACTTGATTGATTAGTGTGAATGTACATGAATTTAGGGATGGATTCTTCACACATTCTTATCACTTTTATTCTCTAATAACGCTTCTTCATTATAAAATTTTTATAAATTCATTTTAACTCAATTAAAAATTTAGTTAATATCACCAATTATTATTCAACAATACTTGTCATTAAATTTAAATATCAGCACACTAATCATCATATTGTATGGATCACACTTAAACCTCTTCGGATACATTATCCAAGATACGATTGTTGTTGCCTTTTTTATTTATCTTAGTCATAGCTCAATAATTTTAAATTTAATTTACACAAAATATACTGACATCAAATACAACTTTATCTTCCCAAATCCACTTGGGCACTTCAATATCCCTCTTCAAATTCTTTTTCAAGACCGAATTTTTTTCTGAATTCAATGTCATCTTCACCCCCTTATTGAAAATAAATTCATTGGAATATAAGGGTTGGGTTTGACTCATGTAATCTTCATGATTCATCCTTGAATTTCAAAATAACATATTCTAAAACATTTTTTTGATTAACTCTATATCCAAATTAGTGATAGAATGAGAGAGCATTAAAAAATTTTCTAATTAGACTTTATCTATCCCACTCTATGTTTACTTGAGATAACTCGATGAAGAAAAAAAATTGAATAAACATAGATTTCAAAATTTTCATAAATCCATAAAACACAGAACATGTCTTCTATTTTATAACTGTTTGAGAATTAAAAAAAAATCATCAAAAAAATTCAAACTACACACATGTTCAACAAATAAATCATAAATTTCAAGTGAAATTTATAAAACTTCCCCTTTCTCTTTTCTTACACATCAACCACCACTCTTTCATAATAAATATACATTGATATGAATAAATTAGGGCTATAAATTTTGTCTTGGATACCTTATATTTTAGCATTAAACGGATATTCAAAGATTATAACATTCTTTAATTAACATAAATCATGTCATATTTTTTTCATTTTAGCTTTCCTCCAAGGAATGAACTCATTTATACTTCAACATGGATGTTAGAACTATCCATGATGGGAAACATTTCATGTCATTTACCCAACAAAGAACTCAACTAGATATCCATTTGATTTATCTCCATCAATTACCTACATGTAAATACAACAACAAAATTTTGGAATAATGGTGAGATATTCCTCTCAATCAGGATCCTTGATTTCTTCTAATTAATGCACGAGAATAAATATTTGTAATTATTATCTAGTCATCAGTTTGTACAAGTGTCATTTAAATTTTATTCTCTTGAATTATTTCCTCAAATTGAGTTTCCTTCTTCACCTCAACCATTAATATAGGCAAATTTCCATATTTATCATATCCACACCATAAAAATTGTTTTTTGTGAATATTTGGGTTTCATTATTATTAAACCTCTCTTGAACTTGAATCATTTCAAATGAAACCAATTGGTTTCATTTATAATAAGTACTTTATTCTACCGTCTCTATTTTTCATACCCGTTTAATTTGTCCTAGAAAAGTAATTATGAACTTTTTCTTAGGATTCTCATATTATTTGGATTTTCATAAGATTTATTGGTAGTCTTGAAAAAAATATCAATTCAATCTTTTTACGTTATAAAATTATTTCCCTTTCACGTCGTAGAGATCATGTCTTAGTATAGTAGTAAATAATTCCTTATATATATTTCTATTTTCTTCACATATTCTATTAAATTTCATTAGGCATACAATACTATTTTATGTTTTCAGGTTTTTTAAATATTTATAACAGCATTCCTCCATTGATATCATGTTATAATTCTCCCAATATTGTCCCTAATTAGTTCATTACACATCCCTAGTAAAGGAATATTAAATCATAAAGATAATGATTTATTTACAAGAACCCCATAACACTAGAAAAAACTATGAAACATAATTTTCCCATTTTAAAGATCAAAGTATCCCAAAAATTACTATTGATTTTCTTTTACAAACTGTTCCAAACTTTGAATAAGTGAAGTGGTATTCTTAACATATTAATCTCTCCATTTGGTGTTAAAGAGTGTTTTCCACTTCTCTTCATGTACCAAAATTTTTTATATTTTTTTTAACCAATCATGGTTTAACATAATAGTTTTAATTTGAGATTAATTTAGAATAGAAATAACTAGAATTTTTATACCATTCTTCTCTCTAACATGAGATGACTCAGATTCCATCTCATTAGACTTTTTAATTCCTTATGTGGTCTTCCTAAAATAATATTTACCTTTAATACATATTAATTTTGTCTCATACATCTCTTTTTCCTTCAAAAAGGGAATTTCTTTAAAATATCTCACTATCTATTCCTGCTCAACAACTTTAAATTAGCACTCACTCCAAGTTATCTCATGATTAAAAGTAAATAATCCTTTATTATATGTCATGTTTATGAAAGTTATGGGTTAAATTAGCACTCACTCCAAGTTATCCCACATTATATTGGTAATAACAGGAACAAATATATATATATATATATAACATTATTGTTTAGATTTTGTGTCCTAACAATTTTTCTACATCTCATGGTGGGATACAAAATCACATCAGGATGTCACATGCTAACCAGTGCACTATTACACTCAACCATACCTTTTTTCAAGACCATGAAATTATTCCATCATCTTGTACTACTACACCTGATACCTATTACATACCAAAAAACTAGGCTAGTGTGGTTTCCAAAACCTTTTGGCACTTGCTAAAGGGATAGAAAAATGTAATACATCTAAATCTCGACCCACTATATCATCACTCAAGGTAGACCCAATCATCTAATCCTCACATCAAATACAAACGTGGTCCTTGATGGGTGTTTCTTTCCATTTAATCAAGACTTATAAAGGAATTTTTGTATCACCATCCAATAATTAAGTCCCCTACATCCACTACGATATGTATTCTCACTCAAGGTGAGGAGGACCAAAATTGTCAATCAAGGTAAGGCCCCTTCCAAAACCACAACCTTATCAATTAAGGTATAACCCAATCACCTGCATAGTCCCACCATATCATGAGAGTCTAAGAAAATCCATCACACCCACAGTGAGTCCAGCACTAGGGATCTTCTATCAAATTAGGTTTTTCTCCAATCACAAGAACATGTACACGTATGCAACCTAATCCAGGTACATATCCCATCATGTGAAATAGTCAGCTTATCACCTATTCACTAGTCACTATAACCAAAACATTATCCATTTACATGTCTCATCCCACCCATCAAGAAATCCATTGGGCCCTATAGACCCATCATACTCTCTTATCACTAATACCATATCGAAACCATCACATATCCTTGAAAAACCCACCTACAGTCCCATCAAACCAATACCTCAAGATCTATTCCAAAACTCATTTGTAACCCAATGTCACTCTTGGTACCATACCAAAGACCCCCCCAAGTTAACAGACTTTGAAAAAACCTCGGAAACTTAATTCCTAGTCCCAAACATCTCCCACAACCTGTACTAAGATTATGATTCTTATATCCTAGGGGAGAAGTCTGAGCCCATAACCCAAAGGTAACCCTTTCTATGATACCCCATACTCTTTTAATTCTTGTATAATATCATAAAGTCCTCTCATATATAAGTCATACTATCTCTCATGTTTTTTATAGAAAATAACTTATAATGTACTCATTGTAAGTCCAATTAAATCTCCATGTAATGAAAACACACCAAATCCCATAATGGGGGTGGTACACAACGTGTATATATAATGTATTAAAACTTAAAAACAAAATATATATTGGAATATTGGTGAAAACCCAAAGAAATTACCTAGGGTACGATGAAATCCTCGATGATTTAAACCTAGATCTACACCCCCATAGTTGATGCATCTTGATCCCACTCCTCAAAAAAAGCCTGGTATGCCTCCTCCCCCCCCCCCCCACAACTCTCATTAACATGAAAAAGGGGAGAACCAATTCACTACCCTCCATATGTGTTATGGAAAGACAAAATGGGGGTAATAAAATAAAAATAATTTAATTTAATTAGTTTTTTAAATGACATTTCGTGGGACCTCAACCCTAAATTTTTTTTATCCCGCATCAGGGTAAAACCACCCATTCTAGACTCAACCGTAATTTTAGAATTTCATTCTAGGCCACCTTTCAGAATATCTCGGTATTTTCACACATGGAATATTTAATATTTAATAAAGAATCATTAATATATTACAAAAAACTCAACCGACTAAGAATCTCATCAAAAGTTAGCCAAGGGTAAACACCTCATTCTGACTTCAGCAACAACATCAAAAATTATTTATTTGATCGTTTACGAGTGGAAATATCTATTTTTACCCTCATAAGCACCCAAAACCAAAAAATAAAAACACCCTCTAAATTTTAATAGCCATAAAATCTGCAAGGTGTAACATACGTTTCCAAACATTATATTTACATGATATATGCATTATAATTACATTTTTTATGTGTTATATTTATGTTATTTAATGTTATATGGGCATTATCTTTACATTATAATTTTTTTAAATTCACTTTATTTTACATCATATTATGTTGAATTTATGTTATATATAGGTTAAATATTAATTATATATTCATTATTATTATGTTATGTTTATATTACTTTCACTATATATAAAATTTTATTTACATCATATTTATAATATTTATGTGTTATATTTACATTATATTTATGTTACATTTACTTTATATATGTGTTATATATGAATTCTAGTTACTTTATATGTGAATTATATTTATGTTGGTTTTTATATTTTATTTACGTTGTATTTATTTAATATATTCGTTTTATTTACATTTTATAATGAAATATTTAAGTGACATATGCATTATATTCACATAATTTACGTGTTATATTTACATTATATAAACTTATATTTAATTTAAATAAAAATATATAATTCTCTATTTATATTATATTTATGTTATATATGCATTATATTGACATTATATTTCATTACATTTACATTATATTTATGTTACACATGATTTTAATTTACATAATATAACGAAACATAACATAAATTATGTTATACTATGTTATTTATGAATTATATTTACATTTTATAATGTTATATAATATAAATATAACATTATATATGCACTATATAATGTAAATATAATTTTATATAATGTAAATATTACATTATATAATGTAAATATAATGCATATATACCCTAAATATAACACCATATAAAGTTTAATAATATTAATATAACATTATATAACATAAATATTTCCCATATATCATGTAAATATAACATTATGTAGTATAATGTACATATATTATTATCAAATGTAAATATTACATATCATAATGCATCTATAGCATAAATATTTAAAAAAAAATTACATGACATAAAATAACATGAATGTAACATTATATATATATATATAGTTTTTATAATATAAATATTATGTTATATAATACATATATAATGTAAATATAATACACATATAATGTAAATATAACATCAAATAGCATAACTATAATGCACAAATAAAGTAAATAAAATACATATGTCATGGGAATATAATGTTATATAATGAAAATATAAAGTTATAAAATGTAATAATTGGGTTATATATTGAATATATAACATAAATATAAAGCATATATAATGTGAGTTAATGTAAATTTAACATTATATAACATATATATAACATTATATAACGTAAAATAACACTTGAATAATGTTAATATAACACATATATTATGTAAATATAATGTAAACATTGTATTATATAATTCAAATATAATGTAAATATAATACATATATAATCTAAATATAAAATCAATACAAGAAAAAAAATTATTTGTGATTGAATGATTCCTTTACAGATAAATTAAAATCCATCCCAAATACATTTCTTAGACAAAACTTCATCCCATTAATGTTTTCCTAGAAAATTTTATACAAAATATTATTATTTAGATTATTTTTTATTTCTATTATAGAAAATAACTAATGTGGAAAAGATATAATCTATCCTAGATAAATTACTAAAAAAATCTTAGGAGAAATCAATCCATCCCAAATACATTTGATGGAAAATAAAAATATATATATATGGATCTCAATAATAAATTTTTAATCCCATGTATTTGGGATGGATAGATCCATTAAATAACATAAATGTAATGAATAAATAATGTAAATATAATGCATATATCACATAAATATACCATTACATAACATAAATTTAACTTTATATAACATAAATATTACATAACATCATGCATATATAACAGAAATATAACAGAAATATAATGTTATATAATATTATATAGAGTAAATATAATGTTGGTTAATATAAATATAACACACATATAATGTAAATATAACACATATACCATGTAAATATAACATTATATAATGAACATATTGTGTTATATAACACATATATAACGTCAATACAGCGTATATATAACCTAAATAAAATGTAAATATGATGTAAATATAATTTCATATAATGTAAATATCATGTTACTACACATAAAATAATTCACAAATAATGTAAATATTATGAATATATCACATAAATATAATTTTATAAAATATGAATGTAATAGAAATATTATGGTATATAATATGTATATAAAAAATATAAAATGCATATATAATATAAATATAACATAATATAACATAAATATAAATGTTATATAACATAAATATAGTTTTATGTAACATAAAATTATGTGTAAAAATGAAAACGTAACACATATATCACTTAAATATGACATTATATAAATGAAAAATAATGGTATATAATATAAATATTACGTTATATAGTGCATATATAACATCAATATAATGCATATATAACATAAATATAATTCTACATAATGTAAATATAATTCCATATAACGTAAATATAATGTTAAATAAACAAAATATAACGTTACATAACATAAATTAAACAGACAAATAGTATAATGTAAATATAACGTTATATAACATAAATATAATGTCATAAACGATAAATATAAAACATAAATATAAAACATAAATAATTTAAATATAAATCTTATATCACATAAATATAACATTAAATAACATAAATATAGATAATATATAACATAAATATATATTAAATATAGAGTAAAAATAATTTAAACATAATTTAAACATAACACATATATAACATAAATATAATGCATATATAACATAAATATAATGAAAATAAAACAAATAAATAATGGAAATATAACATAAATATAATTTATTATTCAATCTGTCTATTTAATTTTTATTAAAATTTTGATTTTATATATTTTTCATTCAAGTTGTTTATTTAAAAATATTTATGTTATATATTTATTTTAAAATAATCAATTTTTTTAATTTTTTTAAAATAAATAACTTTGGCGAAATATTCAAATTATTTCATATTTTAGTTCAAGTAATTTATTTAAAATTTTCAAATTATTCATGTTTAATTTTTTTCATTCAAGCTATTTATTTTTAAATATAAAATTTAATTTAAAATATTAATGTTATTTATTTATTTTAATAAATTGTAATTATTTTTTAAATTAAATAACAAATAAATATTCACCTTATTCAATTTTAATATATTTTTTAAACAACTCCCCCTCCCCCACATACTAACACATATATAAAAAATAAACTTCTGAATGAGTAGGTCACTACTATAAATGGGTTAAGGGCCTCTAGTCTCACACTTCACCATACTCGTGAAATAATGAAGAACCATCATTATCCACACACCCCAACACTAATGAGCTATTCAATTTATAGGGAGAAATTACAATCTCGATTGAACTACGAATGAGAATCAAATGGCTAACCTTAAATAAATCAATATAGAACCTTATCATTAGACCACCCAAGTGACAAATATTTTTTTCGTAATGTTATTTATTTTTATATTTTTTTAAATATTAATCTGGTTCAATTTTTTATTCAAGTTAATTATATAGGAATTTTAAAAATATTAATAGTATTTATTTTTTATTCATATTATTTATTTAAAAATAATCTAGTAATTTATTTATTTTTAAATAATGAAATTAATTATAAAAATTTATTCACGATATTTTTATAAATTTTTTGATAATATTATTATAATTTAATATTTTACTCATGTTATTTATATTTAAATAACTTAATTAAAAAAATTATGTAGAGCATAAATATTTTAATTAATAAATTTAGAAACCTTCATTTTTTAAAATAAATATGTTGATGAAAAATATTTAAATACATAATTTTAATATTTAAAGTGAATATTATAAATAATTTAAATTTTTAAAATTTATGTTTTTTAAATTCAATTTTTATTATTTGAAGAATAATAGATATTTGTTCACCCCAAACTTGTTAATTACCTTGATAAGGGATCAATCAGGGAATGTTGATTTATTAAGCAACCCTCACCAATGATCTCATTCGACTATTTATAGGAACACCTCTCTGCCTCAGGACAGATATGGAGCAATAAAGAAGGTAAATAGGGACATGAGAAATTTTTACTTGGTTCACCCACACTAGGATAATCAAAATAGAATACAATGATAATGTGTCAATGTACCAAAATCACTAAGTTAACTTCATGATTACAATTTTTAAATCTCACTCACTACCCCTTGGTATATAACCATTCACCTCAATAACTCACTAATCTCTTAAAATTCAGGACCCATTACTCTCTCAACAAATGTGTACTCTTTATTCCATAATAAAATTTCCTTTATTTTATGAATCAACTATATCTCCACCAAAAACCATTTTTTTATTAATCCCTTCTTTAATGAAAAGGATAAATTATGCTTTACCATCAAAATTTTAGGCAATTCCCATCAAGAACATGTAACTCATTTTCTACGCCGCTAATGTTTGTGAAAATTATATCTGCACAATTTATCTTTCCAAGAACAATATTTTTGTTTTAAAATATTCGTCATGAAAATTCTTTCTTGTAAGGAATTCATTAACATAATTATAACAGAAAAAGAACATATTTATTCTCTAGGGTTCTCTATCTACTTAAAGAAGTGATAAGTGTTCTATTTATAGGAAAATCCCATCAAGTTCATGAAACCCTTCATGCTTGGAAAACATATTTTCTCTATTTATAAACATATCCATGTTTGTGTAACTCCCTTATGTGACTCCCCCTTATTGGTTCTATAGTTTTCATGGATTTGATTGGAACCCTTCATTTTCATAAAAACATCATGAAATATTGTCTAAATGACTCCAAAATATTCTATATCCTTCCCCTCATGAATATGGTATTCTCCACTAAATAACTTTTTGAACATTTCATTTCATTAAACACAACCCAAAATATTCAGAAACTCCTCCTGATGGATTTTTTCAATAGTTTTTTTTAAAATCATGCAAGTGTGGTCATGGACCACACCATCCTATTTATTTATTCAAGAAGTAGTGCTTCTTGAAAATACCATTCGGATAAATACATACACAATTGTGCACTCCTATACCATGTCTTCATACAAAAAAAATATTTAGAGGGGGAACACCATCCAATATATCCATAAAACCTTTTTTATAACCCCATAATAGTTGAAGGGTTTTTGGAACCTTTTTTGAGGAATGAAGGATCTTTAGGAAGAGAATAGAGAATTAATTATCTTGTAAACAATTCACCACTACCACACACACTAAGATGGGAAAGGATCACATCCACTTTTATAGATATCCTTTAGAATATTCATTGAATAAATATTTTTTAACATAAAATGAACCAACACTTTCATTATTGAATGATGAAATCATATGAGAGGTATGTGACACCATACATGTGTCACATTCCTGTCAAAACTAGGTGTGATAATTTACAAAAACATTACATGAATAACTATGGTGTAGTTGTTCCCATTTTAGTAAACATACTACAATATTCCCATTGAACATGATCATATCTATGTGACGTAGTTGTATTGAAAAGAAACATGAAATCATTATTTCATATATGTAAGAAAGTGGTGGCCCTAAGAAAATCAGTAGGGCTACTCAAGCTACTAAGGAGTCTAGTGTATTCTCCATAGAACATGTTCACATCTCTATATGAACATTTAGATGAGAAGATGTATCAATCACATCATATAAATATATATATATATAATCCTTTTCTAAATAAATTTAGGAGAACACTAGCCATGTAACTTGTCAATATACTATAATCCATCTCATATCTTCTATATTATCTGAAAAAGACTATCCAATTTGATGAATTATCCCATGTTTTTCATCCATCTGATGAGTAAAACATATGTCACTCATCCATGTAATGGATCACATCATATATGAATCAACATAGTACTTACATGTATCTTATTAGTTGAATTAAATCAGTGGATAGAGGTATCTACTTTTCATACTGGTGTAAAATCCCATCTTGGATGTCCTCTAATGACGTGATAAACAACATACCCAACCACTATCATATTATATATTTACATTTTTCTTCATTCGATTGTAAAGTAATAAAGTATGAAGGTTCCCATACTAGGTATATTTCCAACATTAGGTGATAAGGATCGATAATAAAAAAACTCCCCTATATATATATATATGATATTATGACATTCCATGGGATGAAATTTTGTAGGTCAATCCAAGTAATACGTCTCTATTTGTTACCTCATGAATACATTCTTCATATATCAATATATTCTTTTTTTAATGAGTTCCAGAACCTATTCAAGCTAACCTTTACATATCATCAAAACCCATAATACTATAGGATGATCATCAGTTATGGAACCCTTAATGTCAAACTTTTATGGCCTATTTACCATTTACCCATTCATGTTATATAAATTAAACCTGACCTCAATGAGTGATAAATAGAGATTTCATTTATTAGTATACCATGACACATATATAACTAATATAACCAATCTCATATGTGTCTCAAACCAAGAGATTATACATGAACCTTTTTTTGTGGTAATGGTTTCATGAGCAGATCTAATACATTCTCCTCTATATCCACCCAATAAATCCTTATATCGCCCATATAAACAATATATCTTATGAGATGATTTTTATGAAGTATTATTTTAGTCCCTTTTTGTAACTAGTGAACCTTATGCTGACAAACATCATCATTATTGTCAAAACATCAACCAATTTATCCCTCAATGCTAGGAACCACCCTAACTTCAATGAAGAACTACGTGATCCAATAAGCTTCCATTGTAGCATTTTATATACTAATGTAATCGATTTATATTGTCATGTCTACTTTGGTGGATTGTTTGTAACTTTTCCAAATGATAGATTCACCATTCGAGAAAAAAATATAGATTGATTTTTTATATCAACATTGATGGATCTGAAACTAGTAACTTTGTAACCCTTTACACAAAGTCCAAACGTTCCTCTAAAGACCAATAATATATCCTTAATTCTTATCAAGTAATTTATAATGTTTATCATAATAATCATGTGTCTCTCCCCAATATTGGATTAGTATATACTACTTATTCTTATATTATAATACACACCATTTCAATTAAAAAACATGCCATACATGATTGATCCTATGGAGGAAGAATAAGAAAATATGTCTCTCTATCCCATATCCTTAAAGGGTCTTGAATATCTTAAATATGTGGTCCATGTAATACCGTTAAGAAACCCTTCTTAATGTTCCCAATGATAAACTTATTTATCACTTTAATAATATATGTGTTATGACTCAGTACAAGAAACCTCTTAGATTTATCGCTCTAGATCTCTATAATCAGTATATAGGTAGCTTCACTCATTTTTTTATTGAGAAAGATTTAACCATTCACATATTTATAGAATTAAGATCCTAGTTTTCCATTCCAATAATAATATTTCTATATACATGAAAAATAAAAAAGGTATTATGAACCCAATAAATAGCTTATATTCATATGAATCTTCTAATTTTTTTTATGAAACAAAACTCCTTGATTGCATTACAAAACTGAATATTCATAAATCAAGAAGTTTTCTTTAATATTTAAATGGAAAATTGTAACCTTAAAACCTTTAAAATCATTTGTTACTTCAAAACCATCATGATGTATCATATACACATCCTAGAATAAATTGTGATTAAGGAAATTAGTTTTTACATCCATTTGATATATCTCATAATCGTAATGATATGTAATGACCAATAAAATAGGAATAGAATTTATCATCGCAATAGGAAAAAATGTTTTTTAAATTCAATTCCTTGATTTTATTTATAACCCTTTTCTTTCAGGTGTCATTATAGGTATAAACTATACTATCCATGTCAATTTTATTACGAAAAACCCACTTACACCCTCTGGGTCTTATCCTTACATGTGCATCCACCAAGTTTAAAACTTGGTTAGTGTACATGGATTCTCTCTTAGATTAATTGGATTTTAAATATTTCTTATAATAAAAACTCTTAATGGATTTTAGGTAAGTGGTAGATTCATCACTTATTAATAATACCTCATCATCCTATACTATGTTAAATTCCTATCTCATTAGATCTTGATTAGTCATACCTGACATTCACTGCACTTTTGTAGATTGACTTCATTTTTCTTCAACAAAATTTCATGGAATGGTCTCAACTTACATATTAGGAATACATCCTCATTTTTGTTCTTAAGTTTATATAAATTAAAATTTCCTACTAAATAATCCTTGAATTATATTTCCCTTCTCAATAAATATACTAGGGCGGGTCATAAGTACATTTTGTTCAGCAGGATTAAACAAATCTCTCAGCATTTCCTTGCGATGAACAATAAATAATAATTTATCTAATTTGGGGATAGTATTATCATAATAATGTAATTTTATGATTATTTATCAATTCTAAATCCTCACAAAATACGATTTAGGTTATTTCATGGTCCATATCAAAAATAGTGTCTTCATGACTACTTTAGTTGGAACACAGTTTAGTAGAAATGCACCAATTTCCAGAATATTACTAGGATAAAATAATAATGTCTCATAGTAACATCATCGATTGAACCTTTTATAACAATGTAATATTATTAATTTTAAACACCCCATTCTAATATGGTTTTCTAATATGAGTGAGTTGTGAAACAATTCAACAATATATCAAATGAGTAAAAAAATTGGCTCAATTACCCACCACCCTTATCTGATAGAAGAATATTAGTAATCTTGCCAAGTTGATTATATAAATTAGTCTGATGCTCTTATTTTCAAAATAATTATACATCTGTTTCATTATAAACACATAACTATGAAAACTAAATCCATCATTAAAAGTAACAATGTTCCTAATGCCATCATTTTCTTATGTACTCATTAGTGCACATACATCACTATCTATGAGATCCAATAGTAAAGTATTTCTTTTACCTTATTACAAAAAGTTATGTTTGTCATTTTTTTAGTAAAAAATATTCACATGTATCAAATTATTCATGATAAATTGTTTCCAATAATTTATCACTAGGTATTATTTTAATGTGTTTATCCTTTATATCTGCAACAAAGAAATTCCAAATGTTGATGGGATTAGAATCAACCATGATTTTATTATAATAAATTTTATAAAAAATATTCTCCATATTACGAATACATAGAATATTAATTATATTCTAAATTCCATAAAACATTTCATTCCAATATATAGAACTATATATGTCTTTGATATAAAATGAAAATACTTTCTTTTCTGGAAAAACATATAGAAATAAATTTGTTTTTAAAGTGCAGGAACATTTAAATAATTTTCCAATTATATGATCAATTCACGAGGTAGACATAGATCATAATTTTTAACTTATAATTCAGTAAATCATACTCTATTACTGACATTAATATCTACTTCAGCCATCTCAAATTCTCTCATATTTTTGAGTTTGTGTTTTTCTTAAAAAAAATTTGATGCACACCTAGTATCCAAACCCATAATTCAAAGATGGTGGAATTAAATTATATAATTGTCACATTCAAGAACTCAAAATGTTTCTCCTTTATAGATCTTCTCAATTTTAGATAAAAATATTTTAATATTTTATAGTTCAAATATATTAATGATATCAATTTGATTATGGTGAAAAATTCCATAATCTATATCAGGGATATATCAATAGGTGAATATCGGGTTTTATATCTTTTAATTAATAACTTTTAGTGGTATTGCTCTCCCTAATATTGATGAGTGTAAAAAATATATTCTTTTAGTGAGCCGAGATAAATTTTGACTATGCTCCAGGTTTCATTAGCATGTCTCCCATCACATAGCTATTTAGGGAGAGAATCATCCAAAACATAACACTTATTATGTTAGGATGACTAAGTAAGTAACTGTTTAACCAAATTCATCATATAGATTCACTCAGACATATTCCTTAGGTAAGATAATCCTATTAAGATATATTAATTGTTTCATGGCTCCCTTCCACTTTATTTATATTTGGGAAATTAATAAAAACCTTCATTATTAATATTTTTAAAATTACTCTCTTTATTATTTATTTATTATTATTCATAATATTATTATTTTTAATAATTAATGTTTAATATTTATTATATTGTTTTTACTCACACTATTTATGTTGAGAAGTCCCCAAATATAGATAACATCTTAATATTTCAATCGTAAAAAGGATTTTATTTTTTGGAGAAATAAAGGGAACCCCATGTTGATGATAAACCCAATGTTTAGGAACCCCATATTGTTGATAAACCAAACATTCAGAATCCCCCCATTGGTGTTGAAATAAACATTTGGAACCTCATGTTTTGAATACATATCACATTTAGAATGTCACACTTGGAAATTACCTCACATTTTGAACCATGAATTTTGAATATACCTCACATTTGGAACCACATGTTTGGAATATACATAACATTCATAAACTTCATGTTAGTGATATACTTCACAATGATGGGATCGTTACCTCATTATCTATATAGGATGACTGTTATACTATAAATTATATTAATTATAGAGATTTATGATTTTTTGAGGCTTCATTGCAATCAAATTTATAGAGACATAAAGATTATTTTATCCACCTTATTTATCATTATCTTTAATCACTCCATATGTGTTTATACTGAAACAGTTAGGGACAAACCCCTTTATTAAAAATAGAAAACAAAAGAACCATTTTTAATTGGGTAAGGGAACCCATTACATGCCTGATGTCGAGAGGTAAACAACCTTAGAAATAAATTTCCCAAAATCCCATTGGCACAATGATCAAAATTGAAAACCAAAAGCCTAGCACATATTGAACAGAAAACCCTAATACAACTGCCACACGGGTGCAGTCTGGCCTTTCCTGGAACCACTGCCCGATACATGAACACTGCCAAAAATGGTGCCACATCTGACCTCAACATCCTGCCGCATCCCGCCACATCTAAGGGTCTCCGTCGCAAACTCTCCAGAATCTTGAGGAATGAACCGAAACCAACCAGTGGACCATATCGAAACACGCTGCCATCAGATCACCGCCATCACACTCCCTTTGGTACCTGAAGCTCACGTCGCCAATAGCCCGAGGTGAGTCGAGTCTGTTGGACCAGATCAGAACTGTGAAGTATGCCATGGTCGGATCACCACCGTCGCACGCCCTCCGGAACCCGAAGCCATCACAGTGCCAAAATCCCAAAGAAAAAAAGGAAACAAACTAGATCTATTGGATCTTGACCAGAATGAGAATGACTACTGCCGAAAGTAGAGACACTACCCGTCACCCGTCACCCTCCGCAAAGCACACCGCCGTCATCAGACAATGAACGCCACCCAGATTCCAGTGAGGCCTCACCCGCACATCATGATTGAACTGCCAAGGACACCAGCCCGTACCATCAGACACAACCATTGGAGGCACGATTCGAAACTCCGAAAGTGACTGGGAAAAACCATAGAGACTACGAGCTCATGGCCAAATCCGAGAGCCCAAACATCAAACGTGTTGTAGGGTAATGAGGTATTGAGCTAGCCAGCCCACCTGCGCGCCACATGTCCCCAGCTAGGCCCAAGGTGGAAAATCCATAGGCTTGGTCCAGTTCCACACGGGGTCGAGGGGACGAGAGGATCGATGGCGTATGGTGCACGTTGCCTTTGTGAGGACTCGAACCCAGAACCTCAACGACAGGATGCCACCGCCTTAAACCAACTCACTGATCCCCCACGGGCCCATATTTGTTTATATGAGAGGAAAATGTTATTAATGTATTTAATATATCTATATGGAAAATATTTGAATAGAATACTCTTTGCCTCACCATCCGATGATATAAAAGCCTATATTTTTCAAAATTTTACAAATCATATTTTGTTAGATTGCTAAGATGATTATCTAAATCCATTTAGCTATGATGAATGTTTAATCCACTATTTGATATTATCATTTTTCTGAAGACATTCTATCATTATATAGTTTTCAGAATACATTATCTATTGATATTAATGATATATCAAGCTATAAAATTTTAATTAAGGTTATATTAATTTTTTTAATCTATTTAAATTATGTAAATAAAAGTGAACTAGATAAGTTTTTCAATTAGGTGTTTTGAGGTTAAAAAAAGATTGAATCTTGTTAAAATAGACTTCCTTGAATTTTCTGAAAATTTCAAGTGAGATAAAAATGGAAATTATTTAGGCTATCATTATATAATATTTTTAAAAAAAAATTCAATTTCATATTGAATTTTCAGGATAATTTTAAAGATAATGTTTTTAACCATAGACATTGTGTGGATCATTTTCGAAAAATTGATTTAGAATAAAATTAAATACAGATATATTTTTAGAAGAAATATTAAAATTTCAAATTTCAATATATAATTGATTTATGGAGGATAATTTATGGAATTATTATATAATCATCCAAGGTGATAGCTATGGAAATTTAAATTTAAAAATATTTAAACTTTTCAATGATATTGTGAAGATTATCTTAGAGATTGTACTGGAGAATATATTGATGATCTATAGATATATTTGAATTAACAAATATTATTATTACCATTTTAATATATTTTTTTGAACTGTTATTCCAATAAAGCATAAAAAATATGAATATATAAAAAATTGAGCAATTACTTTGACTCAATTATTTTGAAAATATTGATGATGAATGAAAATGAAATATAATGATGACACTCTTGATAAAAAATAATTTAATTATTAATATTTAAGTTTCTCACTCAGGAATTATATTTTTTATGAGGGTCACTTTAGAGACGTGTCAAGTTGGAAAATATTTTATCTAAATATGATGACCCATCAACTATTAGTCCCTACTACAAGTGTGGTCCAAACATGATTTAACTTCTGTATCACATTTGTTTCTATTGAAGTGTCGAATTCTTATAATAAATCATAGTAGAGTGCTAAGTTATCAAGCTAAGCTATTGAATTCTTATATTTCTTTTACGTTATCAAATAACTACACACAATTTTTGAGGTCCCTGAATAAAAGGATCTAATTTGTGAAAATTATGAAACTTATTAAGATAATATTGATGGAGTGGATTATGGTATCTATGTGCCCCAAACCACTATACATTACTATCTCATTCCCTTTATTTTATATATTTCTATTGAACAATTATACATTAAGATAGAATGATATGATATATTTATCTAAAGGGGATGATTTATATCATTAAAGATTATTAATGGAACACAATTCATCCCCCTACCACATATGCCTTCATCACTGTTATCTCAGACCAACACTAGTTAGTATAACCAGATGAAAATGAAAACAATAAGTTAACAAATAAAAATACATGGACACCCAAATTTTACATGACCTACCTGGTTGGGTGATCTTGGTATTAAAAGGTGATACTTTGGAAGGATTATCACACAAAGTATTTGAGGGGTTTTGTTTTATTGTCCCATTCATTTAATAAAAATAATTTTTTTATTAAATTCATAACTATTTCATCCAATGTAATATTTATCTTTTCCTGTTCTATTATTTTTATGTATGCATTATTCTTACTATTTAATTTTGGAATCTGTATTCCAAATAATAAATTAAAGTATTCACACCACATTAATGTGTAACTCTTTAAACAACCCAAGAAAAGTGATACACATTCAAAAATAGAATCTAAATATATTTATATATATTTAGATTCATCATATAAATAAGGTATATAAAATTTTCATGTAACATTATAGAGATATATGAGATTGATAATATCTACTTGAGTACACCCATCGTGACAGATAGTCGGCCCCATTCACCTATCTATACAAGGAATATGCCTCAAATATGGTAGGTAGTCTGACCCTAAGTCAATCTCCACGAGGATACTTTACAAAAAAGTTAATTTAATAAGGCTAAATCCAATACCAAATTTAAACTAACTATGCCGAAAAACTAAATTCAATATCATAACTATAATAACAGACTATGTTCAAAGTAAATGATAAATAAATTTTATTTTTCTCTACTTATTATAAAATTCAAGTCTATATCCTACAAAAAATTTATCATATAATTTTCTCAGACAAAATATTCACATATAAAAAAATTAAAAAAATGAATTAGTAATGGAATGAATAAATAAATAAGAATTTTATTTAGTTTATAAAACATGATGGATTTATGATGTATTCCTAAAAAAATCTCACTATAAACATTTTATAAATTATAAAAAACAAGAATTTAAACACTTAACATTCAAAATAAAAATGAACTATTTTATATTATAATAATATTTCATTTAAAATATTGTATAAATATTTAATCATATGAATAATCAAAACAATTCGAATGTGGTATAAATAATATCTTTAAATAAGCCTTACATTTTAATTTGACATATTTAAAATTAACTATTTATGAAAAATTAATAATTTTAAATACAAAATCCTGTATATTTTAGATTTATAATTTATATCTTATTATAAATTATTTATTCTAACTACTAGATAAAAATTATATTTCTATATTATAATATAACAAATATAATTTGTAAAAGGAATAAAATTTTAACATTTAACATCTAATAATATTTCATAAACAATCTTTTAAAAAACTATTATTTTGTAAACAAATGTTTCATAAACATTTAATATATAAAAACTATTTTATAATTAATAAACATATAAACCTTTTATAAATTAATGTGTCCCAAAGTAAATTTTATACTGACTTAAAATATTAAAAAACTATTTAAATAAAAAAAATTTAAAACATTTTACACTTCACTGTGGCTTGGTATACCCTATGGTACCTAAGATTTAGATGTCTTAGATTGAAGCTCCATGAGGAGAAGATTGAGTAACACTAAATAGAATATAAACCATTGAGTCTGTCATAACAAAAAATCATTGGTTGTTTTTGAGTCAGAAAGGAAAAAACACAGGTAAACAATCAATGTAGAGTAGGTCATGGTGCCTAAAGAATCCCAACGAACCATGATGGCAATCAGTATAATGAGCCAAACATTTATAAATTATTTTTTTTTTGAATAAATAAATTTCATATTAATTAATATACTTATAGAAAACACATGCACTAATTTTTTTATTTTAGAAAATTTTAAAATATTGCTAGTCGGATTTAAAAAGTCCTTTAGGAATATTAAATTTGGATAATATAGCTACTATACAGTGATCATTAAGATCTTTTTATATTAAGGGTTATGATAATGTCAAATTAACACCAATTGAAGAAGATATGACCTTAACCAAAAGGATTATACATAATGAATCCCAATTATTGAATACTCTAAGTGATACAGCATCACATGGATTTCTCATCGACTATTCCCAAGCTGAAATTCATCAAATAAAATAAAAATGAAATCATTTATGGAATAATATCAAGATTATAGATATCAATTCCCAATAATTGTTCAATGAACCACCCCAAGAATATGTCTTCATCATAGAACATACCATTAGGGTGTACACAATGGTATTATGAGGTTACATATCTAGACCCTAATAGTTTGAATTTTTATTTTTTATTTTTAATAAAATAATTATTATGTTTATCCCTTTTAAATATTAATTTATATGAATACTTATATATGATTTTATGAATATTAGATTTTGATACGAAGAAACTGAAATTGTATTTTTCAAAAATATATTGTTTTAACACTCTTTTATATAAATTCAAGAATTTTTAAATAAATATTATTTTCATATAATATTATTTTTAAATAGTATTTATTTATATACAAATAATAAAATAATTTAATGAAGTACAATATAATCATTAAAAAAAGAAAAAAATTATTATTATGTTAAAATAATTCTAAAAAGGATACTTTTTAAAAGTATAAATTCTCAAATTTAGAGAATTATATTGATATTTTTTTTAATTATAATTTTTAAATTATACAAGAATGTTTTTTTATAATTTTCAATGAAGATTAATTTTTTTGGTAAAAATTAAATATGTTATAAATACAAGTTTTATATTATAACATCATAATAGCCAAAATGTTACAAAAAAAGTCATTTGTGGCAGTTTTTTCATAGGCTACTACTGGTTAAAACCTCCACCTAATAACGTAGTAATGGTTATTAAAATCACAGCGTATTACACGGTCACTACTCATTTACAAGTGGTTTTTTAAATTTCTTAGTGGTTTTTTATGTCATTTTTTAAGCATTTAGCGGTGATTCCATGTTTATTTAGGGGTGGTTGTTTTATTTTATAAAATAATGAAGAAAAATATAAATAAAATGAAACAAACCACCATTGAAAATATTAGTGGAAATTTGTTTTAGTGCCGGTTAATCATAACCTCCGCTAACCATATTTTTGTTAATGGATTTAGAAGAGGTTTCTAAAAACTCTTGTAAAATCATATATTTTTTAAAAAAATTATTTAATAAAAAATAGTAAATATAAAAAAACTAATGGAATCTTCCACCTAAAATGAAAATCAAAACATTTAAGAAATTAAATGAAAAAGATAAAAGACACAAAATATATTCATAATGCGTCACATAATGTTTTTTATTTTATTAATCAAATAGAAGAAATTTTAACATAAAACAAAAAATAAATGATGAAAAACTCTTTCAAAACAAAAAAATACTATTTAGGATTATATTACTCACTTGAAATAGAATAGGGATATGTAAATATTTTAATTTATTTTTAAAGCAATGTGGGATGTGATTGAAATTTACATAATAAATAAATTTTAATGAATTTGATTTCACAACATTTCCTATATTTTAAAAACAACTCAGTGGTGGTTGTATGATTATTTAAAATCAATGTGAGGTCATTTTCATTGGTTTTGACCATTACACACAAGTTTTAGTGTCTTAAAACACAAAAAACACATTTACAGACATCTAGAGAAAACTTTAATTCGAAATGATGTGTTTTTGGTTAGTATATTTCACAATTAAATCTTTGGTCAATATATTATGATTTCTTGGAAATATAATGTTATTATAATATTTTTACCCCATACCCCTCCCCCTTACATTTGTTTTTAAATGATTTTATACCATTAATAAGTGTTTGTTGAGTAATTCAGAACATACTGCATGTTAGATTGACATATTTTCTATATGTACAGGTCCATGATTTCAATTTAATCTGATATCATTTGCTATGTTTTTGAACGTTCTTCACACTTTTTAGTGTTTTAAAACACTATAATATCATTTATGTCTATTTAGGGAAAATTTTATTTCAAAATGATGTTCTATCAGTTCATTATTTTCATAATTAAATCTTAAGTCAATTTCAACATATTTCGGGGCAATCTGATGTTGTTTTCCGGGTTTGACCCCCCCGACACTTGTTTAAAAGTTTTTATAACATTAAAAAGTATTTATTGTGTAATTTTTACTACACCTCACATCAGATTGTTGTGTGTTATATATTTACTTGTCAAAAACAATTCAGTGGTGGTTTTCCCATGATTTCACATCAATATGTAGACATTTTATTTTTTTGACCATCCCACTCTGGTTTTAGTGTTTTAAAGAACCAAAAACATGTTTATGGCTATCTAGGGAAAACTGTTTTTCATAATGACATGATATAGATTCTGAAATTTCAAAATTAAATCTATGGTTGATTAATACTTATTTTAGGGAAATCTGGTTTTATTTTCCTCATTTTAAACCTCCCCCCCGACAATTGTTTTTAAAGGAATTTGTACCTATATTACGTGTATACTGAGTAATTCCGACCACATCTCATGTCATCTGGATTTTTTTTCAAAACGTATAAATAAAAAACAACTCATCCGTAGTTTTCCTATGAGTAAGCATCAATATATGGTTTTTTTCTATGGTTTTGGTCGTTCCATGCATGTTTTAGAGCTTTAAAACACTAAAAATGCATTTATAGTTTTCCATCACAATCCATAATTCAGATTAACATGTATTTGATTCTAACATTTCATAAATGAATAATGGATTGTACTACAAAATTATCAAAACATTATGAATTCACTTTCTCAGTTTTCAGTTGGTCAATTATCCTTTTTACTAAATTTGATATTAATTTTAAATAAAAATATGCACTTGGAGTCCTACCTCTCACACTATAAATTAGATTTAGGTGTGGTTGATTTATACATTTGTCAAATGTCCTTTTTATCATTTATAAAATTTATCAAAACTATCCAAATTTTCTTACTCACTTTTGAGTATTTAACATGTCTTTTTAACGAAAATGTCTTTTTAAACTGGAAGCACCCACTTTAAGTCATACAAATAATATTGTGTATTGGTACAAAGTGCAGATGAATCTTAAAAATATGAAATGATTTATGAATCATTTTTCCTCATTATAAAAAAAATCCAATCATGTTTTCTATGTTTTCAATAAGGGACTCTTTTTGAACAAAAATGTCAATTTTAAATGAAAAAATGGGCACTTTGTATCATATTAGGCACAACGTATATCGGACTGAGATGTGGCTAATTCACATACATCACAAATAACTTATGAATCTATGTATTAAAGAATAAAAACAATCATAATATTTTTAATAAATTTTTTACTTGTAGATTGTCTTTTTTACTAAGATTAATGTAAATTTTAAATAAAAATAAGCACTTTGAGTCATACCAGTCACACCGTGTGTGTCTTGGATTTGGTGTATCTTAATCGCTGGGATCTTGATCTTATATTTTGGTCATTGATCTTCCATGTAGTTTCGAATTCAATATTTTATCTTCAAATTGGGAATTTTTTATTGGTAAAGCTCCATTAATGACCTTAAGGTTGGTGATCAAATTTCTAATTCCCATAGTTTTGATTATAATTTCATATGTGTAATTATGAATTAGAAATTTACATATTGGTTAATTTCATTCTAAGTTGAATTAATTGATTGATTTCTTATGTGATAATGAAATTTTTCTAGAATGTGATTATAAAATTGGAGAACAATTCAATAATTTAAATGGGTTACATAAATGGATTATGAAATTGTTTGAATAATGGGTTATTAAATTTATAGTGGCATGTGGGGTTTTCCAATATGATTGTGATGGTGATTTATAAATTATTCCTAGTTGATGAATGACCTTATGAAGTGGGTTAAAAATGTGGAATCATGATATATGATTTCATGACTGGGTTGTGGGATAGGGACAATTTCTCCAAATACCCATG